>OZ038527.1:19425330-20643700 GCA_964036665.1 Gordius sp. MW1
TTGATATAGCTTATCAGTATGCCATAATTAATATTCTGATCACATACAAATCGGGATAGGTCTATATAAAGCCAAATTAGATTGAGTTCACGTTTAAGGTGGTTAAGGATAACACTCCATAACCCCCATAATTGTGGCATAAATAAAAATTTCCCTAGATGGCCTATAAATTAGAGTTATTATTATTCGATTCGCTGGTACTACCCCTCGTAAATCGGGCCCTCTCCTCAAAAAATTGTATTATATTTTTAAAGAGAAAGGTCGTAATGTTAGTTAAATAGTGCGATTTATGCTAAAATAAACAAACTCTTAAAAAATTAGTTCAACTGGGTAAACTAATGAAGTATTTTAAATTTTAATCATTAGTTTTGGCAGATGCAAAACTAAAGCTTACCCCAGGCGTATTGGCGTGATGAGAAGAAGATTGATGCGTTAGAGTGGCGTAAATATCGGGGCCCGGTGAATTACTAATGCTGGTCATTGTTAATTCTGAATGACCAAATTTATGATCGCCGTATACTTGATGAGCGTTGTCTGGCATCGTAAAAAAATTTAATTAAAGGAAATAAAAAACACAAAAAATTGCGAACGAAAGTGTTTACGAATGCAAGAAAAAGTATTATTCATTTAAACTTCATTTATAGAATATATTTTTATGCAAAGGGCCGTTAGCAATAAAATGCGATGAATTCTAGGAAAAGTATGAATAGATTCTATAAATATTCTTATTTTACTCAATCAATTATTAAACGCGGCGTATAAAGTTATAATTACGTAAATAAATTATAATTAAACCAGTTTAACAATCATTTGCCAAACAATTTTGGAAATAATACTTGGCCAAAATCCAAAGGATCTCTACTATTATAAGCCCATAACGACTGCCAATAGGCCAAATATAACATAATCCACCAAAAAGATATTTTAAAAATGCTACACTCTATATCTAATTAAATTTTTTATTGAGACTGGACATGGATATTAGGTCTTGTTTACCGGTGGCAACGAGTGAGCTTCCTTTTCGACGGGCCATCATATCGGACCGGGCGTTAAGTGTCCCCAAAATGGCATCTTCAAGCCTGGATTTTATGCCCTCGGCAGATTTGGTGCCGCTACTAACCAAATTTTTTACCGCATTTTTGCCCTAAAAACATTCAAAAATTTGTAATAGCCTTTTTAAGGTTAAACAATCATGATTATGGCGGTAAATTGTAGACAATTATTTAAATTCATTAAGAGTACGCGAATCAATCAATATAAAGATAACTAGCTAATTTCCATCTAATTGCAGTTTAAGAAATTTTAAAATACTAGTATTCAAACTTAATGCTCATATATTAAATACTGTTTCGTAGAAAATATAGACTCTTAAAATCTAGTTTATAGCTAATAAATCCATTAAAATGTTTTTCTTGTTTCGCCAAGGTTAAAATTCCGTTTAAAAATTCCATTATAAACTTGGATGAAAATAGCGAAATTTTTAAGTTTAACAAATATAAAGGAGAAGATTATAATTACTTTGTATTCAAAAGACTTGGTGACCATGTACAGAACTTCCAGGAATTGTGCCAAGTAAATCATGGAAAGTTCGGACCACCAGTGCTTTAGCAATGTTTTATCGATATTTTTGAGTAGCCAAACGAAACAGCTCAGCAAATGTTTAGTGGCTTCGTAGGATAACGGCGTTCTCTTCACCTAAATTTATGCACAACACGAATTCTCATTATTTTCCGGTAAATACACTAAAAATACAATTACACGATATAAACTTCAGCCTGTAAATTATGGAAACTACGATGGATAATATATAGGCATTAAGGTACACGTAGTGTCGTAAAAACTGCTGGGTTTTGTTTGGTCAACCTTAGGTTTTAGTCGACTAAACATAAACAGACAGAAGGTTTTTTGGTCAAATTTTTGGTCTGTTTATGTTTAGTTGACTAAAACCAATAGTCGACCAAACAAAACCCAGCCGTTTTTAAGACACTAGTACCACTTTCATATTAAAGCAATACCACTTATTCATTTTAAACAAGTAAAATTGTCAGAATATAATTTTAAATAAATGCATGTCAGATAGATATAATATATCACATTTTGATAAATATTACAGCAAAATGTTGATCAAACATTTCTTCGGTTAGGCTTTGACGAGCTGAGGAAGAGAAAAAAATTGACGATAGCGGACTGTTGTACGAGTCGTATTCATCTGAAAATAATTTAAAAATTAATAAAGCAATTTACATCAATGCATTAAAAAAAATTATTGAACATGAAAGCTTGTTTCCTTTAAATGGTTTAAGACAAATTAAGGAAAAAAAAAATTAAAGGATTAGAATTCATTAAAGGATTACATATAAGAATTATTAAACGTATTGTAATTTAATTATTGTTTATTGTCATTGAAAATGTACAGACTTTATAATATTTAAAAAGTAGAATTTTTTAATGAAAACTTATGGTGTAATTAAAGGACATAATAAAGGTGAAATGTGAATAGTTTACTGGCCATAGAGTTTCGATTAGAACCGCCGGCACCGCTCTTGTACGTGTTAGATGCCGCGATTTGGAAAAAGTTATCGCAAAATTGAGTCACAGCATCCACGATAATGCCTAAAAGTAATAATTTGCTCATATAACCATACATGTCGATTTTGCCATGTAATCATTAGTATCATGATTTATTTCATCTTTTTGCAAGATTTAGAGGCGGGCGATATGATTATAAAAAACTTATGAGTTTAGCAGTTTTATTTCAAAATATATAAGAATTTCAGTTTCGATTTACCGTGCTAATCAACTTTCAATAAAATATAATTTTATATTTCCCTCGGCAAAATGATTCAAAGCAGTCGGTTAAAAGTTGCTTTCCAATATTAGTTATCGGCTTATCTAAAGTCATTCCACGTACTGAGCAATACCCCTACACCTCCAAAACTAATAACTATGATATTTGTCTTACAAATAAAGAACCCCTTCATTTAATATTTACCATAACCATATCCTAAAGCGTTATTAGAGCCAACTAATTTTAATTGAATTTAAAGTTTCCTGTGTATTTTCTATTATAGCATTTGCTGCAATCAAAGCAAGCAAGATAAAAGTTTTTTTGCTCGGTGTACCTAGAAGAGGGAAGTAAAGGGAAGCTATGCGAGTTTTCACAATTTTGCCCATGCCTTTCGCCAAAACCATTTGACGGGAATCCAAGCATTTGTTGATTCCAATTTTAAAATTATTTGGCAGGCTTGATGGGTTTCCATTGTCGTAGCGTTGGTCACAATCGTGGGCAGCCAACAATTTTGCCATGTTGTAAATGGCGCGAATATGAAATTGTGAATACCTAATATAACGGTAAATACCATATTTTATTAGTTACAAGCTCTAAAAATGATCATATTATATTTTAAATCATGACACCATAAAGTAGCATCAAGTTCCAAAACGCGATTCTTACTTAAGGTAACAGTGTAGTGTTTAAATAAAAAATACTTAGAGTAATAATAACTTTTTGGATATTTGAACTTTTAAACAATACAAAAAAAATAATAAATATTATACAAGAGTCCATTTAAATTCGACTTTAGTATCAGACTGCTTTCTGCTTAATATTAATGGATGAATTTAAATTTTTAAACTAATTATTGCTATTTTGAATTCAAATAAACCTCGAACCTTTTATAAAATAAAAAACATAGTGAATATCAAAAAATCATGGTTATAATAATTAAAAAAAATTAATTATTAATTAATCGTAGATAGCAACATGATCAAAATTTGTCGTCTAATATCAAAATATAATATGAAACATTTCATCAATCCTCGACCAAAAAGTATGCATTCACTATAGCTGTGGTGGCTTTTAAAGTGCAAGCCCGATGAACAAATATTGACGCTTATCCCCCAAAACAGTTTAAACAATTTAAATTAAACATTATCATTATATTTACAATATTTTATATCGCAAAACAAGGCATTTCATACAGATAAGGTAACGGTCAGAAAACATATTTCTACTATTCCTAATAAATAGGCATGTGAAAAATGGAATATAAGAATACCTAGTCTCAAGCAGTCCCATTAATTCGGTTAAGAGTAAGCCGATTATGTAATGCTGCCTCTTAAAATCTGGAGGGATCAGGTCTGTGGCAGAGTTATCTTTGAGATCAGCCATTTCAGAACCTTCCGATGATGGTACTGCAGATGCTCTGGCATTAGCTTGGTCGTCCACAAAAATTAAACCAGTCTCGCCCTGTGATTAAATAAATTTTCATAGGTAAAAATTTTAATAAAGTTTTAAAAAATGTTCTTTATGATATATATAGATCAACCCACGTTTATGATAACGTCCTGCATGCATTAACCTAACCAGAATTGAAGCGGAGTTGGGTCAACCCAAAAAGGCAAAATTATTTCTGTTGGGTTGAGGTATAAGATCAGGTCGGGTGGAATTTGAATTATATATATGATATACTAACTTAGAGTCCATGTCTTCTAATGAAAAGGTATTTATTCATGTTAAAAGATGCTTTTTTAATTGTAAGTAATATTTTTTCCGATTTGAACTCGATCAGTTACATAGGTTTATTATAAGTTGGGTTGTGTACAAAAAATATCGTAATGTATTTTATAATTAATTATGGTCCCAACCCAACCCCACAACTCAGTAACCTTTGGAAGAGCGGGCAAAGGTGAGTTCATGACATATATACTTAAAAAATGAATTTTAATTATATAGTTAGTGATGGGTTATGGTAAAATTGTGTTAGATAATTCCTAACAATTCAAAATTTTTAATAATTGAGCCTCTCAATGAAAAAAATCATACCTCGTCAAATAATATGGTTCCTTCAACGCTTGCGCTAACATATTTTTAAAATAATTTACACAACGAAGTGAAACAGAAGGCTTATATGGCGAAATATATCCGGTGTAATGTGCGACAAGAAAATGCCAATATGGTTGAAGAGCAAAGCTTACAAATCTATTGTAAGACCGGTGTTACTCTATGGAAGTGAAACATGGGCATTAAACACCACGGAAGGAAAGCTATTACTAGCCACTGAGATGAGGATGTTACGATGGAGCTTGAGATCTAAGCTCGACCACATGACGAATGACTTTCTTAGAAATGGGTATTTAACCTATGGCGGACATGCTTAACGTAATCGGCTTAGGTCTTATGGTCATACTAAGAAGGGAGACGAATGATTGAAATCAAAAAGTTTTGGATTTTGAGGTGCCGAAAAAGGAAGGAAGAGGACGACCTCGTGTTACGTAGATAGCACAAGTGAACAAAGTTATGAAAACAAAGAAGATAAATCGGGACATGGCCCTTCCCCGATCAATATGGAAAAACGCATCAAAACAAACCTCACGATTGTGGGACCTAATTCATAATAAAGAAAAAGACACATCGACTAAATCCACCCGTCATGTGATAGCTAAAATTACCATTAATACCTATAATCGATTACGTTTTTAAAATTATCATTTAATATCGTTTAAAAATTGTGATTGTCGAAATGGTTTGCTATAAATATAATGAAATGTGATTCATAATTTGTAAAAAAATGAATCATATATTTATTCTTTTACAATAACTGCGAGTATTTATCGAGAAATAGGATAATTTTTGAAATTTAAAAAACTCACCCTTGGAACTGGGGAATTGATGCTAGCTCGAGCTATGGTATTTTTGCCTGAAATTTCGATGTTGGAATTGTTAGCGGGGTGCGTAGTGGCCCAAAAAACTTGGAAAGGAAGATTGACGGATAGAAAGTGTTCGTGTTCGGATAGGATTTCCATAAAATCCAACTTCAAGCTCATTAAATGAACTGGGTCGGGAGATGTTTGAATTTTAGTAGATACCTAGTTATATTATGTTTATAAATTAAAACTATCATTTGTCAAACACCTAAAGCGACGAGGGCTAATTTATATTAAGCTCTAGCCTTGGTTAATATTAAAATCAAGCGAGCCCAGATATATGAATATGGATAATTTGCCATATTGAGACGTTAAGCACCTATCAATTAAAACATGAAGTCAAATTATAAAAAAGCTCCTAAAACTTTTACCATAACTACTTATGTATTTTATATAGTTAACATAAGTTGCAAAAATGTAATTTTATAAAGATTTTAGCCGTTTGTCAACACTAATTAAATCCTCAATAAAATTAAAAAATAAGTTTAAGAAATATTTTACTATTGTTTAACATATTTAACCTGTTTGTAATAGGATTTTATGAGGTTCATGACGAACCCAACATCCATAACAGTCAACATGTCGTAGGTGAAATAAGCTAAGCTGGTATTTAGATCTTTGGCAAATTTGATGTCCTAATAAGACATAAGAATTAATATAAAAATTTTAGAAGTTTGTACATTTTTTTGCAAAGTAGAATAGTATTAAAAACTATGAAACGGCTAAAGTTACAAAATAAAAACAAATTATCCAAACTCCGTTTAAATCATTGATTTTTAAATGTATTAAATGCAAAGACTGTATAGTTAGTTGGTATTTATAAAAATATAACAAGTTAAATGGTTCTTAAAATTGGAAGCAAACAAATTTTAAACGGGGAGACAGTCAAACGAAATAAAAATTTTTAGGTCTGAGATGGGCGTTTTAAGAGGAGACAGACATATTTTACTTAAAAATTTGGGTGACTTTCGGCATTAATACCTAGGTAAATAAATAATTAAATAAATTAATTGAGGAATTTATTTTAAGATTGGTCACATAATAATATTTTTTTCTGATTAGCATTTCTATAATAAGCACAAAATATTTCCACAAGCTTCTTACTTTGGCGTAACGGACTATAATATCCGACACAGCAATGTTAAAAAGTGAGGCTACATCATCGACAAAGGATTCTGAAAACAACTTTTTCCGCGTTCTCTGACTTAATTTATCGTGCTCAGCCAGGTATTCTACCATACTCTTGTACTAAATCACAAAAAATAATTTTATAAATCTAAATTCACAATAATATATTCAACGAGCTCGTTAAATTGCGATTAATACAATACAAATGACAATACTGCCTCAATTTTTAAAACATTATAAAAAGTCAAATTATAATGAATAAAAAATTGCATTTTTTTTAAAAGAACGCAATTTTATTATACCAAGATTATATAAATGTTAACACAATTCTAAAAGATTAATTTATATATGCAATCAACATTAAAAGGAATCATCTTTGTGCGCTAAGTAAACCTTTAAACATATTGTATATCACATAAATGTTTCACGATAACATGTCCAGCAAAGGTCGGCTAAAAAACCTACAACAAATTTTTGGATTTAGAGGGGGACATCCGCTCCTCCCTGCCCCCCCCCCTGGCTACGCCCTTGAACCAGCACCTTTTAAAAGTCTATTCCAACCAGCTTAAAAAACATTTATTTTAAACACTATATATAATAATAAAATCAAAATGTAACGAGGTAAATACTATGAGTTCGAAAAAGAACCAGGCATTGGCTAGGGCATTTTCTCTGATTGTTCCGCTGGATACTACAAATTGCAAGCAGCATTCTTCGTGTAAGAACCGTTTCCTTAACGTAGGAGATTTACTGAGTGAACATTCTAAGAAAAAAGCAAACAAAAATATGTATGGCAAAATAACTAAGTACTCGAGTTGTAAAAACGGCTGGGTTTTGTTTGATCGACCTATGGTTCAACTAAGACTAACGCTCGCTTCTGGTCTGTTTTTCATCTTTAGACTAAGCCTAGAGGTCGATTAAGAAAAACAGACCAAAACCCGTTGGTTTGTTTATGTTTAGTCGACCAAACAAAACCCATCTTAAATATTTCATATTAATTAGGGGTAAAATATTTTATACCACTCATATCTGGCTGTATATCTGGGTCGCTGGTGCTCCTAACGTGCAAAGCCGTGCTATTCGTCCCATTGTTATTGATAGCCCTGGAGTTACGCTTTCTTCCCAAAGTACCGTATGTTCCCTTGTCTGATTTTATGGAGCATTTGGTTGCTAAATACAGGGCAAACACACAATTGTCAATGCTGATGATACTTTTGTAAAAACAGGGTGCGATTACTTAATCATATTTGTATATATATATATAGCTATTTTTTATCACTATTTACATATCTATTTGCTTGCATAATGTTTATAATTTTAAAAAAATCTGGCAATATCAAAAAAATAGCCCGTTTAGGGAATATAAGTCAACGCCATTTTTTAAATAAACTTTTATACATGATGTAATAACGCTTTCATTTTTAAACATTTATAAAATAACTGTAGGGGAGACCGAGGCTAGTCGTAGCCGGGGGCTACTATTATCTTTGTAATTATTTTTTAAAATAATAATGATATACAATTATAATTTAAGCCATATGTGTTATAAATTCCATGTCGATTCGTCAAAAAAAAAGACGATTTTCGACCTACTATTTCAGATCAGGATAATTTTTGGTCAGGGTGTAGGCCTCATTCATTAGATTAATTTCTGAAAGTTTTAGCCATTTTGGGCCAATACTTTTTGAGTTATGGACGTTTAAAGGGCCAAAATCACGTTCGGGAACGTTTTATCCATTTTACTATTTTTGTCATATTTCTGAAAGTAATTGCGTTATTCACTCAGATTTTGGTGCATTTTGTTCCTAAAAAATTCTCTATCCTAATAATTTAACCAAAAACCTCAAACTTTTGCGGTTAATTTTTTGTGGTAAAATTAGTGAATCATAAAAACATATTTCTCCGGTAGATGAAATCACCAATTTTACAATGTGAACTCCTTTTGACCCATCATTATATTTCATTCATAAGAAGTTTGAGTGCGGCTACGAGATGGTCAAAAATTCGAAAAATTGCATTTTCAACAAAAATATTTATAGATGGCGGTATAATCAATTATCACAAGAACATATTATGGTGTTTGTTTTTTATCAAATTGCAAATTTTTAAAAAATATATGGTAAATAAATAATATTGGATTAAAAATTAACTTAAATTTTGAACTTTCATCTACGCGGTGGGCAAGTAACCGAGTTTGAAAATAACTTAGGTTTAATTAAGATAAAAAATGGTCACAACTAGCAAGAAATTTTTTTTTAAAATACCTTTCATCTTGCATAAATTTTTTATTTTTAGCATGGATTATCAGTTTAAAAATAAAAATATATGAGCAGTTTTGCCATCATATTAGTATTTATTTATTTTTTCAACCTCATTAATTTTAGCATACCCTTATATCATTTAAGTAAAAATTCAAGATCTAATTTTCAAACTCGGATAATTGCCAATTGCGCAGAAAAAAAATCAAATTTAAGTTTATTTTTATTCCAATATTATGTATTAACCATATATTCTTTATAAATTTGCAATTTGATAAAAAATAAACACCATAATATGTTCTTGTGATAATTGATTATACCGCCATCTATAAATATTTTTGTTGAAAATGCAATTTTTCGAACTTTTGACCATCTCGTAGCCGCGCCCAAACTTTTTATGATGATAATGGGTCATAAAGGAGTTCACATTGTGAAATTGGTGATTTCATATACCGGATAAATATGTTTTTATGATTTTTCACTAATCTTACCACAAAATATTAACCGCAAAAGTTTGAGGTTTTTGGTTAAATTATTTCGATAGAGAATTTTTTTAAAAACAAAATGCACCAAAATCTGAGTGAATAACGCAATTACTTTCAAAAATATGACAAAAATAATAAAATCCATAAAACGCTCCGGAACGTGATTTTGGCCCTTTAAACGTCCATAACTTAAAAAGTATTGGCCCAAAATGGCTAAAACTTTCAGAAATTAATCTAATAAATGAGACCTACACCCTCACCAAAAATTATCCTGATCTGAAATGGTCGGTCGAAACCGTTTTGATTTCTCCTGGAATGGCCCATAAGTAAAAAAATTTTGTTTAGAAAAAATCAAATTTAAAATTTTTATAGAGGAAAAACGATTTTTTGGGGCTGTTAGTAGCCTTGACAAAATTTTGTATTTTGCGCATAGAATTTTTTTGCCTGCATATTTTGGACTAATTTAAGTTTTATCTTATAAAGGTATATTTACTCTATAAATATTGCCTAATTTTAAATTTTTTATTAGCAATAATATGATAAATTTATTTGTATAAAAAATTAGGGGGCGGGGCTAGTCGGTGAGGGGCTAGTAGTAGCCTTTTTCATTGCGTAGACAAATGTCAAGATTTAAAAAACACTAGTTTTGTTTAATAATAATTTATGTTAATGTAATTGGGAATATTAATAGACTATTTAAAGATTTTATCCATTGCAGAATTTGTCTTTTATGGGTACCTAATTCAGATTGTCTTCATGAACCTTTTTTATTTGTATTATGTAAAATATAACCATATTCATTTGCATTCTCTATGTTTTTTTTGTAATAAAACAATCCTTTTATTGATTTGAGTTAGCATTCACCAATAGAAAGTGAAATCGTGAGGGATAATCTATCCCACGAAAGGGGCTATAACTTGCCCCGGGCATTTTTTAAATTTTTAGGATTTTTTATTTTTTTAAATTTAATATGTGAGAAAACTATTAATTTTTTCAATCCGAATTTTTTTCCTATAGTAAAAATAGACCTTAAAATTACGTTCCAACAAAAAAATTGAAAAAATAATCAATAGTTTTTTTAAGGTGGTTTAATTTTTTATGGCTATTTAGGCCGTCTCCCCTACTATTATTATTTTTAAATCTGCCCAAGACATTCAAAGCTACCCTCATTTGTATCATATTCGAATATACCGAATCAAACTCGATTGAAAAAATAAGTTTTTGTATAAATTTAAAGTATTTTTCTTAAACTCTCTAAACCATTTATTTCTAATTTTTTTTTATTAATTTAGAGTCAAATTAAGCTAATAACAAATTAAGAAGTTTGAAAAGAAAATTTAAAATCTAATTAAAGTAGCATAGTTAAATCCAAAATGTAGACTTCGTAAGCCTTTAGCAAAAAACACTCACAAAGAGTGTCGATAGGGGCGTTGTTGGAAACTTGTGGTTTAACACCCCAAAAATATTGAAAAGATTTATTGGTGCCGCAGTCTTTTCCAGGACTCAAGACCAGCTCATCCAAGGTGGTGTCATCGTCGTCACAGTAGATGGGCATGGTGAGGCGATGGTTGTGCAGATAGGAGAGAACCATTTCGATCGGTCTAAAGCGGGCCGGTCGCTCTTCCAAGGCAAATGTTGAATTTTCGTATATTTCACACGGTTGAGAGCTGGCATTTTTACCCTGAACTCAATTAGCAATGTATTGCATATTATTTGAAAAAAATTTAAGACAGTTTTAGGGTCTTCGACAACAGGATAACGCTAAAATTTAAGGTTTGAACAGAAAAGTTAATGCGAGGCGACTTAAAGTAAAATATACCGAAGATCTGACCGAAAGATATGGAAATACTATTAACGGTAAAAGCAAATTGACTCTAAAATCAGATGATATCTCAAACTAGTTTTAAAGTAAAAAGGTTTTAAACAATTTCAGAACTAACCCAAAAGAAACTTAGGGGTCTTGGAAGGTAAGGAGACAATATTAAACTCAATAAAACGATATATGTAATGTTGACAAATACCTTGCGACAAAAACGTAGCTTATTAATAGCTAAAAATTATTATTTATTTCCTAATTCATAATCTATAACTCATGGTGATTATTGAAAATAATTTGAGATGTTGTTTTATAATTATATGCTATTTATTATTAAAAAATTATTTAGCACATTTTTGAGCCGATAGCCGCAAAATTGATTGACGATTATTAAATTAAATAAATGGTCATGCAACGTGTCCATAAACATGATGTGTATAGTAACTCTTAGAAATCTAGAAGCGTTATAAAACACCTAATTTTTCGTATTTAATATTTACAAGGTCATTCCAGCCCGAAATCTGTAATATTTTTGAACTTACCTGAGCCATGAGTGTAGTAAAATTAGGTTGGGCCCCCGAACTCGAAGCATTGATCGTATCATGACAAGGGTAAGAGGATTGTGTTTGGGCCTGATGTTCCCGCAATTTCGTCATCAGGCAGGCCAAGCATTCAAAAACAACCGGTGCCAGGTTGACTAAATATGGTTATTTTAACGAAAATCTACAGTAATTATAAATGAAATTAATTAATATTAATTATGAAAAAATCAACTTCCCTTTTCCTCATCAAAGTCTTAAACAGAGATGGTAAATGACCAAGAATCGTCCACACTAACTCAAAGTAAAATATTTAAATTCAGTTTTGGTTTGGCTTTTGAAACTATAAATGGTGATGCTACAAGGGTTACATCAGTACTCCTACAAATTAATAAGCAAAATATGTTATAACTACCCACACTTTAAAAGTTTCACAAGCAAATTTTAAATAATATTTCATAAAAATATTATATCATTTGCGAAAATAATGAGTTATAATGCAGAGTATGAATGAATAGCACCAACTATATAAGTGAATAATTTATAAAATATCTATTTGCAAAAAAACCGTGTAAAACTGCGCTTAAAATTGCACAGATCGCCGCTTTTTTCGTATAAAACAGCATTTAAGATGCATAGAGTCTTAGGGGGTCAGCCACAAAACCACCGCTAATAAAATTTTACAATCAAACTTTGGAACAAAATCTCAACTAATCATATCAAATCGCTCCAAAAATGGTATATTCCATTGGCAATACCTTGCTGTCCATCTAAGAGGAGGGGCCTAGTAAGGTAAGCGATAAGCTTATAAAACACGACATACAAGAAAGGTACTAATTCGGGGACAGGCACTTCTTTAAGATCTATCAAGCATTGCCTTAGCTTTTTTTGCCCCGCCCCGTTTCGACCCCTCTCGTGGCCGACAAAATTGTGACCGGGCAGAGCATGATAATTTTGGTCGTTGTTTTCCCGTTCATCTTCCAACCAACGAGTTGTGTGCAAAAAGTGATTGAGGTATGGATCCTTTAATCATAAATTTAGATTAATTAAGAAAGAAATTTAAATTAAAAAAGTATTTTAAATTAAAGTATTTTAAATTAAAAAAATAAAGGAAAATAGTTTTATTATGATAAATTTCGTGACGAACCAAAGGATAAGGGTATCAGATTACAAATTTTGTAAGCAAAAACAAACAATAAAAAATTAAAGTAGAGGTGCTTATTAAAACCTAATAATGCGTTCATACAAGCTTTACTACACGTTTAAAAGTGAAATTTTCGGGCCGAGCGAGCCTCATTTAATTGTTAAAAAGATTTCTTTATAATAATGTGTAATGAAATTTGTTTCTCGATTGTTTTATTCTGATATAAAAACGTTTTAACCTCCAACTCTTGAGTACCATAAAATTAATTTATTTATAAATTAAATAGTTCAATCCCAATTAGAAATAAATTTTTAAGTGCCAAATTAAGTAAATATCTTTACTCGAAAGATTACAAATTAAACCCTGATCTGATATATTTTTAAATTCTGGTTCGAGCCTAAATAATACCACTGTACAAATTTAACAAATTATTTTATATAAAATCCCATCACCATACAAGTAAAAAATGTACCCTTTTGTATCGATGAAAATGTTGAGAATATTTTTTCAATCGTCCTTCCACATAAAATCTTAATTTCATAATCTAAACACCCCCCCTCTCCTTTTAATAAACAAGCATACAAATAATCATACCGTATTAATCTGTAAGAACCAAAGACGCTAATTAGATTAAGGTTATCATGAAATTCGGATCAACCTCGTAATTGCAAGCATAACTCGACAATAAATACACCTTTTAGTAGTTTCAGTTAAAATAAATTCCAAAAAACATTCGACTTCGAGAGTATTATGTCATGTCCCAAAAAGTCACCTCGGAGTAAAGGGTGGAGGACAGTTTGAGAGTGATATCAAAGAGATTTTTGTGATTATCCAGCCAGCGGATGCCTGGCAGAGCTACTTCCGCGTCAATGTTCGAGTAAACCGGAGGTGGAAGATCCAGGCAAATAGGTAGAGAATGATCACCAGTCCTAAGTCGTGTGTCTCGCATTAATGGTAACCACTGAATGCACAGAAAATAAATAAAAAAAACCTCTGAGACGAGTGAAAAAAGTTTGAGTCGCGTAAAAAGGCAGAGTTCGGTTAAATTAAAACACCACAGCTTGTTTTGCGATGTAAGAGTGGTGGGATAGAGTCCTTCATAAAACACGCAATTTTGGGTCTTTCGTGGTTATAAATTACTAGATGAACCAGGCAAACGTTGTTTTGCCATTTACCCGGGTGTATTAAATTATGTTGGAATTTTAGGGCATATATGATGATAAAGCGGTTATTGAAGTAAAAATAAAGTTTGATGTCTATATGTTCTACTTCTATTGTTCTATTTCCGTATACAGTGCAACGCGTACATACTCGAAAACTACTGGACCGATTTGGCTCGAACAAATCTTAAAACATGCTCCGGAGTGTCAGGAATAAACCGTGAAATTTTGAGCCAAATCGGTCTGGTAGTTTTCCAAAATTGGTGGCGGCATATATACACACACGCACACACATAGTTTCATTATTATATATAAGATTGCGAGTAAGGTCAATAATGGGTTGGAAATTATAGTAAAATAAGCTATAATGAGAAAACCGCAGCATAATTAAAGATGGAAGCCATTTCTAATACATATTTGCTGTGGACCTATTTATTGCTCATAATTTTTCCTAATTTTTAGAGCCGGGACCGGTAACTCGGATCAAGAAAATGTAAAATAAAAATTCTCATTAATGTTTATTGTATTTTACCGCAATGTAATTTTTTATCCAATTTAAAAAATTAAAAAGTCACGACCAAATTACGTGAATAATTATTTAGGAAAAATTTAACGTTTTGAGAACTAAAAAGATTTTTTTAAAATAGGTCTGACGGAGAACAAATATACTAAAACAGAAAGTTTAGTATGAAATTTAAAACTTGGCTAAAATTTAACGCTCAACTTGAAAGAACATATTTAATATTTAAGAATTGATTTATACGCGACTTGTAAAGATAAGGAGTTAGTCCTACAATTTTGACATTCAAGACAAAATCTTTTGCTAATTCTGATGCTATCATAAAGCCTAAAAGGAAGCATTCTTTGTATGTAACCAAGTGTCTTTTAGTAAAAACTTCAACGGAGCCGTCTGCCATTTTTTAGTCTTAAAACCTCTAAAAGCTCCTTTAAAATCTCATAAAACTATAATAAATACCTTAAAGAATTATAATTCAATTGACAGCACTTTTTTAGAATTTAACACCACAAACCCAAGTGTGGATGAACAGTACAATAAAAAACAATTTGTGTAGGCAAACGGGTAAAAGCTAGTAGGCGAATAAATTTATTTAGATTTTAAAAATGACCAAAAATTCGAATTGTTACTTTACAATTTGTTAAAACAAATGTGTCGTGACTTCACTCGAAAACATAAAGCAATTTTTGACTAATATGAGTGATCAAACAAAAACTTAATTCCTAAAAATCCATCTTTACGCGATCATATATGGATTTTAAAATAATATAAAAAAGTCGCAAATCTTAAGTTAAATATTCCAAAAAGTGATTTCATTTAATAAAATTTAATCCCTTTTTATTACGGTGTAACCGATGATGGTTTCTGATAAAGACTGCTGAGCTCCATTGCTCCCATTGTCAATCGCATCTAGGGGAGACGTTATTAAAGAAGAAGCCGACGTGTGATTTTTCAGAGCTTGACAACTTACGTGGTAAAACGTGAAAAACAGGTGAAGGTTCTCCCCAACCTCAGCCGGCAAATTTATCTTTACCTCGTTGTAAAAATCCGGCATTCTATTGCACAACATGAAATAGCATGGTAAATGTTTATAAAAGTAAATAAACTCTTAATTATTATGCCTAAATAAACTAAGTGATAAATTAGTAAAAAATCCATGGGGCAGCTCGTTTTTAATAGCATTGCAATTAACTTAGCATAATTAAATTTTAGGTATTTTTCGAACGATAGTATGTCACCTGGTTTGATTTTATTACTTTAAATTAGTATTGTGAAAACGGCTGAGTTTTGTTTGGTCGACCTTTGGCTCGACTAGGACTAACGGCCGACACTGGTCTGTTTTTTAAATTTCGAATAAGCCTAATGGTCGACTAAGCAAAATTAATTAAAATATCAGAGGGTTTGTTTATTATGTTTAGTCTACTAAATCCAAAGGCCGCCGACCAAACAAAACCCAGCCGTTTTTTACAACACTACTTTAAATGATTTAACGTTGCAAAAAAGTTCTTAATACTAATTAAAATTTTTTCCAATATTGCGGGAGGTACACATTTACTTGTTATGATACAGAACGGTAGTGTAAGTTTCTTTCACAAATTGAGGTCCATTCGAATGCCCAAATATTGCCTAGAGAAATTTATAAAATACATTGATTTGAATATTTAATTCAATTACCTGGAGCGTTGATTCCTTTCCTTCTCCGTTTAAAATTTCAATTTTAACGGCGATGTTGCGGGAAGAACCGGTTCGACTAGCGAAATTCACCCTCTTCGGATACAAGTAAAGCACATTTCTAACGTAATAATAAAGATAATTTTTTAAAATTTGAAACAAAAACAGCAGGGAGATTAACTAGTCAAAATAAATCCCCCTCCCCCCCCCCCCCCCCAAAAAAAAAATCCCTAATTCACGTCTTTAAATAATTTGGGATTGCAATTTTTATATTTACATAAAATAAAAAAAATAAAGATTAAAGAATTCAGGATATTAAATATATTTTGATTTGATCCAAATGATCAAAATTTTAAATATAAAATTTTAGCAACATCCACTAGTCCAGTAAAATTCAGATTTGAAATCATTTATTATGCCAAGATATGAGTAATATCTAACACTTAAAAATAATTTAAAGTCATAATACCGCTTCCATCTATTATAAATTTATAACACTGAATGCATGGACGATCAAACTATCAATAGAACCTCAAAAAGACACCTAAATAATATAGTTAATTTATTAGGAATTTTCACAACACTTCAAAACCAAAAGTTTTATTTGGAATTTTACAGGGCAAAGCATTTATATCAATAATCAAATTCCCTCTTAAGATCGAAGAACTAGCAATAAAAACAGAAATAATTTTCATAAAACTAAATATGAAATTATTGAATTTCAACCTGTACGATTGGTTGGGATTGTAAATGGGTTGGCTAGGGAATTCCAAAATTTCCCTGATCGGGTATAAAGTTGGTTCAGCCAAAGGCGGCCCCCGTTGAGTAAGATCATCTTCGAGATAATGCCCTTGCGGACTCATACAGTTCCTGACGGATGTGGGACAAGGAAGAAATTCCAATTTCATAGTTACTGAGCCCCCAAATAAATACATTAAAATGTAGTTGTGTTTTTATATACATATGGGTGTATTGTAGTTAAAAGTAGTGTTGTAAAAACTGCTGGATTTTGTTTAGTCCACCTTTGGTTTTAGTCGATTAAACATAAACGGACGAAAGATTTTTTGGTGTTTGTTTTTCTTAATCGACCTCTAGGCTTACCCCGCGTTCGTGAAGACGCGCGAAGCCAAAAAAAGAGAGAAGTTTTGAGCTAATTTATCAAACTATTCATTCTTTTTCTTAATATCTTTTAATCGTAAAATTTATCATATATCATGAAAATAACAATTGTAAATAGAATGCGTTCTTGGTGAAACCGCAGACGATTAACGAAAATAAGATACATATCATTTTGTACTTTTCGCGCGATGGTTAAATAATTAAATTTCGTATGTAGCTATTTTTTATATAATTTTATATGTTTATAGAATAATTACAATCTTATCAATTAATGCCATTAATACATTATAAATTTCACGATGAATCTTCTTCTTCTTCTTCTTCATCGTTTTAAGGCCGTTTTCCAGGATCTCCTGGGTTAGCCTGTTTTCCCCTAATGCATTTCCTCCATTTTATCCGATCATGAGAATCCTGTTTTGTCAGACCCATTGCTTCCATGTCGGTTGCTAGAACAGAGGCCCATGTTGATTTCGGCCTCCCGCGCGGTTTCTTTCCAGATACCTCCAGGGAAGTACATCTCTTCACCCAGTCGTCGTCATTCTTCCGCTCCACATGTCCAAACCATCTTAGCCTGTTTTTCCGGATGACCTCGTTGATTGGCTCGATCCCGGTTCTTTCTCTGAGTCTATTGCTTGTTATTCTTTCCCGTAGCGACACGTTTGACATCCATCTTATCATGCGCATTTCGGTGCTTTCCAATTTGGCTTTATGTATAGACATTAATGGCCACGTTTCGCTTCCATATACAAGACAACTTCTAATACATGCCGCGTAGACTTTACCCTTTAAAGTGAGTGAAACACCTTTTCCGGTCAAAAGAGGGGCCATCTCTGTAAACTTCTTCCAGGCTTGTCGTATCCTTGCTGTAACTGCCGAGTCAACATTCCATTTCACGATGAATATAAAGATATTAAGAAAAATAACGAATAGTTTTATAAATTAGCTCAAAACTTCACTTCGCTTTTTTTCGCTTGGCGCGTCATCACGAATGCCCCCCCCCCCTTAGTCGAATTTCGAAAAGCAGACGAGTGTCGATCGTTAGTCATAGTTAAACTAAAGGTCGACCAAACAATATCCCGCCGTTTTTACAACACTAGTTTATAGGATATTGAGTGTCTATATAATTCATTATAATAAATATTACAGTTTAATAACTTGTCATAATAGTTATTTATATTTCAATGTATTATATAGTAAGTTTATTGCTCAATAAAGTTGGTTCAATTAGCATATGCAAAAAAAGCTTTAATTTAGTATAAAGTTTGCGACGATATTTATACCCATAATTACTTAGCAATTAATGTAGTAAATATGAATGATATTTGTTTTTGTATCAGTTACCAGGGATACATCTTGATTTTTTGAGCGCGACAGCGTTAGCCTTCTTAATTTCCAGCAAATTTTTGTATAAATCTTCGTCCGAGATCTTATCAGGCTCCTGTTAAGTGAAAAATTTGAAATACCATTCGATTCCACAATTTTTTTTAATATTGCCTAGTATATTTGTACATTTAATCCATATTTTAAATTTCAATTTATTAAAAAACAATCAAAAAATAATCACTTTTTATGAAAAATGTTGGTCCGTTCTTTATTAAAAACCATATTAATCTGCAGATTTAAAGTTAATTAAAATAAGAGGATAAAAGGGTTTAAAATGCCAAAATATGTTTTGCCCATACTAGTACACCATCGGTATTTTAAAAAATCGATTGATATACATAAGTAAAAATGATCTGCTACAATGTTTTTTATAAATAGGTTGCGCACATAAAGATAGATAGTTGATTCTCCGAAATAAATAGAAAAGATAAATTATTATTAAATTTTGGTGGTTGATCCCACGACTTTAATAAAAATTCTATAACTATAAAAAATAAAAAAATTCGAGCTATTTCTACATCCAACGAAAAGTCATACCTGTTTAAACAAACTGGTAATTGTGGTGGTGAAAGGTTTGAAATTTCGGTAGGCGCAATCCAATCCAGCCAAAGGAAGGGAACAGAAATGACAGTAACAGGGCAAAGTTGATTCCAAAGTACTGCCATTTCTATTGAAGGCTTCGAGAGATTCGATGTTAGGCGAAGTCATTAACTCACGGGGTAAACTGCCCCTCTGCCTACAAGCATTACTCCCGTGGATGAAAGGTGATGAGAAGTAATAGTTTGAAGATTGGGGCGAGCTTAGTTTAGCCTTGGTCGTATCGCTAGTTAGCTTATCTATTAATATTCATTGATAAAACTATAAATTAGATAGATATCTTGACTTTTATGCATGATTTCTTTAAAAGGGTATTAGCGCCTATGTAATTGGTTGTTTTATAAAGTTACCCTTAAACTCTATGTCATCTTCTACCAACATATTTTGCAGTTAATTTTAAAGTTAACTTCGTGTAATTAATATAAGTTTTGCACAGGTCGTCGGAAAAGTGCAGTTTGAAAGGTATTCCTAATCATATTTTTTTAATCAAAAAGCTTAGAGTGTAGTGTAGTATAAAGCAAATAACATAAAGAAAAAAGGAGTTATTATATTTAAAAAATTAAAAAATTTTACACGTTTTATTTGATGAAAGTATTTCAAACTTTAACTAACATAACACCTGACCACACATCGAGTCATAAAATTACAACGGCTATATCATTATACAGCGTTTTTCTAAACTTTTGCACTTCGTATTCCTCTCCTGCACACTAGTAGGAGAGAAAAGGGGTAATCCATCATGTAGCGTTTAACATGAATCGCTCATTCCTTCTCTCCCCTTCGCATGTAACATCCTCCTTCCTAGAGCCCTTCAAAGTCACTTTTTTTCAACCCGAACCCGACCCGAAAGCTTTTTAAAATTTTCAACCCGAACCATACCCGAAAGCTTTTTAAGCCAAACCCGACCCGACCCGAAAGTAAAAAAAGTTAATATTGTAAAATTGATTTTAATGGATTTAAATGGCAACAAAATATTATCTCCCAAAAATGGACAAAACTTTATATGTCTATCATTTCCCGGTCACATGCTAAAAATGATAGGTTATATACATAAAATCAAATTAGTCTCTAATTAAAATTGCCTATAATGGCTCATAGAGTATACTTTTAAGTTAATTGCGGCACTCCTAAATGTGGTTATTATTATTTTCTTCAAAATATTAACGAACCCGCAATTTTTTCACATATAAAATGCTATATTCTAATTAAAATGAGTTTGTCTGTATTATCAGGCAATTTTGATTTTAAGACCAATGACGGTTGTGGCAATATTGTGCGAAAATGAAAGGAAAAAATTTGATTATTATTTAAGAAGTCGGGCCTTCGGCCCTCGTGGGAAGGGGGAGGGGGGAAGGGAAGGGGGAAAACTCATCTATACTCCGTATAAACGTAGCATATTTGCTATGCAATTTATGGGCGAGAAAGATAGGAAGGTATTAAATGCAAAATGATTAGTTAATTATTTATACAAATTTTCCATTTAATTAAAATTTTTTTTACCCTCTCCGGGATTCAAACCTACATCAGTAGAGGCATAAGCCTTTGTAGGGGCACAGGGACCCATATCAGTAGAAGCATACGCCCTTGTAGGGGAGGGCTTAGGGTAATTATCAATGTTAACCTATTCAAAAACGAGAAAAAAAAATTTGATTTATAATTTGGCCAATGGTCATTTTTTTAATTGGTCAGTAGCCAGCGGACGGCCAAAAAGTCATATTATCAATGGTATTAACAAGAACAAAATATTAATTTAATTTAAATAAAAATAAAAATTTTGCCATCTCCGGGTATCGAACCAGCAATTTAGAACGTTCGCCGGGATTCGAACCCACATTAAAAGACGCATAAGCCTTTGTAGGGGCACAGGGATCCATATCAGTTGAGGCATAGGCCCTTGTAGTGGAGGGCATAGGGTAATTATCAATGTTACCAATTCAAAAAAAAAAAATTTCAAATCACAATTTGGCCAATGGTCATTTTTTGATTGGTCAGTAGCCAGCGGAAGGTCAAAAAGTCATATTATCCATGGTATTAACAAGAACAAAATATTAATTTAATTTAAAAAAAATTGTCCTCTCCTTGGCTTGAACTAACCTCCAAACCAGAAAGCTGGGGCAAATAACTTGGTGGACAACGGACGGACAACGGAAACCAAAAAACGAGCCCATAAATTGCATAGCAATTAAAACTCTTATTTTTTAAATCATGTTTGTAAAATATGATAAATTAATGTTATTCTAGTGTATAAGTTAGGCGGTAAAACAAGTTAAGACATTAATATTTAAAAAATAAAAATGGGAATTAAGAAAATCATTAGTTTTGTTATACCAATTACATGTTCATTATAATTTAGCATCCATCAAGATATTTTACTTTTATGAGTTTAAAAATGCGCAATTCCAAAATTCAGATATAACTTAAAAGAAATTAGTTTAAATGAATGTATGAGATAAATTAATCATACATTTCGATATTAATTATAAAAACTCGGGCCTTCGGCCCTCGTGGGAAGGGAAGGGGAAACGAAACTCATCTGTACTCCGTATAAACGTAGCATATTTGCTATGCAATTTATGGGCGAGAAAGGTGGGAAGGGGCGAGAATGCCTATAGGGGGGTGTTAAATGCAAAATGATTAGTTAATTATTTATACAAATTTTCCATTTAATTAAAAAAAAAATTTGCCCTCTCCGGGATTCCAACCCACATCAGTAGAGGCATAAGTCTTTGTAGGGGCACAGGTACCCATATCAGTAGAGGAATACGCCCTTGTAGGGGAGGGCTTAGGGTAATTATCAATGTTAACCAATTCAAAAAAAAAAAATTTCGATTTAAAATTTGGCCAATGGTCATTTTATTCATTGGTCAGTAGCCAGCGGAGGGTCAAAAAGTAATATTATCCATGGTATTAACAAGAACAAAACATTAATTTAATTAAAAAAAAATTTTGTCCTCTCAAGGATTCGAACTCTTGCCTAATGTTTACAAGCCGTTCGCTATAACCACTCACACCCTGCTGGTATTAAAAAAATCTGTGTAACTTTTATTTATAATGAAAATAATTTTTTGAATGGTAGAAGTTTTAATGTTATTTATATAGATAATGAAATAATAAAGTTCTGTTTTATGGTTATTATATAATAAATGAAACAATAATAGAAAATCAATATATTACAGATAATTTAACAAATATAAATTATTATGAAAAAAATGAGGGGCCGAAAAAAAATTATAAAATATTTGGGCCCCGTGTATTAAAAGGTTAAGAACCACTGATTTAAAACACTTCAGCAATAGGCGTTTTTTGATCATCAAATATTCAAGAATTTGGTTCAGTATTTTAGAATGATTTTGGGAGTAGCATTTTGAAATTTTAGCCTTTACTTAAAAACAATTTGGCCAATGGTCATTTTTTTAATTGTTCAGTACCAAGAGACGGTCTATAGATACATACGAGTCAAAAAAAAAGAAAAAAAAATTTCGAATTACATTTGGCCAATGGTCATTTTTCCATTGGTCAGTACCAAGAGACGGTCTATAAATACATACGAGTCAAAAAAATGAAAAATAAAAATTTCGATTCACATTTTGGACAATGGTCATTTTTTCCATTGGTCAGTAGCCAGGGCACGGTCAAAAAGTCATATTATCAATGGTATTAACAAGAACAATATATTAATTTAATTTAAAAAAAAAATAAAAATTTTGCCCTCTCCGGGATCAACCCACATTAATAGAGGCATAGGCTTTTGTAGGGGCACAGGTACCCATGTCAGTAAGGCATAGGCCGTTGTAGGGGAGGGCATAGGGTAATTATCAATGTTAACCTAATATTCCAATTCAAAAACGAAAAAAAAAATTTGATTCACAATTTGGCCAATGGTCATTTTTTTCAATGGTCAGTAACCAGAACACGGCCAAAAAGTCATATTATCAATGGTATTAACAAGAACAAAATAATAATTGAATTTAAAAAAAATAAAAATTTTGCCCTCTCCGGGTATCAAACCAGCAATTCAAAACGTTCGCCGGGATTCGAACCACATTAATAAACGCATAAGCCTTTGTAGGGGTACAGAGACCCATATCAGTAGAGGCATAGGCCATTGTAGTGGAGGGCATAGGGTAATTATCAATGTTAACCAATACAAAAACGAATAAAAAAAAATCGATTTATTTGGCCAATGGTCATTTTTTTCATTGGTCAGGAACCAGCGGACGGTCAAAAAGACATTTTAGCAATGGTATTAACAAGAACAAAATATTAGTTTAGTTTAAAAAAAAATTGTCCTCTCCTGGGCTTGAACTCGAACCTCCATATCAGAAAGCTGGGGAAAATAACTTGGTGGACAAAGGACGGACAACGGACACCAAAAAACGAGCCCATAAATTGCATAGCAATTAATACTATATAAAATAGCATTAATTTAGATATGTCTATTATTCAATATAAAATTTAACGTTCAACCCGACCCGACCCAAGTTTAAAATTTTTCAAACCGAACCCGACCGAAAAGCATTTTATAATTTTCAACCCGAACCCGACCCCCAACCTTACATGCTATTTAGCAACTCATACACCATATTTTGCACTTTTTTATAAAATGGTCCTTTTTTGTATAAATTAGTGAATTTTTTTTCAAGTTTTTTCTAGTATAGTTTAAATTAATTAAACTTAAATTATTTTCATGATTAATTTTTTTTAATTTAAAGTTTATTCAACCTTAAAAATGAAATTTTGTCATGTATAGGTTTATTGTCGTGATTTTCATTATTTATACAATTTTTTTGGTAAATTTTTTGTTAACGGCTTTAATAAAACATGGTGTATATTAAAGTGTTTCTCTAAAAGTTTGAACATTTTGACTCGCCTCCCGCACACTAGTAGGAGAGAAAAGGGTGATCAATCAAAGCTTTTAAAAATGAACGCTCTTTCCCTCTCCTTCCTCCGCGTGCAACTTACTCCCTCCCTGACCATTTATATGCCTTCGCCACTTTTAGATTATTATTTGCCCTTTTTTATAATTTTTTGTTTTTCATCTAAAATTTGTCGTTTTTTTAATAAGGCACTAACAATTAAAATATTTATCAAACTATTAGGTAAAATTACCTCTTAGTTTACATATTACAAATATTGGAATGTATAACTTTATTGTAAAAAATTATAGTACAAGTCAAAAAAATACAAATACACGTACAAATTAGTAATTAATATTTTCATTATTTAAACATGGATCATTATATTGTTTTACATGGTTAAAATAATTTTGACAATCTTCAGAACTAATCTAAAAATATTGTATATACATATTGTATTACCTGGGATATGAATCCACTAGTGAAATCACTTTCATTTTGAGGATCACCTTTTCTTACGATAAATTTTAACTTAGTGAAAACCTCTTCTATTGGATTTAGAAAAGGGGAATAGGGGGCAGGTATAAGGCTTTAAGCCCAAATACCGATAATGTATTCTTCACAATTTGTGAATGATGAAATGGAACATTATCCATTACATTTATACAATTTTGAATATTCCTAGTCGCTCTCACTCTTGGAATATTTCTGTTAAAAAATCATTAAGTTTTTGGCGGTTATAAGCTCCATTTAAAATTGTATAAAAAAGGAGTTTATCCTTCGTCATGCAACAGCATATACTAATATTTCTGCTTTTTAGTGCCTCGACTTTTTTGATCGCCCTTTCATTGCTTATCGCCCTTCCGTAAATACATCGCATTGATATATTAAACCCCGTTTCGTCCATGAATAAAATCTTCATATCAAGTGCCAAAAAACGGCAAAAATCTTGCATATACATGCGTCTTTTTAACGATGACATCATCATCATTGCGCCTTTCGGGAATAGTAGCTACCCGTTTAAAGGTGTAATGAAAACCTTTAATTTGTCGGGCAATTGTAGCCAGACAAACTTCAAGATTGTACTTTTCCTTTAATTTTCCTTTTAAATCTTTAAGAAATAGGCCACAATCATTGTCAATTTCAATAAGTACATAATTGATCTGTTCATGATTTAATTTTTTTCCTCTGCCGATTCTTTTTTTGCCAAAATCCCTTCCTTCTTTATTAAATATTTTAACCGTTTTCATAGCCTGATATCACGATATATCTAATAATCTACCAATTTCAACATACGATTTCCCATCTTGGCTGAGTTTTATAGCTAATTTTCTTGTTTTTTGATCCATCATAGTAAAAAAATGAGAAATTTCAGACGAAAAACAAAAAATTATAAAAAAAGTGCAAACAATAATGTAAGAGTGGCGAAGGCATGTAAATGGTCAGGGAGGGAGTAAGTTGCACGCGAAGGAAGGAGAGGGAAAGAGCGTTCATTTTTAAAAAGCTTTGATTGATCACCCTTTTCTCTCCTACTAGTGTGCGGGAGGGGAGTCAAGATGTTCAAACTTTTAGAGAAACCTTTATGTATAGTATATTTCCTGGATGAAAATCTAATTTCACTAACTCTTTCCGTCTCCCTAATTGGCATGTGGCATGTACCTCTTTTTTACTGTGAAATGTGTTTTGGGAAGCTTGCAACTAACCCTGCGCCAGATTTGGTAACACCCTTAATTTTTGTGCAGAACTACTATTATCCCATAGTCCCCTTCTCATCCCTATACCCCTTCCCCTTCTTATGCCAAGAGCAAAGAAAGACTTGGTCATGACTACTCTTACCTTTGTAACCCCCGGTACATCCTCCGTGTCCACTGTCCAAACCATCATCCCAATGTCTGACATGTTCTCACAAACCTCCTTCCTAACCAATTACACCACCAGGCCAAACGGGAAAGGTCAATACGGAATCAGAGGTTATTACGGAAGCTATTATCTGTGAAATCGCCCGAAAAGGAGTCAATCCCGTCAGCTTTTCAGCTACACTCATTGATTGCCGGCTGGCCTTTCAAAATGAACCGTATGGAGGCGTTACTGGAATCACGCCTGCCAGGACCTACGCTTAGAGAAACAAGACCGGGAACAAGTGCTGTCCACGCCACCTCATCTCATATTTACGAATCAGCTGAGGATATAGCTCACTGGGGCCCAACCACCCAACCGGCCAAAATGCACATGCTTACCGATGCAGAGTTGAGAAGGATCATCGGTATAGAAAAAGCAATAGGATCCTTAACAAACGAACCTACTAACGTAGAGCTTCTGAAAAAGAGATTGAAAGCCCTCAAGGAAGCGTGTGACAAGAATCCATCAATTCCGCCCTATCAACGGCACGAGGCAGAATTCCTGTTATCACTTGGAGAATCCATTGACTGCTTTGAGGAAACAATCGACAAATTCTCATACCGCGTAAAAACCCTTGCCCTAGCCACATGGTGGCAAACAGTGACGGGGAAGTCTAAAGACTGGGCCGAACGAAATGGCTTAGGATCATATACAGAATCGGTCAATACATACAGGAGCTACCCCCGTCAACGAACAGACTACACAAACCAATCGAGTTCTTTTTGCCAGACTAGTAGACCTCAAAATCCAAGAAGGGCGCCCCCGCCAAGGAAAAAAGGGGCGTCTGAGGAAAGGGCGTAGGGAGCGAGCCTACGTCCGAAAGGTGGCGGCGACCCTTGGCAGCGGTGTATACCCGAGGTCAGTGGGGGATCAACAGATACCGTGCTGAACCTTTCTTAAGGATGCAGAAAGCTGTCTTGGAATCTGTGCAAATCTTAGGTTTGATGTTAGGGAACTCTAACTCTACTCTTAGCAGGGCAAGTGGTATGGCAATCATTTCTAGTAGGTTGATAGTGGGTATGAATGAGTGGCATCTAAAGGCTCCCATTGCGTCAGCCTTGCTTACAGACATGTTGTGTCCCCGAAAGGAAATTCCCAGGTATTTCGTCGACGCGTCTGCTGCTACCACGTGGGAAAAGGTTATTTGCATGGGGAGAGGGAAGGTTAATGCTTCGCGGAGTTCCATGAGTTTTATGGTCATCCACCTGGTGTTGAACGGGATTGGGGATTCACTGAGGAACAGATTGTACCAGGGTGACATAAATTTGGACCAACCCGTGACCATGTAGATGTAGTGTGTGAGAATTCCTGGACAAATCTGCGTGACTAGTGGGTGAGGTTTAGTGTTCGTCGTCGTGAAATGTGACATAATTTTCATCGCTGCATCGATTTTTTTGAAAAACTTGTCTTTTATGTTTAGGTGGAATCAGGTTGATGTATATTCCAAGGTAGGAAAGTTCCTGTACTGGCGTGAGTATCGATTTGGCGTAGTTGATCGAGAGATTCCATTTGGCACATAGTCTCTGGAAAGCTTTGGTGTTATCGCGTACTGTATCATAGGTGGGGCCGTATATTAGGATTTCGTCCAGGTATACATTATATCTACACGTCCGTATAGACTTTGCGCATAAGTCCAGCATGATTTGTTGTAGTACAAAGGGAGAGAAGCTTGCTCCCATCGGTAATACATTATAGCAATATTTTCGCCGTCCGATCTTGAATCCAAACAAATGACTGATGGCAGGGTCGAGGGGTATTGAAAAGATGCCGATCTCATGTCTATCTTTGTAGCATAGCGTGCTTCCTTGAGCGACGAGCTGATAAGCGGAATGGACTTGAGGGAAAAGGGGTATTTTATAAAGTTCTTTGATACTGTGCCCAAGTCTGCAATCAATCTGGGGCTTCCATTGCTCTTGGGTATGAAGTACATGGAGGAGGGAATTGTGGATGATGATTCTTGACTATCTCGGAGTCTATACTTCGAAGGCCAACGGCCTGTGTTCCCTGGAAATTGGGTGAACTCGGTTGGGGACGAAGTACCTTCCCCCGTTACCTGCTATGGCTCTTCTGTCATAGAGTGGTTTGAAGCCATGGAGGGCGATCATGTTGGTGAAGGATGATTGGGTGTGATGGGGTTGTAAGATGGTTGTATTTACGTTGAGGGAATTGGTGAAAGTGGAGTGAGAAAAGTTGGAGATGGGATGTTGGGGGAAAAGGGGAATATTAGACGGTTCGCTAATGATTGGTGTGTCCTCGCGGTCAGGCCCCACCACCGTCCATTCGTTTAGGAGGTGTTCCGGCACATTGGTTGGAGCGGGTGGCGACGTGATAAAGGGCGGTTCGGGCTTCTCTATCTCCGGACCATCGTCAGGGGAGATCGTGTTCATGGCGAGACTCCTGGCTATTGAAGTAATATTAGTTAGCCAACCAGGTATCTGTTGATCCCCCACTGACCTCGGCGGGTATACACCGCTGCCGAGGGTCGCCGCCACCTTCTGGACGTAGGCTCGCTCCCTACGCCCTATCCTCAGACGCCCCTTTTTTCCTTGGCGGGGGCGCCCTTCTTGGATTTTGAGGTCTACTAGTCTGGCGAAAAGAACTCGATTGGTTTGTGTAGTCTGTTCGTTGACGGGGGTAGCTCCTGTATGTATTGACCGGTTCTGTATATGATCCTAATCCATTTCGTTCGGCCCAGTCTTTAGACTTCCCCGTCACTGCTTGCCACCCGTAATATGTGGCTAGGGCAAGGGTTTTTACGCGGTATGAGAATTTGTCGATTGTTTCCTCAAAGCAGTCAATGGATTCTCCAAGTGATAACAGGAATTCTGCCTCGTGCCGTTGATAGGGCGGAATTGATGGATTCTTGTCACACGCTTCCTTGAGGGCTTTCAATCTCTTTTTCAGAAGCTCTACGTTAGTAGGTTCGTTTGTTGGGGATCCTATTGCTTTTTCTATACCGATGATCCTTCTCAACTCTGCATCGGTAAGCATGTGCATTTTGGCCGGTTGGGTGGTTGGGCCCCAGTGAGCTATATCCTCAGCTGATTCGTAAATATGAGATGAGGTGGCGTGGACAGCACTTGTTCCCGGTCTTGTTTCTCTAAGCGTAGGTCCTGGCAGGCGTGATTCCAGTAACGCCTCCATACGGTTCATTTCGGAAGCCCAGCCGGCAATCAATGAGTGTAGCTGAAAAGCTGACGGGATTGACTCCTTTTCGGGCGATTTCACAGGGGAAATAATAGCTTCCGTAATAACCTCTGATTCCGTATTGACCTTTCCCGTTTGGCCTGGTGGTGTAAATGGTTAGGAAGGAGGTTTGTGAGAACATGTCAGACATTGGGATGATGGTTTGGACAGTGGACACGGAGGATGTACCGGGGGTTACAAAGGTAAGAGTAGTCATGACCAAGTCTTTCTTTGCTCTTGGCATAAGAAGGGGAAGGGGTATAGGGATGAGAAGGGGACTATGGGATAATAGTAGTTCTGCACAAAAATTAAGGGTGTTACCAAAGCTGGCGCAAAAACGGTTAGCGACAGAGAAACAAGATAAAATAGCTAAAAAACTTGTGCTGAATTATACTATGTTTCTTAAGCTAAGTGTGGGTCTTTAGCCCAGGGTGCCTTTCATAGTTTTTTTCCGTCTAAATTTGTTCATTATTTTGGTATTTTATCAAATGATGGATCAGCAAACTCGAAAATTGGCAATAAAGCTTAGCCAAGATCGAAAATCGTATGTTGAAATCGCAAAATAACTAGATATATCGCGGTTTCAAGCAATAAGAGCTGTTAAAATTTTTTACGAAGAAGGGAGAGAATACGCCAAAAAGTGTGCTGGGCGACAAAAAAAATTAGATGTACCACATGTCAATTTCATCATTGTTCGCTGTCCCTAAAAGATTTAGGAAAAAAATAAAGGATAAATACAATATCGATGTTTGTCCTCCTACAATCGCCCGGGAAATCAAAGGTTTCCATTATTCATTTAAACGCATAGCAATGATTCCTGAATGGCGCAATGATGTTGACGTTATTAATAAAAGACGGCAATATATGCAAGAGTTTTGCCGTTTTTTAGTCCTCGATCTTCATTATATTCATGGATGAAACGGAATTCAATGGATCGATGAGGGCTATTCATGGAAGGGCGGTTACTAACGAAAGGGCAATAAAGAAGGTTAAAGCCCTTAAAAGCCGAAATTTAAGCATGTGCTGTGCAATAACAAAGGAAAAATTAATTTATTACAAAATTTTGAACAGTGCCTACAATAGCGCTAAATTTAACGACTTTTTAATTGAATTATTTGAATACCTATCAAATAAAAATATTCAAAACTGCATGATCGTAATGGGCAATGTTCCATTCCACCATTCCCTGTTTGTAAAAAATACCTTAGCAATTTTTGGTCATAAAGCTTTATATTTACCACCATAAACCCCTTTTACCGAATCCTATAGAGGAAGTCTTTAGCAAATTGAAGTTCACGTGAGAAAAGGCGAACCTCAAAATGAGAGGGATTTATTAACACTCGTAGAAAATTCTAAATCCGAGGTAATTTACATTTTACATATACAATAGTACATTAATCGTTAGATTACTTCTGAAGATTGTCGAAACTATTTTTCCCATGTAAAAAGATATATTCACCCGTGTTTGATTGAATAATGAAAATATTGATTATTAAATTTTACATGCATTTCTTTTGTTTTATTTGCATATTTTATTGTATTTTATTTTCGACAATAAACTTATAAATGACAAAATTTCATTTTTAGGGTTAAATAAACTTTAAATTAAAAAAATTAATCATTAAAAAAATTTAAGTTTAATTACTGTACTAGAAAAAATTTGAAAAAAAAATCACTAATTTATACAAAAAAAACGACCATTTTATAAAAAAGTGCAAAATAGGGTGTATGAGTTGCTAAATAACATGTAAGGTTGGGGAAGGAGTATGTTACATGCGAAGGGGAGAGAAGGGATGAGCGATTCATGTTAAACGCTATGATGGATGGAATGGATTACCCCTTTTCTCTCCTACTAGTGTGCATGAGAGGAATACGAAGTTCAAAAGTTTAGAAAAACCCTGTAATATAACAGGGCAAAAATTAATCAGTTAAAAAGTTTTTGAGACGAGACGGGTTTGGCTTAGATTAGTATTACCAACAACTTAAAATGGGATTGATAAGAATATGCCCTTATTGAACATATTTGTTTCAGAGCTTTAGTTATTAGTAAAGGTTTTTACATGCAAAAATCTTTTATTCAACGTTTAATTTTCGCTGACATTAATTAAACTAGATTTGGATGCAAAATATATCACAGGATTCTAACCCAAGCTAAAATTGGATTTGGAATTCTTATCCTTCTCCAGACTCAAGCCCCTTTCCAAACTGGTACTAGAGGCCGGTTTGCTACCCGCTATTAGATTCGTCAAATTTATCGCTGTCCAGGCGAAAGGCATCCTATATTGCCCACGATGTTCGCACCAATACTTAGCGTTACCTCTCACTTTCTCTTTATTCTACGGGCGATGGCGTTGAAATAAAAATTTATTACATTAAAACTTAACTATATTATTCTTGTAAATATTTTTACACAAATATATGTAAATACTTATACACAAATATATTGCAAAATAATTAGTATATAATAAATGTAAAAAAGGTTATCTAAGTATCTTCCAGAATCAATCTAATGTATCCTTTTAATCATCTGATTAAAGTTTGTTCATTAACCAACAACTATTGCGACTTCATTTTACTAAGTTATTTATTACTCATTTTATGGTAACAACACTCTTAATTTATTTTATAACTTTGACACTTTTTCTTCCGATTTATAACTTATCTTCAATCATTTAGAAACGTTTTGCTGAGAAAACAAATGAATAAATCTAATCTCTAAAACTAATTGCCACTCTATAAAAAAAATAATTTTAAAATTAATTTGTTGTTAATTTAGCACTTTTTCGTCCAATTTAACGTAAGGTTCCACGACGTCAGATATTTCGCCCTGTTGTAAAACTTTCTCGAATTTAATAACCAAATACAGGTCGGGGGAGGGGAAGGTGAGGTGAAATATGCCACAATTGCCCCTGGTACACGCGTCTCTAGTGCTTGGGTTGTTCGTGTGACGGGACATGAGTTTGTTCAAATTTTCTCCGTTCATGTCGAAATAAAAATTTTCCGAAATCTAGTTTAAAACATAAAGTAGGGCTAAATATTTATTAGTTGCACCTAGAGACCTGCACGGGCCGCCCGAAGCCCGATCTGGTCCGAGACCCGAGTTGAAAAAATCCATAGGCCAGGCGCGAGCCCGGCCCAAATTGAACTAAAGCAAATTAATCTTTTACAAAAGATGATTCAAACTCAACTCGATTTTAAATAATTATCTTCAAGTTTCCAAACTTCAGTTTTTTCCCTCGTCTGTTATATTATAACTGGCCTGCATTGCAAATCTTATTGTAGTATTTAAATAGATTAATAGTAGCTGTTAGAACTCTATAAATAAGATGGTAAAAGTTAAATTTTTAGTTTTAAATTATTAGCTTAATAAAATGTAACGAGTGAAAATGGATTTTTTACAAACTTATCCTAATTGTAAATTACGAGTAATAACAATCTGCATTTGATATTTAAATAGTAAAATAATATTCATAATTTTATTTTTAAAAAATTTTATTTGAAAAATCGGAATGGGGTCGGGCTCGGGTCGAGCCAAAAAGAAAAATGTCTTTCGGGCTCGGGCCGGGCTCGGGCAAAATAAAATTTGACAAGTCGGGCTCGGGCCGGGCAGAAATATTTATTTTGCATGCACCCACCGTGGACTGGGTGAAGTGTCTTGATGCTTTCTTAATTATGTATTAGATGACCAGACATTGAAAGTGTCAATAAAAATCCAAATTTCAATATTTATAAACTTTTTGGCAAAAAGAAAAGCGCGAGCTCGCTAAACAACTGCTTTATATAGAAATTGATTTTAAGAAACAATAACATTAAAAGTCAAAGTCAAGCATAGTTAAGTTGATATTTTTTAAATAAAATACCTTTAAAAATAACCGTGTAATAAATTTTAGATCAAGAAATGGATTAAGCTCCGCTGCTTTACTAATATAATTTTATTAAACATTTTTTTATCCTAAAATACTTAAAAAATGCACGGCAGAGTCCTAAACAAAATTAATTGAATTTTTTCGTTCTGGGTCATTTATATATATATGTAACCATTTTTATCATCTTTGGTTAAGGTTCGGGTCGCAAACCTGGCGTTATAGAAATATAAACCTAGTAACTATAATAAAATTTTTTAATAACTTAAATAATTTTATAATTTTTCCTGTTACACAACAGGCCCTTTTTTTCATTTTAAAGCCGGAGTGTCAGTGCTTACTTTCTTTTTGAGGTTCAAATCGTACAGGGATGCATTGGCAAATATGGGTTCGATGTCTATGTTAAAATTAAGGTTGAGGCATCTGAACATAATTTTATGACCGCTGTGTTCGGTAGGCAAAGGACCATTGAATCTAGGCTCCAAGGCATCAACCTAAGGAAAATAGTTATATTTTGGTCATCTTGATATAAATTGGAAAACTGAAACATAAGCCAATGTCTAACAAAAATTTTAATTAAATTACGTTAAATTTTACGTTAAAAGACATGTGCAAAAAATTTTCACAATGCAATATTTAATACTGAGGCAAACTCTAATGCCATTCTTACAATGTTCGCAAGCCCAGAGTTTGAGCCTAGTCGGAAGGAGACAAGACGGGGTAACTATGCCCTGCCTTAGAATTCAATTATTATCATATTATTAATGAAGTTACAAAATACAATCTTACCTGCAACCCCCTGCCCTATTTAATTAATGCTTCGGCTAAGTTTCCCACTTTATTTTAATGAGTTATTTAATCCGTTAGTAAACAGCAACGACATATATAGTTTGTGTATAGTTTAAAAAAACTAATGTTGGAATAGCCAATTTTTAGTGAGCATAAGCAATTTAGGATTAAATTAGTTAACGGCCCACTAGACAGGTTATGATTCTTTATAATTTATATGCTTAATAAGGTCAAATGACAATGAGCCATTTGCCCTCTTTATTTGGACAGATTTATACCTTATTTCCATCCTAATTTTTCAACTATGCAAGAAACAATACAGCTTTAAAACTTTTAAAATTGAACAAAAAAGTAGTGAAATTATTTATGCGTCGCAACTAACGCCCTCCACGGGCCGCCCTCGGCCCTCAGTCTTAATATTACCGAGGATAATATAAAGCTTTGGACACACAAAATTGACACTCTATGCTATGCAATTATAAAGTCATAATGTCATTCAAACTATAAAAATGCATTTATCCTCCATGTAATATTAGATTCGAATATTATTATTAAGCATGGGCGAATCCAGAAGTGGATTCAGAGGTGGGCAATAATGATTTAGGGAGGGTCAAAATGATATATTTTGAGATTTTAACCACAGTTATAAGAAATTTAAAGGATCTTTTTAATTTAAACGGGGCAGTTGCCCCTCCCTGCCGCCCCCTGGCTTATGTAAAAAAAATGCCTTTAAACAGGGAAACATGTATGACCTTAAATTAAGGTATGATATAGTATGTAAATATTCTTCAATATATGTTTAAAATTGTCTTAAGTTCATTATTTTATATTTTAAAAAGAAGTTGATAAGAAGATTAGTTGAAAAAATAATTAAATTTAAACAAAAAATATATATACTCCAAGGTGTTGGAAGTAATATTCAAAGTAGGTATCTGGCCTATCCTGATTTCTCAATGATTCATTAATTCTATCTTGATTATCATTATGATTATTGTGGTCAAGCACAGATAATACTAAAGGGTCTGTAGTCAAACTTCTCTCAGGATCTTGATTTTCAAGTTGTTGTATGCTGCTTATTATTTTGCTCTAAGTATAAGTTAAAAAAATAATAGCATAAATGGTCTATAAAAACTACTTTTTTTTAATTGTTTTAATGCTACATTTTTATTTACTTTTTCACTTGAATTATTTTCAATATCAATCTCATATATATGTATGGGAAAAGTTTCTATAAGCTCCCACAGCAAGTTTTGTTTTTGTTTTAAAATAGTTATCATATTAAAGCACTTGTATCTACAAAAATTAACATAAGATTAACTTTATTTACTTTCTAAAAATTTGCACCCAATCAGAAGTATAGTTTATTATACAATCCTTGACACTGTTAACCATATATCTAGTACATTTACAAAATTGGAAGGTAACCTACTCTTTCACTATACTGTTTCTACATTTATGAGGTAAAATAGTGATGGACAAATCATCCACTGGAAATTTAAAAACACGCCATAAAAAGTCATGTTCAATAATATTTTTATGCTGGAAAAGAAAATCTTCAAAATCTAATGGGTCCAAGACCTCCTGAAAATAACCATGCTATATTATATATGCAACATTTGTAAGATTAAACTTACAAGCTTCATTCTTGCAAAATTTGAAACAGATGTTCAACACATGTAAGTATGTAAATAGGTTAGGGTCAATTGATTACCAGGTATAATTTAGCAGCGTTTGATCCTACCCTCAACTAATTAATTAAAATTGGGCATGGTGGCGGCTAGAATTAGATTTAATGTCAGTGTGGGTCATAATGTTAAGGTCCTAATTGTCTGTATATAACATTATGTAACTTTAAGATTCTAATCATATTTACGATTTTTGAGGCGGAGAACTTTATTATTCCTAAAAGGTTAAAAAAGTGGCCTTAAAATATATGCTTTGTGGTGGGTTCAGAAACATTAACCTTATAATGCAATTATTCAATTAGCCTAAAAAGCAAATTTAGAAATTTTTTTGATTAACTTAAATTTTGTACCCTTAAAATGCCATTGTTATCATTAAATAATTCTTATGCATCCATTGATTTAAGGTTAATTTAAAAGTATTAGACAAGTTCCATTGTATAAAAAGAATTTATATTTATGTTATAGAGCATAATTACCTATTTAATTGCATTCATTAAAAAATAAATTACATGCGAAATAATATGCTATATTTAAATATCAATATATTATTGCGCAATTATTTATGCAAAAAAATACTTACAGAAAAAAGTATAGGATTATTATAATTTTATATTGTTATGTAAATATTATATTATTATTTATATATGAAATTAATTTTTGTTTTTCAAAAATATTATATTTTATCTCTTTTTAGCAGCTTCCCCCTCATATTTTTATCGATATTGAGACAATTTAAGCCTTCATAAGTCTAACTTATTAGTTAACATCTTAATAAAGTAAAAACAAATAAAGCAAATCATAGATGTTCTAATCTGGCAAGTCACCTGAGATATTTATATTACCTTTATTTTCCCATATAAATACTTAAATTATAAACATATTTTAAACCCTTTGTGATGAATATATTTTTGTGTAGGTGATAAATCAATTAATTTTTATTAAGGCTTAACAAGTAAATTACCGAAAATGTGACGAAATGATAGGGCCTTTAGGGATATTGAGATCAAGCTATTCGTTTCTTTTATTTAAGTTTTGTGTGTTGATTTTAATTATAAAATAAAACTAATATAGAATTAAGAAAATAATATGCATCAAATTCAGTGAAATGAATACACTTCAATTTCCTAATTACTGAATGAAAGCTAAAATCTACTAATGTTATCATACTATATTTTAGATGTGAAAAATGTTTAGGTAATACCACAAACTCCCATCATTCCACAACTTTTTGTATATGAATACTTAGTCTATATTGAAACACATTTAATGTAATTACCCCAAGTAATCTACTTCGGTTGAAATAGGTTTGTATAGCTCCTGTATATGAATAACTGCAATTCCTGATCTTATTGCATGCACTAATATTCTGAGTAAGGTTCATCTTGTTGCATAGCATTAGAGTTAATAAAATTCTGCAGATTAGTACTCCTTTTTAGAGTTCCATACCTGAAATAAATTTAAGACCCAAGTTCTTTTATTTAAAAGGAATGATTTTAAATCAGTTTTTTTAAAGTTTCCTTATAAAAATTTATTAAAATATAAATAAAAACATTTATGAAATCAAGTTATATATTTCTTAAATTCACCAGGAACAATTAAATATTTGACTTAAATATATAATATGTTAAAAATGATTATCTAATTTGCAAGTTCTTTAATTTTTTTAATATTCCGCTAAAACGCCTTTCAGCGTGGTCTTGAAAAGACAACAATGTTATATTTGATAAAAAATTGTTTTAATTAGAAACTTTTGAATAATATAATGCTGTTGTCATTAGTTAACCTATAGTTTTTATTTTATTTTTAATCGAAACTAGATCAAAAGTTCCTCAGTTTAAAAAGGAACTCTGCTGTGACTTTTTATGTTACTTAAAAATCCACAAATACTTTAAGAAAATTTCTTCATTCCTTTTTGAACCCCGCTGCAAAATGAAATAAACGATTGTTTAATTCTTAGTAAGACATCTCATCTCGCTTGATTAAAGGTCAATATGACCAAGAAGTTACACTTATTGTAGTTGTAAATCATAAGGTTTTAAGTTTTTAAAATTTTATATTTCATATTTATATTTTTAGCGCTTAATTTGAGCCCTTGGTCTATATTTTGACCAACGTTGGTATTTCTGGCAATTAATAAAGAGACTTCATAGTTTTTTTTCTATTTTTTATATGACCAAGTATTTAAAGCAAGAAAAATGATATGTTAAAAAATATAACGTTCACTATTTATTAACAAATAGTCTTAAATAGGGTATATGGTAAAAAAATTAAACCTCAAAAAGTGTCAATCTTAAACGATGTATTATTTTGATAAAAAAAGTTATAGATTTTTTAACAATTTAATTCATATTTATTACTGAGAAAATTTGATTTTTCATTTATTATTTGTTATTTAATATTTAAGTAATCCTTACTTGAATCAAATCATTTATGTAAAATTTTTTCACTTTAGCAGGTTTTAAAAAAAATTGCTTTTTTAACTATCCATAGTTATGGTGTTAAATGAGATAAAATTGTCATTTGCTTTATTTAGAAATTAGAACAATTCTTTAAAAGCCTATGACTACAAGAGTACTGTTAATTTTTTTAAACTTCCAGGATAAAAAATTCATCTACTTGCCATTACTCTAAATTAAATAAGTTCTATAAATCGATTAAACGATTTTTGAATAAAAAATTAAGATACTTCTAGCTTTGTAATTATAAGTTTAGATATTCCTAATAATTCGTAAGAACGTAAGCCGCTCGCTCTAACACTCACACCATGACTACCTAGACCGCTTATCACGGTATAGGATGTGTGTATTTTTCCGCCATTTTGATGAACACATTGTAGATTAAATTATTATAAAAAGGTGAATGAAACATATTGAACTAGTTAGATATCAACAACAGTATTTTAAGAGCCATCTACATTATGTTTAAAATTTCGTTCAGATTTATTAACTAGCGAAAAAGATAAATTGACTGTTTATTGACCTAAAAATAAAACATTTTTATTCAATTTATATTTTATATTTATTCTTAATTTATGATTTATATTACGGGAATGATTATAAGGTGATTATTTAGTGTATAAAAAATATTAGAAACGATTACATAAGAAACTATTTTATTTAATATAATTGAATTTATGTTTTTGAAATCTTACCAAACGGTCAGTTTCCTCGCAAATCTTGCAAAGGCCGATTAAGACCTTCGAGCGATTTTTTATGAGCCATTGTGCATTCATCCCACACGATAAGTTTGCACTTCTGTAATACTTTACCCATTTCAGATGTTCTGGAAACGTTGCACATTGGAGTTATACTGTAATGAACGTTTAAAGGCAATTTTAATGCGGAATGAGCAGTATTTCCACCGGGCAACAATGTAGCAGCTATTCCGGAAGACGCTAGAGCCACAGCTATATCATTTTGAGAACGAATAGTTGCCAGGAGCAATGTTAGTAGGTAAGTTTTACCAGTTCCATCAGGAACATTTAAAAAGAAGGCATCTCCATAATTTTTATTAACAGCCAGCAATATCTTATCGTAAACGGCTTTTTGTTGCTTCGATAGCTTTGGAACATTCAATCGTACATAAGACATAAGATCACCTTGGTTGTAATTGTTCACGATGTAGGTCTACATCAAATGTGTCAGCAGCAGATCTAATTGGCACAGAACCAAATATTCAAAGCTTTGTTTCCTATTCGTAAGCATAAATCTTCAAGAATGATTAAAGTTTCGTTATAGTGCTGTAGCATTTGTTCCATGTTAATATTATCATGTGCATACATGCGCGTAGCCAGGATTTTCTCAAGGGAGTAGAAAATTTCCAATTTTTTTTAAACATTTTTATTTCAATAATATAATTACAAAAGCGGTATAAAAGTAGTCGCTATAAAACAATTTTTAATTTTCTTTTGTTAAAAGATAAGACATCAAGAATTTCATCCGGAGTTGGGGCTAACTCCCGATGAATCGCTAAAAGCGCCAAACTGTTTAATCTATTGTTTGACATGGAATTCCGTAAGTAGGTCTTAAGTCTTCTCAAAGTTGAGAAACTTCTCTCATTTGTGCATGTAGTAATGGGGAGGCAACCTAATAAATAAAATGAAGTTGTAAGGTTAGGTAAGCATCCTAATTTGGTTTTAGCAAAGCATCCAAAGCATTTTGGGACGCAATTCTTCTGGCATCTGAGACAACGACATATTCCAAATATCAAATTCTTTTTTAACGTCAACATTTGTACCATTCAAGTCATTAAAGTAAAAATCCATTAAGTGATTAATTTTTATCTGAGCTGCAGGCGAAATTTTCGAATCATGAGGAAACAAAACTTAATAATTTGCAATAATTTCCTTCTGGTCTAAAAACCTTTCATTGAGTTGAACAATAAAAGAATCAAGTAATGGTATAAAAATTGTGATTTTATAATATTCCTCAATGGAGTCTTTTGGAATATTACTTTGGAAAGTTTGTTTTCTAGCCCATCTGGGTTTTACAAGATCAACCTGGTATAAGTTTGCCTTAGCTTCGGCCATTTCAACATTATTTCTCAACAATTTCATCTGATCAACAATGTTTTGGGCCAACTGGTGACCTGCTGTAGGTCTAAGCTTTTTATAGCGATTGCCTGCAAAGAATTGATGTATAACTGAAAAGTTTATGAAGACATAATAGCGATATTATATAGTCCGATTGCTGCAAAGAAGACAACAAAGTTGCCTCCTCTGTTGCGGCATCGCGATCATACCAGGTAGAAATCTTTTCTAAAGCTGGATAAATTGCATCTTGAAGTTTTATATGAGTTGCGACAGCTTCGTGCCTTGATGACCAACGGGTCACATACACTAGTTTTAATTTTTCCATTACCTATTTATTGTCCATGTTTTACAAGACTTCTAATAAAACTCTTGCCGTTTGGAGTATTTAAACATATCATAAACTTTAGAAACAATACCTATTTAAAAAAATTATTATAATATAATGTTTAATTAATACCCATGCAATTTCTTATGGTAGGAAGGGTCGATGTATCTGAAAGGGCCAAGTTTAATAAATGGGAGGCACAGTGGACATACAAGGCCGTTGGGTATACTTTCATAATAATGGCCTGGACACCATTTAATTTTCCGCACATATTGCGGGCTCCATCATAACCTTGGCCTCTTAATAAATTGAAATTAATATTTAGCATTTTTAGACTATTAATAATAACATCCGATAATCCTTTTCCGGTTGGGTTAGAAAGTATATATCGGTATTTATTTATAAATGTCATTTTGAGTCAGTTACACAGCTATACAATTAAGACTCTCAATCTAAAAATATGTTATTTTTAAATAAATAAAAAATTGTTAATTTTTGCCAAGGGCGTAGAATTCCCTTTTTCCACCCCCTTCTGAAGTCAAATATAGGTGAACTTATAAATTTCGTCTGTTTAAATTAAACAGACACAGTGAATTTGATACAAATGTTATAATTTGCTAGAACTATGAAATTTAATATATTATATAAAAGTTTCAGCTCCAAAACACTCACAAGAGTACTTGTTAAAACTCAAATTTAAAAGTTTCAATAAACACCACTATTTAATTCTAAATTTAATGCACAGTTATGCTATTTTATATATTAAACAAAAAGCGATCCTTTAGTACCATACTGCATTTATTTATAGTTTTTTAATTTGCACTCCATAGAAAATGTTATCTATTTTTCAATGAGATGTCGTGTCGCGCTATATCATTAAAAAGTTTGTGTATTAAGGTTTTTTTAAAAATATTAAGGTATACCACTTGGATTTTTGTAACACTTAGTTAAAATTTTAATAAAACAGGAGACATTTTTATTTTGTATAAATTTTTCTTAAATGTCGAGACGAAACGAGAATCCTCGCCGAGACGAGACTTAGATTTTTCTAGACCGAAACGAGACGAGATTTTCATAATCGCTCCCGAGACGAGATCAAAACACTATCAATGTTTGGTTCAAGATTCGCTTTCATCGGTGTCTCTACATTTGGCATAAACTCGGAACGTAGTCTAAATTTTAACTGGTCGGCATGTTTTCTCCGTATTCCCTCATTTGTGCGGACATTATAAGAATAATGGCTTTTCCGTTCAACGATCACTCCTTTATGCCAACCTGATTTTGTTTCATTTAGAATCCACACTGGATCCCCAACAAAATTCGTCTTGCGATCGTGATACAATTTTTTTTCCACACGTTTTTCTTCATTTTTTTTCCTTGGGTCAATCTTGATCAAATCGATAGCTGTTTGTAACCTTCTCCCAATCAACATTTCTGCAGGTGCTTTTCCAGTAGTCGCTTGAGGCGAATTCCGATAACACATTCCAAACTTGCTGAGGGCATAATTCCTTGTTTAACATCTCCTTTCTTCCTGCCCAATCTCAACTTTTTAATGTACCTATAACTCTTTCAGTTAGCCCATTAGTTTTAGGGTGATAGGGAGTAGACCCTATATGTTTAATATTATTCTGAAGATAGAATTTATGGAATTAAATTCCGGCGAATTGTGGTCCGTTATCGGACACTATCTGATTTGGTATCACAAAACGACAAACCAATTGCGTAAATGGTTAATTATAACGGATTATGTTGTTGATTTCAGGGTCGCCAATTCAACCCATTTCGATATAGAGTCAATTAAAACTAGCCACCATCTGCCTTCAACGGCCCAGCTATATCGATATGAACGCGCTCCCATACTCGATCAGTCAAACTCCATGGATGCAAAGGTACTGGCTTCTCTATTGTTCTCAACTCTTGACATCCGTCACAGCCATTAACATATAAATCTATGTCACGATCCATCGCAGGCCAGTAGGCGTAATACCGTGAAATATTGCGCATTCCCGTTATGCGCGGATGTCCTTGGTGTAAAATCTTTAACACAGGTCTTTGTAGGCTTTCTGGAATTATTAAACGATTCCCCAAAATATAAGGCCATCTTCATAAGAAATTTCGTCTCTTCTATGATAATACGCTTTCAAATTTATATGTGATTTCGACACATCTATTGGCCAATTCCTTTCACTAGCGCGAATTAGTTTTCGACACCCAGTATCCGTCTTAATTGCATTCTTCAACATCTCCCTATTTGATGTCAAATCATCCAACTAATAAACCGACATTACTGATGTTATTCGTCGATTCTTCGTCACTATCATGTATCGTTAAAACGGATAAAGCACCAGCACATTGATTCTCCTTACCGATACGATATTTGATGTCACATTGATAGGAATTCAAAAATAAGGCCCAACGTACTAGCCTATTATTTACCATTTTTGGTAAATCCCGATTACATCCGAATAACCGCTCCAAGGGTTTGTGATCGGTTGTTAAAGTAAATTGTCTTCCCCGAAGATATTGATTAAACTTTTTAACCCCGTAAATTATCCACGAGCTTCACGATCAATGGGAGAATATCTTTTTTCGGCACTGCTTAAAGTTCGGGATGCATAAGCGATCGGTTTCTCCGAACAGTCCGAAATTTATTAGATAAAACGGTGCCTAACCCTCTCTCCGATGCATCTACTGCAAATAGTGGCAACGTAGGCCAGAAGACGACAGAGATATCTTAACATCGTCAAAAATTGTTTGATCTGTAGCCGTTCATTTTCACATCACGGAAGAACGGTCAGTGCATTTAAGGGTGCACATTTTTCTTGTAACCTAGGAATAAAACGTTCTTGATAATTCACCAATCCCAAAAGTGATCTTAGTTCTTTCTTGTTAGATGGTACTTTAAATTTACTTATAGCTTCAACACGTTCGTCAGTAGGGTGAATACCAGCTGAATTAATTTTGTTTCCCAAATAAATTAAGGAATCTTAGAAAAATTTTACTTTTTCCCTTTTCGCTTTCAAACCGGCATTTTGCATCCTCATTAGTACTTCATTTATTTTTTAAGTGATCATTTTGGTTTCTACCTGTAACCATTATATCGTCCAATAGTACTCCTGTTTACGGAATTCCATCTAATAAGTTTTCCATATATCTTTGAAAAAGGTTTGGTGCCGTCGCTAAACCAAATGGCAAACACTTGTACCTAAAATGACCAACATGCGTAGCAATTGTTAACAAATGTCTACTCTCTTCATCTACCACCATTTGTAAGTACGCGTCACGCAAATCTATCACGGTATATTTCTCACCACCTGCTATTTTTTATAATTAAATTATCAAACGTTGGCAGCATATGATCATTGGTACTAAGGTAAGAGTTTAAAGTAGCTCTGAAGTCCACAAATTCGAATGGAACTATTACCTTTAATAACATTTACTGTTGGTGTGATCCATTTAACTTCACTTGTAGATGGGTCCACACGTTCAATAATGTCTTCCTGCTCTAACCTTTATAATTCCATTTCTACTTTGTGTCTTAAGGGAAAAAGTACCCTTCGGGTTTGTATGCTATTGGCTGGGATTCATCTTTAAAAAGATTTTAACTTTATAATTCTTAATGATTCCGGGGCCATCGCTAAATATAGCTTGATACTGTGTAAGTAATTGGGAATCTAATTTATTATGTGTTTTGTTGATTAAAACCTCACCTGAAAGGTAAAGGCTAAACGCTTTTAGAATCAACAAAGTGCCCCTTCGTTTGCTGTTGTAACAATTACAGGTAATATTTTTTAAACCCAGTTGAACTTTAACTTTAGATTTTCTTAATAATGGTATAGTGCTTTCCAAAAGATCGTAATTTTGGGCATTCTTCGAGAGATGGATTATGAATCATATTATAAATTTCTTTATTTATTATTGATACGGCAGCACCAGTGTCGAACAGCATCTTGCACAGTTTTTGGTTGATACTAACCTTGATATATGGTTTCTTCATCCCCAAACTTGTGTAAATTTTTACATGTAAAGTATTAATCATATTGGCAGATCCTGTGTGACAAAATTTTGCAAACTGTCCCCTTCTGTGGCATTTTTAGCATTCTTTATAAAATGCTGGGCACTTGTTAACTTCATGCACCTTTCACATCTTTTTGTAGATGTTGATCTTTGGTGGAGAAATTTTTTTGTGATGAAATGGAATTTTGGGTTAGACTTTTATATACTACATCTATTTTATGAGTTACTACTTCATTTCTTGCTAATTCCATTGCTTCAGCTATTTTATACAAATCACCAATTGTAATTGTATTTCCTTCAGGATCAACTGCATCTGGCCATCTTGTTCTAACTTCAATTTCAAAAGCTTTATTTTGGATGCCATGCAGAAAGTGGTCTCTTAACCTTTCATCTAGTTGTATCGTAAATTTGTATTTTTCTGCAATTATTTTTAATTTAGTTGCATAATCTTGTATTGACTCTCCTTCATTTTTTAGGTAACGAATAAACATAAACCTATTTTGAAAAATGGTCTTATTTACTGTAAATACCTTTTTGATGATATGAATCAATTCATTTTATTTTAGTTTAGAAATATCCATAAAAGTTCTTATCTTCTGGAAGTGACATTGGCCCATATATGCCAAGATAAGGGTAGTGGCCGTCTCATCCAAATTTTTAATATTCCTGGCCTAAAAAATATTTTCAATCGTAAAAATGTAAGATTCTACATTATCTGAAGGATTGTAACTAGGAATGATGTCCATGGCCAAAGAATATATGTAGTATTTCTATCCGTGCCAATAAATATAGTATCTTAACTACTCTGCAATACGCTGAAGCTTTATTATGCAAATATGATAAACTTAAAACATGCAGAGCTGTTAAGGAGCGCGCACAGAAGTGCGCGCACCGATTTTGCGGTGCGACGTGCGCGAGAGCGAGTGCGGGTGCGCGCACCTTATTCACTCGGTGCGCGTGCGAAATTGCGCTCCTATTTGCGCACATTATGAATTTTACAATTAATATATTTGACATTATCTTATATATCGCGCATAGCATATCTCACAAATTAACATTGTAGTGAAACAACATCAAAGATACATTCATGTTCCTGGTGGAGGAGAGACAAGGCGGGAAATTTAATTAACATCGATAGACAATATAATTAATTAATATATCCGCCATATTTTATATTATTCGCCTATTTACTGTATCAATTATTACTTAAAACGTTTTGGTGTATCATAATTAATATTGCAATAGAAGTTGAAGTATAATTAGAAAAACAAAAACAGACAGGTAATTAGGATAAATAATTAACAATATTGTAATATTTCTCTTCACTGTTTTTTGGAAACTTTTACCCGCCGTTACTATCTTGATATTTCATTTCCAACACTTTTAAACTTCTCATCGCTATCTTAAGTTTAATCACATAGTAATTTTGTTATAAAATATATTTTTAAATATTAATTTCTATGGTTGATCTTTCATAAAAATACTTTGCTATTTATAATTGAATTGTACATCAAATATTATAAATAAATTATTATAATTTGTCTTGTTACTAAGCATATTTTTTAAACAATTTTCTTCGTTAAAAAATTATATATAAGGTATAACACTCCGATTCCTTCGAGTGCCCCCGTGGAACGCCTCTTCAGCAAAGCTAAGGCGACTTTAAGCGACAGAAGGGGTAGCCTGACAGATAGTCACCTCGAAATGCTTTTAATGATGAATGTCAATAAAATGCTATTTTAATTGTTTTTTCTGTATCTTTATTATTTTTATAATTATAATAAATCGGCATAATAAAAGTTTTTAATTGAACATTGTAATATATTTAGAATTTAGATAGAGTGTAAAAAATTATGGGTGCGAGTGCGCGCACTGGGTTTGACGTGCGAGTGCGCGCACCTCTGTTAAAATTGGTGCGGGTGCGAGAGCGCGCACGGAATTTTCTCAAAGTGCGGGTGCGAGTGCCGCACCGAATTTTCTCAAACGAGTGCGAGTGCCGCACCAGTTTTTTAGGTGCGATTAACAGCTCTGAAAACATGTGATAACACACTTGTATTTTACACTAGGAACAACGAACTTAAACGATATATAAATACAATGTATTAAACTATTATATTACATAAACAATTAATTTTAAAGACATTCATATAGCCGCAGCTTGAGGAGATAACTTTAAGTGCTGGATATAGGTTAAAAGTGTTAATTAATGTATTAAATAACATGTTAACTTTAAAAAAAAGTGTTAAGAACCTAAGAAAACTTGTTACATGCTCTAGACTAATAATTTTTTTCAAAATTAAATAGAGAAAACCTATTTTAATCTATGCAAAACTCGGCATATTTTAATACAACCAAATACCAAACTTGCCTAAAGATATAGTAATTATTAATTTTTTTGAGGATTTAATCAAATTTTTATAACCAATGAATCTTACTATACCAAAGATGGCCTCGGCTTAGGCCAGCTTTAAATTATGGCTAATATGTAAGAAGTATAAGCAAGCAAATTTATATTATTAGGGCCTCTAAACATTCTCCTTGTTTTTTTTTTATTCTTTTTTATATAGACTTGTAGTGTAATCTGAAATTCACTTTGTAAAGCCGCGTTGTTTTTGTATTTACTTATTCTATTTCTAGTTATGATATTTTAAGCTTTCATTTTCGCCCATTGTGAATGTTTATGCATGCTTTAACATATTGCATCTTTGTTCTTTACAAACAAAAATCCTTTCACTCTTCTTTATCACTAATAATTTTATAATATTTAATAAAAAATTGATGAAATAATTTTAAAAGATGAAAATTAGACTAGTCTCCTATAGGTCAATATTTTGTGATTTTAAAAAGTGACTATTACTTTTAGTTGAAAATTATAAATAAAACATATTTTTGTAGATGTGTTGTTTTTAAATTATTCTCAAATTAAATATGTTTAAACATAGATACCGTAGTTAGGTTATTTACTAATTACAGATTATACTCCATATTTCTTTTCAAATACAACCACAATATCACAAACTATGGTAAATCTAATTATAATTTGCTGTGTGATTAAACATAGGCAATATGTTAATGCAAATTACATAAAATTTTGTAAATCATAGTATTATGTACAAATATTTGAAAGAAAATTAGAGCGTACGCCAATACCTCACCGATCAATACTGTGGGAATATTAAATAATTTGGAGTAGTAAAATTTTAATTGATTCATTTCTTGCTTGTACCAAATCTAATTTTATTAAATTTAATAGAATAATATGATACCCTAAAAGCCCTGGGTTAATCTATAAATTTTAATTTAAAGTTAAATTTAAGTATTTCCTGATTTACTTATTTAATAAATAGATTTGTAATAAATCTTACATTTAAAATCTCTTTTCAGCACTGTATGTGGTAGCCCAAAATATCTTTAAAAATCTTGTGGCACCCACCACAATTATATATATGACATTCAAAATATTCATGATTGGGGCATGTAACGTCTTTACATATAGATACATCACATTCGTACGGCACTAATCCGGCGGGGCAGAAATGACGACGTGGTTGATTTAGATTTCGATTTTGTATGATATTATTAGCTGTGTAATAAATATTTTATTGATTAGTTTCTAGCAGTAAATACTTAATAATATTTAAAGGAGCAGAATGATGATTAAACCTGGGCCTCGATAATGAACTTGTTGTGCGACGCTATTGTTATCTCTGAGTAAAGGTGAAAAGGACAAATACACATTGCCCTTCTTATTGGATGAAGTTTGATTTTCCGCCAATTCTGTGGTATACACTAAACTATTGGCTGAAGGTATGGGCTCCAAAGTAGTTGGGTTTGGATTGATTAATGGAGTTGAATCAAGATTAGTTTGAACAATTAATGTGTCCAAATTGTTTTCCTCGTTCTTTATAATGTTAACATCATTCTGGTAGGTTTCTGATGGAATCTCCGATGTCACTGTAATGCTAGGTGCAGTTTGGTTAAGCATACCCTCGCTAACAATCGCACTTTGGTCCGACAATTGCGCTATAATTAAAGAAATAATATAAAAAATTTAATTAAAAACCTGCAATAACCGAAAACACATTTAATCAAGTCATCTAGAAAAATAAGTCTACGGATAATAAATTAAAAACTTTGCCAACTTTATACTTAATGTCAGCCTCGTCATTAATTGGAAAAATAAACAAAAAGTATATTAGATTATATTTATATTTCTTTAATTAAATTAACAATTTTATTAATACCATTGGTGTCAATGGCATTAGCTGAAGGTAATTGCCCGTCGTTTAAGCCTTGTTTAAGTTGTTGTTGCGGATTTTGAAACGGCACGTTAGGATAAACGGGAGAAATAGATCCCATCCCATATAATCCTTGCTCCTGGATGGGATTAGATCCGTAATACCGCGGAACTCCACGTAACTGAGGCTCTGGGTACAAAGTTCCATCTCCCTGGTTACTTGAAAATATAGGAACCGCAGGTCCACCCGCATTATTAAGGTATATTGGATTACCTACATCTGGTAAACTTCGATACCTCGAAAAGCCCATATCTTGTGGCGCATTAACCAGATCTGGTGGAGCACCGTATGTGTTTTGATTAGGAGCAATATTATGTGAATAATCTTGTGGGTTGTGTATGGGCACATTGTAGCCTCTGATCATAGATTCGTGCTGTGGAGCAATGTATGGGATGTCTCCTGTTTCCCTTTGTTCGCTATAATCAGCACCACCGTAAGGTTGAATTCCATCCGGTGCGTATGGGCTTTTCATGGAGGATCCATCTTTAGTAGGTACTTCGTGAAGCAAAGGCCTAGCTCCTGAATTCTGTCTAATACGATTGCGACCGAAGTTATCTATAAGGAACGGTCGGTAAGATTCCGATGCTTGTATAGAAATTCCTTTATTGTCAGGGGTTGTAACAACTTTTTCCGTAGCAGCATTAATAGATTTTAAGGTTGGCGTCTCTTTTGGTATTATTTTAATTGATGAGGTAATAACGCTTTTGACTTCTTCGGCACGATTTATGGATAATTGTTTATTGTTAATAGGAAACTCACCATCTATGCTGCTATATTAGAGATTTAATCAATTAATTTAATATTTATAGAAGATTTTAATAGTTATAAAAGTCGTCCGACCCTAAACGATAATGGACTTTGCCTATAAATAATATTTGAATTTGAATTATTTTTTGTAATACAATCATAAGTTATAGTGCAACTTTCTATTCACAAGAACGCTGCGTTTAACTTAAAAAATTGTTTAAAAATGAACATCTAAAACATTTAAATATTGCAATGAATTAATATATATAGTAAGGATTATATACTCTGTGGCCCTATTAATATCAGAGGGTGTTGGGGGGTTTACGGAATCCATTGTAGTACCCGTTGGGTAAGAGTTGAATGCATATCTTTCCGATTTTGGAGAGGTATTCTTAATTTTGAAGGATGGAACTGATGGCCGGATATAACTTTGTGTAGTAGACTTTATGGTAGATTTGACTATTTAAATAAATAAATTTATAGTAACTTTTATACAAAAATATTAACTATGACTCAAGTGATTTATCTCCTTATTATTACTATTTATTTCTTAAATTTTATTTAAGTGTACTTTGAGTTGAATAAAATAAATTAGGCAATTTCCTAACCTGTTTCATCTTTGATCTCAAATTTCGGGAATGTTCTAAGCGACTTATGAGTCACTGCTAGAGTTGGTCTAGTTTGGGGTTCGATCGAAGTCGTTTCGATAATTTCTTGGTACGGATCATAAGATTTGCCTGTGTCGCAATCGACTTCGAAACCCTTATCATCGTAAAACACAGCGTAGCAGCCACCGCAAGGGTAGGGAACGCAATGAGCTTTCAAGTTGCCCTTGCATTTTAGCAATTTACACGGGTTTTGCTCGCATTTAGCTTCCTTAACACCGACTGGACAATTTTGACCTGGTCAAGTTAATTTTTAAGTATTTAAAATGAAGCCAAATTTAGGCAAAAAATAAATGAAAAGGTTAAAATTTCTAGTCTTACTTTTAAGTTTGTATTATTGAAATACTAATTAGCTAAAAAAAATTCTAGAAATTTCAGTGTAAATTTATCATTTATATTATAGATATGAAAGATTGAACATTATTAATTGTCGGGTAGGTTATTAAAATTTATTATAAGCTTTTAAGTCTTAAAATAGGTGAAAAATAGTATTAACTCTATTCATGCCTTAAAAGAGATTATATAAAGTAAAAATAGAGGTAAAAGCTGCATTTCTACATTTGTTAAATTGAGAAGCTCATCCCAGGTAAAAATATTGGAGGGCGATGGAATGCCCACATTCACGACTAAGTAATTTTTAAAAATCTTTAAGGAGTATTAAACTGTAACAGGATTAAAGCTTAAAAGTTTGAAACTTATCTGGCAAACGAGCTAAGAATTTACTTAATTCCAAGGATTTTTCAGGATTTTCGTTACAATCTACAATCCCATTATCGTCGTAAAATTCTGGCGAACAATTTCCACAAGTTTTTCTCCTGCATTTCGACTGTGGGTAAGCTTTGCATTCTGATTTTCTACAAGGATCCATTAAACAAAACGACGGCTGCGTCCCGCTAGGACACGTCACACCCCCAATTATTCTGATATTACCTGGCACATATGGAGCAATAATTATAATAAAAAATGTTAGCTAGATATGTATGGCATCGCAGTTAGAGTATAGTTATATAGCATAGAATAGAAATTTTTGTTTAAGCACTCCAAAATAATCTACTTATAAAATTAATTGGAAACATTTAAAAAGTAACAGCTTCAAATTTATTCGGGGCCAGTAAACTTTAAGGTGGTTGAAAAAATTTACATTGTTTTAGCGTCAAGTTTTACAAATTTATAATACAACCTATAATTTTCAATATGGCAACTATAGAAAGATATGTATGCAATGTAACATAGTCGTGATTTTGGGCAAGCCAAATTTAGATAGTTTAAACTTATTTGACCATAGCAAATAAATGCATAATAAAACTTATAAAAAAATGAAATTATTGAGTGATACTCGTATACTTATATTTTAAACATATGTTTATATGTGGTATTTAAAATTAATATTTATAAAATGAGTAAAAACTGACAGTTATGACGAAAACTAATTATAGTAGCTTAAAGACTTGGGTTTAAAAAATTATTTTATTGAGTAAAATTTGGCAAAATCATAAAAATTCGTTAAGGGTTTGTTGGCTATAGGGTCGGATTATCTTATTAAGTTCGACCTAAGCCCGATCATTTTTTCCGAGCCGATGCCGAACTCGAATCTATAAGGATTTTAAATATTATGTTATGTTAGTGCAATTTAAATCTACTATTTTTCTTCCTCCTTAATTTAGATGGAACAATATTTATGAATAACTTATTATCACAGATGTTTTAAGCATAACATATTTCTTTAGAAAAGTAAGTAGGGGAGACCGGGAACTAAATGGCCATAAAAAATTAAAACACGTTTTAAAAAAAACTAATAAAGTTTTTTATAATTTTTTTATTGGAATACATTTATATAGGCTATTTCTACTATAAGAAAAAAAAATGAGAAAAAAGTGCTTATAGTTTTTTCATAAATTGAGTTTAAAAAAATAATAAATCCAAGATATTTTAAAAGTGCCCGGGGTTAGTTATAGCTATGTTCAGGGGATAGATTAACCCTGACGTTTTGACTTCTTAATAGTGTATGCTAACTCAAATCAATAAAAATGTTGTTACTTTATAAAAAACATAGAAAATTTAAGTAAAATATGATTGTATTTTATATGATAAAAATAAAATAAGGGTCAAGATGACAATCTGACTCAAGTATACTTAAAAGACAGATTCTGCAATGTAAAAAAACTTTTAGTCGTTTTTTAAAATGTAATTATAGTCTATTTCTATTCTAAATTACACTAAGTTGCATTATAAACAAGATTTTTGAATTTTGTCATTTGTAAGGCCCAATGAAAAATGGCTATAACTAGCCCCTCTCCGACTAGCCCCGACCCCTATTTTTATGAACAATTAATATTTCAACATGTTATATTGCGAATAAAAATTTAATCATTAGGCGGTTTTTATATAAAAAATATTCCTTTATAAGATAAAACTTAAATTAGTCCAAAATATAAAGCCAAAAAAATTTTATGTGCAAAATTGAAAATTTTGTCAAGGCTACTAATAGCCCCGAAAAATCGTTTTTCTTCTATAAAAATTTTTGATTTTATTTTTTCCAAACAAAAAATTTTTTAATTATACCTTATGAAAACATACACATATGGTTTAAATTTTAATCACAATTATTGTTTTCAAAAATAATTACAAAGATAATAGTAACCCCGGGCTACTACTAGCCCCGGTCTCCCCTAGGCATTTATAAAATAGTATATGCAATTTTAATGCATTAATATTTTTTAAATTTTTGTTTAATTATAATCTGTGACAAAGCATTTATTATACAATGTTTATAGGACAAAAGAGTTATAGAAATTAAACGCATCAAACCATCAATTAAACTTAAAGTGACGATTGATATAGCAAATATATAAAATTTTAAGAATTTAAATATTGCAAATACAAATATTATATCTTCTAATTGTAAAGTTGCCTATATTATAAGAACAAATTTCCATACAATGTTTAAAATCTTCGATAGGTCTATATAATACATCATGGACTAAATGGCTTAGTTTTTCCAAAAAATTTGGATTTATTTATTATTTTACTGCATAATTTTATTATAGCCATTGCGTCCCAATTTTAATTCATACTCTTAATATAGTTTAAAAGTCAAAGTGTTACCCAATAAAATTTATCTAATTTTGCTTTTAACTTAAAAGCCTTAAGGAACATTTTTGAAAAATCTACAATTTAGAGTGATTTCTATAAAATCTTTTTAAACGTTGTAAAACTCTCTTTTGGAAATTAAAACAACAAGAATCCACCGTTTGTCGTTTTAACCCCGTAAAATATGACGCTGATAAAGATCTTTTTCATCATTTTTCCTACTATTCGAGACCCTTCCTTTTGCACAACATTGTTTTGTGTGATATTTCTTAAAGATGTGACCTGCGAGGCACCCTTTCAAGCGCCTGAAAAACTCCTTACCTTTTAACCGCTGTTTGAAGAAATGAATGATTTACACAGAAAAAACGTTACCCTATGTTACTATGGTAGGACTAAAGGCCTTAAATATTTATGAAATTACAAACAATTTTTTGAAAATCCTAGATGACTAATTTACTACTTAAATCTGTATAAATTTTATTTGGTGTTTTGTGTTTAAACTTTACAGTTCCGCATGTCGCAGCAGCATAAAAATGGTATGGCACGCATAATGCATTTTCATGAGCTGACCTTTTCCCCTTTATTTCTACCTTTTGCAAATTCACTGACCGACAACTAATAAGAAGTTTGTGAGGTAAAAGCCATTTGCGCACGCTTTAGCAATCAAAATTATAGTTTATTGGGTCGCCACTGGTTCCCAAGTACAAAAAAATCAAGCGTAATATATTTGAAATGATCGGAGTAAAAAAGAGCGTGATCCTAATCAATATTATGTTAACAAACAGGAAGAAGGGCTAAGATTTTGTAGTAAAAGGTAGGGAACAAAATCAATATAGTGGTAATTTGGAAGAATAAAATTTCAAAATTGTGATCAATGATTCTATTTTTTGATATTTAAGCCGGGAGCAAATATCTCTTCCAAAGTCCGCCAGGCTAAGCCCATGTTACCGCCTCAATCCTACCAAATATAATTGTTAAACTAAATTCGCTCATTGATGGACAAACTATCTTTACCATAGAAAAAAAAATAGGGACGATCATTTTCTTCCTGTAAGAAGAAATTGCCTATGAAATTAAAAGGTGTTAATCATATAATTGTGAGGTTTATAAATAGGCGCGACAAAAACTTGACTAAGTGCAATTGAGAGTTTAGGGGAGGACTTAACATATTCAAGGATTAAAGTTTTATAAAAATCAATAAAGGAAATAGAATTATTATAATAAATGCTAATTAAACTGATAATTTTGGCAAAAATTCTACTATATATTATTAATTTAATTCGACTATATATAATTTACCTTTTTGCTGGGATGTTATCGAGGGAATAATCGCTAAAACCCATATCTATATAATAAAACAAAATGCTATTATTACTTATAACTTTTTTATCCAAATTAAATAGTTGCTCATAATAAGTTAGAAACTTGCATGGAATTAAATTAGAATATTTATTACAGCGGTAAGTATTATCGATGAATATCCATTTAATACGCTCATTTTGAAAGATAAATTCAGCTATAGAAATCCAAATTTGTATTCGAGAAAGTGGGTGTTTTTGAGAGGATACTGCGGGGGAGGGGGAGGATTAAAAAGTCATGTTGATTGGAGCTTTTATTTTTGCGTATATCCTCGGGTCATACTTTAACAAATTGTGGATCTTAGATGCTTATAATTTTAACTGTTTCAATAAATTTTCTAAGCTATTTGTTAACAATATATAATATAGGAAAGAGAAGTAGGGAAAAGGTTATGGGAAAGATCCTATACAACGAGGTCATCTCTTCCCCCTCTTTACAAGCTTCATGCTATGGCTTTGAATGACTAAAATTTAAACTTCTACCCCCTTACTTAATAAATGTCACACATTATCATGCAACTACGGTGTGCAGTTATAATTTTGATTGGCGTAAAAACACTGGAGCGCTGCTGACTTTTGTCCTAGTGTCATCCTGGCAAAGAAGTATACAACCAAACCGATACGAGGTGGTACACCACCGTGTTATTCTAACCCCTTAAAGAGTCAGATTATATCGCAGCAATACCTAAAGAGTAAGCTAAACCATCCTCCCCCATAATCAGACCAACGGTGCGCAATTTGTTACTATGCGAGGCAATGGAGTAGATAGAGATTCTAGATGACCCCTTTCCACAATCAATGTATTGTCTCATGTTATATATCTCATGTGAGTGCAAAAGTGTAGGTCAAAGATCATGAACACGGAAGAAGATTTCTTTCATATATAATATGCAAACTCATCACTATGTGCTGAGCTTAGCCCACCTAACCCCGTATACTTAATCTTCTTGGGTTATGCATCCAACTATACAATAGATATCAGATTTAGCCTTTATTCGTAGTATTAAGAACTTTTATAGATAGAGCTAGTAGTTCCATAATCAAATGGGTCCTGGGGTCTCAAGTTACTTAAAACTTCAAAAATAGTGATATACTAAACATGGGCGTAACTAAGATTTCCTCAAAGAGGGGTTATAAAATTTTCAAGGTGACATTTTTTTTGTAACTATTTTTTTGGATAAAAATGTTTTTTTCCTAAAAGTTTGAAGTGACAATATCGTAAAAATAATAAATTATTAAAAGTAAAATTCCAATAAATTTTTATTTTTATCAAATATACAATATAAAATAATATAAATTGAAAATTATGGGAGGGGTTCTAACCCGAAAACCGCCCCCTCCCTACGCCAAAACCAATGATACTAAAAATTCTTTATCCAAATTTTGTTTGACTTTTTAAAAATCATTTATTGTCTAAAACATTTAAATTGGCGTCTTCATTAACTCTCATATCTTTCAAAATTTACATTGCTTATAAAATTAATCTTGTAAGTCATTAGAAATGAAAATAAGTTAGTTTGTTCTTTTTAAAAATATAGTTGATTTCAAATTTATCATTCATTTATTTGTTCAGCTAATTAATGCTATACCGTTTTACATGGCTAAAGCGTGCACCGGTGACACGAAACTTGCACAAAATTGGGTTCAGGTTGAATAAATTCGAAATGATTAGATTCGGGTTCATCGGGTGGGTTCTAAGATTATGACTATCTTTATGTCCTCATATTAACAAATTTAACGAAATTTAGATGTAAAAGCTTGCCGGTTACTTACAAATTTAACTAATTTAAATAAATTCGCATTTATTAATAACCTTGTCAACTTTATTTATATGCTCTAATCAGGCTGTTTAAAAGTATTTTTATATGTTTCTGGCCTTTAAAGATGATATGATGATTATATTCAAGATAGAGATAAATTTGATGAATTCATAAACCATAAGCTGTCAACAAAGGATGAAAGTTTGAATATTTCAAAATGGTGAAATGTGTATTTTCTTGATTATTAAATTTTAGATTCCTAATTCGAAAGTTTATGAATATTCATGGATCTCAGGGACAAGCAAGAAAAGAGCAAATTTGCGTCCCTAAATCTTGGATGCGCTTGAAATTTGTGGCACCGCTAATGTTTTTAACCGCGAGTCGGGTCGGATTAAATTTTTACTTTTCTATGGTCGATTGCGGTTGAAAGAATTCAATTGGTCTTCATCCTCAATTCGGGTAAAAAAGTGACTTCGCAGGCCTCCAAACAACATATAATTTGTTGTAAATATGTTTTATTTGTTGCAGTTTTAATTTAAAAATAAGGACAACCTGACAAACGGATTGTTAAGTGGACCTATTAAAGTTTATTTTTGATAGGATCTAATTACAATTCATAGGATAACTATTAACAAGATAATTGATCCCCGGTTTTTAAAGATAACAGGATATTTCAAGCTTTAAGTTTTATATTTACGTTTACTATATAACAATAAGAGATGTTTAATGATTAAAAATCAGATTAAAATGTGTTTAATTACAAATTTATAAGTTATTCTTCAAATTCATATATACAACTCTCTTTCTTTGGTCACAATTGAATTTTTTTATATTATTTTAACTCAAACCATTATTTAAGGTCGCCTATCAATATATAGCACTTTAAATCCTATATGTGATATATTTTTCCATTGAATATTTAAGGAAATTCTAGGGAAGTCATATCCTAATTTTTCTAAATTAGAAGGACATTAAATAAAAAAATGTATAGCTAAGGTAAAAATAATTTAAAATACATAACCCCTCTTCAATTCATTAAAAAAAATCTATTGCTACTTTAAGGTTACATCATTCTTAAATTTTGCCCCATCTAACGGCTCCAAGCCACCCTACTATCCAATGGTACAGAAATCAACCCCCCCCCCCCCCCCCCATTAGATATATTTTAAATCACGAGAAGATTTATCTTAGCCAGGTTATTAACGGACGACTTAAACAAGCAACTTATCAGTTAGCCAGATCGGCACCTCGAAACCGCACTTCAGGCTTGGGACGACATCAAACTCGAGTCTTCAATTAACAAAATTACCGGGCAGTCATTAAAATAGCCGGCCATTTAAACACACTGAAACCCAAGGCCAGCATAACGGCGGGTGAGAGAAGTCACGGCGTTACTATCATAAAATGAGCTCGCGGCCTAAAAGCATGATGGGACTTTGCAACGGTGGCTATATTTGCTATGATTTTCAACTTTAATTTAATTAATAGCCACGACATTGGGTAACCTGGGACAAGATATTATCCAATAATAGATTATTATTTACTTAAATTACATTGCCGACCCATTATTATTAAATTAATATAATCTAACATTAACATATGCAACTTTTTAATGTGTTATTATAACTTAATCCTAGAAGATTAGATCGCTGGAAAGGACACTTTATTTAAATTTAAGCCAACAAATTATTAGAGCCTCCCCTCTTATACCTTAAAAACGTTTCTCTTTTTAATTTCACGGAAAAAATATTTATTTGGTATTAACATAATTATTTTATTTAAAAAGTTTTATCTTCTACTAATTTTATTCCAAAGGCTACTATCCTGAACCTTACTAGTTCATTTATAAACAAACATATTTTTAAAAATCTGCTTCAATGTATAGCCTTAATATTTAAACCATTTTCAAAACGGAATTTTTTTAATCACCTTTAATACCAAATAAATTTATAATAAATATGTATAAGCAATTTATCAACATTAATAGGATCAAATTTAGTTAGTTTTTAAATTTTGGTAACCCTAACTTATTTCCATTTTATTGTTAGTAATTTCTACAGTGCAAAATCAACGCATTTAGTAGGTATCGCCATGTAATTAGAATTCATACTATAACCTCTAATGATCTATCCTGATTAGTTGCAACCTTTTAACCTTATTTTAGTGTTATGGTCACTAACTCATGATACTAATTGTTTATAGATTATCAAGGTTGAATGCTGGCATTGTTAAGATTTCATGTCTAAATAAATAGTAACGCAACAAGAATATATTTTGGGACCAAAGTTGCCTTGCTCTTTCTTACTAACAGACAAATTTAATTACGGTTAGAAGTTATGTAACTGATAAACTGTGTCATGCACGATAACGCTTTTGGTATAGTAGTAAAAACGATTTTTGGCAATCCCATCTTAAATTCATTTAAGAGTATGTTAAGTGCCAAGTTAGTTTAAGAAATTTAAAATTGCGATTGTCGTAAGTCTGACCCCTTTCGCCTAAACCAAGCTTTGGTTAGGGGATAAAAAAATTATTTAAAGAATCTTTAAGTTGTACTCTACTTAAAACATTGATAAATCATATTTTGCTAGGTTTACTTAATTTTGCACTAATTATAACGACTTCTTGAAAAATATTTTAAAAAGTAACAAATATTATTAACCATATTTATATTATAAGTGAAATACTAGAAAACGCTAAAAGATTAAATTAAAATGGATGTCATTATACTATTATTCAAATTAAATTTTTTCTGCTTACAAGTAAAACATCATCTGGCGATGGATTAACTTCTGCCTATAATATTCATACATCACCTTATATCGCCAAGTCTTGAAAATAATCCTACACATTTGTAGAATTATTTATAACAAAATATAAATAGAAAAATATAATTTATAGTGTAACATCTCTAAATAATTCCATGTTTTTATTACTCTTGTAAAATTATTTATCGCATTTTTTCATTTACACAATCTACAATAGTAAATTCTTAATTAATTTTCCTTTATTTTATAATTATTCACAAAATCATCTTCCGGAAAATATTATAAAGTTATTATGCTAAAAATTATAATAAGTTTTAAACGTAAAAGTATTCGGTAAATTGTAATAAGTGTTAAAGTCACCACTATCTTTTAATTTTACGCGCTCTTTTTTACACCCTAAAATACAACTTCAAGCCTCTTAAAGCTTCGTATAATATTTCTTTAATCATATTGTTAAATTTAATATATTAAATGGGGCGAAATATGTCTCAAGCTTTCATAATTGTTAAATATCCGTTGATATTTCAAGCGAACGCACAGTTTGAATTTTTTACAATTTCGAAGTCGAAATTATTTAGACAATTAGCATACCAGCGGATAATTGGGATAATTTCAAAAATTTTCGCAATGGAAGTAGAGGACGATGTAATAGATGCCGAACATGATGATTATGATGAGAGTGTTTACGAGTTATTACAAAATTTTACTCCAAGTACATAGATACGTATTTCGCAAATATATCCTTTTTTATTTTACTAGGAGTTTTTGAATTAAATATACAAAACTTTTTAACATATTATACCTTAAACTATGTCGTTATAATAATTTTGATTGTATTATTAAACTTACAATTCAGCATTTGCACAAGAAAAATGTCTCAATTTGTACTTAAATATTTACAATATAGGTTCTTCTTGTCTCAGCTTTAGCATAATACCTGACAATTTGGGTGATAAAAGAACTGAATTTCCTTTTACGGGATATGTTGTTGCAGGAACACAAGTAAGACATTTTAATAAAATATGTATCTTAAATAAACTTTTTAAGGCTCCTCAATATAACAAAAATTCAGTTATGGTGATAAAGATGGACAATTTACATAAAACACAAAAGATTCCAAAAAATGAATCTGAATCAGAAAGTGAAGATGAGGACATTAATGAGATAGAAAAGAAAACACCAAAATTTGAAGCTGCCTCTATACACCATGAAGGAGGTGTAAATCGAATAAAGGTTTCAAATTTATATGCTACTTAACTTATGTTAAATAATTATAAAACAATCTACTTTATTGTTATGTTTTGTATTTTACACATATGGATAAGTATATGCATGTTATTTATTAATGTTACAATTATAGTGATTATTAGATCCTATAAAATTCTATTTAACAATAGTCTATTTCTTAGGTTACTCAACTAGGTGAAAATTTGATAGCTGCTACATGGTCAGAATCTAAGCGTGTTCATTTGTGGAATGTCAATAAAGCTTTACATGCAGTAAATGATTCTAGGTACATGCACAAGTATAAGGATGACAATCTAGAAAGAACAACAAAACCAATACTCACCTTTGGGGGGCACATGGAGGAAGGCTTTGCAATGGATTGGTCATCAGTAATTCCAGGTTTCTACATTGTTAAATTTATATCAGGCCATTTATTGCCTAACTTTTTAAGTTATTTACCTTAGCACTTTGTTCGTGGAGTGTGTTTATAATGCTGTAAAATAAGTTGATTTGTTATGATTTAACTATTTCTATGGATTGGTAAAACAAATCCTAAAATATCTGCAAAATTTGGCTTAATTTTTTTAAACATTTTCAAAGATAATGGTTTTTTTAAAAGCTTGGGGTTTTCCAGGACCCCAAGGTTGAATCTATTATTTAAAGTCCTTATTTCTTAACCTATTTGTGAATAAGACAATTATGTTATATTTTTTTTTCTTGTGATAAATGAATTAGAATTTAATCATGTTTATTTTTCCCAGTGATATTTCAAAATTCACATAGTTTTTGACAGTGTAATTTTAAAAAGTGCAATATCTTTGAAGAGGTTATATACAAACATAAAATTTTAATAAATTAATTCTAAAAAGGAAACGCAGGTATTTTTGCTTGTAGTGCAATAAAACATTGTGTTGATAATGTTCAACCTCAATGTATTTATACTAAAAAAATTGGATGAAAAGATTAAAAAAATATGTGTTAAGAGTAATAACTCTTTACCCTCCAAAAGAAAGACTAAAGATTCCCTAAATTTTGACCCCTATATTTTTAAAAAAAAAATTTCTATCAATCTAGATTTATAGTTTTAGCCTTATTTTACAAGCTTATCACTTAAATCAAACAATTAATTTTAAAAGGTTATATAAGCCTTAATAACAACATAAGGCAATATTGGGGATTAAAATAATTACTGTTATAAAATTACCACAACTTTATCAAAATTATTAAATTAATATAAGTATTTACTTATTAAAGTTGAATTATTATGCATACAAAATATGAAAAGTTTGTCTAATAAATGGGCCAAGTTATAGATATAAAGCTTCGGTGCTTTCGGACCCTCCTTGCTTAGTGATTTAACCTGGTCAAGAAATTGAGAATAATGATTGGTCTGCAAAATTCATAATTATTATAAACTTAAGATCCACTCAAAATTCTACATTCTTGCTTTGGGTAGCTTTTGATTAAATGTCAAATAACATGTTAGATGATAAAATCTTATATTTTTGACAATATCCCCAAAAAATATTTTGCACTAAGTTTAAACATGCTTCTTATTATTTAGATAAGTTACTTAAATTATTATGTTTCAATTACATTGAAATTTACAAAATTAAATATGGTGCTGGATAATATGTATGTAATTCAATTTGCTCAAAATCTTGGTAAATTCCTTTCACACCATTTTAGTAACATTTTTGCTGGTTTTAATTAAATTGTTATATTAATTCTTTTGCTGTACTTCCTTTTAAAATTATATAAATAATTTTTTTAATAACATATAGTTTTAGAACAATATTAGGAAGTGATGAATTAAGTTGTTGTACATATGAAATAAATTAAATCTGTTTGTTCAGTTGACATTTTGAATTATTTAACACTTTTCCCATGTAATACTCTGGTCAGATTATTAATATTGCAACCTTTTGGATTTTTGATCTTTTAGGTCGGTTAGCAACAGGTGACAATAAGGGGAGTATACATTTGTGGAACCCTAAAGAAAACACATCATGGCACATTGACCAGAGACCCTACACCTCACACACACAGTCCATCGAAGACCTGCAATGGTCCCCCAGCGAAGGAGACGTAAGATGCCATGGACTGCACTTATTAAGCTTTCTATTAAGATAGTGTCCCTGGACATGGGGGGGGGGGGCAGGGCGGCTCCCCCTCTAAATCTAAAAATTTGTTAAAACTTATCATAATTATGGCTAAAATCTCAACTAAATTATCATTTTGCCACTCCCTAAATCATTATTGCCCCCGCCCTCTAATTCCAATGCTGGCTACGCCCATGTCCCTAGAGGCTGAATTAATTAAAATATTTGCTTGAATTTTTTTTTAGTTTAATTAAATGTTATAAGAAACGTGATATTAAAAAAAAATATAAATTATTTGGTGTACTAATTGAGAAAAAACTTACATAAATCTATCGTTTTAATTTTTGATATCAATTCGTATGTTTATAGCACCAAGCAAAAGAGAATTAAGCAAATAATTCCAAATTTAATCTGCTTAAAATATCCACTGCTATTACAGTATCCACTGGGTAAATTAAGGTTTAAAAACGAATGCGGTTTTTCTATTCATATATATATATATATATAAATTTAAAATCTTTGTAGGTGTATTTGTCCCACCACTGGTTAGAATAAAATTGTTTTGTATCAATGAAACATTTTTTGTAATTTTTTATATTCAAAAATCTTATATGGAAATTTCATATTCTTATACCAAACTTAAACTTAGACAAATAAATTTTATTATTAGCATCCATCACGATTTTTGTGGTTAGCATATTGAGTAGCTGCAAGTTTGCTTTTATATGCGTAAATGTTAAGCTTTAACTTAAATCTTGTTTTATTACATTATTTCAAGACCTAGTATTCCACGTTCTTTTTACTCAGACAACAGCTTGTGGTTTTTTATAGTGCGATTGACCCATTTTATATAAAAACGGATTTAAATCTTTGTATTTAAGCAACGTCTTTTTTTGTTTTATGTTTATAAATGTGACTTCGTCTTCGTACTAGTGTTGTAAAAAAGGGCTGGGTTTTGTTTGATCGACCTGTTCAAAAAAAAAAAAAAAAAAAAAAAACTAAGACTAAGGGTCGACTGGTTTGTTTTCAAAATTTAGACTAACCTAGTGGTCGACTAAGAAAAACAGACCAAAAATTTTTTGTTTAATTTATTCTACTATAACCAAAGGTCGACCAGTCAAAACCCAATCCTTTTTATAACACTACTTCTTACTAATAAACTTTACAATGTTTTAAACAAAATGCCGACATAATTGTTTTGTAAGGTATTCGCCTCATGTTCCGTCGATGGTTCCATAAAGATATGGGATGCCCGAGCTAAACCATCCGAGGCCTGCATGCTAACTGCCTCTAAGGCCCACGATTCAGATGTCAACGTTATAAGTTGGAATGGGAAAGAGCAATGCTTCATAGTGTCGGGTGGCGATGACGGCTCCCTTAAAATATGGGACTTGAGGGAGTTTAAGGTTCTCAAATTTCCATGATTAAACTCAGCAATTGTTTTAAAATTCAATACAGAATGGTATTTCGTGTTGATGCCACAGCACTTAGGTTCGATACGAGGTTGTATTTGCTGGAATTGACCGAGTTTATGAGCAGAATTGCTCTGGGAATTCATAAACAAAATTATATGCCTAGAGTCATAATTTTTATCATTTATTTTGAAGGTATTTCGTAACTTTTTAACTCATCTTTGATATACACCCAAAGCAAATTAATTTGAAAGATTTCCTGTCATTAGGCTTGATAGTTGACTAAGTCTTCAAAGCACATTAATTGTTTATTCTGCAATTTGAATTTTTATCCACCTTTATATACAAAGCAACCGCACTGAAACGCTCGTGTAAGTAGAATTAACGCTCATTCATGAGATTAGGACACATTGAACAAAGAAAGCCCCGTGATGAATTAATCATGTGCCGCCCGCCCTTTAATTAAATAATGATCGTATTAGAGTATAGTTTAAAGCTCAACACATAACGGGTGGCGAGGCTAGAAGGAGTTCTCTTTTTCTTACAAAAAAATGGATACTGATCTTTAGAGCAGTGATTCTTAACGTGGGGGTCGCCAAATTTTTTTAGAATTAAATAAAAATATTCAGAAAAGCTTTAGAAAAAATACTCACCAGGGGATTCAAACTCGTTGTCTTAAGATTCATTATTAGAATTAATAAATGATTGTAATTTAAAATCTTTGTTTAAAACTAAAAGTTTGCCGCAATTTTGGATACAAATTCGTGCAGAATATCCTCCATTATTTTCAGCAGCAATTTAAAATTTGCTGCCTTTCGCTAGTACATATTTGTGTGAAAGAGGCTTCTCAACTATGGTGGATATAAAAACTAAAAAACGCAATCAATTGCGACTAGATTCCTGCATGAGGATAGCATTACAATCAATTGAACCAAGAATTAACAAATTGGCTGAAGATGTTCAGCAGCAGAAATCTCATTAAATATATTTCCGAATGTATATATTTTTTATTTTAAACATTGTTTTTATGTTTAATTATGAAGTTTTTATGTTATTATTATTTATAATGAAATAATAAAGTTGTGTTTTATGTTTATTATATAATAAAATGAAAAAATAATAGAAAATCAATATATTATAGATAATGTAACAAATATAAATTATTATGCAAAAAAATGGGGGGCCGCAAACAAATTATAAAATATTTGGGGGGTCGCGTGTATAAAAAGGTTAAGAACCACTGCTTTAGAGTATTACCTGCTTATTGTTGTAATATAAGTCATAACATTTTATGGAATCCTGCAAAGTCTAGATTCTACAACTTTAACTACCTTATAGAATACTGTTAAACCCTTGATTTTAATTAATTTAAACCCTTTAAATTATTCATCACAAGTGAGTTTTGCAAAACAAATACTTTTTTAAAGAGGCACTCTAAATTTTTTTCCATTGGTTTAACCAGTGTTTTTGAGGTTAATGCACCTTGGTTGCCATTGTTTATTATTACCATTCTGTATATCCTCGTAATTAATTATCCATTTTATCGTGCCTCTCTTAAATGTTTTTATATTTGTTTCAATGTATTGAGCTAATTAAATATGCCTTAGGGTTATTATTTAAACAATCCTTAATATCGTTCAAAAAATTGTTTTTTAATGTCCCTTACTAGATTTCCCAAGATCAACCGCATTCGACTCTAACTTTGCTCGTATCGTAAATTATAGGAGTCTCTAATGGTTTATTTTGGCCTGCCTTGCCTAATCCCCATTCCACCACGTTTTCTCTCCTGTCTCATTAGATATTACATTCCTTTACTCGTTATCACCCATTACCTTTTAGGAGGGCAAACCGATGGCGTTATTTAAGCATCACACGGCCCCGATCACGTCTGTCGAATGGAATCCCAACGATAGTTCCGTTTTTGCCGCTTGCGGAGCTGATGATCAACTCACTATTTGGGATCTTTCCCTCGAACGGGATTATGAATCGCAGGAAGCGCTCAAAGAAAACGAAGCCATAGAAAACGAGATACCGCCCTACATCCTGTTCGTCCATAAAGGCCAAAACGATATCAAAGAATTGCATTGGCATCCCCAAATACCTGGACTCATCATAGATACGGCCTTCACTGGTTTCAACATTATCAAGACCATCAACGTCTAACATCGCGTTTTAACCTTGTACATATGCTGTTTATTTTGCGTTCGCTTCGTTTTTTTCTTGTTTTTACCCCTTTTGGGACCTTTTCGTCGATATGAATGATATATACTGGATGTGTGGGTTGTTGTACGTTGTTTGAATGACGAATTATTAATAATGAGTGATCGCGTGTTATTAATGATTTTGGTAGCTTCAAAATTTTATTAAATGAGACTTTAAAAAATTGTATAGTCCCTTTAAACACTTGATCTTTCCCTACAATTTAAATAATTTTCTAAAACTTATTCTAATTTGCTATAAAATATATTGCTTTGTTGACGGATAGAGCGTTTAAATAATAATACTAATTTTTTAAGGTTAAAAAAGTTTTGATCACATTTGTTTTTACTCCTGTGTTGTACTTTTGTATTGGTTGTTCAAATTTGTTTCGAGCAGGCGAGCTAGTGAAACCCTTTTTTCCATTTGCCATTTGGCTAGGATGATACATATAGAAAACCTTACTAGCTTTTAATTGAATAATATAACTTTAACAGTTATTGATTATTAAGAAATCATGTACTATAAAAAGTTGATCAACGGACGTTTAATATTATGTTGTCTACCCATGTAATTGTAACGGCCTTTGCTCTCTCTCGCTTGCTATAAAACATTTAATCGCCTGCGTTGTATAATTTATTTCAAGGTGAATGTTTGGGACCGGGTCAAAATAGCAGAAAAAAACAGCCAAATTGGTGAGAACTGGGCAGTCAAGATTGGTCAGGAGGGTTAGGGTTAGTGTTTTAGGTTAGGGTTAGGGTTAGATGCACATCAAATTCCCTCCCCTTTGAGATTTAATTCTAATATATTGATTATCTAAATCTCATATTTTTCTGCTATTTTTTCATCATTCTGCTATTTTGACCCCGATTCGAATGGTTATTTGTTTAAAATTCGGAGATATCAAATAAATACATGGAAAATATAAAACGAAATGGTGTGGCCAATACTCCGTAAACGGTGAAATTGTATTGGGTATAGACATTCCAAGGGTATGGGATGTTTTGACGGCGGATATCTAAGTTATTAAAAAAGGCTAAAGCCTGTTTACCATAAGTGCACGAAGCGATGAGAATTTGTACGTCATCTTCATGACAACAAGGCTTTATAATAAGTTTAACTCTAAAGGTGGCAAAATTTTTGACCCTTAAAATAACGTTACCCTTCAAAATAATGATCAAGAAGGAGTTTAAATATTTTTTCAATATGTGAAATCCGATATACATGTCGATCGTTTTTAATTTTTCATAAAACTTACTACTCCGACGTTTTTATTAACTTTAGCAGTGACAAAATAATTGGATTATAATCTCGACAATTCGAAGTTATAAAATTATATTTTAAGTCAGTATAACTAGAGATTTTACACAATCCGTCTGGAAAAATCCCATGATTCAAAGGGAGCACAAGGACGGAATAATAGTATTAGCAAATGTAATAATTACTATCAGTAATATCCAGTTATAACATCGTCTTAGTTTGTAGACGTTAACAGTGGCGTAGCTAGCCTTTTTAATTTTTTTTTTTGGGGGGGGGGCGAGCTTTGATTTCACACAAGTGGGAATGGGTCAAACCATAGGCGTAGGTAGGGGGGGGACAAAAAAATGTCAATACAAAAACCCTTTAAAATTATGTTTGCCCCCCCCCCAATTGAACTTAAAACATTTTCCCACCCCCCCCCCCCCAATCCAAAACCTGAATACGCCAGTGGGTCAAACGCAATTGAAAATTTTTCCTTATAAATAGTGGACAAACTTAAAATTTCACTACTACTTTGTGTATTTTTTCTAATATAAGTTTAAGAAAACTTTTAATCAGGGGGGGGACGAGGCATAGAATTGTAACACCATAAATTTTAAGCGGTAAATCTATTTTTAGCTGTGTTTTAAGTTAACCTTAATTTGGTTAAATCTAGATATTACTCTGTTTTAAATTAAATACATTACACCATATTAGTCAAAAAGTATGATTATGAAAAAAATTTATTTTCACAATAATACAATAGTTGATTGCTTTGCGCTTACGATAAATTTTATTTATGCTATGTTATCATCTTGAAGCAATATATATAGGTAACACCTCCGATAATTGCCGTAAAGAATTTAAGGGTTGTATTTATGTACTATCAATCCATTATAATTTATAAAGTTAGTTTCCAATAATGGTAGTTTAGGATTGATAAAATGCGAGGGTGGAAATGGGTTTAGATATTTCGGTCGTCCAGCGACCATTATCAATAAAAAAAAAAAAAAGAGAAAAAAAAAAGAGAGAAAAAAAAAAAGGTAACATACAAGTGATGTGAATTACCAATGAACGAGAAGGTGTCGACAAGTTTTAATTTATAAACAAAAATAATGAAATCTAGTTGAAATAGGAGGGTGAATAATAGCGAACACCGGTTGGAACAAGAGAGTTAACACTTATGAAATAGTGGGATAAACAAATTTAAGATAAAGATGGGGTAAACAACTTTAAGATAAAGGATAAGGTAAAATACAAAAGGGGATTATAAAAATGAAGCAATAGCAACTATAAGAATAGTGTAAAGGATGGCAATTACAAAATAAGGCGGTTACGAAACAATAGGGGAAAGACAAAAGGGTAATAGGGTGTGTATAGTGATAACAGGTAGTTATAGAGGAATTCCTCTATAACTACCTGTTATCACTATACACACCCTATTACCCTTTTGTCTTTCCCCTATTGTTTCGTAACCGCCTTATTTTGTAATTGCCATCCTTTACACTATTCTTATAGTTGCTATTGCTTCATTTTTATAATCCCCTTTTGTATTTTACCTTATCCTTTATCTTAAAGTTGTTTACCCCATCTTTATCTTAAATTTGTTTATCCCACTATTTCATAAGTGTTAACTCTCTTGTTCCAACCGGTGTTCGCTATTATTCACCCTCCTATTTCAACTAGATTTCATTATTTTTGTTTATAAATTAAAACTTGTCGACACCTTCTCGTTCATTGGTAATTCACATCACTTGTATGTTACCTTTTTTTTTTTTCTCTCTTTTTTTTTTCTCTTTTTTTTTTTTTATTGATAATGGTCGCTGGACGACCGAAATATCTAAACCCATTTCCACCCTCGCATTTTATCAATCCTAAACTACCATTATTGGAAACTAACTTTATAAATTTAAGGGTTAATCTCCTATCTAATTATCAACACATAAATGCACATCAACATAACTTATTTATGTATTGTTTTCGTCTATCCATGGCAATGCAATTAATGATATATATTTTTATAATTTACCTAAATATTCTTGGAACGGTAGCTTATACAATTTCCAATGAACTAAGTATGTATACAGATAACAATTTACTGATAAAAATTAGCTATTTTCAAACAGATTTAGTAGTTGAAGATCGTTACATAATTTTCACGTAGATAATTGCATAATTTTTTTTTTAAATAGATAAATAAGTTAATAGAATTAACAATAAGATTTGTATTCCAATACATTAATTTTAATAAATTATGATTCTTATTTTGCTTTCTTTTTGAGCACTTTCATTTTTAATTCATTCTGTAAGATGGTTTTAGTATGAAGCAATAACTTTACAACTTTGATTGACTTGAAATTTTAAAGATTCTTTTTTTGTATAAAATTTGATTTATGTCGATTTGGGAATATTGTTATTAATCTAATTTTAAAAATGCAAATTTATTATAGGTCTCAAGAAATTGGAGATCTATGCAATCGTAAAATTAAGTTTGCAAGAAGATCCAAAAAATTTTGGATAGCGCATGGGATCTATAAAGTCCATAGCAATTAAAACTAACTAATTTCAAATTGCTTGCTTTGAATTAATTAAAATTTGAATAGTCTACCTAAAAAAGTTTTATCTTTAAATAATATTATTTGACGAACACATTTCGGGGAATTAAAGGGCGTTATCATAATTACTATAATATTTAATTAAAGGGCACTATTTTGTATAATTTGTAATTTTAAAAGGCGCTTATCTCTCAATCTCACTGGCTTCTTCAAGCTAGCTGTAGCTAGAGACCTGCAAAATCAATTTTTTTAAGGCCCGGCCCGGGCCCGGAATTAAAATGGGGAAATAGGCCCGGCCCGGAATTTTGGTTATTTCAGAAACTTAATCAAACTGAATTTTAATAAAAATTTAAAACGCACATAAAAAAATTATAAAGGGATAAAAATCTATTTTGATGCAAAAAACACAGGCATCAAAAATTTCCGTGTTTTAGATTTGTTCTCCGCTCTTCATAAATGCGGCCAGCTGACGAAAAACACCTCTCACTCGAGGCCAAATCAGGTGTCGAAAAATCTTACAAACAAGAGGGCTAAGCGCTGGAAATGACCACTGTGGTCTTTCGACCAATCCGATAATTTTTTTTTCTCATTGATCTTTAACTTTGTGTTGGTGTCAACTTCATTTTCCTCTACCTCTTTCTTCATAGAAAATGTTTCATGCCATATTTATTCAACAAAATTGGGCTATTGAGGATATGAGATCTTTTTTGATTTTTGCAGGATTTGTAAGTTTTATTAAAAGTGGCTTGCATAGGAAATTGTCCAATTTTTATTTTCTTGGACTTCTTTACAGCATTTATGTTTTTTGAGATGGGTGTTCCATATTAAGCATTATCAAAACTAACATAAATATTGCCTGATGAGCAGGAATTATAGGATAACACATTCCTGCAAATCTTACAAAAAACAAAATTTATTTTCTTATAATCTTTTCCATACTTCACTCTTTTCTCTAAGATTTTCTTTTTTATAAATTCTTTTTGAATATTTTCAGCTATTAGCAGTAGATTTTTTTGTTCCCTACTTAATTGTTTGTATATTAGAATAAGCGCGAAATGAATAAATAAGTGTTTAACAGATTCAATAACTTGTAATTATTTTTTGAAATACTATAGATTGTTTTAAACAGAAAGACTACTTAGACGCTTCTAAATTATTCCGGGCCGGGCCTATAATTTATAAATTAGGCCCGGCCCGGCCCGGCCCGGAATTTTAAAGCCTAAAAATTTAAGGCCCGGGCCCGGCCGGGCCCGGGCTTTTCCGGGCCGGGCCTCGGGCCGCCCGTGCAGGTCTCTAGCTGTAGCACGCTTGAATTTATTAATTGTAAGTATTTATTATGTAAGTCGATGTCCATGGGCCTAGCCAGTGGGTGGCAGGAAGGAACGGCTGCCCCCCTCTAAATTCTAAATTTAATATAATTATGACTTAAATTTAGAAAAATTATCATTTTGCCCCTCCCTTAATCATTATTGCCCCCCCCCAAATCAAATCTTGGCTAAGCCCATGTCGATGTCCTTTGATAGAATGAATCTTTATAATTATGTTGTTTTTCTTAAATAATATTAATCGAAAACATACTATTTGCAAATGTAAAATGTGTAGGGTCTATAGGAATCCGATCCACCTATTCAACGGAGAGATAATAAATTAAGAGCAAAAAATAAAGTTCTGGGGGTTATAATGCATTTAACTTACAGGGCGGTGCTTTAAAGCAATTAATAGCAACTGAGAATTCCCACCTGGGTAGGGCAATAATAATATAATTCTCTTGTATCATTGAAAGCCTTTTTTAACTAGTGCTTTAATTTTCTATATTAATCTCAAAATAACGTGATATTGTTCAAATCAAATCTTTTAAATATATTTATTAATTCATTCTGTTTTACCAAAACAAGTTCTAAATATAACGGCGAAGAATAATAGTAAAGAAAGTGACAATCTACTTTTACCTACCCCTATAAGTGTAATGGACCATGGTGCTTTAGACTGTTCAGGACCACTACCAGGGAATTTATTTTTTCTCCCGAGTATAAACGATCAACAAAAGCAATCAATGACGAAAACATTGATATCCACAAATATCAAATGCAATCCATGTTCCTATGTTCCCTCTTGTTTTTCTAGTAATGTTACTCACGTAGTTTGTTTGAAATACGATTGTTACGGTTATTGTGTACCCTTTTATATAGATGCGTCAAGTGCACAATTTATAACCTGCTTTCCGACCTCGAAAAAGGCAGAGTTATGAAAATTTGGGTATAACTGCATTCTCTAATATTATAAGGAGATACCTATGGATATATATAAATGTTATTTTATCAACTATACTATGGGGATTTAATTGATTTTTATACTATTAATCGACACTTACCTAAATGATAATATACACGTTATTTTTCAATTCTATAATAAATTTCGTCATGTGCATTCTCAACAAATTTTGCTTGGACAAAAAATGCCCAAAATGGGTGAAAACTACTGGAGTAAATTATGTGAGTTCGATTAAAAAAAAATAAAATAATATCTTGTAAAATATTTTTAATTTCGAATTTTTTACAAATTCAAGTGTAACTTTAAAATTGGTTGACTTTTCCATTGTTGTAGAGTTATATAAGCAAACCCTATCGGAAAAACTCTTACACGTTTTCGTTAGATTAGCTGTTTAAGTAAAAGGAAAATTTTGAATTAGAGCCATATTTTATAACTATTGTAGATGAATAAAACATTTCAGGCCTGAAATGAAAGGAACACCTAAATTTTTTTAAAAATATCATATATTTTGTAATATCTTACTTATTTATGGAATCAAAACCTTTTTTCTTTACCTCTCCTTTTCGAACAAAACGGCACAGCGCAAAACGCCATTATGTGATATAGGACGGTAGTGTTCATCAAAATGGAGGCAAATTTCACACACAATTTGCCATATGGGACATATGAAATGGCCAGTCTATGTAGTCTATAGTAAAGTCTCGGTCTCGAAAGAAAATCTCGTCTCGCCTTGGGTGCCATTATGAAAATATAGATCTCGTCTTGGGCTAGAAAAATATCGATCATGTCTCGACGCTTGACCTGTTTCTACTTTTAAAATTTGTCATACTATCTGAATTTTTCTCTTACTTTATAAATGGAAATAATTTCCACAAATAACTTAAAATGGCAAAAAAAATTTATTTAAAAACATCTTTTATTTATTTGAATTATCTGGAACACTTAGTTAGCATTGAGAAAAGAAAGTATAGTCATTAAGCGCTTGGGTTTTGGCCCTCTACAATAACCGTTAGCAGTTCCTTCCAAGTTATGGCTTGTTCATTATATTGTTATAGAGGCCTGAAAAGTTTAAGTGGGTACTTTTTATAATTATTTATAACATAAGTAATTAGTTGCACACATTACAACATAATATACCAATTGGAATAGGAACATAAGATTTTCCGATTTCAATAAATTGCACATATTATTTTATAAATTTTCATAAAAGAATATTTTATTATAATTTAATACCCCATATTATCTCCCAAAATTTACACTTGATCCACTTTTTAATTTAGTCATAAGATTTAACGAAAATCGGCTAAGGTGGTATGGGCATATACTAAGAAGGGACACGGATGACGTAAATCGAACTCCTAATAGGAGGTGTTGTGATAATGTTGTTCTTACACTTTCAAAGAAGATACCTACTCTGAATCACAACAGAACCATCAAAACAGAAAACATTATAATAGCTAAATATTCCGCTATAAAGATTACAGCAAAGTATCCTGAATAGTACGCTGTATTAAAACCGGATACCAGCTCTGATTCCCCCTCTATTAGATCATACGGCGTACGGTTAGTTTCTGCTAATCTACAAATCAAGAAACTAATAAATATAACACTAACTACAACAACTATGGGATAAACACATTCTTCAAATCAAAGTCTAAGAACAACATTCTCACAACACCTATAGCTATAAGTAAAATAACAAAAGAGACAGCTAACTCATATGAAACAGCTTGAGGTACTGCTCGTATGGCTCCTAATATTGAATACTTTCTATTAGAAGTTCAACCAGACAAGATCAAAACATAAACCCCCAGCCCTATCAAGCCAAGCAGAGCTACTAACATAATTTCCGCTTCTTGAGCGAAAGATGCTTGGCTCAGTACAAATTCGAAAAGGACCAAATAAAGTACTAGTGATAGGGCTGGGGCAGCCATTCATGCATGCCATCAAGCTGTTCTATATTTAAATGCCCCTTTGGAGAACAGCTTGATGGCATCCATGAATGGCTGCCCCAGCCCTATCACTAGTACTTTATTTGGTCCTTTTCGAATTTGTACTGAGCCAAGCATCTTTCGCTCAAGAAGCGTAAAAAACGATATTCTTACCAACAAAGATGCTTGGCTCAGTACAAATTCGAAAAGGACGAAATCTGAAGGTGTAAACACACATACTAGAATCTTAACTTCTAAGCATAAACTCTGCCACTACAGATTCTTTTAAAGAGGAGCGTCTTTTAACATTTTTATTGTCGTGAAGAGGTTTACAGCCAGTAACCCCTAATACTTACTATAAACTTACTACAATACTTACTAATAATACTTACTATAATACTTACTAATAATACTCACTATAACCTACTAATAACCCCACCCACCCATACCCCCTTTAAGGGGCAAGCCCCTTTTAACATTTTCTGTAAACCTCTTCACGACAATAAAAATGTTAAAAGTATGCGATGATTAACAACAACTTCATACAGGGATATTGGTATTATATGCTTTTTATTAGGATTTTGGGCAGCTTTTTCAGGAACTGCTTTAAGAATAATTATCCGAGTTGAACTCTCTCACTCAGGTTCACTTATTAAAAGAGGTTCAACGTATAATATAATTATAACTGCCCATGCACTAGTAATATTTTTTTTGCTATTATACCTATTCTGGTGGGTGGGTTTGGGAATTGACTAATTCCGTCAATGCTGTCATCCCCAGACATAGCTTTTCCTCGTATAAATAATCTGTCTTTTTGATTAATACCTCCTAGTCTAATTTTTCTATTAACCAGTAGTCTAACAGAGTCAGAATGTGCAACAGGATGGACAATTTATCCGCCTTTATCTAGTTTAATTGGTCACCCCTCACCTTCTACGATTTAGCCATCTTATCTCTTCATATCGCCGGAATTAGCTATCTTTTATATTCAATAAACTTCATTACCACAATTATCACTTTACGACCTGCAGGGTTTCCTATAGAAAAACTATCTCTTTTTTTATGATCCTCATTAATCACTGCTTTCCTATTGCTTTAAGACTACCTGTGTTAGCAGGTGCTTTAACAATACTAATTTTAGATCGAAATATCAATACTTTTTTCTTCGACCCAATCGGAGGGGGAGATCCTGTTTTAATTAAACATTTGTTTTGATTCTTCGGACACCCTGAAGTATTTATTTTAATTTTACCTGGTTTTGGTTTAATCTCACACGTTCTATCCAATAATGCAAATAAGAAATTCATTTTCGGTCATTTGAGTATAATTTACGCTATAGCAGGCATTGGAGGCTTGGGGTTTATCGTGTGGGCACATCATATATTTACAGTAGGTTTAGATGTTGATACCCGAGCTTTTTTCACGTCAGCTACGATAATTATTGCTATCCCTACAGGGATTAAAATTTTTAGTTGATTGGCCGAGCATTTTCACGAGCTACGATAATTATTGCTATCCCTACAGGGATTAAAATATTTAGTTGATTGGCCACTATATCAGGCTCTCCCAATAACTTTTCTATCTCTCAAATATGGGCGATAGGGTTTTTGTTCTTATTCACAATAGGAGGGCTAACAGGTATTATTTTAAGTTCATCTTCACTAGACATCACTCTGTATGACACTTACTATGTTGTAGCACATTTTCACTACGTTCTTTCAATAGGGGCTGTTTTTTCCATTTTTGCAGGCGTAACTCACTACCTACCTCTAATCAGAGGATTAAGCATGTCTATAAAAAACAGCCTTCCTCAATTTCTATTAACTTTTATAGGAGTGAATTTAACGTTTTTTCCTCGTCATTTTTTGGGTTTAGCCGAAATACCTCGTCGATACACGGACTATCCCGATAGATTTACTTTTTGAAACACCATTTCTTCTTTAGGGTCTACCTTATCAACTCTATCTCTTATTATATTTATTTGAGCTTTATGAGATGTTTTTTTTATAAAGCGCAAGACTATAAGATTTATACATCCTGAGTATAATTTTAGGTTTCCCTCCTAGTACCCATACCTATAACGAAATCACCTCTTTATCTATCTGTTGTGTTGATACTTTATATTCTTATTTCAATTGTTATTACAACTCTCATTGATTCTATTAACAACCATATATATATCGATTTGTACCCAATTGTTGGTAACCATTTTATTTTAGTTCCTGTGTCAACGTTCATGTTCTAACTAATAAATATCAATGTTTAGTTTCATTCCTGTGTCAACGTTCATGTTCTAACTTAATAGTGGCGACGAGGAACAAGTAAATTAATTAATTGTTTGTAGGAAACATTGAAATGGATGAATCAAAGTTATCAAAAATTCATTTAGCAGAGTTCAATGCTGAACTACATTCAATTGAGGATTATATATTTAATATGGAATCCATATTGGAAATTAAAGGAATGGAGGCTACTGCATCAGTTAAGAAAAAGGTTCTTCTAGCTTTCATAGGGCTCAATACTATTAAAGAACTTAGACAATTACTTTACCCTACTAAGTTAAAGGATGCACAATATGAAGATATAGAAAAAATGTTATTCCTAAAATACCAACCCCCTCAGACTGTATTTGCTTCAAGATTTGAATTGTTAAATATTACAAGACATAATGGTGAATCCATACTAGAATTAGTCAGAAGAATTAAAACATGTATTAGCAAATGTAATTACAAATCTGACATTGATGAACGTTGCAGGGACCATTTTATTTTTGCAATTAAGTTAAAGAGGCTAGAATTGGAGCTGAGGACCAAATTTCCTGACACCTTAGATGAAGTGGGTAATCCGTTAACTTTTGATAGGGTAATCAATATGGCATTAACAATGGAGAGGGCAGATACCGAAACACAAGAAGAGAAAGAAGAAATGCTTTGTAAGATTAAACATGAATCATTCTCTCATAATCAACGTGACCAATCAAATAAACATTTTGGAAAAACGGTAAGTTGCTCAAGGTGCCATAAAGAACACCCCAAATTTCGTTGTCCAGCGTTCAATGCCACATGCTACAAATGTAAAAGAAAAGGACATTTTGCCATTGGCTGTCGAAGTTCATTGAATCAGATTGTTGATTACGAATCTTCGGATTCTGTAAACCGGATTGGGCAACATGCTAAACGTCTAACCATTACGGCGAGGCTTAATGGGCATCCGATTTCTATGGATTATGATACTGGAGCGCAGGTCTCCGTTATTAATGTTAAAGTATGGCAGCTTTTAGGGAGACCGTCGCTTCATGAATGCGCGATTCCCAAAGCCTATGGAAATCAACCCGTCGAAATAATGGGAAAAACTCATATGGTCGTGGAAGTCGGTCATAATTCGCACTATCTTTCGGCTGTAGTTACGAAATCCAAAGATGTACCCTTATTTGGGTTGCCCTGGATTATTAAGTTTGGATTCCAAATTCCTAAAGAAGTTAAAATACATAAAATCAACCAGGAATTTGTGCAAAAGGAATCAATTAATCTCAACAAAGAGTTTCCACTGGTATTCAATGAAACTCCTACCCATTTACAGGGATTTGTTGTAAAAATCATGCTTTTGGACGAAGCGAAACCTATTGCGATCCCGGCGAGAAGAGTTCCTTTTCCGTTACGGAAGCCGGTTGAACTGGAACTCAATAGATTGGTACAGTCAGGTATCATTGAAAAAGTGGATCCTAGTGTTAGTAAAATAACGTGGTGCACGCCGATAGTAAACGTTAGGAAGAAAAATGGCGAAATTAGAATTTGTGCCGATTTCAAGGTCACTCTTAACCCATTCATTCATAATGATCATCACATCATTCCTACGTTTGACGACATAGCAGCTAAAATTCGGGATGGTTATTTATATACCAAAGTTGACTTACGTGATGCATACCTTCAACTACCAATTGCTCTGGAATGTCAGAATTTATTAACTATTTCCACACACGTCGGTTTTTTTAAATACAAAAGAATGCCATTTGGGTTATCTTGTGCGCCTTTGATTTTTCAGAGATACATGGAGAGTATTTTGAGTGGTTGCAACCACACGGGTATTTATTTAGATGATATAATTATCACGGGCAAAGATTACCAGGATCATCTATACAATGTAAGGGAAGTACTGAGCAAGTTACAATCCGTGGGCATGAAAGCACAATTTTCAAAGGTCGAATTTTTGAAAAAATCTATCACTTTTCTTGGACACACCTTTGACAGTGAAGGTATCCACCCTTCAAGTGATAAAGTACGAGCCATCAAAGACTGCCCAGCCCCAAAGAATGTTAAGGAATTGCGTTCCTTTCTGGGCTTAATCAATTATCATGAAAAGTTTATACCACATTTACATGGTATAATGGCTCCCCTACATAAATTAACTAGTATCAAATCAAAATGGTATTGGTCACAAACCGAGGAGTCGGTGTTTCAAAAGGTTAAAACTTTGCTATCGGAGCAGTCTACGTTAGTTCCTTATTCAAATGAGTTACCGCTGATCCTGGAATGCGACGCATCGGAACATGGATTTGGAGCGGTACTTTTTCACTTAATTGGCGATAATAAGAGGCCAATTGCTTACGCGTCAAGGACGTTGATTGATGGTGAGAAGCAATACGCATCAATCGATAGAGAAGCAAGGGCCTTAGTCTTTGGTATGGAAAAGTTTCATACTTACTTATCAGGTCGCAAGTTTGTGCTACGCACGGACCATAAACCGTTGGAAAGGATTTTTGGGGCTTCAAGGGATTTGCCCAAAATCAGCAATAACCGTTTAATAAGGTGGGCATGGAAAATGTCGGGGTATGATTATAAAATAGAATACATTCCTGGCAAAGATAACGGATGTGCTGATGCCTTATCTCGTTTACCGGCCCCTGCCACGGAGTCCGATATGATCAATTTTTACAAAAGCAATTCGATAAATAGTATTCGTCTTTTAAATCTGCAAGATTTACACTTAACAGAGGAATTATTAATAAAGGAATCTCTCGTGGATACAAACTTAAAACTGTTAAAAAGATTTATAGATAAAGGTTGGCCTAAAAGCAAAAAGGACCTCCACAAGGATATTCAAGTTTTTTTTGACAGGAAGAATGAGTTAGAGCATGACAAGGGAGTCATTTTTGTAGACGGCCTGATAATTGTGCCGTCACGACTAAGGCATCAAGTCCTGTCAATAATTCACCGGGGCCATCCAGGGATCAATGCAATGAAATCGATCGCCAGATTATATGTTTATTGGCCGCACATGGATAAGGATATTGAAAGGCACGTGCAGAATTGTGTGGGGTGCCAGAAAAATAGAAGTAATAGACCTGAAGTCCCTCTGTATTCTTGGAACGTAACTGAAAACCCTTGGGAAAGGGTACATTTAGATTATGCGGGGCCAGTTGACGGATATTATTGGTTGGTGGCGGTGGATTCGTTTTCCAAATGGATTGAAGTAGCGCAGTTACGAAGTTCGACCATTCAGGTTACATTAAAGAAATTACGAGAGTGGTTTGCCAGATGGGGCGTTCCGAAACAAATAGTTACGGACAACGGACCCCAGTTTAGAAGCCAAGAGATGCACTTCTTTTGTGATCAGTATCATATTAAACACATTAAAACAACGCCGTACCATCCAAAAACGAATGGACTCGTCGAAAGAGCCATCAGGACGTTGAAATCACGTTACGCAGCGGCGCGCGAATATAATGCGGACCCGGAAGTCTGCATGTTAGATGTCCTCCTTAGCTATCGCATAAGCGAGCATTCTTCAACCGGTAGATCCCCATCTAAAGCATTAATTGGAAGAAATGTTAAAACGGCGTTGGACTGGGTACGTCCCACTCAGAAGAAATATATGGAACAAAAAATCGATAAACAGGAAGAGTGGCATGATGCGCATGCGGCGAAGAGAGAATTCATTCCGGGTCAATTGGTATGGGTAAAAAATGAAATGAATAGCGGGTGGAGAGCGGGAAAGATTCTTAAACGCAACGGACCTTGGTCCTATCTAGTGGAAACGCGAAACAAAAACATGCGAAAACATGGTGATCAGTTGAGAGATCGGGCAAGCATTGTTGATCCTCAGGTCCCGGAAGAGGGGGAAGATGATAGTTCTGACGACATGTCTTCTGGTCCAACACCAAACGAACAAGAACAAGAAAGTAGTACCATCCTAAGGAAATCGGAAAGGATTAGGAAACCCCCCAGCCGTTTAATAGAAGAAATTTAGGCTTTTGTAGGCGAAGGGAAATGTTGTGTTGATACTTTATATTCTTATTTCAATTGTTATTACAACTCTCATTGATTCTATTAACAACCATATATATATCGATTTGTACCCAATTGTTGGTAACCATTTTATTTTAGTTCCTGTGTCAACGTTCATGTTCTAACTAATAAATATCAATGTTTAGTTTCATTCCTGTGTCAACGTTCATGTTCTAACTTAATACTATCTAACAATCTGACCTGATTGTAATGAACCCATGACATTTTTTTAAATGATATAATATCCTCTTCATCAGAGTACCTACTACTTTTACACGAATTTGCTATAGCTTAAATCACTGCTATTACAGTAATAGTTATATTTTTTACTATTTTACACCAAAAGCTATACTCTAAAATTTGCACATATAAACTTAACAGAATTTATTAGAACAGTTCTACCTTTGTAATTTTAAAAGCTATAGCATTGCCCACAGTAAAAATTTTATATTCTAACAAAGATGCGCACTGACCTGATCTTACTGTAAAAGTGATAGGGGCTCAGTGATATTAAAACTATGAATACTCCGATTTTGAAAATTAAACTTTGACTAGTACATAATACAACAAGAAGACTTAAACAGATATAAAACACGGCTACTTGACACAGACAATCACTTAGTGCTGCCTTACAAAATTATAACACGCTTAATTATCTCATCTAATGACGTCATCCACTCATTTGCTCTATCATAATTTTCTATAAAAATAGACGCTATTCCGGGTCGTTTAAATCAAATATTTATTCTCCCTAATAAGCCTATAATTACTTACGGTCAGTGTTCCGAAATTTGTGGAGTCAATCACTCTTTTATACCTATCTGTTTAGAAGTTCTATCTACTAATAATTTTTTAAACTGAGTAACAACAAAGTAATACAATTAAAAAGCTTTTATGAAGCATCAACCTCTTAAGTTGAAGAAGTTACTAGTAACTTTACCTGCCTTGGGGGTTTATATCACCTTGTCAAGGTGATAAACCTACATATTAGCCCCCTCATCCCCCAAACTTTTCGGATAATAACGTCAATTATTACGTTACTAATTTTATTATGAATTTTTACATCGTCTATTCTGTCTATCGGAGGGCCCTCTGATACTATTAAGCCCTTCATGGTAGGAAGAGTGGGTGTTTAGTTTCTATGTGTATTTTCTCAGCTATTTTGTCATATAATTATCTGGGTTTAATACCGTACACGTACACTTTAACGTTTAGTACAGCTATTATTCTCTCCCTTTTTTTGCAGTAGTAAATTTTTTAACAGGCTTAAAATCATACATATTTATCCCATCGGGATCGCCTATTGTACTAGTTCCTTTTTTGTTTATCATTGAGCTTGTTTCTATTCTAATCCGACCTATCACTTGGCTCTCCGACTTTCAGCAAATATTACAAGTGGTCACATTTTAAAACACCTTTGCATGGGCTTAATGACCACCCATCCTTTCATAGCTTTTGGCCCCGCCGTGCTTTTAATGACGTTAGAGAATTGGTCTGCTTTATTCAAGCCTATGTTTTTATATCTCTTTTAAGACTTTATGTTAGAGAAACAGCTAATTAACTTAACATTCATGATAACTAACCCTGTGTACATATTATATAACTCATGATGGCCTTTGATATCCGCATTTTCCGGGTTGTCCTTCATGACCGCTTTTTTATCGTTACTGTGAATAAAAAACGTTTACCTTAGAAGTCTTTGTTTGGGTGTTTCAGTTCTTATACCCTATACACTTTCTATCTTTGATGGCAAGATTTACAACGAGAAAGTGTTTTAAGAGGTCAATAACTAGTACTATTGAAAACTCTTTAAAATTTTTCTTTATTCTATTCATTACTTCGGAAATTATATTTTGTATGTCATTTTTTTGATCTTTTTTTCATTTCTCTGATCCTGAAATTGGAACAAATTGGCCGCCTTTAGGTATTGACCCTATCCCTTTCTTCGAGACGCTTATACTAAATACAATCATTTTACTTACAAGAGGAATGTGACCTGAGCGCATCATTCTTTTTTTAATAAGATAAAAACCTCTACTTTAATTTTGACTTTTGTAACAATATTACTAGGTGTGTATTTTACTTTTTTGCAGCTTGAAGAATACATAACGTCTAATTTCTCTATAAATGACTCCTGCTATGGTAGTGTGTTTTTTATGTCAACAAGGTTTCATGGTTTACATCTTCTAGTAGGATCTATGTTTTTAATGTCCTTAGTACCCCGCATAATGTCACGTCTTAATAGTTCTAACGACATTCCTCATTTTGAGCTAGCAGCCTGATACTGACATTTTGTAGACGTAGTATTATTATTTTTATACCTTTGTATATATTGATGAGGAGAATAACAGAATCTTATTATAAATAGAATACAACTAATTTCCATTTAGAAGACCGTAGATGTTAATAAATTATATATTAATATTTTTTGTACCTTTAGCTATTGTGTTATTGTTATACAACGTATATAAGAAATCTTCACTATGTCGACCGGTACCCCTAGAAGCCTCAGATCTTCTTTTGAATGCGGCATCGACATTTTAAGTGTTGCACGAACACCTTTTTCTTTAAAATTCGTATACTTAGCTATTATTATAAGGATAGGATGGTTTATGGGAATTTTAATAACGCGATTCGATGACAGGAAATTACATATTCGTTACATAACACACTCGTTACAATTACATACTCGTTACATAACACAATCGTTACATCTCTCCCCGTTTAACCAGCTTTAAATTTCTTCAATTAATCTCCGCGGTGGCTTCCTTGGTCTATTTTCCCTTTTTAAGTTTCCATCACCTTTATCTTCCGGTATGTCATTATCTACCGGCACTAGTTCTTCCTGTATTGCCTCTGTAGGTTCTGGTCTTGATATCTCTTGATCATAAACTACCTCCTCCTCTTCACATGATGCATCATTAACAACCGGGCAAGCCAAATCTTGATCTTCCACTACCTCCTCTTCTCTTTTTCTCAATTGGTCCGCATGTTTGCGCACGGCTTTATTGTTACTTACAACGCTATAGGACAATAACCCATTCCTAGCGAGTACTTTTCCTTCCCGCCATCCTGGTGCCAATTCATTTTTTACCCAGACTAATTCATTTATTTCAAAGTTTCGTGGACGTGTCGTCATATCATGGTGAAAGGCTTGTTTTTTAATTTTGTGTTCCATAATGGTTTGGGGACTTGGTCGGGACCAATCGAGCATTGTCCGATTCCTCCGTCCGAAAAGCATCTTGGATGGCGACCTACCTGTTGAGTTATGTTCACAAACCCTGTATGCTGATAAAATTTCATTCATACACTCCTCTGGATCCTTTTCTCTGGTGGCCAAGGCCAAGTAACGGCTTTTTAATGTTCTAATACATCTCTCTGCACAACCATTTGTCTTGGGATGGTAAGGAGAGATCAGAATATGCACTATATTATAATTCTTGCAGAATTGCCTAAACTCCACGGTAGTAAACTGAGGTCCATTATCGCTGACTATTTGACGTGGAACACCAAATCGAGCAAACCATCCTTTTAGTTTTTTTATCAATATTTTAGAATATATATTCCTAAGGAGTTCCACTTCAATCCACTTTGAATAAGAGTCAATACCGACAAACCGGTAGTAGGAGTCCATCGGTCCTGCTAGATCTATATGTAATCGTTCCCAAGGCGTGTTCGTTACGTTCCACGAATATAATGGAACTTCAGGAATATTTATGCGGTTCCTTTGACAATTACCACAATTCGCAATAAATTTATTAATGTCTAAGTCCAAACCTGGCCAGTAAACATAATATCTACTAATAGATTTCATCGCGTTAATCCCAGGATGTCCCCTGTGCAAAATATTTAATACAGATTTACGTAGTGTCTTTGGTATGACTATTCGACCGTTCCATTGTATGATACCCTTATCCGAACATAATTCACTTTTCCTATAGAAATACGGTAATACATCTTCGCCGACGGCATTTTTGTTTACATTCCAACTTTGATCTATATATATCAAGACTTTCTTGAGAGTGCTATCACCAAGAGTTTCCTTCGCGATTGTTTTTTCCGACACTTGTAAGTCTTCTAGCGTAATTGACTTTAGGCAGCCAAAATTTTTTTCATCTTCTGATAGCCCCTCGTTAATTTCCGATAAGGGTAGTCGCAGGCATCTGCAACGCAATTTTCTTTCCCTGGTCTATATTCTAAACTATAATCATATGCGGACAACTTCCAAGACCACCTTATTAATCGATTATTGCCAATTTTCGACAAATCCTGATGTCCGCCAAATAGCCGCTCCAAAGGTTTGTGGCTGTCCGCAAGGTAAACTTCCTTCCAAATATATAGGCATGGAATTTTTCACAGCCAAACAACAATGCCCTCGCTTCTTTGTCAATCGAGGCATAGTTTTTCTCTGATTTTGAAAGAGTCTTTGAAGCGTAAGCAATTGGTTTTTCCAACCCGTTGGAAAATTGGTGCATTAAAACGGCTCCGAATCCATCATTTGAAGCGTCACAATCAAGGATTAAAGGTAAATCAATTGAATAGGGAATAACCGTGTCTTTATGAGTTAAGATTGTCTTAACTTTTTTATAGACAGCGTCTTCTATTGGTGTCCAAGTCCACTTGCACTTTGGACTCGTCAATCGATGTAGTGGAGCGCATAAACTATGCAGATGGGGAATAAACTTCTCATAGTAATTTATCAGGCCCAAAAAGGCCCTTAATTTCTGTACGTTTTGCGGAATCGGTGCCTCTTGTATTGCTCGAATTTTCTCCGACATTGGGTGTATGCCAAATCTGTCTATACGAAATCCCAAAAAAGTCACAGAGTCTTCTAAGAATTTAACTTTTGCCAACTTAGCTTTTAATCCTGCGTTATTCAGTCTTGATAGTACCACTGTTAAATTGCGGAAATGCTCGTCATCATTCTCACCCGTAACTATCACATCATCTAGGTACACTCCCGTCTTTTTGCAATCCTTAAGCAAGTCGTCCATATATCTCTGGAATAGTATTGGTCCTGAGGCAAGTCCAAACGGCAACCGTTTGTAGCGATAATAGCCCACATGCGTATTGATGATCAGGAAATTTTGGGATTGCTCATCCACACTCATTTGTAAGTAATCGTCGTAAACTTTTTTCCCCCGGATTTTGCCACAATATCATCAAATGTGGGTAAGATGTGATAGTCTTTAAGAAGAAAAGGGTTCAATGTGACCCTAAAATCCCCACAAATACGAATATCACCATTATTTTTCATAACGTATACCGTTGGTGTTGCCCATTCAACGCGACATTTAGAAGGATCGACCTTTTCGATTATATCCGCCGCCATGAGTCTATCTAATTCCTTTTCTATCGGGCCCCGTAATGGAAAGGGCACCCGACGGGCCGGCAGAACCTTCCCACTAGCTGACGATTCAACGTTTATACGAACTGGACAACCATTAATGACTCCCGGTCGCTCATCAAAAATTCCGGCAAATTTCTTTATTAGATTATCAATTTTGGTACTCGAGTTTTGATTTAAACTAGTCACTGATTGTTGAACCTTGGAAATTTTGACACATTTCGGAGTATAGTCCAAAATTTAATATCCAGGGTAGGCCAAATAAGGGTGTGTCCGATGTTTTTGTCACGATGACAGGCAGTAATTTGCTCTGGTCGCCTAGCCCCACTTTAATGTTTGTTTCGCCGATTACATCTAGTTTTTGATGGCCATACCCCGTTAAATTATGCGTTGGCCGTAATTTCGGCTTTCCTATGTGATTCCAAATTTCCTCATTTATTACCGACACCTGAGCGCCGGTGTCATATTCAAACCGGAATGGAACATCATTTAACGTGGCTTCAATTGTTGCTCGTTTCCGATCACTTTTTTTAATGTGATTGATAGAATTAATTTCGCCAACCTCTTCCTCACGATCATCAAAAACTTGGTTAACCCTCTTATTCTTGCATGCCCGCGAAAAATGCCCCATCTTATTACAATTATAACACTTTGCCGTAACTGCAGCGCAATGATTACGAGTGTGTGACCGGCCACAACGAAAACATTTAGAGGAGGTACGGTTGGAGTCGGTCTGACCCTTACTAACACCTACACCATTACGATTATCCCTTATTCGATTTATATTCAAGGAATTAACCTCGCTCTCTGCCGTCTCCCATGCTAAAGCCATATCCAAAATTTTATCAAAAGTTAAGCTTTTACCTGTTTCGTCAAGCATCCTAGGATATTTACTCCGAATTTCGACCTCCATCTTCGGGAATCGAATTCCTGCTACGAATTGGTCCCGAAGACGCTCTTCAACATCATTATTAAACTGTGCCGCTTGTGCAGTTTCCTTCAATCGTTTCGTAAATCCTAACACCGACTCACCTTCTGACCTCATAAGGCGAATAAACTCTAATCTTGAAGCCATAGTACTGGATCTAGGTTTAAAAATGGTCTTACATGTTTCAATGATCTTCTCCCAATCCACATTTTCGATTTTACATGGAAATAAGTAATTTTTTATTTGTATCACATTCTGAATTCCAAAATAGGCGAGGAATAATTTTTTGTAGATCTGTTTCAATGCATCACCCGTTGCGCATATTCCTTTGGCTATTAGAATATATTCCATATTTTCTAAATACTCCTCTATTGGAATATCCGTGGAATAAGGTAGGAGCGTAATTTTTGAAATATCCACTTCGTTCTTCATAGAATTTTCTGTCTTTATTGTAGATTCCATCTTCGTCGCCAGATATAAGGATAGGATGGTTTATGGGAATTTTAATAACGCGATTCGATGACAGGAAATTACATATTCGTTACATAACACACTCGTTACAATTACATACTCGTTACATAACACAATCGTTACAATTATATTTATTATTTTTGATTTAGAAATTACAATTATCCTTATCCCATTAATATCTAATTATTATGAACTACTTATCAGTGGTGTAATAGTACTAATTCGGACAGTAGGGCTGCTATTTGAGTGAAAATATAAAAATTTAACTTAAATAATCTAGCTATAAACTATAAGGGGCCTTTAAATTACTTTGCACGTAATTCTAGGCGATCATACACCAGTCTCCACAAAAAGGTCAAAACTGATGTATGTATGCTAGAAATCTAGATTTCGACTCACTTTTAGGTAATTTACTCAGAATATTTAACTGTTATTTAAAATGCGGTACCACTATGCCCCTAAAAGAATCAACACAGCGGGTTAGAGTAAACGATTTAAACTGCTAATTTAATACTATAGAAGAAACCATTTTACTCTCTGGTGAATAATAGCATAATTTTTTGAATTGCAAGCTTGCTAGTATTATCTTCTACTAGCAAGCTTGCAATTCAAAAAAATAAACCTTTAATAACTCTTATCGCTATTGAAATACTGTATGTGTCCTTAATTTTAATTATTATAAAAACAGTTTCGTACACACAAAACAGTATCACATCTCCAATTTTTATTATGGTTATTATCAGGCGCGTAGCCAGGATTTTCTCAAGGGGGGGGGGATGTCAAAAAAAATTTTATAGCATTTTTATTTCAAGAACTTCATCGGGAGTAGGAGCTAACTCCCGATGAATTGTCAATAAAGCCAATTCATTTAATCTATTCTTAGACATGGTATTTTTAATGTAAGTTTTTAGCCTCCTTAGCGTTGAGAAGCTATAAATTTTTTTTTAATTTTTGCCAAGGGGGGGGATTTCCCGTTCCCCCCCCCCTTACGCCACTGGTTATTATTGTAATTGAAGCAACACTGGGTTTAACAGTACTTATTAATACAGCACGTCAAACATCAGCTAAAAATTCGTCAAACGCACATCTTTCATCACTATAGTTTGAAAGCAAAAATATGACAGTAGTTCTCAATATATCTTTAGCTACATTATCTGCGGCTATCCCTCCTCTGCTATTGTGCTGTTTTGAGTCACTAAGCTCTCAAGACATTTTTGCAGTAAATAAAATCATCAGCATGGATAGCCTGTCTGTTATACTAACTCTGCTAATTTTATGAGTGTCTCTCATATCAGTAATCTACGTCGCCGACAACCACAGAAAAGCATTTAAGCTTCATATACTTATGCTAAATGCTTCTCTGACAATACTTATGCTAAGAAGATTTCTTCTATCCGATCTATTGCTGTTTTTTATTTCGTATGAAGTCTCTATGATTCCTATTTTATTTATAGTCTGAGGTTGGGGTGGAAATTTCAAAAAATCAAAAGCAGGGGCATTCTTATTACTCAAGAACATTTAAAATGTTTTTCAAACCTTATCGTCGTATTTATAACCCTAGCTTTTTTGTAAAAACACCTATGTACGGATTACACATGTGACTACCTAAAGCTCATGTAGAAGCATCTACAATAGGGTCTATAATCCTCGCTGGTTCTTTATTAAAGATAGGGGTGTATGGAATCTAGCGCACACCTTTTATTCATGCACACCTTTTAGTAAACAGATCATTTTTTATTATAGTTATAATAATTTCTGTGGGGGGATGAGCGTTTCATCAAGGATTATGCTTATGATGTATGACGGAAAAATCGCTATTGCCTTATCAAGTGTGTCTCACATGAATATACTTCTCTCTAGTTTAGTCTTTTCACTTGAATCATTTAATACCTCTTATCTAATTAGTCTATCTCACGGTTTCATTAGACCAGCCATGTTTTTAATTTTCAGATTATATTATAAAAGATAAAATCGCGTAATATAATAATATCTCGGGCTACTGCATCTCTAAGATGTCTCTCATTAGGATTAATCTCATTTTTTATTTTTATAGAAAATGCAGGTTGCCCTCCATCCTACAATTTTTGGGGTGAATTTACTATTTTTTTTAATTTAATTAGATTTAATCCTATCCCTATAGCTCTACCTTTATTTATCACTAGAATATGTGTTTTAAGCTTTTCGTCTTTCATATTCTCCCGTATAACCAACGGAAATCCTGAATTTTTAAAAAAATGAACCATTAAACCTTCAAGCTTGTCATTACTTTTCCTTGTTACCCCTTCTGTTTTAGCGTGAAAATACCCTTTGTAAGCCACATAAAAATAAACTTATGAGCCCTCGAAGTGAGTATATAATCATAAAATGTGAAATTATGTTAGGACATGAACATGTATAACTCACAATATCAATTAATATTAATAACAAAAATTTTACATTGCTAATATGATGTGTTCTGCTGCCTGTTATCAAATTAACACTTCTCAAAATAGAAAGAATAATTATAAGAATTATAATTAACCCTAAAAGAAGATATGGCATAGAGATATATTTTTACAGACCCTTTCACAGCCTCTTTTTTAATTACGTTAATATTGGTCTCTGTAACAATTTTAATTTATTCTGAATACTACATAGAAAATAATATCTATCAAGGGTTTTATAAGTCCATGTTAAATATGTTTATTGTTTTGATAGTGTTAATAGCCATGTCTCCTCATCTTATTTTTTTGAATTTAGGGCGAGATGGTTTAGGTTTAACATCGTATTTGTTAATTATATACTATCAAAATAAAGACTCTATACTTAAAGCAAATCTGACTCTTATTTTGAACCGGGCTGGTGACATTCTTCTTATCATAGCTGCTTGTTTATTTATAAATCCCTATATTAAAACAGGTATTATAACAGGAGTAGGGGCAGCCATAGTAAAGGCTGCCCAACTCCCCTGAAGAGGTTGACTGCTGGTAGCTATGGCTGCCCCTACTCCTGTTTCTTCGCTTGTTCACTCAAGCAGCTTGAGTGAACAAGCGAAGAAACAGGAGTAGGGGCAGCCATAGCTGCCAGCAGTCTTGATCCTTGATCTGTTTCTTAGATCCGTAGCTGCTTGAAAAGAAAAAGATATTAAAAAAATTATTGCTTTAAGAACAATAAATCAAATATCTTTACTTTTGTGTACAATTTTTTTAAAGATATACTAAGCGTGCCTGGCTCACATGCTTACACATGCCATTTTTAAGAGTAGCCTCTTCATAAATGCAGTGGCTTTATTCATAACAACGCCAGCAACCAAGATATTCGTGATAACCCTTGCGTCATAAATTTTTTTAATCAATCTTCTTTTTTATCTCTATGGGCTCTAAGAGCCCTTCCTGCTTCAACAGGATTTTTTTCAAAGAAAATTTTCTCTACTCCTGTTACTTCGCTTTCATTTTTTGTTATGTCACTAGGCATATTTATAACACTAGGTTACACTTGACGACTGTTCTCTATGATAAACTTTGAGACACCGCCATTGAAAAAAGAAATTCATACCATTCCTAATACTAAACTTTACGTATCTTTGTCTGTGTCTGGGGTACTTAATCTTATTTCTGTTTCAGCTATTATTATTGCATGTAATAACACAGGAGAGTCCAACCCACCTGTTATAAATTTATTTTTAATAATAAGTCCCTTTCTATCAGGGCTCTCATTGAGTGTATTTGTCGAGGAAGACCTGCTTCAAGTAGCGACAAATACACTCGATCAGAGCCCTAGGGCTCTTAACCGGGGAAGAGAGGAAGAGGACGACCCCGTGTCACGTGGAAAAGGCAAGTCGACAAAGTTATGAAACTAAAGAGATTAGTCAAGACATGGCACTCACCCGGTCAAGATGGAAGAAGCTTATCAAAACAAACCTCACAAATATGGGACCAAATCTTATATATAAAATGAAACTATGTGTGTGTGTGTGTGTGTTTATATGCCGCCACCAATTTTGGAAAACTACCAGACCGATTTGGCTCAAAATTTCACAGTTAATTCCTGACACTCCGGAGCATGTTTTAAGATTTGTTCGAGCCAAATCGGTGCAGTAGTTTTCGAGTATTAGTACGCGTTGCACTGTATACGGAAATAGAACAATAGAAGTAGAACATATAGACATCAAACTTTATTTTTACTTCAATACCGCTTTATCATCATATGCCCTAAAATTCCTACATAATTTAATACACCCGGGTAAATGGCAAAACAACGTTTGCCGGGTTCATCTAGTAATTGATAAAGAAGAAGAAGATAAGATATTTTTATGTAGTGCAAAATCGCACAGAAAATTGAAATATAGTTCACCTAACATGAGTTCAAGCATAAATCAAATGCCTTTGAAGTTATTTGTTCCGCAGGCACAGAGGTGGCTGGGGTGCTCAGAAAATTTTAGATGTGGTACCCAAAATTATAGAATTATTTTAATTAACCACCGATTTAAAATATCATCAGATCAGATATTCAAAATCGAGATCAGAGACCAGATTTGCCCGGCCCGCTGCCCGCCCGGTCCACGGGCGGGGCAACTGTCGTAAATTTTAACTTTCGGGCGGGCCCGGGCGGGCACCATAACAAGATTCGGGCTCAATTTTGTTTTTAATAATGTATTATATTGTTTTTGTGTATATTTTGCCACTTTAATTGATTTCATAATGTTTGGTAATCCTAGTTTTCATTTAAAAAAAAAATCAAAAATTAAGATAACATTTATAAAAAATATAACGATATTAGTGCTAAAAATTTTAAAACATACCATTTTGGGCCGGGCTGTTCGGATAATTCGGGCATTGCCGAGCGGACACATAGAAGGGTTCGAGCGGGCAGATTATTTATAAAATCGAGCCGGGCCGGGTTCGGGCAGAAAAATTCTAACAAATCTGACCTCTGATCGAGATATCGCTGATTATCGTCTCGATCTCAGCTTAATTTTCTGAAGTCATCTCGGTTTTTTGAGACGGATTTTTCTTGGATGTTCTGCCTCACTAGGAGAGAGGGGTATTCCACCATTTTTAAGGAATTCTAATTATAACCGTTTCTTTGGTAATAACCTTCAATGTTTATTGAATGGAATAAAATGTATTGAAAAGTTAATACTCTAAATAACGAAAAAAGTACCAAGTCAATTTTGACCTAATATTTAAGTAAAAAATTTTATTGGAATTTTCTTAAATCTGTTTAAAGATGAGGAGGTATTTACCTATTTATCTGTTTAAAATTTTAACTGCTACTATGTGTTAAACATAAGAATAGTCTAAAGTTTACACAAAAAGCTGTTATGTATGCTGTACGAGGATATATATTAGTTGTTTTATATGGAATCGAATTTATTTAAAACAGGTTAAATATTTTTGAATCCAAGTGGCTTGTGCAGGGCCCCTACCTATATAGCAAGTTCAATAAATTAAATTTACAGCTTTAAAGCCGGGTTTTTTAAGTTACTGGAACCCACATGCCTACGCTTTACTGACGGTAAAAACTCGGCGGCGCAACAATCATCCTATGGGCTCACGGCATAAACGCTTGTTGGGACTTCACTACGGTGGCTATATTTGCCAAATCTAACACCTCTCCGGACCTCATCTCTTCTAGGGAGAGAAAGCAAGTATAAAAATACAAATCCCTCAGCAATATCATTTTTTCCGAGAAGTGGCCACGACCCTAGCATTTAGATACCAACGAAAGCCAATTTTTCAAACGAATATCAAATTATATTACCTCCATTACACATGATCCCAAAGAATTTTTTTACATCAAGTAGAAAATCACCATGGAAATTATAATATCAAATATAATTTTAATTCAAGGCTCTATGCCTGCTCATTATTCTAATATATTTTAGCATGCATCATCTATATTAGTTTGAAAAAAATTTATCAATTGCAAGAATTCTTATTATGGGGGATATACAACAATTTCCCAATAATGTTAAATTGTTGATTTTTCTCAAAAAAATATTTCAATATAATTATTAATGAAGGATTTTATAACATCAAAAAATAGCTTATTGGTGCCCCCATTTTGAAATTTGCTGATGTAGAAACTTAGATCAAGGAAGAATTGATGGGAGTAACAATAAAATCACAATTTTATTCAAGGATGGTGCCAGATATCTTGGCATCAAGAGCCTATTAATTTTACCCACGTGTGTCTCTGGTCAAATACCTTCTTAGCATTTCCTTCTTGCTAGATTTGTAGGTTAAAATTAAAGCAAACATTGTATCACGGGTTGATTTAAATCAATGAGCTAGCCAAAAACTTGCTTCCACTCATCAGGCTATCCCACTCAACTGATAAATTTATTTAAGGCCATAAAATTACCTATTAGTTATTACTCTGCATCGTATAAAGTTGTTAATGTATATATTGTTTTTAATTTGTGGAGAAGACATATATGGAAACAGGGAGGCAATAACCCATATCCAATAGCCCAAAATATAGCTATAATTATATTTTTTAGCCAACATTTCAATAATTGCTACAACTAATTTGTGATGCAATTGAAACAAATGAAACTTGGAACAAATAATTGTTTTTCTGATAATTAGAAGCCATAATAAAGCTTAAGATTATACTAAACACAAAAAATTTGCTGAAAATATAATACCAATAATTTGTGCAGCTCAGGTAAAGGTTTAGCAGAGTGTTTTACAAAAAATTGATTTTAAAACTTAGATATAGCACAATGTTAAAACAAAATACATATTTTAATTTAAATGAGTCTCTAATGTGAAAAAGAAATCCATAAATAATAAGCAGACAAACAATTAATTTCAAGCAAATTTTTATATGGGCAAACTAAATAACAAAAACTAATCAAATACTGGACATATAATTTATTAGCTGTCACAACAAATCTATAATAATTTAATTCCAACCACCGTCAGCTCCCCATTCAGTTACAACTGGTTGCCACTCCTTATTAGGAACATTAGGAACAACTGGAGCAGGAGTAGCTTGTTGCATGGAATCCCAATCTGCAGACTGCTGTGGAGGTAAGCCCATACTGCCCCCCATGTTACGCATAGTATTCATAGCAGGTCCTGGGCCCATTGTTGGTGCAATATGTGGCTGAGGGGCCATATTAGGCATGGCACCTCCACCCATAGGCATACCATAACTACTCATACCCGATGGGATGATATTAGGTTGCACTGCGTAATGAGGGGCAGGCATTGGTGCTATAGTTTCTTGTCCCCACGAGTCCATATCTTGATGTTTGATCGGGGAATGTGACATAGCTGGTTGACCTAGCCCCATATCTCCAAAACCACCACCCGATGCCCATTGTGTTTGGAGCAAACCTGAGTCAGAAACCTTTGCCATAGCATTAGGATCCTCAGTGATTGCCTTTTCCCCTTCAAGGGCACCCTCTTTCTCAGTCTAAACAGATGTTAAATTATAAATTTAATCTGAAAGTATCAATATTACCTCTTCTGGTTCTCGGTAAAAATATAAATCAGGCATGACTTCCCAAGCCTTTTCTCGAGGAATAGTACCCCTAAATCTTAAGATTTCTCTAGCCAACATCCAAAACATTAAGCCAATACAGTGAACACCCTTAAGTCTTTAAAATTTAATATTAAGTAATACTTTATTATTGCATGGTATGGCAATATCAACATATCTTAAGGGAGACTCTGCATTACAAAATGCAATAACAGGTATATTAACACATGCTGCTTCCATTATGGGCTGATGATCAACAAGAGGATCAGCAACTATAAGCAAAAGTGGCTCCTTGAAATTTTTTTGAATCTGATTAGTAAATGTTCCTTAATTTTAATTAATAATCGTTTATTTAAGGTAAATACCTGGGGTAAAACGTCCTGCAATTGGAGTTGCTCCTGTATGGGAGGCAAATTTTAAGATTGCTCTTTGACATTTAACATATGATGAAATAACAAACACATCTGCAGGATTAGTAATTGAAACTATTGCTCTTGCAGCAAGTAAAAGTTTTTCCCAAGATTTTCTTAAATTAATAATATGTGTACCAGCTATTAAGGTTTAAGTGACCCATTAACAGTAAGCTTACATGGAGTTCTTTTGAAGATATATTGTTCCATTTGGTAGTCCATGTTTTCAGAACCTGTGTGCGCATTGACTGCTAAGAATTTTAGCATGTCATCCGACTTAAGAGATAGTAAATCCAAGCCTCCTGACATTTTTATAGTTGTTCCTTATATGCGCGTGTGATGCGTGAAATGGAAATACGAAAAAAAGGTTGATTTGGGATGGCAATTTAAATTTATTTTAAATAAAACATATGATTATATATTAAAGCTCACTACCAATTTGAAACCTTATTTCATAGTTGTCTGGATGAGAAATAGTAACAATTAATTTAATTTGTGGAGCAATTATGAGTCAATAAAGCTGTAAACTTTTCTACTAATCATTTATTGACCTCATATTGAGAGCGTAATATATATCAAACCTTTTAACAAATTCTATGAGATGGCCTCGTTTATTTGTTTCAAACACGATTATTCCGCTAGTTATTATAATAAAATTATGTAATAACAACACGTAGTTTTTCCTATTCTTATTTTCAAGCATATTAAAACAAAATTGGAGGTTTAAATTTTACTTAAATTTTTAGAATCAAATGAACATTTAGGTAATATAAAAGAATCCATCCCCTATATGAGCACCGCCATTAATTAATTAATATCTGTATTTATTTAACCTTCTGATGCATTAGAATCTATCTAGGCTTTAAATAAATCAATTATTTACGCATCTGGGAAATATTCTTTAAGTCAAATCCTATTGTTTAAAATTTCGAGCGAATATTTACTTCTTAAGATTCAAAGTCGCATCTTTAAGGATATGAAATTGAACATTTCTAAGTATATACAAAAAATTATTTTACTTTAAATTTATTTAAACGGCGCATATAATGTAAATGATTTTATCTTACGCCAATCTTATTATTTGTCCCGCTATTATTCATATTAGATTTTTGAAAAAACATATTAAAATCTGTTTAAGCTCATTATAAAAATTCTTATTTTTAGTAAATAAAAACTTGTTATATATTCAAATCGTATTCAAATCTATCCATTATTTTTTGCATCCAAATCTTCATTTTATTATTCAACAAATAGCGAATCGAGTATTTTTTTAAATCAAATTCGGGCTAATTCGAAATCCAAAGGTCTAAGCAATAAGAACAATGCAACTGAGGCAAAGTAAGAAGCAAAAATTAATATCTGCCAACATCTTTAATATACCTAACATGGTGTAATCCATACTCTACCCTCCACAATAATTAAAAAAGTTGACAAAACAAGAGAGTTGTTTTAATTGCAAGTTACAGTTAACTATACTAATCAGCTCCTCGTTATATTTCTGGAATCTATTATGCAAACAATCTCGACTGATATTCATTTTTAAATAATTGAAATCTTTTTATATTAGAATTTTTTCTCTATATCTAAAATCGATTACATTTTTACATTGCTAACAAATAGTGCTTGCAGGCGAACGAAAGAGATTAACAAACTTATCGCGGATGCAAAATATTAAGGGACGGGGGGGGGCAAAAATGGAGTTTAGGGTATTCACAACACCGTTTCTATCACTTACTTTGACATCGTGTCTATCAGCAGGGTTTTTAGACCTGAGTTTTCGGGAGGCGGCAAATGTTTCCCTACAAGTGGGGTGTTCAGCCAAATATCCGAAGGGTTCAAGCGTTTCCTCATAAGATGTATTTGGACTAGAACGTATTTTATATTGCTTGAGGCATGTGATCCACGATAGGTTTTCTTATTTTTTACTTAGATTTAGAGTTTGTCCACATATTAAATAATCTTATGATCAATCGGTATCGAAAAAGAAGGGGGAGGGAGGTGTAGTATAAGTGATCTTCACATGAATATTACAACCCATTTGAAGCGAAGTCAACGTGTGGTCCATGATCGCTTTTCTCAGTATCTAGAAAATATAAACAAGTATTTAACCATTATAGAAAATACCATGATCCAATAATTATATTTTGTTAAAAAAATATATGGATGCATAGAGAAAATCATATGTCTTACATTAAATGAAAATATAGGCAATCTCATGAATTGAGTTTAAAAACGAGCGATTGAGAATGTGGGTGCACACGTGGCCTATTCATAACAGATTCAGTCCTTCAGATTTGAAGTTCGTCGCTATATTTTATAATTTCGTTATCGTTGTCAATCGGGAAAGAGGGGGGGGGGGCAAAATATAAGAGATCGTAGAATGATAAACTAAGCTTTTGGAGTGATGGGATAACCTTCCATAGCGGAGGTACCCTCATACATCTTGTAGATTAATAGCTTTGATAGAGCTTACATTTAAAGGCAAAAGAATTCGAACAGTTATGAAGCAAATATGCAATATACCATATTTTATAAAATAAATGTGGATGTAGATTTTGACAGATATATAATTTTCACAAAAAGCATAATAAAATATAAAATGATAATTCTATTTTAGGGTTTCTATGGAAGATATCTCAAAATCTAATTGAAAATTATAGGATGGGATTTAGGTTTATTAGAGCTACCCACTTATTTGAGGCTTAAAACTCTAACTTACATATGTCTTCAAACTTTATTAATAAGGATAAATTGGTAATATATGGTTTTAATTAAAAACAGCAACAACATACACCTAAAATCAATAAATGCAATTTTGTTACTTACCAGTTAAACGAGTTAAGGGAGATACAACATGTGCCATAGGAGCAGTCAAAACCGTTTAATTTCAAAGCCTCGGGCTTGAGAAATCGCGATTAAACGATGGAACTAAAAGTATATTTACATTATATTAAATATTCATTTCTTACGCTTCGCAATAAAACGATATTTTATAGAATTATCTGGTTGATTTAAGGACTCGAAAATGTTTATGAACATCCGATATTATACTATTAAGCGATTTGTCAATAAACGATGTTCTTGTTAATATTATCGTTTTAAAAAAAACAAAATGGCGGTTAACTTCGCGATTAAAAGAATTTCGCGATAATTCGATTTGCGATTAAGAAGTTTCGACTGTAGAACTCTTTGCATCATGATTTTTGAAAATTTTGGTGTTCCAAAGCTACTAAATATCCAATTAAATGAGTTCCATTCTCTAATTAGCGACGATTCTGGGGCAAATAAACCTCATCTCCAGATAAAGGGATTTTTACCTGCCTTCCAGCAACATTTTTCATTGTTCTTCGGAACAATTTATAAGATGGTAGAAAATGTGAATGTTGCCATATATCTTCAACTACTTCCTGCCTTTGATAAGCAACAACATTATGTATCTAATTAGGGTTAATGGTAAGTTCCTGGTACAAAATATATAAGGATTACCTTTCATGTAGATTGCCTATGATAATAATTATCACTATGTAGAAAAAATTAAAATTAAGACACATTTTCTGATGATCAGTATATTTTAAAAGAATTTCTAAAACGACTATAAATTTTACACTCATGAATATCAATATGTTTTGACAAAGACATAATTGAAGGAGGCTAACAATAATTACACAACTCTACAAATATTGACTTTGTGATTGTATCCCGCAATCCGACCAATAATTCTGATAGAGAATTTTGCGCTGAAAAATAATATGTTTTTAGTTTTTTCTGCGATTACCAGTATTTTAGATATACGAGGTTGAAAGTGCCAGAATGCCCTTTTTAAGCCTTTTTGAGGCCATATTGCCACGGCATTTTTAATATTTAGCGAAAAATAGTAATATATTCATGTAGATTAAAGTTTCATCTATAGGTCCATTTTTTTATTTTTTTTATATCTCCCTTATAATCAAATTTATACGCGTTTGCGTAAACCCCTTCTCCTTATCAAAATTCGTCCCACTATGTCTGGAAAAAGGAGTTCATTAGAGTTCATACTACACACGCGCTGTTTACTAACACATCTCACTCTCCATTTCTCCATCTCTTCCACTCCCGCCCCCATATCTATCCAAGCACACATGAAGGGGGCGGGAGTGGAGGAGAAAGAGAGGAGAGTAGGTAAACAGAGAAATATATGGTAACTCCATCGCACCTAAAAATAATTTACTGTGTGGTCTTTGCAAAAACATCTAGGACCTTTTTATTAATTTTGCATTATAATAAAAATTCGAGAAATATTATTGACTTATTGCTTATTCATATCCTTAACTTTAAATTATTTATAACCATTAGTAAATGCATTTGATAGTTCTCCGATCAGTTTACTTCGTTGAACAACAACCATGTAAGGGTCGCCATATTAACATCTAGATAATACTTATTGATGTTAATAAATTGCAACTTTACTCGACTCTAAAGAAAAATTAAAGTTTTTTTAAATAATAAATAGAAAATTTTATTCGCTATTGATCCCCTACAAATTTATAAATATTGTACTTTGTACAGGCTTATTACTTGTTCTATTGAAGATATTTGACCTTCATTTAAGGCTTAATATTCATAATCAAAATGATAGAGTTTTTAATTGGAAGATTTTCGATGTACATCTGATTTACTCAACATTGATATGAGTCTTGAACTGCAGTACAATACTTTAGAAATGGCAGTGATTGTTACTCGCAATGTCCCACCACTAACTCATGAACAAAAACCATTTACGACCGCATTATGCTGATAGTTTCGGCCTGGCAAAACATTTCTCATTTCGATAATTCTTGCAGAGATACGATACAAAAAGGCATTGCATTGGCCGTGTCATTAAAATATTAATGAAAAACTCGAAGTCAGCATTTTGAATGGCAAGTTCCGAGGTGAACATGTGTGCTGCCACGAATCCCTATGATTCCCCCATATGTGCCGATTGAATTCAAACGCATTACATTTCCAATTAGGTTAACATTCGCAATGACAATCAATAAGGCGCAAGGCCAAACGTATTTGTAGCTTAGATTTTCCTACTCCATGCTTTTCTCACGGACAGCCATATGTGGCATGTTCTCGCGTGGGAAACTCCAATTTGTTTGTGTTGACTAAAGACGGACTACCCAAAAATATTATATACTTCATCGCACTTAGAGATTGATGGTGAATTTGAATGTTCATAATTTGATGTATATATAGGTATCAAAAATGATTTAACACTCCGTCGGTCGGGTGGGGTCATAATGATCCCAAGCTGTTTAAAAACGCTGTACAAAAAAAATTAGTGAATATTACAATTTCATTTTTTCAGTAGCTTAACAAAATTTACCCTAGAATATCTCTGCAAAATTTGGCTAGTTTTTTCCAATAGTTTTTAAGATACACCTTGTTTTAGATGCCCTGGGTCTTCCACGACCCCACCTTCCATAATATGAACAAAAATAATTTTTAAACATTTTTTTTTGAAATATATTATTAAAACCCATTATCGTAAACCCATTTGTGAAAAAATTTTTGTATACATTTCTTTTTATTGAAAATATTCAAATTTTAAACTCTAATTTTCACATGTTAATTTTTCCTCGTGGTAATTCAAAGTGCTTATTTGTGTGATTGCATTTTTTGATTTTTTAATAAGTCTAATATTAAAAAGTGCAGTTTTTTTATAGTTCTTCGTCTGAAGATGGTATATATATGAACATAACAGTTATAACATTTTATGATTCTATGATTACGTATACTGAGTAGTCATAAATCTGTGAATGAGTTAACAGGAGATTAAGATAAGAAGAGTTAATTGATATGCCTAACAACGTTAGTTACTTTTATAGGAAATAACTTAGCTTTTATTATATGATATATTTCAAAGGAATATTAAGTGCCACAAAAATAGTCCTAATAAAAATGTTAGAACAAAATAGAATTGTGTATTTCATTTACCTGGAGTAAAGCCATATGGATGGGCAATCAAAACTCCTCTTAATTGTTTTAACTTACTTATTACAGGTGAAATAATTAAAAGTAGAGTGAAATTTAGCAAATTTATGACTATATAAATATATGTAGAAAATGTATATATAACTATTTTTATAGCCTCATAAAATTCTTAATTAACATTTTTCATTTAAATATTTTTCATTAATTTTGATTTTTTATTATGAATCTATATGAAAAATTTTATAAAATAACATTTAAATTTATAAAAGTATGAGTTGAGACCAATAGTAACTTTTTTGCCTTAAAAAATTAAAAGCCAAAAATTGCCTAGGTTTAAACATCTCTATTTTATTTGTTTTTGAGTTATTTTTTACCAAATTTTCCACATTTATAGTTTCAACCTTCTTTTATAAGATCTTATTAATTAAACCATAAAATATAATATAGTTTTTTGTATGAGCAAAATAGTCATTAGGGGAAAAATTTTGGGGGTTGTTCTAAATATAAATATAAAATTTTAACCACTTTATCAAATAGCCAAATTAATATATTAATGAATGTATAAAGTTGACATATTATTCTTGCAAATTTTGACAAGTTTCTATTATAAAATATGGAAGTTATAGCTATTTAAAGTTTGGGTTAATAAACCCCAAATACCATTCGTGTTAGCATTTTAGACCCGACCGACGGAGTGTTAATAAAGTATAAAGAATGAAATTAATATATGATTAGTGTATTGTTATTTTATAGGCCAATATTGTCACAACGCTCCATTCTTATTTCAATCATAACCACATACCCATACACTGATGGTATCTTCTAAAAATAAGCTGACCCAAATTCTTTCATATATTTCCTATTGATAGTTTTAAATTATTTAGTCAAATATTAAGGCTAATAATGATTGTGGCAAGGCACTAATGTGCGGAAATGGGAGAAAATTTGATCCTTTTTTTTAAACTCTAATTTTTTAAATCATGTTTGCATATTTTTATTTCCTTATCACCTACCAATGGGCGTAGCCAGAGGGAGGCATGGAAGGGCGGTGCCCCCCTCTAATTTTTGTTTATATTTATTAAAATAATGGTTAAAATTTCAAGAAATTCTAATTTTACCCCTCCTTAATTTATTATTACCTCCCTCTAATTCCAGTGCTAGCTACGCCTATGAATATACCATAAGTCCATCCTTCAACTTTAACTACACTTGCAGCAGGTCTAAACTTATTATAAATTATATATTATTTTTTTTGCTTTATTCCTTTTGAGCAATTGTATTTATACTGGTTTTTATTATAATCAAACCTCACCTAAAACACCTTCATCTGATCAAAATTTTTCTAAAAACTATATTTCTAATTTTTTTATCATACCAAATTTCGCATCTTTTATACTTGCGGAAATTTGTATTATTTCTAATTAATTATGATTTCAATAAAATATTGTAAAAGCCTTCATTTAACCAAATTTGAAGGAGGTTTTTTAATATCTATTCATTTTGATGCTATAGATTTTAGGCTACGGCATTACACTATTCTAAACGCTGTATTAAAATATTTTCTCTATATTGTCGAACATTATAACTGACATTTATACACCAGTGGTTTATAACTTTTTGTCATCCAATTATGCTTAACATCTCACTTTTTAACCTATAAAATTAACAAATACCTTATAAGTATTTGAAACTGTTACAAATCTATTAATTTTTGAATAAATATGCCTTTTCCAATTATTAAATTAACTAATATTTATTTCAATAATATAGCATTCTATTTTTTATATCATAAACTCTCCCGCAGATGATTTAAAATTTTTCATATATGTTTTATTAATTCATACTTATTATTTAGCTAATAGGACTAAGCCAAAGCAACGCTTGGCCGGGCACAGCTAGTATTGTTATAAAAATTTGAAAGATATGAGTGAATATATACAACGCTCTAAAAACACCCTACACTGTTACTGGAATATCAACTAAGACTTTTGATATTCTTAATAAATTTCACATATATTTTTACATTCAAAAAGTAAACAATTCTATTATAGTGTAACACCCAGATTATGTTTAAAAAGATTTGTTCGATCCATTTTTTTCTACTAATTTCGCTATAAAATAATATTTATTATAAAAGCTTAAGCTCATACATTTTTGTATATTGCAAATTACCGTATTTGCAAAAATTTAGTGGATTTGCACCTGTCATCTTAATGTGTAAAATAATATAAATGCCGAACAAATGCATAAAATAATTTATGGTTTGGGAATTTTTATGGTGTACTATGTGTAAGAAAGTTAAAAATATTCTCGAATAGTGAAAGATGCTTTCCAAAACAATCGTCGGCAGGCACAGAAGCTGCTGGGATGCTAAACTATTTAGTCATTGTAACCAAGTTTATATAATTGTTTTGATTAGTATTCACCGATTAATCTTATCAGTACTGTAAGATTGATGCTATTGTTGCAAAATTTGAAAAAGGATTATTAATATTTATCCCAACACATTTTCTTTAAGTTTATTCCACATACTCTAAAGATATAAATATATTATAAATGTATAAAAAAATTATTTACATGCCCTAAAGGTCATTCTTTTTTAATGAATAGAAATTATTAAAAGTTTGAACTTTCGCGGTTATACACTTGATATTTATCCCACTGGAGCCTAAATTATCCGGTAGTAAATGCATTTTAATTATATTAATCTATATTCAACATCTAAAATTACGAAATAAAAAAACACAACTAAACATACTACATTATGAACATTACGGTCAATAAAAATTTCAAAGCCGAGATCTCGATGATAAAATCTCGTCCTCGAGGTCAAAATTCTCGTTTCGATCTCGACTCAATTTTTGAAATTAATACCTTGATTCTTAGATTTCTCGCACCACAACTTATGGGTATCAATTGTATTGGAGATCATTAAATACAAAGGCAAATAAAGTTTTTGTAAGAAACGGTTTGACGGCTATTAATTTTAAAAGCGTTTTAATATGTACTATCTCATATTTAGCCTAGAAAATTCTTACAACATAGTTGCCACGTGTCGAACTTTCTCTCTAAACAAGATAATTTAAAGCTTATGCTTTAATTATTTTATATTCACAAATTAATAAAATCATTTAAAAGACATTATCAACAACTGATTTTAAGTTAAACTTGAGCTACTTTATTCGCGGCGTTCCATATAAAACGTCCAAGCTAAATTTTAACACCATATTTGTCTAGGATTGCAATATGAAATATATGTGGCCGTCATAAATGTTTTTCATATCAGAAAACATAAGGACTATAATGCATATCATTCCATTTAGAGAGGCATTTTAACCTTTATTGTTTGATAATAAAATGACTTTGAGAATATAACTATAGAATTAGTATTTCTCACATTTAGACACTAAATAATATATTTGATTACCTATGATAACGGGAGGCTGTAACATCAATAATATTGTGACAGTGATACCGATTGATTCACATATTATAGTATTAGCATGAGTCAATTCGATAATTAAAACTTATTAGACTTACAATTAGATTAAGCTATAGTCATTTACCCAACGAACCCAATTTTATTTCTCATTATTAAAAGACTTTATACCATGCCATGCTTATTTTAAACTCTATTAATCAAATTCCTCCTAAGGCCATGATCAAGAAGGGGGCGCAATGTTTAGTTATATTTAGGAAAAGGTGTGGTAAAATAAAGATTCGTTTATAATTTTAATTATATTTTATTTAATTTGATAGGAATTTTAATATTGCTAACCCTAATTACTATGCTTACCTGAATTGAACACGGATTAGAAAACGCCAGCAATTATCCTTTGTACCTCAGATTAGTATTTACAACTTGGTTAAGAATCATTAGACCCTGGAGACACATTTTAGGTAGTCTATTATAGATCTAGTCGATTATGTAGTCATATATTGTCGCAAACGTCTTCATTAATATTCTCACATATAACCCTATGAAATTATTTAGTCCACTTTCGACAATGCAGATTTAAGTGTTAAAAATACCTCATTTTTCTAAATTATTCCTACTAAAATTAAAATATTAATAAAAACACTACGATTGCTTATTACGGCGCCACCGAGGGCAGGAAGTAAACATGCACATTAGGGTTAGGTATAATATGTAATATATTGCGATACTGCAATATCAGCATATTCTATTTTGTAAACATTGGTAAATAAACAATTTAGCTTAGGTTCGACACTTAGTTTTAGTTTTTTCCCCTAATTGATAATTTTGTATAAAATTACGAAATTGACATTCTAGACAATGTTAAATAAATTATATAATAATACGAATATTAATTATAAATACCGTAATTACATTTGCGATCACTCTACTAAAATAAAGATCCTTCTTCATATATTTTACATATAGCAACTAATTAAACAAATTTTTTATCACATCTCTTATCAACTCTGAAATTTATTTAATTCGTAACAATAAAGATATAACTTTATTCATTGGCAAATAAGTATATTTCGATTATAATTATAATTGCTAATTGAGATATTTATCTCGCTGTTTCGCCTATTTGCGGGCTTCCCGAAACAGCCCGATCCAATTCTATAAATAATTGCAACCCCGGGCCCTCCCGAACTCTTCTATGCGTCTACCTAGCCAGGCCCGAAACAGAGCTACCCGAACTGCTCGGCCTGAAATAGTTATTTTTAAAATTTTAGCATACTCTCTGAAAATAATAAATTTGATTCTCGATTCCTGAGGCAAGGAACTGCGATTAATAAATAGTATGCAATTCTTTTAAAAAATAAGCAAATTAATAGACGAAAAAATAATACACTACATAAAAATCCTATTAACCCCTATTTGCAGGTGCCGCCAAGGCCTGCTCGAAAATCTAAATTTATAACAGTTGCCCGGCCCGCGTGGTAGTGGGGGCCGAGCTTATCTGGTTTAGGTATCCATGGCTTTATAGATACATTTTATTGTTTTAATAATTTAAAATTTTATTCTGTAAAAATAATTTTTAAAACCATTCAATAACATATTTGACAACATTGCTCTCTTTGTTTGTGGGATAAATACAATCCTGATGATACAATTAATAGAATCATAAATATAACAGTATTTTTGAATATATTAACTATTTAACTACATTATATTGTGAACGGACGGTTATTTGTGTACAATTTAAAAACAACTATGATTTATAATTTTTAAATACAACACAATATTAATATAATGATGATAAAAATAATGATAAATTAATGGATTTTTATCTAACTATTCGGTTAGTTCTTCTAGCCAATAGGTTTGAAGCTGTTTATTAGACTATAAATTTGCAAATATACTCCTTGCTTAAATACCTGAACTTCTATCATCTTATTTGCTTCAAACGTATATTCCGTACAGTTTTCAAGCAAAACTTTCGTGCTTTCTGATATATGTATTTTCATCGCTAGTTTTCATAGACAGAGAATTATTTTATGTAAACGTTTGAAATTATTACTAAATTTTGTGGGTTTCATTTATAATAGTGATCACATTAAAACATAACATTTTGCTGTCACCAAAATTGGGCAAGCAAATCAATATTTTAAATATTAATTTAAAAAAATTAATGTTATATCTTAATGAGTTTGGATTTGTATTTTTCATGCTTTTAAAATGAACGACAATTTGTCAAATCAGCTAAAAATATATTTACCTGGAATGTAAAAAAAGTGTTCTTAATTTGATGATTTAAACTTAACTAACAATTTCAACTTAGCCTTTGGGTAAAAATCACGAGTCAATTTATATTCAAACTTATTATCAATTTTGTTCAACCATGTCACGCTCATCATTTTAATTTAACTAATGGACCCCAAGTTAAATTAACATGGCCTTAGATAGGGTGTTTTTATTATAATTATTTTTAATGCTTAATAATTTAGAATTGCAGGTATAAAAATGTTTTTAATAACCTTTTCCCGTTGATTCTACCAGAGATGCCACAGCTATGGTTTGCCCAAAAAGACAATATCTCGGCATTTTCACGCCCACAACACCAGCTGCACAAGGACCTATAATCGATGCATTGATTACTTAATGAAAAGAAAATATGATTCGCGGTTACGACCCGTCATAAATCGGGCCTTCTCTACATAAAGTCAAATTGGAATCGTTTTAAATCCTTTAATATTACATTAAAAAAATATTATTTTCGCCTAGTGCTGTAAACGAACGCGTTCAATATGAACGCGTTCACGGAACGCGTTCAAATTTTGTGAACGCGTTCATGAACGGCGTTCTTTTATTTTTTGGTGAACTTTGAACGTGAACGCGTTCCTTTTTTTGATGAACGCGTTCAAATTTAACGTTCGTTCAATTTTAAAACCCCTTTTTTATTTTTATTTATTTAAAAATTAATGTTAATCCGAATTTTTAACAAAAAAGTCTTATATTTTTTAATCAGCTGTTTTTCCTATTTTCTATTACCAATTCCGAAATACTTTTAACAACATACTATAAACATAAAGTGCAAAAGAAGATAAGATTAAAGTTAATTAATTTGATATTATTAATTATAGTTTAATTTATAGGTTAATATAGACAATCATAATATTATATCGTCGTCATCCTTTTAGTGTTATTGAAAAAAGGGATTGAAACCCCTAGAAATGATAACGAAAGAGCCGTCAATTCCGAAATATCATTTTTTGACGAGGAAGTCGAGGGGGGATTGGAGGATGATATTTTGTCGCAATTTTTTGAAGCGAGGGACAAAACATTAAATGTTTTTAACAAATTTCCTCCTTTAAAAAATTTGTTTATTAAGTATAATACTCCAATCCCCTCATCTGCCCCTGTGCAGCGGGTTTTTAGTATGGCTAATGCTGTATTAACTGCCAAGCGTTCCTGCTTATCAGACAAGAATTTTGAGAAACAATTATTATTAAAAATCAATAAAAAAAAATTTATAAATAATCTTTATATTCGCTCTAAAAAATTATATTGATTTATAATAATATTGTCGAAATAAAACTATCATTATTTATCGGCTATTTATTGTATTAAAAAATATAAGACATTTATTTATATTAAATTAAATTTAAAAAAAATTTTATCATAAAATTTTGAACGTTAGTGATCGCGTTCACGAACGTGAACGCGTTCCTTTTTTTTAAACGAACGTGAACGTGAACGCGTTTGATTTTTGTCAATGAATGCTGAACGCGAACGCGTTCGATTTTTTTTTACCAATGTTTACAGCACTATTTTCGCCACATATATGGGGGTTTATAGAGTTTTATCCTTAACGACCATAAAAGTGAACTCAATCAAATTTGGCCTTATATATACCTATCTCGATGTATGTGACTTGAAAATTAATTATGGCATACTGATGAGCTCCAATAAGAGCGAAAACGTTATGTGTCCGTTATTATTTTCGCGTAACATCCTAAAAGAGATAGGGATAAATTTAGCCAAATAGGTTTCTAATTTAAGGATTGCCCTAGATGGCATATAAATTAGAGTTATTGTTATTATTGATTGGCGGTTACCACTCGTCTTAAATCGGGCCCTCTCTGCGTAGACCCAAACCGGTGTAGCGTACAGAAATGTCGAAGGTTGTAAAATAGGAACATCAAATACGAATTGCTATTGGTTAAAAACACGAAATAATGAGTTTTGACGTTTATCACGTCTTTTTTTACTAGCAGGGGATTGGGTGGGGATTGGGAAAATGCATTGTTACTTTTGACGATCCCATTGTTAAACCATAGCGTTTTTAAATTTGAACGTCAATTATCCCATATTTGAATTAGAGATAGATAAATTATATTCATCTTAATAACATTTTGCAAGGTAGATGCTAATTGTGTTGAATTAAATATTAAGTTAATTAAATAGAATAATATTATTTTTTACCCTCTTTCTCACCAGGAGGGAGGGGGGGGGGGGGGTGATTTGCCCCCCCCCCTTATTTGTACCCTTTTTTTCACCAGGGGGGAGGGAGGTGATTTGCCCCCCCCCCTTATTTTTTACCCTCTTTCTCAACAGGGGGGAAAGGGGTAATTTGCCCCCCCCCCCCCACTATTTTTTACCCTCTTTCTCACCAAAGGGGTAGGGGTGATTTGCCCCCCCCCCCTTATTTTTTACCCTCTTTCTTACCAGGGGGGAGGGGGGATTTGCTTCCCCCCCCCATTATTTTTTACCCTTTTTCTCACCAGAGGGGAGGGGGTGATTTGCCCCCCCCCCCCCCCCATTATTTTCTTTCTTACCAGGGGGGAGGGGCGGATTTGCTTCCCCCCCCCCCCATTATTTTTTACCCTTTTTCTCACCAGAGGGGAGAGGGTGATTTGCCCCCTCCCCCCCCATTATTTTTTACCCTCTTTCTTACCAGGGGGGAGGGGGGATTTGCTTCCCCCCCCCCATTATTTTTTACCCTTTTTCTCACCAGAGGAGAGGGGGTGATTTGCCCCCCCCCATTATTTTCTTTCTTACCAGGGGGTAGGGGGGGATTTGCTTCCCCCCCCCCCCCATTATTTTTTACCCTTTTTCTCACCAGAGGGGAGAGGGTGATTTGCCCCCCCCCCATTATTTTTTACCCTCTTTCTCACCAGGGGGTAGGGGTTATTTGCCCCCCCCCCCTTATTTTTTACCCTCTTTCTTACCAGGTGGGAGGGGGGGATTTGCTTCCCCCCCCATTATTTTTTACCCTTTTTCTCACCAGAGGGGAGAGGGTGATTTGCCCCCCCCCCCCATTATTTTTTACCCTCTTTCTCACCAGGGGGTAGGGGTTATTTGCCCCCCCCTTATTTTTTACCCTCTTTCTTACCAGGTGGGAGGGGGGGATTTGCTTCCCCCCCCCCATTATTTTTTACCCTTTTTCTCACCAGAGGGGAGGGGGTGATTTGCCCCCCCCCATTATTTTCTTTCTTACCAGGGGGGAGGGGGGGATTTGCTCCCCCCCCATTATTTTTTCCCCTTTTTCTCACCAGAGGGGAGAGGGTGATTTGCCCCCCACCCCATTATTTTTTACCCTCTTTCTCACAAGAGGGGGGGGGGGGTGATTTGCCCCCCTCCCATTATTTTTACCCTCTTTCTTACCAGGGAGGAGGGGGGATTTGCTTTCCTCCCCCCCCCAGTTTTTTTACCCTTTTTCTCACCAGAGGGGAGGGGGTGATTTGCCCCCCCCACCTTATTTTTTACCCTCTTTCTCACCCCTGGTGAGAAAGCCCTCCCTTATTTTTTATCCTTTTTCTCACCAGGAGGGAGATGGGGGGGAGTGTTTTGCCCCCCCCCCCCTCCCTTATTTTTTATCCTTTTTCTCACCAGAGGGGAGATGGGGGAGAAGAGTTTTCCTCGGGGGGGGGGGGGGGTCCCTTATTTTTTATCCTTTTTCTCACCAGAGGGGAGATGGGGGGGGGGGGGTGTTTTGCCCCCCCCCCCCCCTATTTTTTATCCCTTTTCTCACCAGAGGAGAAGGGGGTGATTTGCCTCCCCCCCCCCTTTATTTTTTACCCTTTTTCTTACCAGGGGGGGGGCACCAGTGAAAAAGAGGGATAAAAAATAAGGGGTGCAAAACACCCCCCCCCCCTTCCCGCTGGTAATAAATAGGATAAAAAATGGGGGGGGGGGAAAGACCCCCCCTCCTTTCTGGTAAGAAAGAGAGTCAAAAATAAGGGGGGGGCAAAACACCCCCCCCCCCCCCATCTCTCCTGTGGTGAGAAAGAGGATAAAAAACTGGTGAGAAAGAGAATAAAAAATATGAGGGGGGGGGACAAAACCCCCCTCCCCTCTGGTGAGAAAGAGGGTAAAAAATAAGGGGGGGGGAAACACCCCCCCCCCCTTCCCCCCATCTCCCCTGTGGTGAGAAAGAGGATAAAAAAAAAGCGGGGGGGGGGCGGGGGCAAAACACCCTCCCTGGTGATAAAGAGGGTAAAAAATAAGGGGGGGCGGCAAAGTTCTTAATTTATTTATGATATATAATATGATTAAAATTGTAATGTTAAATAACATAATATTATTGATGATTGACGTTTTTATCCGCCAATAAGAACTATTTAAACAATTTTAAATAATATATGACGCTTGATTGACATTTGACTTCGCTATTTTACAACGTTCGCTGACTCCAATATTACACCTGGGTCATTTTGTATCTTTATTTTATATTAAATTAGAGTTAATTAGTCTATCAAAGCATTTTCTCCAATTTTTATTGAAGGTGCGATAATTTATTTTTAAAGTTGGGCCCTGAAAACAGGAAAATAATATATAAGTAAAGTTTTTTATACATTTTTATTTAGCATTAAAAAATAAATTCCCACACATACTTTTGTTGTAGGCGTTTTAGTTTTTATACAGTAATATTGTAACACTTGATGTTTTTAAATCACTCAACTTTGATTGCATTTGACCATAAAGCAATAATACTATAGGCTGATGAGTTAATTAGTAAGGGTATAAGTCCATATGTTTGAAGCGTAAATTTCGCCCTTATACAGATATAAAATATGAATAATTGATGACTATGTGTTGATTATGTGGTTGTACAATAAAACGGATAAATTTTATACCTTTCTACCTATCCGGGGCTGTAAAATAGCTAAAGACACAAATATTATTGAAGGCCTTAAATTAATGATAAAATTTAAAAAATAATTTTTTAGCTAAAATTGCTATTGAAAATATTTTATAAATTATTATTAAGTTGGATCTTACAGACTTGGAACAATGGTGTTCTAAAAATAAGGTTCACCGTTGAAATGATGGGCTAATAAAGTTGGTCATGCCATATTTATCCAAGTTAATAGATAGGCTTAGTTAATGTCTATATTACCATGAATTTTAATTTAGCAGTGTTCCTTTACTAAAACTTTTTATTTCTAATGAAAAGAATCAAAAACTTAATTGATGAGAGCAATAATAATCAACACTTTGTAAAAATAAAAATATTTTTTAATTGAAAAATAGAATTTGATAATTTTACTAGTTCCCCTCTAATGTTGCAGTTGAAATTGGGCTATTGATATGTTCATTTTTATCATTTTTATACAGTCATTAAGGCGGAAAAACGCTTATACGTCAAAACCGTTTAAATGCAAAGCCTTGGGACTGAAAAATTGCGATTAACGATATTTCGCGATTATCAAAATGGAAATAAAAGTATATGTACATTATATTAAATATTCATTTCTTACGCTTCGCAATAAAACGATATTTTATATAATTATCTGGTTGATTTGAGGACTCGAAAATGTTTGCGAATATCCGATATTGTACTATTAAGCGATTTGTCAATAAAGGATGTTTTTGTTAATATTATCGTTTAAAAAAACAAAATGGCGGTTAACTTCGCGATTAAAAGATTTTCGCGATAATCCGATTTGCGATGAAGAAGTTTCGATTGTATATAACTTCTCGTTAAACAATTGATTTATTAGGAAAAGACTAAATTATAAAAAACATCGCTAATTTCAACATAACACCAACAAGAAACTTATATAGTCTTCCATACAGTTTTTATTAAATTTGCTACTGGGGAAAGGCTTTAATTCTACATCGCTATTATTATATTACAGACATAAAAAAATGCCATTTAATCAATCTATAAACATTAAATGAAATATGTTATTGGGTGAATTAAATCACTAATGAAATCATCTATTAACTTAGCCATGCTCAATCAACCTTAATTGTAATATAACAAAAGATTGTTGTTTAAAGCGCTAAATTGCATTCAGAATCTGAAGAAATTTGTATACAATTAATGCCTTAATTTATTAATATACTTATTGACTACCGTTACCAGAATGTATACCAATCCTAACTTGCAGATGACTTTCGGGATCGTTATCTAGTTTAAAAGTTTTAACAATTTCCCTAATTTTAGTCGCCATTGAACAGATTTCTTTCGCATGCCTATTGCCATTCCTGACTGGAATACCAGATACAATCATATAGGCATCTCCAATTGTTTCCACCTATTTTCAGAAGTAAAATATTTCAACACAAAATATTTTTTTAATCCTAAAATTGAAATACATTATATCAAAGACTGAAGCTATTTAAAAAAAGTTACAAAAAATATCGCATATATCTAATTACATAATATAAAGAAAGCATATCTAGTTCGTATAGATTGCCTTTGGCATAATAATATTTTAAACATAAAATTACAAAAGGCTGTTATTTCTGCATTATTAATTTCAAGCCATAACTTATTATTGTGGCAGCTTAACCTAATGATAAAGCCAAAAATAATTTACATTTTTTATAATTAGCAGGTAACGTAACTTTTTTTTTATAAAACTAGAATAAACTAAAAGGCATATGTGATAATTGAAAAATTCCTAAATTATAATAAGGAACTTACTTTGAAAACATCCATATCTTGGATAATGTTATCGTATTGGCTGTACAAATCGTTCAACAAGTTTACAATCTAAACATGATAGGTAATGTTTAAACTTTATTTCGTTTTTAGCAATTAAAAGTGTTTTCAAAAAAGGCATGCTCCAATGCTTAATACATTGAATACAATTTATAATTTGCACTTTATACATTACTAGATGAACCCGGCAAACGTTGTTTTGCCATTTACCCGGGTATATTAGCAGAACATATATCATCTTATAGCTAAATATCAATAGATTAAGAATATATCAAATATAATTAGTAAGTGTTTATCAAAGAGGGTCCAAGGCCCAGGCCCACATTAATTTATTTAGCCACGCAGGAGGGGACACGACCGTCCTATAATAATAATAATTGACGTAAAAAATAAGCAAAAAAATGACTTTGATTTAACATGGGCGTACGCAGGTTCTGAATTAGGGTGAGGCGGAATTAAAAAAAAAATTTCCTGACACCAAAAAAAATAATTTAAAAATTTTTTAGCGAGCAAAAAAAAGGTCTCGACATTTAAAAATTGTCCTTGCCAAAAATTTTCCTGAGAGCAAAAAAAGGTCACCAAAATTTTGGCAGTGGCTAATTAGGAAAGGGCAGTGACTAAATGGGGGGGGGGCAAAACATAATTTTTTTTTAATTTTTAAGGTTTTTTGTATTGAAAAATATTTTTATTTTAAATTAGGGGGGGCAGCCTCCCCCCTGCGTACGCCCATGTAATTTAATGTTTTAAATAGTAAAAAGTTTCCATTTTCCGCAGCATATGACTACATTTATCACAACACTACCTACACGCTTGCTGCACATGCACACACATAGTTTCATTTAGATACGCAGTACGTCTCGAAAACTACTGGACCAATTGGCTCGAACAAATCTTAAAACATGCTCCGGAGTGTCAAGAATAAAGTGTGAAATTTAGAGCCAAATCGGTCGGGTAGTTTTCCAAAATTGGTGGCGGCATACACACAAACATACATAGTTTCATTCTTATATATAAGATATTGGGGAAGAGCATATTAATACTTATTTATTTTCTATGCAATTTATTTATGGTAAAGTTTAGCATAAGCCTTAAAGAAATGTGACTGAGTTTTAAATGTAATTTAAGTTTCTTCTACAAAATAAACGCACAGCATAATCATGGTATAAAATACTTTGTAGAATCTAATGTTTATATTCCTCTGGTTCATTCATATGGTAACGGGTCTTACCTGATTTAATATGAAAGAAAATTTTTATGCAGCAATAAAACATTTAAGCTTCATATGCTATACGTCATATGACGTCATTATTAAGTGCTAAAACGTATAAAACAACGTATAAAACAAAAAAACGTGACCCCTCGAAAACTACGGGACCGATTTGGCTCAAACAAATCTTAAAACATGCTCCGGAGTATGGGGAATAAACTGTGAAATTTTGAGCCAAATCGGTCTGGTAGTTTTCCAAATTTGGTGGTGGCATACACACAATAATCACAAACATACATACAAACACACATACATAGTTTCATTTTTATATATAAGATAGTTAGCGTTGTTAAATCTATGACCAAGCACAGGAGCTTACTGTTTAAAACACCTGCTTATATTGCCTAAATAAGCTCTGTCTCTTGGTTCCTTTAACAACACTGATAATGTCAGGCTCATTTACAAAGTGATTTTAATAATATTTTAATTTAGGTAAGTTCACTTGTATTGGAGAGCATTTAGAGCACATATCCGTAAACTTAACAATATCGCTAAAATATACAGTAGCATTTTCGTACGATTGGGGCTCAACAGATATGCCATTGATGAGAGCCTCAGCTACCGGTCTATAATAAATTAAATCTATTTCAATTTGTGCAAGTTTATAAGTCAATAAAAGAATAGTTTTTGCCCTTAACATCTAGGGCCATTGCAACAAATTAACAAATAACGAGAGATTATCACAAAAACACTCACTTATAATTAAAATAAAATTACTAATATTTGAAAAGAGTAAGTGAGAACTATGAATGTTAGAAGCATTTATCTACTTGGGCAAAATTTTATAGAGTAATTCTTGGGATTTTTTTCGTTCTTCATCCAAATGCTCCGTTCGTATTTTAATTAAATTTTCCAAGCTACTAGCATACTTCTCCAACCGGATTAGCATGTTATCAAAATAATTATCACCGATATTAAGTCCTTTGATTAATCTTTGAAATGCTGAGCCAACGTAATCCATGGTAGGTCGCGATTGAGGATTTTCGCTCCAACACATTTCCATAAGTTCGTATAATTTAGCCGGACATTCATCCCTTTTTACTATTGGTCTGTAGAGGGGTGTAAGACCGGCTTTAACCTTCGTTATTATGTCTGCCAAATGATCACCGCTGTTTTGGTAGTTAAGAGCGTATGGTGGCATTTTGGCTATAATCTCTTGGAGCAATATAGAAAAGCTATATACATCCGCTTTGGGGGATCCTTTATGAAAACATCATTTAGGATAATTAAACCCTTATAGGATGATAAATTTATTGACTATAAGGACAATTAAACAAATTTATTCGTCAGATATCGAATAGTATGTTTATTAATTTTATTTATATCCAACTAACAGACGAGCGTCAACTTTAACTTAAGCGTTATATAAGGTACCATATCAGCATAATTTTCGACGTAATGACGAAACTTATTAGAATGATATGTATCGTCAAGGTTCTTGTAACAGACCATTTTAAAATAATTTTGTTTATACCTCTCTCAGTTATAATTTATAGTTCCAAAGTGTCGGGTCTTTCTCAAATATAAAGATATTAGATTGCAAAATTACTTTGAGAGGTTATGGGTGGAAGTCTTAGGATTTCAGGAGCAACCCATAATTGTTTGATTAGAGCTAGTTTGGGGTCTACTTTACGGTTGTTTAAGAAATTATCTTGGTATATTGTTGGTAATCCACAGTCCGTTATTTTGAGAACGAATCGATTATCCAACAAACATTTGTCCGACCTCAGATGTCCATGGCATTTAAGTCCAGAATTGTGTATAAAAATTAGGCCCTTTGTGAATATCAAATAATATACAATAAATATTAATCAAGACGCTACATTTAAATTATGACTTAAACGCAATTTTTTAATACAATTTTAAGCATATATACATGAAATATTTCATATTTATTTGTTCTATGCAATTTTGACAAATCTTATAGTGATAGTCTTCATTCTCAAATAACCTATCAGTAATCGTATTACATGTTAATATCTCAGCATTTTAATGTCAGACCTTGGAATATATAAGCATCATGTAAAATTTGTCAAATGTCAAAATACTAAATGAAAAAATAAAATTCCAGGCAACAAGTAAAGGAAGTTTTTTCAGATTTATTGTTTGATCTTAGAATATTAGTTAGTCAAAAAGGGGATAACATGATATGCTTTCTTTCAGTATGCATTAAACAACTATAAGGGACTTTTGGTAATGTATGTAAATATTTTAAATCCATACGGTTAAAAAACATAATTAGCTATAAATGTGTAAATTGGGCGAGCTTAGGAATGATTAAAAAACTCAAAAAGGTTGATACTTTTTAGATGCACCCAAAATCATTTGTTTAATTACTTGTATAAGATCGTTGATTAAAGAATACTTGAAAGTCCAATCGAGTGAAATATCACTGAGTAGCATACCTTGCAAATTTCCCTTGGGCATATATTCCGATATTATGGCTATTTTGGAGGATTCACAACACAGCCCATAAAACTTTACCAAATGTTTGTTCTGATATTTTATAACGATCGCTATCTCCTTTCTCAAAGATTTTGTTATATTAAGTGTGTTGAAATGGATATCTTTGACGAACACCTTGTTACCATTGTAAACGCCATACTTCCTTAACAATTGTTTATCTTTAATTAGGGTTTGTAGCGATTGTCGAGAATGTTTCGAATAGACGTCCTTGATAAAAAAGTTAAATTTTTTTGAATTTTTTTCTTATTTTTAACCATTGCCAAATTTATAAATACCAGATAAAGCTTTAAAATCTTGTGATGTACATTTAATTTTAAAGAGATTTCTCCTCAAGTGCTAATTTTTAGAATAGCCTTGATGATCGAAATAGCGCCAATAGAAGAACCCCAACACTTATCTCTTTGTCAGGGGTTATTATATTTACTTGCCTATGGTTATTAATAAAAAAAGCATCAATGTGATTATGATTTTAAAAGTTTTTATTATCTAGTTAAACATTTAATCATTATGCCTTCATTAATACTTTTTATTCGTCACAACATCTTCATATTTTTTATAAAAGTTATTGGTGTCGGCATGGGCGTAGCCAAGGGGGGGGGGCAGGGAGGGGCGTCTGCCCCCCTCTAAATCCAAAAATTGTGAAATTTATTAAAATTATGGCTAAAATTTCAAAAAATGATCTTTTTGCCCCTCCCTAAATCATTATTGCCCCTATCGAATCATTATTGCCATCTAATTCCAATGCTGGCTACGCCCATGGGTGTCAATTGTATACAGACTTGTATAGTAGGCAAAACATACAATTTACACATTAATCAATTACTATAAGCAGTAAAAAACGGTGATTATAACACATTTTAACTCTATGAGGGGACGTTTGGATACTAAAAACAACTTTACTGAGTTTTATGAGTCTAATCTAAATTGAATTAGCTTTAATTAAATTTAAAGTATTTAACTACAATGTATGTATGAATATTAATAAGAAAATATAAATATACAAAAAGAGTTTATATTAATTTGTCAGATCAAAAGTATCAAACTAACCCCCCCCCCCCGCATAATTTTGAATTTCAAATGAACTTTTTTAGATATTTTCAACTTACTACCTATAAAATTAGATTTTAAAATAGTTAGCTCTATAATTATGAACCAACATTTCACTTAAAAATATTACTTACCTTAAAATAAGATCTATCCAACAAATAAATTTGAGATTCATAATCATCCGTATTAAAAATTATCTGATCCATCTTTATAAACCAATCCTTTGAATTAAATCGTTGGTTCCTATAATACCTATTATAATATTAATATGTAACATATTATTATCAAAATCAAGATTAAAATTTAAGACGAGCCTGCAATAGCCAACAACATCAGGCTTATGTAATTTCATATAATATGAAGAGGGATTCCAATTATGCCCCTCGCGTTTGTAGAGGACATGAAGTCATAATATAATTTCAGCTTCTATATTTATATCAGTTGAGGTCTACAAAATAAAAAAAGAAGTATTTTGGCCTCGGGCTGGGGCTATACAGACTAAATTCAAATTGTGGTTATTATATTTAAACCAAAAATTTAGCCAGAATTGTAGTTTTCCATTATAAACCAGTAAATTAAATAAGCGTTAAAAAGCAGTTGAGATTTGCAAATGATGTCGGTACGGGCTCTTGTTGGACCCAAAAAGGGAAAAATTATTTGCCCTCGGGCCGAGGTCAGACAAATTAAATGCACCCAACGGGCATTATGTTTTTTTTATTCGTAGGCAAAAATATTTATTTAGAATCATAGTTTCCCATTAATGAAATTAACGAGTGGACACTACACGACATTTCATTTTTCTTCGAAAGTGAGGCCATATATTGCTTAGAAATTAATACTAATGTAAACTAAGGGTTTGTTAATTACTAAGTCAATTGTTGTTAAAATTTAAGCGGATAATTTTAATAATTAATTTAGATATTAAGCCTATTCAAGAAAGTAGTATAATTATATTTTTAAAGTGTAATTATATTGCAGTAACAATTCTAATTGGTTAAACTCGAATGTGCATAAAATATATATGCTAGTAAATCACATAGCAATTAAAAGATTTTGCATAAGGAATAGTGCTTAAAATTTAAGTTTTAATTAATAGCAATATATACCATTATAAAGATCACCTGTATATGAAATAAAAGACACATATTCCAATAACCGCCAAAAAACAAAATATAATGGTATTTTTGGTACTAGTAGATATTTGTGGTTTTGATTTAACCGTAGAACGACAAATATTAGTCTTCTTATCTTTGCAGTTTGCAATTCTTTTGGGAATTTGTCCACCTGGCCAATTGATTAAATGATTTATATCTTGCCAAAATTGTATGAGAGCGGTTGTTTTATTATAATTCTTTGAGTCTCCCTTTAATTTGCCAATCGTCGGAGAGTACGAGTTATTAAGCCAATCATAAATAAATATAGTTTGAAATTGTCCTGATTTTCCATCGATCAAGTACCTTACGGCATAATTGATTTTGAAATCAGGTCTATAAGTTTGACCTTATTGAAATAGAGTTTATAATGTATATAAGCCTATTATGTAGTGGTAAATTTTTTAAAAAGCTTTAATTTAAAGTTAGATTATAAATGAATTTTTATCATTACTACTAATCGGGTAGTTTGAAAATATCTGAAAAGATGTGGCAAAAATGGCGGAGAATATCTATAAAATTTCAATATATGTAATTTAATAGAATCAAAAATAATTAAGGAACAATGACTATTGTTGTTGTCACAATATACATATCCATTATCGTTTAGTATATGCCAGTTTTTCCAAAAATTAAAGTGTGCTCAAATTTACCTGACCCACATTAACCCTGTTCTTACCCAAAAACTTTAAAGACTTTGCCTAATTCATAGACTTATTTAATATCTCTGCAAATGTCAGTTGCATCATTTTTTACGACATCAAATATTTACTAGTTACCCATTTAAGATAACTCTATACTATAACTACCCATATTCAAAGTTCTGCAAGGGAGGCACGCGGCCTGCCCGCCAAACCTGGGAGTTCGGTCGGGCCGAATAAATACTAATAAAATTACTGCACTTAGGGCTCAGATCCAGCCTCAGAGGCCAGCCTTCTCTATGGGCTGGTACGAAGTAAATCATAGGCAACAAACAAAAAATAATTATTCCTAACCTATAGTTACCTCAATTTGAACATAATAGATCTCTTAGTTTTTCTAACACGAGCCTGAACCCCTTATCTATAGTTATTTTCAATCAAATTATTTTCATTTTTTATATCAAACTTTTAGGAAATAACATTAACCAATAGATTATTCATTTTTGACCCTAAATTAATATTTAAAATTGCAAGTTATGCTAGACTAGAATTGAGATAGACTGCTCATCAACGCAAAAATATGTACCCTTTTTTCCACCATTATAATGTTAACATGGTAAAGTGGTGATTATATAGATATTATTTCTTAAAAAAGTAAATTAAAAAAATATTGAATTCGGTAGATATCAAAAACAGCATTTTAAAATAAGAATCATTTACCCAAAACGTAAAAATTATAAATGTAAAAACTATGATAAAAGTTTGTTTAACTATATAGCGCCATTTATATTTTGTATAATAATAAACAAGTAAGGAAGGCATATTGACTGTTATTGCGCAAATTTACATGGTTGAAATACACCATTTGTTGTCTTCAAAATGGAGGAAAATTTGACACACAATTTACCATATTTAACATATGGCATGAGCAATCTATCTAGTCTATGGTTATGCTATTACTTTTAAAAATTTAGTTGATATGTAAATTTTTATAAATAAGTTGAATTAAAAAATACATATTTTGTGATAAGATAAATGACAATTAAATTTATACTACGTTAAAGATAAAATAAATTTCAAGTGTAAATTATGTCGATCGGGCTAAGACTCGAGTCAGTTCAAAAATAGAAAAAAATGTAGTCCATGGTCGGGCTTGGACAAGTTTTTAACATGAAAATTATCAATCAATTGACCTTCATAGATAATTATAGGGTTCATTTTAAATATTGTTGTTTTCTTATAAAAATAGTGATTTTAACATAAAATATTAGTAAAAATAACTTATAAAATGAAAAAGTTTACTTTTTTACATAGCGATATTTTTAATGGTCGTCATTTTAATTTGGTATCATATATATATACATTTAGTTCCTGTTTTCACCTTGCTTATTACTTAATTTTTTGTTAATTTAACTTGCTATTTAGTTTGAATATAGAAAAATCAACAACATAAATAGCAAACATCAAGACCAAATTATATTAATTGCTTGACTGAAAGGTGAGATGAAAGACATTAATAACGGCAGTTAGACATTAACCCCGCCAATTAAAGAGCGATAAAATAAATAGAATTAAAGTAATGACTAAATAAACTTTTTCTTAAATGTGGCCCATACCAAATTCAGGAATTTAAATGACACATTATAGTTGAATCATTATTAGTTTAAAATGCTTTACATCAGAGGCCAATAAATTTGATTGATTGTTTCCCATATCAGGTTCAATAATTAGTGCAACTTTAAATGCTTCCATCAGTTTCTGACCTGTAATGCAGAAAATAAAAGACAAATAAAATACTCGGGCCTTCGGCCCTCGTGGGAAGGGGGAGAAGGGAAGGGAAGAGGGGAAGGGAAGGGAAGAGGGGAAGGGAAGGGGGGACGACTCATCTGTACTTCGTATAAATGTATCATATTTGCTATGCAATTTATGGGCGAGAAAGGTGGGAAGGGGCGAGAATGCCTATAGGGGGGTATTAAATGCCTAATGATTAATTAATTATTTATACAAATTTTCCATTATAGGCAAAATGTAATATAGGCAAAATGTAATATAGGCAAGGGTTAGGGTTAGATTTAGTGTTTGCTTCTAGTTGCGTATTACATTAGTTTTTATGGCCTTTAGTGATTATGGGTCTAACAAACATTATATTATAAAACAACACAATGTTAAGAATTTGCAGAATTGTTGGGAGAAATTTTTTGTTGAATTTGAACAATTTTTAATTAAAAAAATCAAAAATTTGGCCAATGGTCACTTTTTCTCTATTGGTCAGTACCAACAGATACTCTATAAGTCAATGATAGCCAAAAAAAACGGAAAAAAAAATTTTGATGCTCACTTTGGCCAATGGTCATTTTTTTCCATTGGTCAGCAGCCAGCACACGGTAAAAGTGGATATAAATTCATAAGAGTAAAAAAAACGAAAAAAAAATTTCCAAATCACATTTTGGCCAATGGTCATTTTTTTCCATTGGTCAGCAGCCAGGACACGGTAAAAGTGGGTATAAATTCATAATAGTCAAAAAAAAAACGAAAAAAAAGTTTTCGAATCACATTTTGGCCAATGGTCATTTTATTCCATTGGTCAGCAGCCAGCGGACGGCCAAAAAGTCATAATAGCAATGGTAGTAACAGGAACAATCATAATAGTCAAAAAAAACGAAAAAAATAATTTCGATTCACATTTTGGCCAATGGTCATTTTTTTCATCGGTCAGGAGCCAGCGGACGGCCAAAAAGTCATAATAGCAATGGTAGTAACAGGAACAATCATAATAGTCAAAAAAAACGAAAAAAATAATTTCGATTCACATTTTGGCCAATGGTCATTTTTTTCATTGGTCAGCAGCCAACGGACGGCCAAAAAGTCTTATTATCAATGATAGTAACAAGAACAATCAGAAGAGTCAAAAAAAACTCAGGGATTCTAACCCAAAAACTAGTTAAATTGCATAGCAATTAGAAGTAAACAACTTTTATTTATGTTTATTATATAACATTGGTCAGCAGCCAGCGGACGGCCAAAAAGTCATAATAGCAATGGTAGAAACAGGAACAATCATAATAATCAAAAAAAACGAAAAAAATAATTTCGATTCACATTTTGGCCAATGGTCATTTTTTTCATTGGTCAGCAGCCAGCGGACGGCCAAATTCTTATTATCAATGATAGTAACAAGAACAATCATAAGAGTCAAAAAAACTCCGGGATTCTAACCCCAAAACTAGTAAAATTGCATAGCAATTAAAAGTAAACAATTTTTATTTATGTTCATTATATAACTAGTTAAATTGCATAGCATTAAAAGTAAACAACTTTTATCTATGTTAATTATATAGCAAAAACTAGTTGAATTGCATAGCAATTAAAAGTAAACAACTTTTATTTATGTTTATTATATAACTAGTTAAATGGCATAGCAATTAAAAATAAACAACTTTTATTTATGTTTATTATATAAAGATGATTTAACAAATCTTATATATAACACACCGAGGGAGATAGAGATGAGGGGTGGGGCACCTCTTATGCATGAGATAGAGATGAGGGGTGGGGCACCTCTTTCTCATGCATTAATTTAAAAAAGCGATAACCTAATATACCCAATGCAAATAGATAGGGAGGACGACGGACGGACGACGGACGGACGACGCACAAAAAACGAGCCCATAAATTGCATAGCAATTAAAAATTTAATTACTTTTTGTTTGCCAGTATTTATCTTTACCCCAGGTGTTTGCATCAAAATTATATATGAGAAATAAGGTATCCCCATCGGTCAATCCAAAATTGTGGGCTTGATTCATAATTGCAATATTAACGTTCCCCATGCCCAAAAGAAGAATACCTATATAATGATTTAAACCATAAAATTAAAAGACATAAATTTTAGACATTGTGCAGGCATTACGGCTTATTAAGGCAACTTTATATTACACACTGCACTAGCATTCAAGTCATATATATTTCAAAAAATATAGTAATATAAATTTAAAAGCAATTGCGCCTAATTGGCACATTTAAAACAGGTAGTGGCTGAGCTAGGGTGGGGCCAAGGGATTAAGCCCCCCAAGAGCAATTTCCCGGCCCCTTCGGTTCCCCCCCCCCCTTTTAAGGAAAAAGTCCTGACCCTTTAGGCTCCCCAAGCAATAATTAATATATCTTAACTTAAAAAATAACAATATTTTTAAGTAAGTAAATCTTTTAATTGAGCCAAGCGACTTATTTGTATTGAATTTTTGCTTTGTTATATATTAACACGCAATGAAACAAGGCAAGCAATTAAAACTTACCGTATTAAAATCTTTCACTCCAAACAACAGCTTTAACCATACATAGAATTATTTCAGATTGGGGAATACCATTGGTCGTGGGCATAGCCAGCATTGGAATTAAAGGGGGGCAATAATGATTTAGAGAGGGGCAAAATGATCATTCATTGAAATTTTAGCCATAATTTTAATAAAGTTTTGGATTTAGAGGGGGGCAGCCGCCCCTCCCTGCCGCTCCCCCCTTTTGGCTACGCCCATACCATTGGTCATTTTAGCAAAAATTATAATATATCGTTGTTGTATAACTATATGCTAATACTGGCGATATATTAAAACATTCTATGGGTTATCCTTAACTATTAAAATAGTGACAATATATCTTACTAAAACAAACTATTATAAATTTTTAGGTTACTTAAATTATGTAATAATTGTGATAATAGTTGTATTATTTTTTTAAGATATTAATCTTCATTGTATCAAAGTTACCTTAAATATTGCATAGTAATTAGTAAATCTATATATGAAGAACCATACTAAATTACATTTTGTGACTTTCTTAGCGAGGGTTAATCCAATTTGCGGATCGCCATTCAAGCATTCCGAGCTTTCACAATTATATGAGATATTCGGCAATTTGTATGGCGACACATATATAATTAAACTGTGATTAGTTGGATTTTCTTTATTAAGTAAGCCGCTTTGGTCTAAAATTTCGTCAACTATCAAACTTGCATCGTCGATATCGATATCATATATTATAACAAGTTCATTGTGATTGTATGTGTATAATATTTTATATACAATTGAAACGATTGCTTTGACATTAATATAATTGAAGTAGGTAAGCTTTGACACTGTACTAATTTGGCCACTAAATCCCATGCTGTCAATATGAAACCTAACTTCAAAAGGTAAAGGTGGTGATATTTTATCGATTTCATTGTACATGCTGTTTCTTAGAGCTCCCTCTATAAATGCTAACTTTAAACTCCTACTATAAGGTACAGATATGGCGGTTCTTGGCTTAATGGAAGTTAGTTTGAAATTATCCATGGATCCTTTATTCCAAATTAGGAAATGTGAATAAAAATCTCCCTTTACATCAAAACGATCTAGTAAAGATGCTAAGGATTCTGCGTTTTTTGTAGATGTCATTTTAAATAGGTTAGTGACGGGTTCGAGATTCATTGAATATTTAAAATAATAAATGTCGACTTTAATAGTTGGATTAACCCCAATAAAGTTATATCGCTTTAAAAAAAGGGTCGAGATTAATATTAGATATAAAGAAACGAATTTCATCTTTACCCCTTTTTGAATGAGTGTAGTGTTTTAAACAAATAAAAAATTACTCAAAATTCAGTAAAGTATAAAATTAATGCTGCTCATATATTATTCATAATAAAATTGCTGAATTATAAATATAACTACATTATTTTACAAAATCATTAATTTTAATTCAACTTTTCAAGGTTAACCATTAATTTAGATACATTACGCTAGCAATTTCACATTAATAATGAGCCACTCAAATAAAATGATCATGAGCTTAGAAGAAGATGGATAACAAAATTTTGGTATTTCCATGGATCATTTTCATTACCATAGTTTCACTATATATATTAAAATAATAATATTCAGGGGTGTGCAGCTCTCATTTCTGTTTCGTATTTCACCCACGTATTAGACCTATGAAATAAAAATTTAGAACCCTTTATATGCAAATAAATCAGAGAGTTCTTGAAAGCTTATTATTTTTTATTTGAAGTGACAGAGGTCCTATGGTAACTTTTGTTTTCTTTTGTCCCTATCAGTTATTATATGATTTGCTATGCAATCTATGGGCTGTTATTCTAATTAATTTTATATTTAAAAAACAAAGGTCTTGATGAGACGAGATATGGTTTCAAAGTCTGAAAAAATCATCACGATTCGTCCGCGCATGAAAATGGATTCCAATCCACACCATTTAATTTAAATACTATTATATCCATACCGAAAAGCAACGGATATGTGTTTATAAAAATAGATAACAATGCAAAATTATTTGCATTTGAATAAATTTAACTAAATTTTGGTGTATATAATAAAATAATTTTATATATAATTCAAATAAACAATTAATCCCAAATCAGTTAATAATTTACTATTATCAGTCTAATATAAGTGTAATAAGGTGACATTTATTATTTCTCGAATTTTATACTTTAAATTTCATTTTATAATATAACTAGCTAGGCCCGGCCAAGCGTTGCTTTGGCTTAGTCCATGGGGGTACGCAGGGAAGGGGGGGAGGCGGCTGCCCCCCCCTAATTTACGAGAAGAAAAAAATTTTCAATGCAAAAACATTTAAAAATTATAAAAATTTATGTTTTGCCCCCCTCTAAATGAACTTTTAAACGTTCCCCCCCCCCTAATTCAAAACCTGGGTACGCCCATGGCTTAGACCCTTATTAGCTAAGTAACTGTAAGAGAGTTTAACATCGCACTTTTTGACCTATAAAAATAAAAAATACCAAATAAATATTTAAAACGGTTGTAAATCTATTCAGTCGTTTATAAATATACCTTTTCCTATTATAAAACTATTTAATATATATTTACATAATATAGCATTCTATAATTTAAATTATACAATAATACCATTATTTTATTTTTCTAGTTAGCTTTTATTTGAAATACAATTTTCTTTAATATAATAAAATAATTTAATTGAAGGATGGATAATTATTAAAAATATGCTTCTATGATCGACCACGTGATAATAATGGCAAAAATTGCATAATTTAAATTTTATTTTAAATAGTTTGTTAAACCTCAATAATTTTGACCGTATACTGTAACATTTTTATTATACTTTAAAATATCTAATTCGAGAAAACTTCAGCCTTGTGTGTATGACGTCATTATTGTATATGAGGCTATAAATGAAACTGGCCGGGAAATGTCCGATATTTTTAAAACGAAAAGGTATTTTAAGAATCTGAAAAAGCTATTTTACCCCTGGCCGCCCTGGGCATCTACGGCTAAATTTTCGCGCGAATCGGTCCGGTAGTTTCAGAATTTAGCTCTTTTTTAAAACTAAAAGGAATTTTAGGATTCAGCAAAAGCTATTTTACCCCTGGCCTCCCTGGGAACCTACAGGTAAAGTTTCGCGCGAATCGGGCCGGTAGTTTCAGAATTTAGCCCTTATCCACATACACACATACATACATACATACATACATACATACATACATACATACATACATACATACATACATACATACATACATACATACATACATACATACATACATACATACATACATACATACATACATACATACATACATACATACATACATACATACATACATACATACATACATACATACATACATACATACATACATACATACATACATACATACATACATACATACATACATACATACATACATACATACATACATACATACATACATACATACATACATACATACATACATACATACATACATACATACATACATACATACATACATACATACATACATACATACATACATACATACATACATACATACATACATACATACATACATACATACATACATACATACATACATACATACATACATACATACATACATACATACATACATACATACATACATACATACATACATACATACATACACTTTACTTTATATATATAGATAAGACCACCAGCAGGGTTCTGAAAATCTAAACTCGATAATTCGAATTTGATTTTAAATCTAATTAACAAATTCTACCCTTTAAAACTAATTTTTTAAGACCAGCAAGCATTCTAACAATAATTTAGTCTAAGTTTATTTTATTTAAATGATTTATTTTGAAAAAGTGAATATATGAGATGATTAGTTGGTTCTTTTACCTTACTTATTCAAAGTTTGGGGATTTGGCGCTACTCTTTAGAATCCAACGTTGTTTAAAATTTAAAGGGCTTGTCTAAGGTCAAAATAACCGACGCGCTTGGCTTAATTTTCTGAAAGTAAAAAAGTATTGACCCTCTATTAACACCATGATGTAGCATGTGCTGTTAACTTTCATTGTCAACATTAAATAAATGTTTAAGCATCTTAGAACTTTTAGACGACTTAAATAATGAGATTGAGGCAGAGTTAGAGTCTAAAAGTACAAATATGGCTCAATGTGTTATTCAAAAATGACAAAAATCTAGCTGGTTTATGACTGAGAAATAAAAAAACATTTTGATCACAAAACCATTTAGCCCCAACAATTTAAAAAACACAAGATTCTACGGATATTTTAATAATTATGGTTGGACAACTAGAGTTGGTGTAGCTCGCTTAAATGCATGCAATTTTAATATTTTAGCTAATGCCATCAAGTGTAGACGAGCTATATGGATTTTAAATAATTAAAGCCTTATTGCCAACATTTTAAACCTTAAAGCTCTAAAATATTATTTAAATGGTAATAAAACCAGTAATATATTTTGCTTTTAAATTAATTAAAAAGTGGGTAAATTCTAGTGTTTCGCTCTCGTCTCGATCTCGAAAACAAAATCTCGTCTCGTCTCGGGAGCTATTATAAAAATCTCGATCTCGTCTCTTCTCGGTCTAGAAAAATCTCGGTCTCGTCTTTTAAAATCATTAAATAAGTGTTAAAAAATCCAAATGGCAAACTTTGACATTTTTTTAAAAACTTTACTACACAAACTTTTTAAAGATTACATCTCATTGGCAATATAAAGATATGAATTAATCCATAAAGTTCTAGCAAATTATAACATTTTTATCAAATTCTCTGTGTTTGTCAACTCTAAATAGACTGAGAAAGTTGTAAGTTCGCTTATAGCTAACTTAGTTGCACAATTGAGCAAATTGAAACCCTTTATTAACTCTGGCTAAAGCTTCAAACATATTTAAGGCAAACGTTAAAGTCAATTGATATTACCATCATCAATTATAGCCCATGGTTTTTATTGCTTGTTTACTATAGCGTTATATACCACAAAGTGCGAGTGACTTTTAATGATATTATTATTATTCTAAGAATTGATAACTAGTTGCAAATTTTAAAACGTTGTAAAAACAACTAAAATCAGCATTATATAGGATTAAGAACATAAGGCTTTAAACTTTTAATTAACGCGCACTTATTTAAATTTACGACAAAAATCATTATAATTAAATTTATATTCCAAATAATTAGCTTCCAATTGTAACTAACTTTGCCATCAAATAGTTATTTATCGAATACAGTTAGGTTCGTGTATTTATTTTATATTGCACAATTGTAGAAATTATAGTAAATTTGAAAGCACCTGCCAACCCAGCTTATAATGAAGTAATGCATATGACAAGACCATGTATTCACATAATGTCTTATTAAGGTTCAAAAATTTGGAAGGTGTACTATTAGTTTAAGCATAAAAACTTCTACAAAACTCATGATTTAAAATTAATCTATTACGGTGTCATTAAATATACAAGGTAATTTTGAAATCATTAGGCGGGTGCTCAAAAATCTCAGGCCACCTTCACTTAACTTGTCTATTTATTCAAATTGATTGACCAGCAATTTATAATTACCGCATCATGCAGGATGAGTAACTCCGAAGTTGAAATATGCTTCAGTAATATTTACTATTCCATCAGAACTCATTCTAAGCCTAAAATTTTGTAATGTTAGCGTCTCTTTAGATTTGAAAGGTACTTTTTTATCAGGCAAAAGATTTAGAGTTGACAAACACAGTGAGTTTGATACAAATATTATAATTTGCTGTGGAAATCGTTAAATCCAACACGATTTCCATACACGGATCAATGCCATCCGTTTAGTTATAACGCGTTTTTATTTATTTTTAGTCGTGTATGTAATTTTTTGTATACCATTTAATAAAGATATCTAGCTTTAATGATGCTATGGATACAAATATGTGATAAATATATTATAAAATTATTCACATACCCCAAGGGTCAACCATACTTAGGTAAATGATTGCCAAATTTTCTATTTTTTGCAAAAATATACAATGTTTACTTCACTTAGGAATTTTTTTAATCTCAAACATATTCCATACATATTGAAATTGAATTACCCTTAAAACTTTTAATGTAAATCATGCAAATTAAAATACTAAAAAAATCTAACATTAAATAAAAAGTCGAGATCTCGCCGACAAAATCTCGTATCGTCTCGTCTCGACATCAAAATTCTTGTCTCGGTCTCGACTCCATTTTTCAAATTCTCGTCTCGTCTCGGTTTTTCGAGACGAGACGAAACGAGACCGAGATTTTTCTCGGTTTTTCCGCATCACTATTTATAGAATCAAATTAGTCTTTAATTAAAAATATCTCAAGATGGCATAATATGGAGTTATTTTTAATAATAACTGATTCGTTCACATATAACGAGTTTTTATATTAGAGGAGACTGGGCTCTCTCGACCATAAAAAATCCTAGACAAAAATTTTCAACCAATTTTTATATACTTTTTTTTATAAAATGTTCTTGGCTAAAATTTTTTTAGAGGAAAAAATAATATAGCAACACAGTTGATATATTTTTCAGAGCAGGGTTTCAAAAAAGAGACAATTCGTATAGCTTCAAAAAATGATAGGGGTCAAGGTGTTTTTTAAATTAGACTAAGGTGTCCTTTTTATTTAAAGTCATAAATGTATAAATAACTTAAGTGTATGAGCTCAAATTGCTAAAATATGTAAAACTTATAGTTTTATAAAATTTTAAATAATAATTTGTAATAAGATAAATGTGATCTTAAATTGATTTGTTCAACGATTTCTTTTATTTATATTAATTTTTTAGTTAAAAAATACGATGTCTTTTTTGTTCATAGGATACAAAGTTAGTTTTTTGATAGGAATTATGGACCATGCTTTATTAACGAATGGGTGAAAGAAACAATAGCCCCGCTGATGATAGCCCCAGGATGATCAATTCACTTTAAGTTGAGTTTAAGATCATTAAAAATTATATATTTGCTTATAAATCATACAAAAAAATTGATTCTTTTTTCTATAAAATTTGTTAAAAATTGAGGGCACGTTAATTTTAAGTAACTTACTAAATTTAAAAAGGATTGCTTTAGCCCAGAGAATCTTATTTTCTGTATATATTTTTTTGTAATAAAAGTTAATCTAAAAAATTTTTCGTGCCCAATATGTGCCTTAAGAGAGTACATTTAATTTAAATTTGAAGGCAAAATAAATATAAATGACAAAATTGATTGAGAGGACATGGATGACCCCGGTCTCACATAAATGTAAATTGTATACTCGCTTGAAATAAACTTAATTTTGCAATAAAATAATTACGATAATAGAAAGTTTATTTTTGCTTTCGATTGCGTGCCACATATTTTACTTAAGGAAAGACAAGGGTATATAATTATAAAAATGAGTTGTTTAAAGAAATTAAAACGTTGACGTTGATATCATAATTGTATGAAATATTCCGTCAATTATTATTATTGATAAAGTTCAAAGTGTGAAAGTTTTTAATAAGGGGTTAAAAGGTTGTTCCCTATTATAATTCAATTATATATGTGAGCCTTAAGGTAAAGTATAATAGCTTTGTAAAAAAATTTATAGTTGTGGCCATGGGTTTAGGTAAAGAGAGGCAAAAAGAGGCGGCTGTCCCCATTATATTAAAAAGATGTAACTTTTAATGAAATTATACCTATTATCTGAAAAATTATTAAATCACTCTCCCAAATTAGATTCTTGGTACGCCCAAGGTTTTTGTTAAATATTTATGAGGGTAAGGCCTTCACCAGTTTTATTTGAAGTAATACATAATTTTTTATAGCCATAGTCAACCGTTTTAACAATTTCGCATTTTTAATATTGAAAAAAATGAGAAATCTGAGTTTCTTTAAGAAAATTCCACCCTGATAGGTTTTTCAAACAAAAGCTGGCTAGACTTGCTTATAAAATACAAATCAATGATTTTTTAAAATTTTACTTCTATCACCCCCCCCCCCCCTTTTATAAAAAATGGGCAATTTTTTTAGGTAGACAAGCACTTTATTATTTACAAGTCGCTCTCCTGACTTGAATTAAAATATAGGCCAGAGTTAGCTAGGTCACCGCTATGGGACAACGCACATAAAATACTTGGATTGTGATATGATAGTTTCCCACTCTTTCATTCGTATTTACTATGAATTAATTTGTAAGCCAATAAATGAAGATGTTTTTAAAAGACATTAACTTTTGCGAAATTTTTTTTATTGAAATAACAAAATAAAGCAAAGTTTAAAATTAAAATAACAGATTAACATGTAATGTTTGAAAGAAAAAACAAATGAAAAGGATTTGTTTCCGAATGTTTAACAGTTAGTGTAAACGTAGTGCATAACTGCCATCTAGCGGAAAATAAACAATGAGATTAGTTGATATACTAAGGGGTTTTAGGGTCTTAACTTATCATCTAAGAGCTGTCACATTTTCTTCCCATTTGAAATTGAAAAAAAATAATGAAGAAATTCTATGAATAATAATGACATCAGCATCAAGTATTTTTACACACTAAACATTGATGATGGTACATAAAAAGAAGTTTTAAGCTGCGAGAACTATCATTTTGACAAAAGACAACATTTTATTGTTGCGATTAGTTTGTTGTATCGCAACGTGAGTGCTTAATTTTTGGAACATGCTTTATGCGATCATAATTTCAAAGTAATAGTTTTCTGATTCTGATAAATTTTTACTTTTTATCATGGAAACCATTCAAAAACGACAACTTTTATCGGATGAATACGGTTGAAAATAAAAAATGTGAAAATTTTTTAGGTAAAAAAATCTAACTAAACAATGATTCTTTAGCTGTTGCAGATGGGCGGAAAACAAATAAATACAAAGCCCTATTATCCTCAAACATTTTTATTACATTTGTTGTTCGTGTTCAGGCACCTTTGGCAAACAAGCCTTACCTTTTTTTAAAGAGGTAGGAAGACGTTCTCCCCCGTCTAAATATTCGGTATCCTTTTTACTGAAACAAAGACTTGGTAATCTTATAGCCAAGTACAATTTTAAACCGTTCGCTTGGCAAATCTTGGAAGCCTCCGATGATGCTATATCAGAATCGTTTATCATTTTATTTGACGCTTTTTTTTAGTAGGCATTTTTTATCAAATGAAACTATAAAAAACTATAAAAATCACATGCAAGGTAAACATTCGAAAATTGCGATAGCGTTGAAATGACAAATAATGATTCCAATTTTCTGTTTAATGAAAAAAGTTTCCCTATTGTCAAGGGTATTGGCAGCTATACGGCGTCCCAATTCTTTCAGAAGGGCTTGGGTTTTAGGACCTATTGTTGTAAGGGTAGTGGTAACTATGGGGGAGAAAAGCAGTGAGGAATTAAGTTCTGCGTATTTAGCGGACTTTAATCTTTCAGAATCAACAAGGGGATCTTTGTTTTGTTTTGAGGGAGCAAAGGCATCCGGACAAGTGTAGTCCCAAGCTAGGCATAGCCCTTTTGCCCATGGGACGAGGGACTGTCCATCAGGTCTCTTCTTGTAACTAAGGCAAAGACCATTTGGCTCCAATTGGGAGGAAAAGCCCGCCTTTTTGAATGACTTCTGTAGAAGAGCTTTAACAGATGTGTGACGTAAATATCTGGCCTTATTAAATTTGCATTGTAGGCCGTGATGACCATTTGTACCTACAGATGAGCCACATAAGTTGCATTGATGGGGGGCAACTATATCACAACCTAGGCGGAGCCCTGTTGCGATCCTGAACTCGTTGTTGGAGAGTTGAAGGTCATGGGTCCGACTTGGGATGGCCTCCAACCCCACTCGTGGCCGGACCTTGATGCAAAACTTCTTAAAGCTGGTAACTCCTCCAACGAAGCGCCCGATATAAGAGTTTTAAGGGCATGGTCGTAGAGAGGAGTGTTCCAACTTTTTTGAGAGTTTATGGTAGGGAATGGAGTGTTAGGGTCGGACAGAGATCTCCACATGTCGAGAGCGATTTGGGTAAAGGGATCTGGTTGATCGATTATTTTGTCGATGATTGGTTTGGCTGCGACTCGAGATGAAGGCCAACAAAGCTGAGAGGGTGATCTCAGGCCCAAACCACCATATTTTTTGGGGAGACACGCTTGTTTCCATTGGGACCCTGTAAAGGAAAGGTTTGTGATTTCCTTGACTCGAATAAAGATAGAGCACTGGGATTTAAAAATGAGGTGGATGACCTGAAATATGATTTATTTTAGGTAAAGGATAGCAGTTTTTAATTAAAAAGAAAGCCTGGTGGGCTGGCAAGTAAGAAAGGAGGGGTTTGATTTCTACTAGTTTTTGAATTGTCTCTGTTAATAACTTTTTAGAAGGGTGTGAGCCACCTATGGGAGATCCTAAGTGCGTTAGTTCGTTAGGGTGAATATGTTTGAAAGCGTCAAAGTATGGGTCTAAGCTTAAAGGGTCAGTATTGTTTTTGCAAACCTCGGTCTTGATATGATTAGATGGAGACCAATGTTTGAGGCTTCGACTTCAAGATATGAGAGGGCTTCTTTGACGTCTTCGGCATTTCCTTTGATGGTACCATCGTCTAGGTACCACAAGTTGAGTGATAGATTATATTTAGAGGCTAGGTCTTCGGTCAGGGATTTATACCTAGGAGAATAGTAGGGGGCCTAGCGGGTCTCCTTGTTGAATGCCGTCACTCGATGCAATTATTTTGGAATTAAAGTTGAGCGTGGAAGTAGGAGCGTAGCATGCGTTAAGGAAAATGGAGTACTCGGGAAGGGATTTGTGAGCCTCTGTTAAGAAGTGTGACCTGTAGATCGTGTTAAAGGCGTTTTTGAAGTCAATCTTAGCTAGGATCGAATGGTCGGGATGGGCGAGGGCTATGCGGACAGCGTGAGAGGCGATTTCACAACCACCCTTGATTCCGAAAACTAGTTGGATGGGAGCTAATTGATCTTCAATGTCGGATTTTACTCGAGCAATAATTAGTTCGCAGCATAGACGTCTAAAAATTGAACCCATGGCAATTGGACGAAGCCACCATCAGGTTTGGTAAGAGATATTAAGGTGGCCCCAAAAAAATAACGAGGAGAGATCGCGTCAGGTACTAAGCCTTTAATAACCTGGTTAAGGAAGATTGCTAGGGTGGATGTGGAGTGGCCAGACCTGTCAATGTGAGGTCTTGTTAATTCTATTAAATGTGAAGCCTGGAAACCGTCTAAACCAAAACCTACTGAGGATTTTTTAAATAAACCGATAACCTCGAGAATTTCAGGCGATGTGAAGTCCTTAAAGGGGAGTTGATTGTAAGGGGAAATTGGGAGCAATTTCTTTCAGGGTGTTTAAATTGTAAAGATTTAAAGGTTTCTTGAGTGTCTGGGGAAATTTTGCAGTCTGAATTGGCCGCGAAGAGCACCCTGGATGTCGAAATGGTGGAGTTTGGCGGAAACCCGTTTGGCTCTTTGTTGAACTGATGTAATCTTATGGATGTGTGGCTCGTAGATAATGGGGGGTGATGAAACGTCCCATTTTGCTGTGTTTTGTTTAACCCAATTCGAAAGGGTACCTATGTAATTTGATGGTGGTACTGAAAGGACACGGGAAGTAAATTGAAAAAGGTTGGCCCAATGGAGGGTGCTGCTTGGATCCTTAAAGAGGTTTGAGATGGCAGCAGTAAGGGCAATAAGAACTTAATGTCTGGCTCCTTTAGGGATGTTTTTTAGAATCCTGTTAATAGGAGAATGAGGAATGTCTGAATATGTATTGTTGGTGGTGGTTTCGAGCGGGGAGTAGGTATTATGCGACAAATGGTTGTGAGTTGAGGTAGACTCTTGGGGAGTGTAGCAGCTGGATGTTTTCCAGAGTCTAGGCACCTCTGTTTTAATGGACCGTGAACGTGAATCAAATTAGAGAGGGTAATTGAAGCTAACCTGTAGCAGACTGGGCAGGTTTGGGTTGTGGAGTTTGTGTTGTTCATGTAGAATAATTATGGATAAATGGGATAAATCTATAAGGAATTCCAAAGTGCTCATTCATTGTTTAAAAAGAAGGGAGGTTTAGACTTATTTGTTTTTAGAGGTTATAAATATGATGTTTTTTACTAAGCTGACAAAAAAAAGAAGCGGGAGAGTACGAATTATTTTTTTAAATTAAATTTTTATATTTATTGTTCTTGTTAATACCATTGATAATATTACTTTTTGACCTTCCGCTGGCTACTTACCAATATTTTCGTTTTTGAATTGGTTAACATTCATAATTACCCTCTGCCCTCCCCTACAAGGGCCTATGCCTTTAATTATATGGTTCCCTGTGCCCCTACAAAAGCCTATGCCTCTATTAATATGAATTCGAATCCTGGAGAGGGTAAAATTTTTTTTTTAATTAAATGGAATATTTTGTATAAATAATTAACTAATCATTTTGTATTTAATACCCCACTATAGGCATTCTCGCCCCTTCCCACTTTTCTCGCCCAAAAATTGCATAGCAAATATGCTACGTTTATACGGAGTATAGATGAGTTTCGTTCCCCCATACCTTCCCCCCTCCCTTTTCCCACGAGGGCCGAAGGCCCGAGTTTATTAATTAGTTTTGATTGTGTATATGTATTTTTCGTGGTAACGAATAGATAACATTTACAAAGAGATTCTTATATAAAAATCATATGTTGTAGAAATAAATCCACGCGAAATACTTGTTGTTGTTGTGTTCCACTTGACATTGCCTTTATTGGGTAGAAAAGTCTCAATTAGTATTATTCCCTCCACTTGATCGGCCCTCATTCTCCCTTCAAAAACCTCCACATCAAACACCTTACTAATTCTTATGGGTGGTGTTTAAAAGGTTTTTAAAAATTGGTAATAATGAGTCTTAATTCTTTTCAAGACTAGTTATAATCAATGTTTTTATGTTTTGATAATTAAGTTTTAAACGAAAAAATTAAAATTTTAAATCCCTATTTTAAAATTATATTATAGGATTTTGTGTAGCCTCTTTTAAGAAAATGAAGACGCAATTTCATGTTACTTGAATGCTTTAACATAAAAAAGTTTAAAGACCTGCACGGGTGACCCGAAACCCGACCCGACGGATTAGGTTTAAAATTTTTTAGATGCTTTCGGGTCGAGTCGGACTGGAATTAAAGTGTCAGGTCAAAGGTTATGAATCTTAAATCTGATTGTTAATTTCGACGCAAATTTAAATTTGACTCGTGAAAGGTAAAATATATCAACAAAATAATATTTTTAACTTGTATTTAGATAGTGTGAAGTGGTCGTTCATTATTAATTAAAATTACACAAATATGTATTCAAATATCAAAATGGTTCATTTGCAAAACTTTATATTACAAATTAATTGCGACCGGATATTGTAGATACTATCATATTTATACATCACTATAATAAATCATTCAAATAAATTTAGTGATCAAAATTTGAGGTATTAATTAGCTTTATAAATCGCACTTTAATTTGTCGATTAAATTTTACACACCGCAAGTTTTCTTATAATCTCGCGTCGGACACCAAAGTTAAAACGTTGGGGAGAGATTCGGTTAAAAAATTTAAACGCTTTCGGATCGGGTTCAAAATTAAAAAATACTTTCGGGTGGGGTCGGGTTCGGGTTGAAAAAAAGTGACTTTGCAAGGCTCTAGTATAATTTTATAATTTTATTATTCAATCCTTAACTAGCCTTCTAAAAAAGTTAAAAACTTTATGACGTAAGGCAACTTTCATTGCCTATTCGATAATTTTTGAATAAATTTATTAATTCTAATTTTATATATAAAAATATTTGATGCTTTTTGATGCATATATGTGTTATTGGGGAATAAAAGATATAAATAAAATATATTTAAACACAATTATTGAGGAAAATGAGTTTTTTTAGAGGATTAAAAATAGACTGATAAATTTCATAAAACAAACGGGCTGTTGGACCGTGGACTTTCAACGCTAAAAAAGGTATTTGGAGTCCTGTTAGCTTCATCCAACGCATTAGAACTTTTGATTCGTTTTTCTTTAGTTAGTTGGGAGATCTGTTTCATCAAGTCCCGATTTTTGTTCTAAATATCATAACAATAATAAGAATACTTTAAGGAATTTTTTTAACAAACTAGAACACATATAACTAAAATACAAATAAAAATAATTATAAATTTACAAACAACAGTGTTAATCCAAAATAAAGTCTATCAGTTTTGCCCTCACTCCTTTCATAATATACATCATTCTGAGTTTAAGTATTCATTTGATTTGTATTTAATGAGAGATGGTGCTCAATAAAAACAATATCAATTTTTAAGTTAAAACACTTAAAGTGGAGAGAAAAAACTATTACGAATCAAATTTGAGTTGTAGCTAAACAAGTTTTTTGACGTATATTAGCGACGAAGAATAAAAGGTTTGCGTTAGATTGAACTTTGTAAAAAATTCGGTCAAGTTTTCTAAAATCACCATTAATTTATAATTAGATCAAGTACATATTGATTAGCGGTGCCCAATTTTTTAAACTTATGCGAATGAATTCAATTTGCCCAATCGGTTATATATTCCGAACGTTTAGGCATGATGTCGAACACCTCAATCAGACATAATTTTTTAAAATAAAAGTATTTCAAACGTAAAATTGAGCGACTTAGAGCATAGCCAAACAAGGTATTTAAAAACCATGATAAATCTTTATATCTGAATGATGCGCAATAAATTTTGCAAACTTGAAGCGATTCCACACTTTCCCTGTGGTCTTTTTGCATAGACTGAATTTTGGTTCTAAAATCTTTTTCCGCCTCAAAGTGCTGAGCCTTTATTTCACCGATCTATAAGACGATAACCCAGATTAATTTATAAGCCAAAAATAGCTTGCATTACTTTCTTATCCTTCTCCAACAACATTTTATCCCGTTCCACCATTTGTTTTTTCAAACCGGCCACCTCCTCGGTCAACTGATTAACCAACAAGAATTGGTCAGAGTTCCCTAAGTCCGCCGGGCTAAATAAACAAATTAACACTCGGTCTCGCCTTGAATTTTGAAATCTAATCAAAACTAAAACAATCAAATCGTATCAGACTTGAATTTTTTTTATAAGAGTCTATGAATTAGCTATTAAACATAGGAAATAACTTCGCCAAAATTTAATTCGTAGGAAATATTACAAACATAAAACATCGAAATGAGCATGGCCAGCAAAAAATTAGTCGATCGAAGTCGTGTCGCTATTAGTTGTTAATTGGCGTGCTCTGCCCACGTTAGTAAATTATTAAACACAGAGTCACTATTTTTACTGAGCATCCGTACCCAGTGGTATATTTTGTAGATTTCATAGCACCACCATAAAGTGTCATAAGCTCTTTTATTTTTAAGATTGGGAACCAGTGACCTGTTTATTAAAGTTAATGCTATCATGTAAGATCAACAAAGTGATGATCTAGTGCTATAGTAGCGATAAAATCACATGTTATAAATAATTGTTGTTATATAACAAACAACTTTTATACGCCCCAAGCAATTTTCTATAACACACTCGGTCACTATGTCAAAATAAAATGCCAGTGGTGGTAGCTATACCCCTCTACTACATTATAAATCTTAGCTAAACACGGCGAGGTATGATTAAGATCCAAAAAATCTTTATTTTCACCTTACCCAAATCTTAAACCAAGGGTGGCAACAAGTGTGACATAACAGCGGTTTTAAAACGATTTCCAGCTAGTGCTTATTCTCGTCCTAATTTCGACTTATTAAAAACCTTCCTAATCAAAACTTTTTATCGTCTTTGTTTTGTGCAAATTCAGCGCCTTTTAATAATCGTTGTCATAAAGATAATTTCTTTAGTAGCTTAGACCTTGATATTTTCTTAACTAGAATAGGGTTAAAAGCATTAAGAAAACCTTTATGATAGATTGCTTTAAGCAAGCAAAATTGCTGACTATTGAATACCTGAGTGAAGTGAGGTAGGTTTTCTTGGAAGTCTTATCATTTAATGAAGTAGGTATGTCATTTGATGTTTTGTTGTGGGCGCTTTTATCACCCCTTCCGTGGCTACAAAATTAAGATTGCGCTTAAAAATGTTGAAAAGGTTTCAAAAAATCGAAATTAATATTATATGAGTATAAATGAAATTCTAAATAGTAGGTATGAACAATAACTAAAAGCTTATGAAATTGGATTAATTTTTAGGATTTTTATATAACTACCACTTAATTAGTTCAATCTGGGGAGGTTGGCATAATTTCCAGGTTATTGTCATTAATTAATTTAGAAGAGTGTTTGAACCTTTATCAAAAAATTGAAATTATCATTTATACTATCCAATGTCACAAATAATTCTTGTTTGAAATGCAAATTTTCATAAAAATAATCTTAACCCTCCGTTGGTCAGGTCAAATCCTAACACGAATGGTAAAGGGGGTCATGATGACCCCAAACTTTAAATAATTATAACTTTGTGTATCATGATATAAACTTTTAAAACGTTATAAGCATAATACTTTAACTCTTATCTGTAAATTGATAGGTTACTTTGGGTATTTGAACAAGTGGTTAAAATTTTATAATTGCAATTAGTGCAACCCCCAAAATTTCCCCCTATGTGACTATATTTATGCATAACAATTTTTTTTCTCCCAATTTTATAATTTAATTTATAAGATCATATAAAATAAGGTTGAAACTATAAATATAGAAAATTTGGCAATAAAGAACCTCAAAACAAAAAAATAGAGATGTCCAAACTTAGGGAATTTTTGGCCCTATGTTATTTAAAGTAAAAAAGTTACTACTGTTTTTAGCCATTGTTTTTCTAATTTTTGGACTTCAATTAAATTTTTTTTTAATAGAAATACATCATAGAAGTTTAGAATTAAGAATAGGAAAAAACTAAATGTAAAATTGTAAAACAAAAAATTTACAAGGCTCTGGAAATAGTAAATTTTGTGTAAAAAATGAGATTTTCTACAAGTTTTCTTAGTTTAAAATTTAAATTATTTTAGATTGAAAAGGTAAAGTTTAGAATAGTTAGTTTATAAATAGACAATGGAAATATAAGTTCATGGTTTTTGTAAATTTAGCATAAAAAAACATCAAAACAAAAAAAATAGAGGAAGTTTTGACTTTTTATTTTTTGAGACAAAGAATTCTATTGTCATTGCTTAACTTAATTTTAAATTTTTATAATGAAATACATCATATAAGGGATGAATTTGAGAATATGAAAATAATCTTCATATTATATCTTAAAACAAACATCATATAAGGCTATAAAAACATTCAATATTGCAAAAAAACCTACACATATTTAATATCAAATTTGATGTGTTTTGAATTAACTAGAAAGTTTTAATTCAGTTACTTTAATAAACACTTTATAAACAGACATTATTAATTAGTCTATTAAATCCTAAGCTACTATAATATTAACTATAGAGTATTAACTCCTCAAATTAATAATAATGTTTATTTATTTGGGACCACTTGATAAAATTTTATCTTTTTATATTTATATCATCTTAAGACAAAAAATATCAAATATATAGCACTTTTTAATGTTAGATATGTATAATTATCAAAGTGCACAGGAAAATTTAAGCAAATGAGCACTTTGAAATTCCATGAGGAAAAATAAACATGTTAAAATCTAAGTTTAAAATTTAAATATCTCAAATAAAAGGAAATGCTTAGAAAAAATTTATTTACAAATAGGTTAAGAATAATGATTTATAAAAATTAAAAAAAAATATTGAAAATTTTTTTTGTTTCATATTGTGGTAGGTGGCGTCATGGAAGACCTCGGGCATGTAAAACACGCTGTACCTTAAAAACTATTTGATAAAAACAAGCCAAATTTTGAAGAGATATTCTAGGATACATTTTATTAAGCTACTGAAAAAATGAAATTATAACAATCACTAACTTAATTAGTACAACATTTATAAACCGCTTGGGGTCCTCATTGACCCCACCTAGCCAACGGAGTGTTAATGTAATAAGCATATACCTTGATAACTTAACTGTCTTGTACCTTTTAATTGAAGCATCATTAGTTGTAACTTTTTTATTGGGGGATGAAGAACTTCCTTTAGCAATATGTCTCTTTGATTTAGCTTTGTGGACTGATGATAAAAGAAGTTTTTTGTAAGACCTTGCACACAACCAACACAGGGTTTTGTCTTCTAACTAAAAGATGCAGGATATAGATGAAGTCATTTTTAACAATAAATTTGTTTCAGGAATCAAGATTTCATATTAATAGTAAGGAAAATTTCCTTTAAAATTTATATAATTAAATGGTTGACATTTATATATTCGAAATTTGTTGCACCCTCCCCGTCCCCTTCAATTATGCATTACCCATGCCAAATTTTCTGAAAAATAATGTCATACTGAATTTAAACATTTAAATTTGATAAAGATAATTTTAATTCATAAGTACCAATTTATCCGGCCTAGGGAAGGCTGACTTTTGTTGACAATGCTCACAGATTTTTGGCAAGCCAAATTTTTTTTCCTGATTAGAGCAGCGTTCACATTTGCTACCAACAAATGCTGCCAATAGATTGCAATACTTACATGAAGAAGGCTAAAAATTTATATAATACATAAATATAAGATTAATATGAATTTGAAATCTAATTATAACACAAATGCATCTAAATACTAGCTATTAAAATTTATAATAACATATATAGATTTTGCAATCATTTTTATTTAGATTATGAAATAATTTACTAATCCATATTTTTCCACATAATGAGCACATCTTTTGCATATAATTTCTTTACTGTATCGCCTAAATTTTGTATTTCATATATATATTAATAATATATGCAGCATACGATTCAAGGTGAAACTCATCCCGGCAATGAGAACATGAGGTTTTTAATTTTTGACAACCCTGTAATTATAGTTGGTAGATTTAAATTCTTAGATATATTTACCTTGCAAAGATGGTCGACCTCATTTAATTCTGCATAGGGAAATCTCCCATGGCAGTTTGCACAAGCAAATAATGCAGCCATATGTTATAAACAAAAATACATTAGTCACTAAACTACATTGTTAATGTTATACATAGATTAATAAAACCATAGCATGCCGAACAGCTGATAATTTTTCAGCAAATATAGCAAGCGCCATTTTTAGGGAAATTGCAACCAAACAATAGAATTCAGTATAATTTATTGTTCAAATTAACTTATTATTTTTAATTCATAAATTAAGCTATTAGTCTTATTTTTTTTTTCTCAATTTTTTATCGTGGAGCAGTGTATATATTACCTGTTATTGAGTTTTTCCCACAATATGGCAGCTATTTTGGTGTCTGAAGGATTTTAATAGTAAAAATCAGCTGTTCGGCAGTCTATGGTTTTTATTCTTTAGACATATTTAGCGAGTATAGAGAGCTAGATACAAAATCTTACCCCGATATTAAACTTTAGGTTGTGCCCGGCCAAGCGTTGCTTTGGCTTAGTCCTTAATCAGCTAAATAATTGGCATGAATCAATAGAACATTTATGAAAAATTTTGAGTCATCTTTAGGAGAGTTTATGATGTTAAAAATATAATGCTATATTATTGAAATAAATATTATTTAATTTAATAATAGGAAAAAGGCATATTTATTCATAATTTAATAAATCTGTAACAGTTTAAAATACTTACAAGGTATTTGTTAATTTTATAGGTTAAAATGTGAGGTTATAACGATAAAATGCATAATTGGGTGACAAAAAGTACCACGGGTGTATAAACCCAATTATAATGTTAGACAATATAGAGAAAATATATGTGTACAGCGTTTATAATAGTGTAATGTCGTAGCCTAATCTATAGTATCAAAAAATATCCTTAAAATTTGTTGGATGAAGGCTTTTACAATATGTGGTTGAATCAGAATTAATTAGAAATAATACAAATTTCCGCGAGTATAATGAAAGCGAAATATTTATGTATTCGAAAAAAATAGAATACCTAGTAAAATTTAGATCAGGGGATGGTGTCATAGGTGAGGCTTGGTTATAATAAAAATCAGCATAAAGATAATGGCTTAAAAAATATAAAGTAAAAAAACTAATATATATAATAAGTTTAGACCTGCAAGTGTAGTTAAAGTTGAAGGAGGGACTTTTGATATATTTATAGCCGTACCCAACATTGGAATAAGAGGGGGGAATTAATGATTTAGAGAGGGGTAAAAGATAATTTTTTGAAAACCATAATTTTAATTTAAAAAAAAATTATTTGGAGGGGGGCAGCCGCACCTCCCTGCCTCCCTCTGGCTACGCCCTTAATAGTTTGTACTTATAAGGTTTTCAGTTTAACCGAGAGATGTTAAAATATATTTTTAAATATATAGATATATTAAATTACAGGTGATAAAGAAAGAAAACTATGCTTAAATTTACATGAAATTAAATTGGAATAAGAATAAAGCTGGAATAAATGGTTAGTGGGGAAGATTTTGTGATAAACTTATTAGTATTAGTAGATAGGTTAAAATAAAGAGATATATAGCTAAATCTGTTATGGACGTATAAAATTTAAAAATGCATAGATCCAGTCAGAATCTTGGCTTTAACAACGTTGCACATCAAGCGTTCAACAGCGAGACGTAAACCATTGCAAAGTTTTGGCTTACTGATATTGCGTATCACTCCTATCCGTACGCCAATTTTCTAATGCAGAATGTGAGTATCCCTGCCAGATCATTTGAATTTAAAAATTTGATTGGATTAATAGCTTAACAACAACAGTGTCAACCGATTTGAAAATAATTGGATTGCCTTGAATGTTAGACAGAATGAGATTGTTCTCACAAACGTCTTTATACTTGGGCGCAAGATTAGCCCGTTGGCGAAGCCAAATTCGATCACACTTTTTCAGCCAAATTTTAGACGGAACAAAATTGCAGATGTTGGTAGAAAAGAAATGCGTCCTGAGAATATATCAAGGTGCACCGTTCCTTTCCCAATTTCTAGCAATTGATGGGAGAATATCTCACAATTTTGTAATATTACACGCATTTTAGTGGCTAGATGTAAAGTTTTTACATTAGGCCACAAAATAGAATATTTTAGGCAGGCATTAATTTAGTCCGGTGGGCGTAAAAGAATTGATTAAGTTTGGCTGAAATCTCCTGCAGGCATTTACCAAAGGTTTGAGGGTTCATTGTAAATCTTGCGATGACCGATTAGAGCTTTGAACTATTTTTCATGGGCCATTGTGCATTCATCCCAAACGATAAGTTTGCACTTCTTTAATACTTTACTCATTCCATAAGTTCTGGAAACGTGCATATTGGAGTTTCACAATGAGCGTAAAAGCAATTTTATGGTGAATGAGCAGTTTTTCTACCGGGTAACCCTATGGCAGCCATTCCGGATGACGCTAGAGGCACGGCTATATTAATTTGAAAACGAATAGTTGTCAGGAGCAATGTCAGTAGAAAAGTTTTACCTGTTCCTCCTAGAGCATCTAAGAAGAAGACTTCTCCTTAACCTTTATTAACAGCAAGCAAAATCTGTATTGTAAATGGTTTTTTGTTTATGATTTTCTTTGTGCTCTCAAAGCATTAATCTTTAGAAATAATAGCTCATGGCACTGCACTTTAAGTTTGACGTTTACCCATTGTCTGCATTTATCACCATCTTAACGTTAATGTTTTTATACTGGTGATATTAATAACCAAACTTCGTAAAAATTGGAAAAAATAGCGAAACGCGAGAATGTTTTAAATAGCGTGCGTTATATTTGTTTAAGAAAATGGTGATGTTTTAGGGTATCTAGAATGTTTATTTGTTACAGCCTTATATATTGTAAAAAAACGGGTGTAGGTATAGTTGTTAAATTGCTAAGTAGCTTCAACTAAAAACGCGAGCACGAACACTAGTTGTGTAACATGCTAGTTTAGCACAATGAGTGTTAGCTGTTTGGTGCAATAGTTTTAACAGTAGCATGTAGAAATGCTCGAGAGGTTAGTCGAAGTAGCCAAATCTGTTAAAAAATTTAGCAGGAGCTCGAGCAGTAAATTCGAGCAGATAGTAGATTGAATTCTTATTTGTTAAAATTACAATTTTAATTATATTATATATCATAAATAAATTAAAAACTTTGCCCCCCCCCCTTATTTTTTACCCTCTTTCTCACCATGGGGAGGGGGGGGGGGTGTTTCCCCCCCCTATTTTTACCCTCTTTCTTATCAGAGGGTAGGGGTGGGAGATGGGGTGTTTTGCCCCACCCCCCTATTTTTTACCCTCTTTCTCACCAGGGGGGAGGGAGTGTTTTGCCCCCCCCCCCTTATTTTTTACCCTCTATCTCACCAGGGGGCATTTTTTTCTCACCAGAGAGGAGGGGGGGGGGGTGTTTTGCCCTCGCCCTTATTTTTCACCCTCTTTTTCACCGTGCCCCCTTATTTTTTACCCTTTTTTTTACTGGTGCCCCTCCCTGGTAAGAAAAAGGGTGAAAAATTAGGGGGAGGGGGCAAAACACCCCCCCCCCCCCCCTGGTGAGAAAAAGGATAAAAAATCAGGGGAGTGAAAAAGGGGGGGGGGCAATTCACCCCCCTCCCCCTGGTGAGAAAGAGGATAAAAGGAGGGGGGGCAAATCACCCCCTCCTCCCTCTCCTCTGGTGAGGAAGAGGGTTAAAAATAGGAGGGGCAAAACACCCCCCCCCCCTCTCCCCCCTTGTGAAAAAGAGGGTAAAAAAAGGGGGGGGGGCAAAACAGCCCCTCCCCTCCCCTCTGATGAGAAAGAGGGTAAAAAATAGGGGGGGGGCAAAACATCCCCCCTCCCCTCTGGTGAGAAAGAGGGTAAAAAATAGGGGGAGGGGGGCAAAGTTCTTAATTTATTTATGATATATAATATAATTAAAATTGTAATTTTAACAATAGCAATTCAATTTACTATCTGCTCGAATTTACTGCTCTAGCTCCTGATAAATTTTTTAACAGATTTGGCTGCTTCGACTAACCTCTCGAGCATTTTTACATGCTACTGTTAAAACTATTGCACCGAACAGCTAGCACTCATTGTGCTAAACTAGCATATTACACAGCTAGTGTTCGTGCTCGAGCATAGCACATAGTTAGCATTGCTAAAGTTAGCAATTTAACAACTCTAGGTGTAGGTGAGTAAAAAATTGAGCCACAAATAACAAAGCAATTGTGGAAAAAAGTTTAAGGTAAAAAGTAGCATCATAACGATATTTAAGTACAAAAAACGTTGTATCTATCATCCGCTAGATGGCGGTAATCACTACCAAAAAAACAGGGTACGGCTGTCGTAGGTCGATAAAAAGTATGTATAAATTATCTAGGACGCTAAGGTAATGATCAGGTGGCCAAATTTAGTGACGATAGGTCGAGAACTTTAGGAGTTATTAGAGGACAAAGAAAACGGAGTTACATGTATCTATATATATAAAATTTTCATGAAACGGTGTGCGTGGTTAAACTCTTCCGAAACGGCTAGACCTATTTAGATGGAAATTTCTGCGAATGATTGGTAGGTCTGAGCCTAGGTTTTTAACTATATTCCAAATTTCTAAGTCACAAGACGGTCATGTTATTTAGTTTTATACGTTTTGATGTTTACTAAAAATGTCACTCAAACGCCACCTCATGACGTATACTGCGTATCTATCGTGTTGTGAATGTATTCTTCCGCAAACAGATATTTTTTTAGTGAATTGAAACAGAAAACATACAAATTTAAAGACTGAATTGAAACAAAAACAGAGAAATATTGAGTAAAATTAAATATGAAACATATAATTATATACATTCGTAGAACACGCAGATAATTTTCCAACAAATGATAGGATCTATAAAATTACACAACAAATATATAAAGTATATCTAAACATAAAACATAGAAATTCAAAGATAAAACAGATATTTTTTTGGTGAATTGAAACAGAAAACATACAAATTTAAAGACTAAATTGAAACAAAAACAGAGAAATATTGAGTAAAATTAAATATAAAACATAAAATTATATACATTTGTAGAACACGCAGACAATTTATTTCCAACAAATGATAGGAACTATAAAATCACACAAAACAAATATATAAAGTATATCTAAACCTAAAACATAGAATTTAAAGATAAAACATATATTTTTTTAGTGAATTCAGAGAATGTGATGAAGTGACCGAGGGTATGACACTAAACTCAGATCCTAAACCAGAGACTACATCAAGAGACAGAGAGACTCTTTTATTAGGTGGATAGGGCTTTATATACACATAACGAAGGACATATATAAAAGTAGAAATCAAATAAGCGATAATAAGTACGGTGTAAACTAAGGTGTATTCAAATGGCTACGCGTATAATCAAATATCTATGACCGCGCTCAAGTATAGGAAAAACGCGTGTATTCAAATTGCTACCTTGAATGCCGCTACACTACACTACTCCACCCTTTAAGCGGAACCTTGAGGGTATCTGACAGTTGGCACCGATACTCTTTTATAGGGAAGTATGTTGTCTTCTGAAATCGCTGCTGGATCTGATCGTTTGCTACTCTCATATGGTCGGGGTGTTTTACTTGAGTTTTGTCACCCAGTTGTACGTCATAGGTCAAGTAACTGTTTTTCGTAAGGACTTGACCTTCTCTCCAACCTGGAGATCTGTCATTTTTCACCCAAACTTTTTAATTTGGAGCAAAATCGCGGTATTCCAGGCCCCGGTCCTGTAATACTTTTGTTTCCACACGGAATCACTAATTTTCTCCTTCCGTGTCCATTTTAATTGGTAAAGAGTTGTTCGAAGTCTTCTATTGAATACCTTCTCCCGGACTAATACCAGTGGTGGTATTTACCGTCGTTCGCATATTAAATAAAACTTGTAATAAATTTTCACGATCGTTTAGGCCTTGTCTCCTCCCCGCAAAAAATTTGCTCTCTATGGTCCTTATATATCTTTCTGCTAGACCGTTCGTTCTAGGGTGGTACGGTGCGCCCCGAAAATGTCGAATTCCATTTCTTTTGCAGAAAGTTGTAAATTCATCTGATGTGAATTGAGGACCATTGTCACTTACTATATAACGAGGTAGCCAAAATCTGCAAAATAAACTCGTAGATTATAAATAATGTTAGATGTGTTGATTTGTTTTATAACCATAACTTCAGGCCATTTAGTGAGGGCATCAATGCAAACCAGCCAATAATTATTTGAAGTGGCCCCGCCAAATCAATGTGAATCCTTTCCCATGGTTTGTTGGGAATATTCCAGCTGGACATTGGTACTTCTTTTGTTAAAGGTCTACCTTCTTGGCAATTATTACAACCATTTACATATTGCTCTATATCATTGTCCATGTTGTTCCAAAATACATAGTATCTTCCTGAAGATTTCATTGCTCCAATCCCAGGGTGCCCATTATGTAGTATTTTTAAAACTTGTGACTTTAAACCAGAAGTAATAATAATTCTATTATTAAAATATAGTAGGTTATCTTCATATGATATATAATTCTTTAAATCACAATATTTTTTAACTTTATCATTAGAAATATCTCCTTGCCAATTATTTTGAAATAATTTAATAATTTCTTTTAAAATAGTCATCAATTAGATTTAATTTAATTAATTTATCTTCAAGATCCTCTTCTGGATCAGAATTATTTGAAACTGGAATTAAACTTGATAAAGCGTCGGCACATTTATTCGATGATCCCGGCACATATTCAATATCAAAATTATAGTGCATAAGTTTTGTCGCCCATCTGACTAAGCGATTATTTGTTACTTTACTCAAATCCCTATTGGGACCAAAAATCCTTTCCAAGGGGCGGTGGTCTGTAATTAATCGTGAAATTTTTGTATAGCAAACATGGTTGCGGCAGCTTCTCGGTCAATACCCGAGTAATTACGTTCAGCTGGACTAAGTGTCCGAGAGGCGAAAGCAATCGGTCTTTCATGTCCGTTAAAAAATTTATGTGAGATAACTGCTCCTAAACCTGTTTCGGAAGCGTCGCATGAAATTATAATAGGTATATTATTTTGATATGGAATTATTGTCTTATCTGTTGAGATTAAGTTTTTTATATTGTTAAATGCCTGTTTTTCTGTTATAGTCCAATTCCATTTGACTTTAGTAGATGTTAATTTATACAAAACTGAACTTTTAGATTGCAAATTTGGAATAAAACTTTCAAGGTAGTTAACTAGACCAAGGAATGTATGTATGTATGTATGATTGCCGCGAAGACGCCCAAGAGCTTAGTAAGTGCAATCTAAGGTTGGGCCCCTTCTCACGCCAAATGGCGCATAAGGCCACGTTGGTGACAACGTGTGTAATGTACCTGTAACAAATTTGATTAATATGCAGTGTAATTATGGCATGTTAATATGTAATACCCAACTGCATGAGAATTAAAGAAACTTTGTAGGTGAGCATTTATTACGAATGGGATATACGCACCCTTGTAGTTGAAAGACTAGATAGTTGGTTCTTTGAGAACTCTATCCATAATTTCCTATCCTGCATTATTGTCAACATTGAATCCCAGTCCTGACCTAATAGTTGAATTTCTCGAAAAGTCTTGTGAGGCCAGCTGCCGTTGCACTTCAAGCCCCTTAGTGAAGGAGGATACCAGAACAGTGAAGACAGGCAATAGTTTGTACCTTTTCTTCGGACCTAATGTGCTAAAAAATTCCACTTCCTTGTTAACAAAATATTTTTAACTGGAGGGATCTTACAACGCATCCACAGATTTTCGTTTGTTATCGTTGCTGGGTAAAAAATTCGACATACAATTCGTAGCATTTTGTTGATGTTAACTTGGAGTTTTTTTATGTCGGGGGCACGCAATGACCCAGATTCACACCCATAAAGAAGTGTTGGTAGAATCATAACTTTAAAGATCCTCAGGCGGGTGTTGAGGACCAGTTGGCGCGAGCGCCAGATTGCCGAACAAGAATAAAATTTTACAAGGGTTCGTCGGAGCTTTAATTCCATGTCTCCTTCGGCATAAGTATCCTCTGTTAGTTCTACTCCCAGATATCTTACTCTATTGGATGCTTGTATTGGGTTATTTTCAATAATCAACTCCTCTTCTGATTGATTATTTATTACGAGCATAGAGCACCTACCAGCATTTATAAACAACCCTGCTTGTTTCGCCTGATTAGTAAATCTATCAACCATCAATTGAGCCTGTGATACAGAGGAAGCGATAAGGCATATATCATCCGCGAAAAGTAGTGAAGATATGTTGATACCGTTTACATTGATGCCTTCATAGCCAAGTATGGATCGCTTTACAATCAAGTCCATCGCTATTATAAAAAGAAGAGGGGACAATGGACAGCCCTGTCTAACTCCCACTGTCACCGGAATCGGGTCTGATTTGTGTTGTAGATGCGTTACTATTACTTTCATATCTTGGTAGATCAGGAAGATCATAAGGATCAATTTCTTGGGAATTCCCAATAAACATAGCTACTCCCATATGTAAAGATGGGAAAGGGAGTCGAACGCTTTCGAAATGTCTAGGAAGACCAAAACCAAAGGGTCCCCACTGGAGCGCGACACATCTATCATATTCCTCAAAGTGATGATGTGTTCCGTTGTGGTCCGGCATTTCCTAAATCCTGCTTGATTATGTTTGAGGATGCCCTCAACCTCGTTATATATTCTGTCGTAGATTATTTTTATGAATATTTTGGACTCAAGATTTATAATTGTGATTCCCCTGTAATTGTTAGGATCAGATGGGTCTCCTTTCTTAAAAAGTTTGATAAGGCGCCCTCGTGACCAGGATTCTGGTGCCTCTTCTTTCGCCCAAATTTTACAAAAGAGTAGATGTAGCATAGTACCGGAGACGTATGGATCCGCGCTCAGTGCCTCTGAGGTGAGTCCAATCAGGTCAGCCGCTTTATGGGGTTTAAGTGATTTAATTGCTCTTTTGATCTCAGAAAACAATGGTGGGTCAGTTGATATTGGGAGTGCCGGAGGTCCTATAAAATTTACTATAAATTCTCTGAAAATGTCCAATACCGGCACTTTGAATTGGGGTGACAAGATTGATTTAAAGTATAGCTCCCATGTTTTGGTTTGCACCAAGGAATCATTAGACTCACTAACTGTTTTTATGTTGTAGTATGCCCTTTTTGTAAACGAGCTACGATTCAGGCTTTTTATTATGTTGAATAATTGGTGAGTATTATTTGAGCGGGCCGCGGCCTCTGCCTCGCTGGTTCTCGAGTTAATATAAGCCATTTTATCTTGTCTTATGCTTGACTTGATACGTTTGCTGAGGGCCGACAGGCATGAGGATTTGTAGGGGAAATTTTTATCATCGAAAAAAAGTTGATTTCTTGTCCTCAGTAGCCCCAGCGTTTGTTGTGAGAACCAAGTTTTTGTCTTCATTCGATTCTGGCCCTTGGGGGCATTAGCAAATATAGCTGATATTTTCAGACTCAACTCATTAATGGGTAAAGCAGAAAAATTTGTATTTCTAAATTTGGAGCGTAGATATTCCCTGAATTCGATTGTACCTGATAAACCTTGTGGCCTTATCGTTGGATTATTGCGCAATGATGGTATTCGTAAGGTGGCTGACTTGACTACCAGCTCAGCAGCTATGGCGCTGTGATCCGCCTTTTCAATTATTGTATCTTGTATAACACGAAAGTTTTTGGCAGTTTTATAATGCCGTGATCTGCACAGCAGGTGATCTATTTGGCTTATTTGGGGACTATTCCTTCTTCTAAATGTAGCCAACTGATCTGTCGGAAGCTCGGAAAAAGTAGAGGCAATACGCCACTTCAACCCTCTACACCATTTTTTCAGAAAAATCCAAGGAATGATTTTAATTCTTTGCGATTAGTTGGTTCTTTAAATTTTTTAATTGCCTCCACCTTTTTTCACTAGGGTGAATGCCATTAGCATCTATCGTATGGCCTAAAAATTTAACAGTTTTTTTGAATAATTGTAATATTAGTGTTTCTAGTAAATTTTTATTATGGTCTTCCTTGTTTTTTCCACTTATTATAATATCATCCATAAAAACACTTACGCCTTTTAAGCCTTTGAGCAAGTTTCTCATATAACGGTGAAAAATTATTGGCGCTGTTGTTAAACCGAAAGGAAGCCTTAAACATTGAAAATACCCTATATGTGTGGCTATGTTTAACAATTTTGAACTTTCCTCCGAAACTTGTAATTGCAAAAATGCATCTCTTAGGTCAATGATTGAAAATATTTTACCACCCGATATTTCACTTGCGACGTCCTTGAACGTTGGAAGAAGATCGTTATCCTTTGATAGATACTTATTTAACGTCACTCTGAAATCACCACATATACGGACGTCACCGGATTTCTTCCTTATGTTAACTGTAGGTGTTGCCCATTTGATTGGAGTTGTAGTTGGATCGATTTTTCTAATAACCCCTTCACTTTCTAAACGTTTCAATTCTTTTTCGACAGCTTGACGTAGTGGAAATGGTACGCGTCTTGCGGTGAAACTTATCGAACATGCTGTTTTTTCTACCTCAATAACAACTTTAAGATTTACTTTACCCAATTTCTGACTAAAAACCGTTGGAAATTGTTTGAAAATATCTTCTTCAGTTAAAATTTTCTTATTGGAAATAACGTTTAATTTAATGATTGATGGAAGTGATAAATTAAATTTTATGATGTGAGGTAAACCGAAAATCAAATTTCCTTTACCTTTAATAACATGTGCATCTATGATATGTGATTTATTGTTAACTCTACCTTGGCACTGCATTTCCCCATAGTTTGAATTTTGGTTTTGCCATAACCATATATCTCCGAACCCGGTGTTAGTGGTGGCTTACCTATGCTACGCCACGTTGGTTCATCTATAACTGTGCAAGCGGCACCCGTATCGAATTCAAACGTGTATGGTCTCTCATTGATCAAAACATCAATCTTCGCTTTGGTTATCTCGTCTTTGTTTTTGGGAGCGGATATGTTTCTTGGCGGAAAAGGAGGATTCGACCAGCAGTCTCGGGCCAGATGATTTGCTCTTCCACACCTATAACATACGACTTTCCTATTCCTAAAAGTGCTAAAATTAGGAACATTTTTAGAAAAATTATTATTCCAATTCCCGAATGTTTTATCCCGTCGTAATTTATTTATATCCAATTCGTTGGACGTTTCACCTTCAATTGATGAAAGAGCCACCGCTAAATTTACCGTTTCATCAAACGTTATGTTACCTAGGGGGTATTTTGCCCTTAATTCAATATTTAATCTAGGTAATTTGACCCCAAGGATAAATATATCACGTAAAATTTCGTCAGTTGGTAAATTATATTTGCATCGGTTTATTATATTTTTAAGTTTTATTGAAAAATTTATTATAATCTCGCTAGTTCTCTCCGATTTAAATAATATTTCTCTGTAATGGTAAATTGAGTTTTTATCTGAATATATCCTTATCAAAGATTCCTTTATTTCCTCATAAGTAACACCATCAACATCCTTAGGATAGATTTGACATCTAATTTTACTCAGGTGTAAACTTCCTATATACGACAATAAAACTATTTTTCTAAAATCTTTCGTAATATTTCTAAGGCGAAAAAGTAATTCTAGATGGTAAAGATAATCTGCGATATTTTTGTTGAATCATAAGGTGGTATATCTCTAACCTTATCAAGAGAATATCCAGAATCTAATTCGGATTTTGACCCAATGTCCGGCTTCTTCTCCGTCATCTTAATTGATAATTGCTAGAACAGCAACAGAAGATATTAGGTGTGGAAGTGTTTATCTCGTCGCCAAATGTGATGAAGTGGCCGAAGTTATAACACTAAACTCAGATCCTAAACCAGAGACTACATCAAGAGACAGAGAGACTCTTTTATTAGGTGGATAGGGCTTTATATACACATAACGAAGGACATATATAAAAGTAGAAAATCAAATAAGCGATAATAAGTACGGTGTAAACTAAGGTGCATTCAAATGGCTACGCGTATAATCAAATGTCTGTGACCGCGCTCAAGTATAGGAAAAACGCGTGTATTCAAATTGCTACCTTGAATGCCGCTACACTACAGAGAACATACAAATTTAAAAACTAAATTGAAACAAAAATAGAGAAACTTTAAGTAAAATTAAATATAAAACATAAAATTATACACATTTGTAGAACACGCAGACAATTTATTTCCAACAAATGATAGGATCTATAAAATTACACAAAACAAATATATAAATTATATATAAACATAAAACATAGAAATTTAAATAAAATTACACAAAACAAATATATAAAGTATATATAAACATATAAAACAGATATTTTTTTAGTGAATTGAAACAAAACATACAAATTTAAAGACTAAATTGAAACAAAAACAGAGAAATATTGAGTAAAATTAAATATAAAACATAAAATTATACACATTTGTAGAACACGCAGACAATTTATTTCCAACAAATGATAGGATCTATAAAATTACACAAAACAAATATATAAAGTATATCTAAACATAAAACATAGAAATTTAAAGATAAAACAGATATTTTTTTAGTGAATTGAAACAGAAAACATACAAATTTAAAGACTAAATTGAAACAAAAACAGAGAAATATTAAGAAAAATTAAATATAAAACATAAAATTATATACATTTGTAGAACACGCAGACAATTTATTTCCAACAAATGATAGGATCTATAAAATTAAACAAAACAATTATATAAGGTATATCTAAACATAAAACATAGAAATTTAAAGATAAAACAGATATTCTTTTATTGGGTATACACTCTGCATATGTTTTGTAATTCACTAATAATATTAATATTTTTTTAAATAGAATATGAGTTTTTCAATGAATTTATCTAATTTCAAGACTGAATGCACATAAATAAAAATGATATATTCATTTTGATTGCAATTTTGTTGTTTTAAATTTTTGTTAAGAATCTAATTAGGATGTTATTTACTGATTCCTTTAATGATTAAAATATTTACATTTAAAGATAAAACAGATATTTTTTTAGTGAATTGAAACAGAAAACATACAAATTTAAAGACTAAATTGAAACAAAAACAAAGAAATATTGAGAAAAATTAAATATAAAACATAAAATTATATACATTTGTAGAACACGCAGACAATTTATTTCCAACAAATGATAGGATCTATAAAATTACACAAAACAAATATATAAAGTATATCTAAACATAAAACATAGAAATTTAAAGATAAAACAGATATTTTTTTATTGGGTATACACTCTGCATATGTTTTGTAATTCACTAATAATATTAATATTTTTTTAAATAGAATATGAGTTTTTCAATGAGTTTAATTTAATTTCAAGACTGAATGCACATAAATAAAAATGATATATTCATTTTAATTGCAATTTTGTTGTTTTAAATTTTTGTTAAGAATCTAATTAGGATGTTATTTAATGATTCCTTTAATGATTAAAATATTTACATATCTATTAATACTAAAGCTACACATAAAGCAACATATTATTCATATGATATTAGTTATAATTTTCATATTTTATTTGAAGATATGTTTAAAACACAAATAGACCATATTTAAGAATATATTTTTATTTGCTAATTATAACTCCTCTGAATTCGTACCATCATTATTAAAGTTTTTAGTCATCTATAGCAAAATCAAATGAGATTGATTTATAGTATTTGTGCAATTATTTTGGTCAAAAAATATATTTATTCTGGGATGATTGTGAAAATAACGATTAAACTTGCAATTATTATCCACTAATCAAACATTAATTCTCAATTAGTAAAAAAATTAAAAAACAATCGCATATATAAGCACTCAGTTCATTGTTTGCATGATTTAAAAGAGATTTTTTTCAACATACCCTATTTATAGGTAACAATGCCAGCTAAACGCAAAAGGAACAATTTAGGTCGTCACACAAAAAAGAATGCATTAATGAAAAAATAAGATCTCAAAGAACAGACGAACAAATCTTACAAAACAATGCAGATCAGCTTTTGAGGATGGCACAAATACGTGAATCACAATCGCAAGAGGCACAATATAAACGAAATCAACAAAGAAGATTAAAAAAACAAGCCCGCCAATTTGTAAGTAACACACATAGAGAAAATGACCTACAACGTCTACAAGTACATCGAGCATTTAAATCGGTTCCTTCGACTAGCATTCCAGTATGAGCCTGATGTTGTATATTACGCCCATTCCAAAGTGGTCATTGGTAATATAGACAAGGAATGTCCACATTGTCATGCACTTAAATTTATAAATGAGCCACCAGGGATGTGTTGCGCATCAGGAAAAGTACAACTAACGGCAATTGAAGCACCACCTGAACCATTGCACGGCTTACTAATTGGCACGTGATTCTAAAAGTTAATCGCACATTCAATTCATGCTTCCAAATGACATCGTTCGGAGCAACAGAAATAGTTAAAACTGATGCTGGAAACGGTCAGCTATTTAATTCAACGTTCAATATTAAAAGCCAAGTTTTTCACAAAGTTGGCTCACTGCTGCCAATGCCAAACAATTCCTATCAATTTTTACAAATTTACTTTATGGGTGGTGAGGACTCTGAACGCGCACTAGCCAATCGCGTAGATGCACGTTGCGGCTACAATCACCTTAATTCACCTTTTGCCAGACGCATCGTCAGCGATGTTGACGTTCTGTTGACTGAGCACAATGAATTGTTAAAATTATTTAAAGCACACATGCCCAAATTAATAAGTGACAAACACGCTATTGTCATCTATCCTGATAAAACACCTGCGGGACAGCATATACGTAGATTTAATGCACCTGTTGTTGACGATGTTGCTGGAATCATGATTGGCGACCGTACCGCTTCGCGCCAAATCTTGATTCGAAAAAGAGATGATAATCTACAGTTCATTCCTGATACCCACCGTTCCTATGACGCTCTCCAATATCCGCTCATTTTTTGGAAGGGGCAAGACGGTTATTTTATAAACATTAAACAACGGGATTCCGAAATGGTATTTTATACAACATAAAACATGACTACTCATTTCGAATTTTTTTGTATGTATCATCACAGGAGCTGAAACAAGCAAAAAAGTGAGCTCGATGGATTATTATGCCTATGGTTTGATGATTAGAAACGGTGAAGACAACATCATTCTACGCTGTCGAGAGCTTTGCCAGCAGTTCATTGTGGATATGTATGTGAAGATTGAGAGCGAGCGCTTATGCTTCTTACGTTATAACTAGAAAAAGCTGCGTGCTGAAGAATACATCCACCTGCGAGACGCTATCGCTACCAACGATGACGCTGCCGAAATTGGTAGCTCCATTATTCTACCATCATCGTACGTAGGTAGTCCGCGTCACATGCAAGAATACATATAGGATGCCATGGCTTACGTACGCGAATACGGACGACCATGTTTATTTATCACCTTTACATGTAACCCAAAATGGCAGGAAATTACATCGTTACTCTTACCATGACAAAATGCAATACATCGTCATGACATAATAGCCCATGTGTTTAAACAAAAATTAAGGTCTTTCGTTGACTTTATTACAAAATTACACATATATGGCCCCGCACGTTGTTGGATGTATTCGGTTGAGTGGCAAAAGCGTGGATTACCTCATGCACATATTTTGATTTGGTTCATTGACAAAATACGCCCAGAAGACATAGATAGTTTAGTATCCGCAGAAATACCAAATTCTTCTACTGATCAATTGTTTGATATTGTCACCAAAAAATGATTCATGGCCCATGCGGTGCTTTAAATCCTTTATCGCCTTGAATGTTAGATGGAAAGGGTACAAAACGTTTTCCTAAAGATTGCACCAACGATACGATCACACATGGGGACGGATATCCTATATATCGTCGAAGAAGTACCGATGATGGCGAACAATCATTTAGTAAAACTATCAGTAACGCAGACATTAACATCGACAATCGTTAGGTCGTACCATACTCACCTCTCCTCTGTAAAACATTCAATGCTTATATTAATGTTGAGTTCTGCAATTCGGTCAAAAGCATAAAATACAATTGCCAATATATTAATAAAGGAAGTGATATGGCTGTATTTGGAGTTGAAAATACCAATGTGAATGCTACGCCATTGAATGACAGTGATGAAATCACCAACTACCAAATTGGACGATACATCAGCTCCAATGAAGCTATTTGGCGAATCTTCGGGTTTCCAATTCATGAACGTCATCCAGCATTTATCCATTTAGCTGTTAATCTTGAAAACGGCCAACGCGTTTTTTTCACAAACGAGCCGGCTTTTGATCGTTCAATAAATCCATCAAACACCACACTAACAGCTTTTTATGCTTTGTGTAATTGCTCCGATGCTTTTGGTGCCTTCGCACGAACACTACTTTATTCAGAAGTACCGCGCTATTTTACGTGGACGCAATCGAGAAAATGGATGCCGCGCAAGCAAGGCACACAAGTTGATGCATGCCCCGGTTTATTTAAATCAAACAATTTAGGTCGTGTATATACAGTCTATCCTAGACAGACTGAGAGCTTTTATCTGCGCCTGTTGTTGGTTAATGTCACCGGCCCTTTGTCTTTTCATGATATCCTTAAAGTAAATGGACAACAGTATAACCTATAAAGATGTATGCCTTGCATTAGGATTGCTAGAAGACGACAATCATTGGGACAGTATGCTTACTGAAGCATCATTAAACTGTACAGGAGAGCAAATTCGTCTACTTTTCGCCATAGTGTTGACTACATGTTTGCCTGTCCGAGCACAAACGTTGTGGGATAATCACAAAGATTCTATGACTGATGATATATTGCATCGATATCGTCATATGAGCAATCTAACGATACCATTCACCGACTCCATTTACAATGAAGCATTGATAGCTATTGAGGATCTTTGCATTGTCATCGCCAATTTACTCATCAGCCATTTCGGTACGCGGTTACCAAATCGAAATGCTTCTGATTTACTCAATACTGATATGAATCGTGAACTACACAACAATACTATAGAATTGGCAGCATTCGTTACTCGCAATGTCCCGCTACTCACTAATAAACCAAAAATCATTTACGACCGCATTTTGCTTGCAATTTCTGAAGGACAAGGAGGTTTCTTTTTTGGATGCACCGGGAGGGACTGGCAAAACATTTCTAATTTCGCTAATTTTTGCTGAGATACGATCAAAAAATGGCATCGCCTTGGCCGTTGCTTCATCTGGCATTTCAGCTACTTTATTAGATGGAGGCAGAACAGCTCATTCAGCATTTAAGCTGCCACTTAATATTCAAAATAATCCTGAAGCGATGTGCAACATAAAAAAACAATCGTCCATGGCCAGAGTGCTCAAACAATGTAAAGTTATCATCTGGGATGAATGCACTATGGCACACAAATATTCGCTTGAGGCATTGAACAGGACATTGAAGGATCTAAAGAACAACGACAGACTTTTTGGCGGTACTCTTTTACTTGCTTTCAGGTGATTTTCGACAAACACTTCCCGTTATTCCGCGTTCAACGTACGCTGATGAGATCAACGCCTGCTTAAAGTCATCCTCACTTTGGTGTTATGTTGTGAAACTACAGCTGAAAGTAAATATGCGCGTTCAAATGCTGAACGATGCATCCGCTGAAAATTTTTCAAGACAACTGTTGAATATTGGTGATGGAAAATGTGCTTTACATGAAAATACTGAATGCATGAAATTACCATCGGATTTTTGCACAATTGTAGAGACGCAAACTGCTCTCATTGACCATGTATTTCCAAATCTTCACACAGAATACAACAATCTTGATTGTCTGGCAGAAAGAGCAATATTAGCAGCAAAAGATGTGGACATCAATGATTTAAATTCCAAGATACAACAGTTGTTGCCAGGTGACTTAATATCATACAAATCTGTCGATACAGTATGTGATGCCAACGAAATTGTAAATTATCCGATTGAGTTTTTGAATTCTTTGGATTTGCCAGGCATGCCACCGCACGATTTACAGCTAAAGGTCGGATCTCCTGTAATTTTACTTCGTAACCTAAACCCACCACGGCTTTGCAATGGCACACGATTAGTAATCAAAAAATTATTACAAAAGTCTATAGAAGTCACTATATTGAATGGCAAATTTTGCGGTGAAAATTGCTGCCACGAATTCCTATTTTTCCTCAGATGTACCCATTCAATTCAATCGCATTCAATTTCCGATTAGATTAGCTTTCGCAATGACAATTAATAAAGCCCAGGGCCAAACAATGTCTATTTGTGGTTTAGATTTGAGCACACCATGCTTTTCCCATGGACAACTATTTTGTTTGTGTTGGCTAAAGACGGTCTAACCAAAAATATTATATACTTCATAGCACTTAGAGATTAATTGTGAAGTAAAACGGATCAGGGATTTTTTTTATCGTTTCGGTAAGTATATCAATACATTTTAGATGATTTAATTAAGTTAAACTTTAAATATTTGAAATATTGTGTCGAGTATGTTATACAATAATCGTATCCATTAATAGGACGGTGGCGTGGAGAGGAGGGATGGCGGGCGCATTACGGATTTATTTTCATCGTTTATGTAAGTTTCAAAAAATGTAAAAATAGACAATATTTCTTATGTTTATAGACTATGATAAAATAAATTGTCAAAATTATGTTTTTCCAGATCTTCCAATCGAAGGACGGTGGGTTGGAGAAGAGGGGTAGCGGGCGCATTACGGATTTATTTTTATGTAAATGTCTAAAAATGTATAAAATAAACAAAATTTCTCTTGTTTATAGTCTATGATAAAATAAATCCTCTAAATTATGTTTTTCCAGATTTTCCAATCGAAGGACGGTGGGGTGGAGAGGAGGGATGGCGGGTTATAAACGGATCAGGGATTTGTTATAGGTAAGTATATTAACACATTATTTAATTATGTTTAATTATGTTGTTATCAAAATAATAATTTTAAATTCATATTTTGGAAATTGCTGGCCAGCATTCCATTTTTTTTTTAAATTATAAGATCTTGACGCGAAATTAGAAGATGTTGTAAAATACATAACTAACGAATGTACATATAGCAAAACAACGTTTACCGGGTCAGCTAGCATACATATAGATTTAAGATTAAGGCGTAGGCGGTAAAAGTAGGTAATGGTATTAATTATTTATTATTTTTATAAAGAGAATCATATTTTGTGAAGGTGAGACAAATAAATTAAAAAATTAAGAATCGTAAATATTGGAAAAACATTCGGTTATGGCTAATGAATTATATTTAGAGATAGTTATGCCGATTTTCTGTCGTATGAAAAACTATTCGCGATTATCATGAGATGGTAATGAGATTTGTTTCCCTATTTTTTTAAAAAGTTCTAAGGCTTAGGGGCTAAAGGTTTTTAGGGTAGTTGTCGCAATGAGACAAAATATCATAGTAGTTTTGTTAATTTTTGAGTATTTTGAAATTTTCAGAGATTTGTTGTGATTAGATGGGGCAAATACGTCAGTACATGTATAGTCCCATGCTAAACTGAGTCCTTTTTCCCAAGCGCCTAAAATTTGGCCATCGGGTCGTTTGTTGTCGTCACAGAGGTGGGTTTGAGAATAGAGGGGAAACCAGTTTTGATGAAACAGTTATGTATAAGTTTGTTAACCGCGGTATGTCGAAATTAACGGGCTTTGTTGTGATTACAGTGAAGTCCATGATGGCCATTTGATTTTGCGGAATTATTGCAAAGTGAACTAGTGTGTTCAGCAACTATATTGCATCCTAATCTTAGGCCTACTGCGAAGCGGAATTCGGTGCTAGATAAGAGAAGACCAAGGTTACGGCTTGGGAAAGCTTCGGGCCATTCGTGACCTGTGCGTGAAGCTAAGCTCCTAAGCGCTGGAAGTTCCTCTGCCGAAGCGCCATTAATGAGAGACTTTAAGAGGCACTGGGAGAGGGGAACAATCCAACACTTTTGAGCGTTTACTTCAGGGAATTGAGTAGGGACGTTAAAAAAATCCTTCCATTGTTGGAAGGCGACATCGAGTATGTTGTCAGGTTGTGGGGTTAATGTTGAAATAATGCTTTCACTAGACAGGCGGCTTGATATAAATGCAGAAAGAGATACGGAACAGAGGTCAGATTTGTTGGAAATTTTATGCCCGAACCCGGCCCGGTTCAATTTTTGATCCACATTGCCCGCCCGAACCCTTCTAGGTGTTCGCCCGGGCCCGCCCGAAACATGAGAGCTGCCCGAAATGCCCAGCCCGAAATATTGAATTTGCCTGTTAGGCCCAAAATTTTGCTCTCAAATTCTTTCAACCACTATTAAAAAAATAAGCATTAAATTAATGGCATATTGAATAAAACAAATATAGAAATATTTTATTATCCCGGACAAAATCTAATTTTCTATGTTATTTAAAAGTCGAATGATTTTTCCAAATTAAACTTTTGAGCTTTAATTTTAATCCTAATAGGTCAAAAAAAACCTATTAATTGTGTCAATTTGGGCATGACGGTTTTGTAATGAGTATAGATGGCACATGTGAATTAGGAACAACGGAAGGGCTATAAATTTAATTATTTCAATCCTTTCCATGAACGTAGCTAGGTATAGGGACTTGATGGCAATAGAGTGTTTCGGGCAAAATTATAAAAATAATTTGGGGACGGATGGCGAAATCAAGTTTCTCTTTTAGCATTTTTTTAATAATAAAAAAGTAACAAAATAATACATTATCTAAAAATTTCATGCCCGAATTGCCCGAATCCTAACATCGTGCCCGCCCTATAAAAAATTAGGACAGTTGCCCGACCCGGCCCGGCCCGCGGGGTGCAGGTTAGGGCAGCGGGCCGGGCCGGGCAATCTGGTCTCTGATACGGAAGCTATTGAGCCTAAGCCTAGCCCCCCCCCTCCCAGTTTTGTTGGAAGGCAAGCTTGTTGCCAGTGTGTGGAGCCTAGGGTTAAATTGATTATTTCTTCGGTTAAAGACTTAAGTTTTGCATCAAACTTGGACAAGGCCTCGTGATGTAAGAACATTGCAGAGGACCGGAAGATATGCATTAATTTAGGGATTGAGTAGCAGTTTTTTACTAGAAAACATGCTTGGTGGCAGGAAGGTGTTTGAATAGGCTTTTCGTGTCTGTTAGTCTGCGACTGGTTTCTTTTAACAATTCTATTAAGGGAATAGAGCCTCCAATTGGGGAACTGAGTAGTAGGGTCAAAAAGAAGGATCTATTAATTTGTAAGATAATTGGTCTTGATTGCCAATGAGAGGTGTATTAAGGGGACAAATTTTGGTTTTAGCTTGATAAAGCGTTAATCCGATTTTTGTTGATTGGTTTTCCAGGTATCTCAAAACGGCAAAAACATCATCGGGGGCGCCTCAAATTTAATTTTTGATTAAATCGTAAAAATTTATTATTAAAAACAGTCGCGTAAAGCGTTGGGGGAGGGAGGCTTTCAGTTCAACCTCCCCCCCCCCCCAATAGATAAAAAAATGAATTTAGTTTACAAATTAAACGGAAAATTACATGATATTAATAGGAGTCTTGTTAGTGTTGCGCATTTATAAATAATAAATTATCTTAATTAATTTGATATTTAGTTATAGATAAAATTTACTAATTCAACACTACATATGCAAAAATTTTCTGTCCCGTGTGCGTGTTTTTTAATAGGAAGAAATTTAATTCTTAATTAATTTTCCAAAAAACTATATCAACCTCTTAAATAAACTAGGAAGATGCTATTACAAGCCAAATTTTATTTATAAATGTAATTAATAATTTTATTTTTAGAATATTTAACATGGGTATTTTACATTAGATGAACCCGGCAAACGTTGTTTTGCCATTTACCCGGGTGAATTAAATTATGTTAGAATTTTAGGGCATATATGATGATAAAGCGGCTATTGAAGTAAAAATAAAGTTTGATGTCTATATGTTCTACTTCTATTGTTCTATTTCCGTATACAGTGCAACGCGTACGAATACTCAAAAATTACTGGACCGCTTTGGCTCGAAAAAATCTTAAAACATGCTCCGGAGTGTCAGGAATAAACTGCGAAGTTTTGAGCCAAATCGGTCTGGTAGTTTTAATTGGTGGCGGCATATATACACACATATATACATAGTTTCATTTTTTTATATAAGACTAGATGACCCGCTAACGTTGTTTTGCCATTTACCCGGGTGTATTAGCTTAATATATATCATCTTATAGAAAAATTTCAATAGATTAAGAATATATCAAATATAATTGGTAAATGCAAGTGTTTATTATGCAAAAATTTTTAAACAAATAGTTAAAGGGGGTCCAAAGCTCAGGCCCACCCAAGAGAGAAAACCTGGCCCCATGGCCCCCCCCCTCAAGGGAAAAATCTTTGGCCCCCTTGCCCTTCAAGCATTTTTTTTTTAATTTTTGGTAATTAAGAAACAATATCATAATTATAATTATTTGTTTCTGAATAAAACTTTTAATGCTGGACTTAATAATGTCCGAAGAACTGAGATATATCAACATTTATTGGCACTTTGTTAAAAGTATTTTCATTTTTCTCCTTATTTAACGCGCAAAAAATGATAAAATTAGATTTTTTAATTTATTTAGCCACGCAGGAGGGGACACAACCGTCCTATAATAATAATAATTGACGTGAAAAATAAGCAAAAAAATGACTTTGATAAATAGTAAAAAGTTTCCATTTTCCGCAGCACTCTTTCATTTATCACAGTTGCGTTTGATTGACATTTTATTGAACGTCAAAACGTATAAAACAAACTCGTTCGAAAACTACTGGACCGATTTGGCTCGAACAAATCTTGAAACATGCTCCGGAGTGTCAGGACAAAACTGTGAAATTTTGAGCCAAATCGGTCTGGTAGTTTTCCAAAACTGGTGGCGGCATTAGAGGTGTGCACGGATCAATCCGATCCGACATCCGATTCAACATTTTAATTTTGGAAGTCGGATCGGATCGGATCAGCATTTTATTTTAGTCGAATCGGATCGGATTTTCAAATTTAAAATAAACAATAATAATTAAATTAAAATTTTTAGTATACCTTTTCATAATTATCTTTGCATTCTTTTTTTACTTCACCATTTTTGATGCCCAATACCACCTCTCACCCCTTACTTACCCTAATATATTTATCAGTATTTCTCTCGCGTTTTTCCCTAGCTAGACACGCATCTCTTTCTATTTCAACTCAACTCAACTCCGAAAATCATCAATCACTCTCCCCTTTCCTTAAAGCACACGCGTAGCTCCTTTCCCTCTTGATTCCGGGTAATCATGAATGATGTAGCTTGCCTTCATAGAAGCAATCTCCATGGTGCAACAGGGGTATTGTCTGGTGTGAGTCATGCTGACTTGAGGGGAAAAAATAATGGGGGGGGGGGGGGGTGTTGGAAATAATCATTTGGATTCGTAACAGCTATCAAATACAACATAATTGTTTATAATATTAAAAACCGTCATGGAAGAAATAATAAAAAATTAAAAAAAATATTCTCCAAGAAGTTAAAAAAGAAGACGGAAAAAGTCAAATAAGGAGTTACTTTGACCCTCTAAATGAAAATGATACATACACCGGTTATGTTATCTGCAAGAAATGCCATCATATCTACACATATAATTTCATTCGAGGTAGTTCCCATCTTTTGCATCATCAATGTATTCCAAAAACTTCAGCTAAAAATACAATTGACAAATTTGTTACCAAACCTCTCGCTGAAATCACGAAATTAAAAAAAAATTGAAAAGCATCTAATTTATTTTATTTCAAAAGATATTCGACCGTTTCAATCATTAACGGGGAAGGATTTAGAGCAATGCTCGAAGAAGCTCTGAATATTGGTGCCTTTATGGTCATATAAACGTTGATGAATTACTTTCAGATAGGACTAACTTAAGTAGGAATACAGCAAAATTTGCAGATGTAAGTAGTGAAGCATTAATATTAAAGTTACTCTCCCATTTAAAAGCAAAATCATGTTCAGCCACTGACCTCTGGACAGATGACTTTGTCAAAATAAACTACTTAACATTTTCTTTACATTATATATCCCTCGGAATCCTACATAAGCATATTTTTTCACTTCAAAAAAAATGTTGAAAAAAAACAGGGGAAAATATTTTAAGAGAAATATCTGTAAATTTTTAAAAACTACACATCCCTAAGGAATACATGAGATTGATAACTTACGTTACCGATCAGGGTTCTAACATGGTCAATGCCTTGCAAAATCATAAGCGAATGAATTGTAAGTCCCATTTACTGAATACAGTACTACGAAACGTATTCAATAAAAATGATTTTACATTCCATTACCCTCAGGTTAATGACTTGATACAAGCATGCAAAAAGCTAACGACATATATGAAGCAAAGTGGCAAAAACAAATATTTAAATCATACATTGCATCAAGCAATAGAAACAAGATGGAACTCCAGACTCGACATGTTTGAGAGCATATTAAAGGAGTATTAGGAACTGACCACATATCTAACTTCTATAGATATCCCAGAGAAGATAGATGTGATTGATAAAAATTTGCTGACCAAATTAATAGAAGTACTCACGCCGTTTAAAACGGCTTCTTTAGTTCTGGAAGCTGATAAACACCCAACCTTTCACAATACATTGATTCAATATTACCAATTAAATTACTCAGTGATCTTTCACAATCAGACCACGAGCAAACTGATGAAATTGAAGAACATCACGAAATTAATGATCTTAAAAAAGATATTTGTACCACCCTCAAGTCAAAATTTCTAATTATTCAACAACATAAAATTGCCACTTTTTTATGCCCAAATTATCGCCAACTCATGATGCTCCACCCAAATGAGCGAGTAGGCGTAATTAATGAAATAAGATCCACACTAGCGCTTAAGGATTTTTTGGTAGATTCTGCAACTGAGATTGAAAATTATGCGGCAAGTAGTAGTGGTAGTCAGCCTCAAAAAAAGACAAAAAATAATTAACATATATTTAAATATGTATATATATTTTTTACAATTAATTATTTAATTTATATCTTAAAATAGTTAATCAATGGGAAGATGAGCATGAAGAAGATAAAGCCCCCGATGAAATCTCAATTTACCTTTCGTTAAAAAATGAAGATTGCAAATATGATTTAAAAAAAGATTTGCTGAAATGGTGGGTTTCATATCAAACAGTCCTGCCAAGGCTTTATAAGCTGGCAAATAAAGTTTTAGCTATACCTGCTACCTCTACCACTTCGGAAAGAAATTTCTCGGTGGCTGGAAGTACATTAGAAGAAAGAAGAACACGAATTAAACCAGAAAATTTAGATTCTCTATTATTTTTATATGATAATATGGAATTAGTCAAATAAAATTTTATATTTATTTTCTATTTTTATGTATTTTGAATTTAATCATCAATAAAAAGTTCTGTTCGTAAAATTTTAATTTAAAAATTTCGGATCGGATCAGATGGAAATTAGATTTTAAAAAACTCGGATCGGATCGGATTTAGATTTTAAAAAACTCGGATCGGATGGATATAAAATTTTTCAAAAACCCCTCGGATCGGATCGGATCAAAAAAATTTGATCCGTGCACACCTCTAGGCGGCATACATACACACATATATACATAGTTTCATTTTTATATATAAGATTAGTCTTTGTTAATAGAGATAGCGAGTAATATACTACAAGAGAAGAGTCTAATTATAAAATACTAATAATTAATACTCAATGTAAATGATGATTTAACAAAGCGTATTGCACATTTCAATCATGAAAATTTCATTTTCAAACAGACTAAAAATCTAATTCTTGTGCGTGCTATTTCTATAGTAGAAAATGATTGGAAAATTCAACATAAAATTTATTGTATATTAAATTTATTTTTTAAAGTTTACTAATAATCATAATATAGCTAACTTTATTGAATCAAATACAGTTGGCACCGCCAAAGCCTGCCCGGGGGGGCCCCCCGGAGAGTTTTGATTGAAGGAAACATGAACTCAAGTTCCATCATGAAGTCATAAATTATTTAATGATTATGCGTGTATGTATCTATTTATATATCACTTATATCATCAATAAAAATCAGTAAATATTGTGCAAAATGGTTTAGTAATTACAAAAAATTTTACCCCCCCCCCCCCCCGGAGCATTTTTTCTGAAAGAAACCCTGCCTGCCACGGATGCGCTTTTTGTTAAAAATTGTGGGGCGTGGACGAGCGTTATGGTAATAAAACGGGCTCGGAACGGGTCTAGCTATTAGTAAGGGCAAAAACTTTTTATTTTTATATATAAAAATGATGTTTTTTATGATGTTTATAAAATTTTATTATTATTTAACTTTACAATATAAATAAATCCATATTAATTCTTGTTTGCTATTTATTCATAGAACTTGTGATCTTTAAATATGTGGATGCCAAATTTTTTTTAATAAGGGGATGGTGAAAAGTTAACAAAAAACTCGGGCCTTCGGCCCTCGTGGGAAGGGGGAGGGGAGAAGGGAAGGGGGGAAGTGAAGGGGGGACGACTCGTCTATACTTCGTATAAATGTATCATATTTGCTATGCAATGTATGGGCGAGAAAGGTGGGAAGGGGCCAGAATGCCTATAGGGGGTATTAAATGCCTAATGATTAATTAATTATTTATACAAATTTTCCATTTATAGGCAAAATGTAATATAGGCAAAGGGTTAGATTTAGTGTTTGCATCTAGTTGCGTATTACATTAGTTTTTACGGCCTTTAGTGATTATGGGTCTAACAAACATTATATTATAAAACATCACAATGTTAAGAATTTGCAGAATTGTTGGGAGAAATTTTTTGTTGAATTTGAACAATTTTTAATTAAAAAAATCAAAAATTTGGCGAATGGTCATTTTTTCTCCATTGGTCAGTACCAACAGATACTCTATAAGTCAATGATAGCCAAAAAAACGGAAAAAAAATTTAATGCTCACTTTGGCCAATGGTCATTTTTTTCCATTGGTCAGCACAGCACACGGTAAAAATGGATATAAATTCATAAGAGTAAAAAAACGGAAAAAAAAATTTCGAATCACATTTTGGCCAATGGTCATTTCCATTGGTCAGCAGCCAGGACACGGTAAAAGTGAATATAAATTCATAATAGTCAAAAAAAACGAAAAAAAAATTTTCGAATCACATTTTGGCCAATGGTCATTTTATTCCATTGGTCAGCAGCCAGCGGACGACCAAAAAGTCATAATAGCAATGGTAGGAACAGGAACAATCATAAGTCAAAAAAAAACGGAAAAAATAATTTCGATTTACATTTAGGCCAATGGTCATTTTTTCCATCGGTCAGGAGCCAGCGGACGGCCAAAAAGTCATAATAGCAATGGTAGTAACAGGAACAATCATAATAGTCAAAAAAACGAAAAAATAAACTCGGATTCACATATTGGCCAATGGTCATTTTTTTCATTGGTCAGCAGCCAGCGGACGGCCAAAAAGTCTTATTATTAATGATAGTAACAAGAACATCATAAGAGTCAAAAAAACTCCGGGATTCTAACCCAAAAACTAGTTAAATTGCATAGCAATTAAAAGTAAACAACTTTTATTTATGTTTATTATATAATAAAATGAAACAAGAATAGAACAAGCGGACGGCCAAAAAGTCATATTATCAATGGTAGTAACAGGAAAAATATATTAATTTAATTTAAAAAATAAAAAAAAATTTTGCCCTCTCCGGGAATCGAACCAGCAATTCAGAACGTTCGCCGGGGTTCGAACCCACATTAATAGAGGCATAGACTTTTGTAGGGGCACAGGGACCCATATCAATAGAGGCATAGGCCCTTGTAGTGGAGGGCAGGGTAATTATAGCAAGCAATATCAATGTTACCCAATTCAAAAACGAATAGATATACTTATGCATTAATTTAACATAGCAATTAAAACCCGACCCCGCCCGAAAGTGAGGAGATAGAGATGAGGGGTGGGGCACCTCTTATGCATTAATTTAAAAAATAACACAGCGAGGGAGATAGAGATGAGGGGTGGGGCACCTCTTTCTCATGCATTAATTTAAAAAATCGATAACCTAATATACCCAATGCAAATAGATAGGGACGGACCGACGGATAACCAAAAAACGAGCCCACAAATTGCATAGCAATTAAAAGAGGTATATTTAGTTATATAAAATTTACCTTGCATAGAGTTTCAATTATCATTAATGGTTTTATGCAGCTTCAAGGGCCACTAGTGAAAATTTAACGAAGCATTACTTGTTAAGAGAAACAAAAGCCTGTTTGAGATTGATGTATTTTAACATAATTAATATTAAACATTTTCAACATATAAATGATTTGTTTTAGTATTGACACAAAATGTTTAAAAAGTGGCAGAATATATTTTTTGGGATGGTGTAGGCTTGGCCTATGCTTTGCAAAAAAATCAGCGGGGCGAACTCGGGCTAATATTTATTTTAACGGTCCCGAGGGGAGCAATTTTTGGTACTGGCGGGCAAATTAACCCTAAAAATGGCCCGAATTAGCGCAAACATAAAAATTGGAAGGAGTTCTATGCAATCTGCGTCTTTGAAGATACGCATTTTCCACCAAAAACCCATCGTAGATATTGATATTATTTTATTAGTTTTTGTTTTATCGACATTCTTTGGCACAAAATTTACCCCCCCCCCCCCCCTTAAATAGTCCTGGCTCCGCGACTTTTGTATATAAGCTTAATAAGTTTTTATTAAATAGTATTAATTATTAAATAATTTTGAAAACCTCACCTTGAGGCCATCCTAGCTACGCCTATCCTATGCTTGAAGTTATATTATATTTTAGCACCATAACATAACCAATAATTTAAAAAGATGGTAAGGCTTCTAAGAAAATTTTATAATTAACCTTATGAAAAGATGATTATAAGTATAATATTAAGTGTGTAACAAAAAAATTTGTGGCATATCCGCGCGTACCTGATTGTAGCTGGATTCCCTATTTTCTTAATATGACTTGTTATTTTTCTTCTTATTTATGCATTTCTATTAACTAATGACTGTTATGCAGAATCTCTTAAAGATAAAAACTTTAGCGCATTATGGAGCATGATGCGTAGGCGTACCATCTGCTTATATATAAGCTTGTAAATCTTCGTTAGTATTCAGTCACCATCATAATGAATATAGTTACCTAATTTATTTATAGCTTAATATATTAATAATCGCAAGTATATACTATCCTTATTGTTCCACCATCGCAAAATAGAAAAGTATCATCTTTCCAATGCGTTTATAAGGGCATTGAAAGGCTTGGCACATGAATTGGCGAAATCTTTAAAACAAATCCCTTTTCTCTTTAATTACTTGTACTTATTTTCTAGATGATAAAAATGAAACTCAAAGAGTTACTAGCCAAATTCTCAAACAAAGTATCGACCAGAAAAGCCCAATACTTATTTCTAGTAACAGACTCCTTAGACAATGAATCTCTTCCATCCTTAGTAAAAAAGACAGTACCCCACATGACAACCTAGGCTACAGCCATCAACTTCAATTAGGCTACAGCAATTAAAAGCGACAAATCATTCGCCGACCTTTTTCTATCTACGCTCATTCTTAAATACAATCCCTTTACTCATCCCACTAAATACCTAAATTTATTGTATTTTTATCCGCGAGATCAGTAAAAATTCCCCTGATTTACTATTTATGAAGAAAGGGAAACAAGCGGACATTAATACCCTTAGCAAAAGCACAGCACAATCAGTATCTAACCCCAGTTCTAACCAAATGTCGGTCGTCGGACCCAAATTCCATTACAGAACTAGTGAGGATGCTACAAGAACAAAATGCACTGAATCGGGACGAAGTCGCAAATTCTGATCCGAATATAGATAGATTGATCGATTCCCTCATCGCAAATCCAACTAGCCCATGTTCAACCCGAAACGCCCGAGCCGTCAGCACAAGAGAGTATAGAGTAGAGAACTGCACGGGTGATCCGAAACCCGACCCGGACCCGAAATCAGTAGGGTTCGAGTCGAAAAGTTTGAAATGTCTTCGGGTCGGGTCGGGTTCGAGTTAAAAATTTTGAAATGCTTTCGGGTCGGGTCGGGTTTGGGTTGAAAATTTTAATATGCTATTGGGTTGGGTCGGGTTGGATTTAAAGTGTCGAGTCAGGGGTTATGAATCTTACATAGCAGAATACACGGGACATATCTAGTGATGCGGAAAAACCGAGAAAAATTTCAGAATTAAAAAATTGAGTCGAGATCGAGATGATAATTTTGATCTCGAGACGAGATTTTATCAGCGAGATCTCGGCTAAATTTTTTATTAACTATTGAGTGTTAATTTAACTAATTAGGCATTTTTATTTTATGAGATTTATTTAAAATATTAAATGCGAATTAATTCGATTTGACCATCATAGGGATTACTATAACCTTTAGCCTAATCAAGTTAATAAGGTATCAAAACTACCCTAAAATTTTTTTCAGTCAACCTAGATGCTTCAGGAAATGTAAGCATTTAACAGTTATTATATATAAAACATAATCTTTAAAAATGACTAAATAATTGCTTATAATATATATTATATAATTAGTTATGAAATAATATTTCCACTAACGCATTGGACAAATTTCATAAAAGATCACTATTTTTTGCAAAATGCTGCAATTTATCAATAAATTAAAAAATATGAACATAATGGATTAAGTAATTATTTTGTTATATATAATGGGATGTCACACTAAAATATGGCTTAATTTTCTATTAAGCAACATTAATTAAATTATATATGCAATCAACGTAAGATATGAAAGATTTTATGTTCTTCCAACGATAATGCCTAATTCATTGTTTACAATTTTCAGATAATTAGTGATGCGGGAAAACCGAGAAAATTCTCGGTCTCGTCTCGGCGAGAATTTGAAAAACTGACCCGAGATCGAGACGAAAATTTTGATGTCGAGACGAGACGAGACGAGATTTTTTAGCGAGATCTCGGGTTTTTATTGATCATTATATTTTAGTAAATTATTGTGTTTTTTAATATGCCTGATTTACATTTAAGGTATTAAATATAAATCAATACGATATGAATATATTTTATATTAAAATAGCACCTAAGTGTAGTAATTATGATATATTTTCGCAAAAATTTTAAAATTTGGCTATTTCAGTTCATTTACGTAAGTATGGATGACACTTAGGGTATGTTGATAATTTAATAATATATTTCTCACAGTATCCTTAGAAATATTAAATGTTACAAAATTTTAGACTTAGAATGAGTTTTAATGGAGTAGTAAATATTACTAAAGCATATTTGAACTTAGCAGTTTCTCATCCTACTTGATGCAGTTATTATAAATTGTTGGTCGTCAATTAGTTTGAATAATCATACAAGTCAAGCTAAGGTGGCCTGAGCTTTTTTGGGTACCCTAATGTTATTTGTGCCTGCCTAACGATTTTAAAAGTTCAACTGAGTATTCAATGAGACCGTAATACATTTAATCATGAGTTTTCTAGAAGTTTTATGCTTCAACTAATAATATACCTCCCAAATTTTTGAACCTTAATAAGACATTATGTGAATACATTGTTTTGTCATATGCATTATTTTTCACCTCATAAACTAGGGTTGGCAGATGCATTTGATACTATAATTTCTATAGTTGTGGCAATTTTGGATTACAAAATAAATACACTACTGTACTAGATAAATAACTATTTAATGGCAAGGTTAGTTCGAATTGGGAGGTAATTATTTAAAATACTAATTTGATTATAATGATTGTGCACTTTATTTAAAGTTTAAAACCTTATGTTTTTGATCCTGTAATAATGCTGCTTTTATTCTTGTTTTTATAACGTTTTAATTTGTGCAACAAGTTGTCAATTTTATAAATAGTAAAATTATAATAAAAGTCACTCGCACTTTGTGGCTTATAACGCTATAGTAAACCTGTAATAATCTTTATAAGTTATAATTGATGATGGCAATATCAATGGACTAAAACATTTGCCTCAAATATGTTAAGGTCAACTTTGAGGTTTTAGCCAGTGTTAATGTTGGATCTCAATTTGCCTAAAGATGTAACTAAGTCAAATATAGGTGAACTTATAAATTTCGTCTGTTTAAATTTAACAGACACATTGAATTTAATACAAATGTTATAATTTAATAAGGTCTTATCAATTAGTATATTAGGCTCCAAAACACTCACAAGAGTACTGGTTTAAACTCAAATTTAAAAAGTGTCAATAAACACCACTATTCAATTCTAAATTTAATGCACAGTTATGCTATTTTATATATTAAATAAACAGCGATCCTTTCGTACTATACTTTAAATTTATTTATAGTTTTTTAATTTGTACTCCATAGAAAATGATGAGATGTCGTGTCGCGCTATATCATTAAAAAGTTTGTGTATTAAGTTTTTTTTAAATATAAAGGTATACCATTTGGATTTTTGTAACACTTAATTAATAATTTTAACAAAACAGGAGAATTTTTATCTTGTATAAATTTTTCTTAAATGTCGAGACGAGAATTCTTGCCGAGACGAGACGGAGATTTTTCTAGACCGAGACGAGATTTTCATAATCGCTCCCGAGACGAGATTTTGCTTTCGAGACCGAGACGAGATTCCTCTACAGATAAATTAAATCTTCTTTTTCTTAATATTTATTGTTACAAAAAAATATGTTTAAATATTACTACAATTTCAAATAATCCCAATAAAATTCTACAACTTTACTTTTCTTTACAAAAAAAATAAATACATTCCACTGCGCACCTTTCATCCTTGATAAATAAAACTTTAAGTACATAAATTAAAAATGATCACTAAACCTTTTTAAGCACATAAGCTCATTATACATCCAAGAAAAATTATATGGCCATTACATTTAAAGGACATTGCTACTAAAGGTACATTTTAAAATAGATATATGCTATCTCATTTTGTTTTGATCTTAGTATATTTTGCAAGGATATATGGAGCCAATTAATGGGGCCGGAAAAGATGATGTTCACATTTTGGTCTGGATTTCAATATATCAATGGACGTTAAAGTAAACTTATACCGGGTAAAGACTATAGTTTCTTCAAATTCTTGATACAAATTAGTTTTAAATTTGCATTTCCATTTATTAGCTTATTTTACAATTGTTTTATGTACTCATTACAGCCTTTTAAAAAATTCATTTTTTGAACTGTATACATTTATCATAAGTGGCATATCAATATCTTATTTTATATATTGGCTTAAAAGGAATATATAGGTTAAAACGCAACAGACCAATATATGAGATTATTATATGAAATAAATATACAAACATGTGTTATAAAATTGAAATATGATACAAAGATAGATATAAAATGCCATTAATTTTTGATGTCGGGAGATTGCAACGCCTTTGCCCTATGTTATTTTGCTTTATCCACATGTGGGCCCGTGCCTCGGTCAGGGTGATTCGTAATTTGGGTTGTGTTCTCAGCAGCTAAAGTATATAAAAAAGGCTAGAGGTATGCGAACGACGTCAAATACATTATCAATGCTTTCCATATCCATTATGGCATGCATTATGTCGTTACTTGTGTTGTAAAAACGGCTGGGGGCTTTTGTTTGGTCGACCTTTAATTAGTCAGTCGTCGACTTAACATAAACGAACCAGGGGTTTTTGGTTCTATTCTTCTTTCCGACCTCTAGGCTTAGCCGAAATTTACAAACACACCAGAGTAAAACCCCCCAGCCGTTTTTACAACGCTATTCGTTACCAATAAAATGATATAGACCCATAATCCAAAAACCTTTTCACATTAAAAATTATTTCTAGGGCAAAGGTGGAGCCTAAATAGGCTAGAGACCTTTGAAGATATTTACCTTGGAGATAAAATCTCTGGCTAAGGTGCTAATTATTTCGGGGTAATCTACGACGCCTTTGTCAATTTTTTTGTAAGTTTGATCGCGCTCCTCGCTTTCGAACGGAGGATACGACATTATCAATTCGAAACTCAAAATTCCTACTGCCCAATTATCAACTTTTTCATCGTAGGTCCTAGATCTTACCATTTCTGGGCATAGGTAATCCAAGGTACCACACATAGTCGTACGTCTATTATTAAGTAGCATACCATAGACTAATTAGATTGTCTAATTTCTTTTAAAAGGGTATCTTCTTTAATTTATATAAATTAATAAAACTAATTTACATGGGCGTAGCCAAGGGAGGGGTGGGGGCATAGAGGGGCGGCTGCTCCCCTCTAAATCCAAAAATTTGTTGAATTTTTAAATTATGGCTAAAATTTGATATCCCTTTATCATTATTGCCCCCCTCTAATTCCAATGCTGGCTATGCCCATAAGGTGATTTTTATGAGACGTGTATATGAATAAGAAAATGCAAAATTTATTTATGAAACTTATTTAACCTCACTACAATTCAAAAGAAAAGCATCATTGTTATTGAGCAGTTTAACTCTTCTAAGTTAAATATTTATAAAATTTACTTGTTAATTTGCCTTTATACAAATATTAGAATGGTTAACAAAAACTCATTGCAACATCTAATGCAATTTCAATGGTAAACAATGTAAAAGACTATGGCTTAAAGTGGCTAAATTCTAAAGTAGCCAAAATACTTAAACTTTTTAAAATTGCAATATACATAAAGACAGAATCCACAAAAATATATATATAATTTTATAAAAAAATGGGAATATGAATTTGAATAAAAAATAATTAAATTAAATTGCATAAAATGTGCAAAATTTGTTTAACATGTAAATTATTTTTGGGACCACAAAATAATCAACATTAATACTTTTTGCTTGTAGTATGTACCGACCATCCGAAATCGGCAAGTTTAACTTGACCATTCAGCATTACTAGGATATTTTCTGGCTTAATATCTCTATGAATGATATTTTTCGATTGACAAAATATCAATGCTTCTATGACCTGAGCTATAACCTATTATGTAAAAAACAAAATAAGGTAATATAACAAGTGTTATAAATGTCTATCACATAAATTTAAATGTTATATGATAAATTATTTATTCAATAGTTATTAATTAATAAAGTATTGATTTAAAGCCTGAATAAAATTGCAATAAAATTGCCTTACTGATGCTGCTTTGACATCATCAAATCCTCCAGAAGCCTTCAAGATTTTATATAATTCACCTTGTGTTGCATATTGAAGAATTATGAATAACCTTCTCTCATCATGAAAATATCCATAATACCTTATGATATTAGGATGCCTATAGATTTTAAATAAGAGATTATTTAAATACTTTAAATGTCGCATTATCTCAATTTCACGAATTATTTGATGCTCCGTATTGTCAGCAATAATATGTGTTGGGATATAGCAATTGGAATTTATAAACTCGGGCTTTCGGCCCTCGTGGAAAGGGGGAGAAGGGAAGGGGAGTATGGGAAGGGAAGAGGGGAAGGGGGAACTCTTCTATACTCCGTATAAACGTAGCATATTTGCTATGCAATTTATGGGCGAGAAAGGTGGGAAGGGGCGAGAATGCCTATAGGGGGTATTAGATGCAAAATAATTAGTTATAGGCCCTTGTAGGGGAGGACATAGGGTAATTATCAATGTTAACCAATTCAAAAACGAAAAAAAATTTCGATTTATTTGGCCAATGGTCATTTTTTTATTGGTCAGTAGCCAGCGGACGGTCAAAAATTCATATTATCATTGGTATTAACATGAACAAATATTAATTTAATTTAAAAAAATTAAAAAAAAAATTTGTCCCCTCCCTGACTTGAACCCCACACCTCCAGTTAACAAGCCGGCGCTATAACCACTATATCATGCCGGCTTTAAAATAGTAGAAGTTATTATGTTATTTATATAGATAATGAAATAATAAAGTTGTGTTTTATGTTTAGAAAATCAATATTTCGTCGGTCAGTAGCCAGCGGACGGTCAAAAAGTCATATTATCAATGGTATTAACAAAAACAAAATATTAATTTAATGTAAAAAAAAAATTTAAAAAAAAAGTTTTTTTTTAGTTTTAAAAAAGGGCTAAATTCTTAAACTACCAGCCCGATTCGCTCGAAACTTTACCCGTAGGTGCCCAGGGCGGCCGGGGGTAAAATAACCTTTTCAGATTCTTAAAATACCTTTTCATTTTAAAAATATCGGACATTTCCCTGCCACACGTGCGGTGTAATATCTATGACACGTAGAAAAATTTTACTAATTATATAAACTTACGCGCGCCATCTAATAAAGTACAATTCGTGTTTGAGTTTAATAGTAGATTCAATTTAATTAGAAATAACGGGCTATGATTATACCTTTGAAGGAGGTTTCGAATTTTGTGTTAGTTTCTATCGATATATTTTATCGTAAATTAGAATCTAATACCTATATTATTTTTTTAAATATTACTTTTTAGGTTTTCTATGAAATCACAATCTAATTAAATGAAATATATTAACCCAATAAAAAAATATATAAGCATTTATAAGGTTAAAAATATATATTACATAGTTGGCTGTCTGTTAGACCATCTATAATAAATTTTTAGGTTATATATAAAATTTGGCCAATGGTCATTTTTTTTCATTGGTAAGCAGCCAGGACACGGTAAAAGTGGATATAAATTCATAAGTCAAAAAAAACGAAAAAAAAAATTCTCGAATCACATTTTGGCCAATGGTCATTTTTTTCCATTGGTCAGCAGCCAGGACACAGTAAAAGTGGATATAAACTTATAATAGTCAAAAAAAACGAAAAAAAAAATTTCGAATCACATTTTGGCCAATGGTCATTTTTTTCCGTTGGTCAGCAGCCAGGACACGGTAAAAGTGGATATAAATTCATAATAGTCAAAAAAAACTAAAAAAAAAATTTCGAATCACATTTTGGCCAATGGTCATTTTTTTCCATTGGTCAGCAGCCAGGACACGGTAAAAGTGGATATAAATTCATAAGTCAAAAAAAAACGAAAAAAAAAATTTTCGAATCACATTTTGGCCAATGGTGATTTTTTTCCATTGGTCAGCAGCCAACGGACGGCCAAAAAGTCATAATAGCAATGGTAGTAACAGGAACAATCATAATAGTAAAAAAAAAACGAAAAAATAAACTCGGATTCACATTTTGGCCAATGGTCATTTTTTTCATTGGTCAGCAGCCAGCGGACGGCCAAAAAGTCTTATTATCAATGATAGTAACAAGAACAATCATAAGAGTCAAAAAAAACTCCGGGATTCTAACCCCAAAACTAGTTAAATTGCATAGCAATTACCAAAATTTAAATATAGATATACTTATGCATTAATTTAACGTAGCAATTAAAACCCGACCCCGCCCGAAAGCGAGGGAGATAGAGATGAGGGGTGGGGCACCTCTTGATAAAGATGAGGGGTGGGGCACCTCTTTCTCATGCATTAATTTAAAAAATCGATAACCTAATATACCCAATGCAAATAGATAGGGAGGGTAACGGACAGACAACGGACAACGGACAGACAACGGACAACGGACAACCAAAAACGAGCCCATAAATTGCATAGCAATTAATTGGAATCTAAGCAAATGCATAGTCTTATCGTAGCGTTTGAACTATTAATTTATTCGAAGCGATAAAACCAAACGACATTCGAAATCCAACATGAGAAACGATTAGGCGTCTCGTTTCGGAATACAAAATTAAAATACAATATTAAATTATATAACGTAACATCCCATATATAACATAAACGGTCAATTAACTCTCTACAGTATTAAATTATATAACGTAAAATCCCATATATAACATAAACGGTCAATTAACTCTCTACAGTTCCCCCCTTTTCACAGATAAAATCCTTAAGGAACGCTGGAGGTTTCCGACTCCGCTGTGGGTATCTAGTTTCTTCCCTAGGCGTCCCTGCCTGGATTTGCGATTGATCTCTTGTGGTACTTGTTCCCCTGTTTTGTATTTGTTCTCTTGGAGCACTTGTTCCCTCTTCCCTTTCTGATGGTATTCTTTGGGGCCACCCGTTCTCTTGTCCCAGAGTGGTCCAATTCAGGATTTTCCGTTTCCTTACTTGATCCACGTGTCGGTGGTGATTCCTTCCCTGTGCCCATACATCGTAGGACCGACTACCATGCTTGGCTTTTATCGTGCCTTCTACCCATTTGCTTGGACCCAGAAACATGCGCACCCAAACCAAGTCTCCTACGTTGAACGTCCGCGGGTTCCCGGTCTCTACCCATTGTTGTGGTACGGTTTCCCTCAAAACCTCCCATTCGGTTCGCATCCTTCTTTTCAGCATCATCTCTGCCGGGCTTTTATTGGTTGCGGGGTGTTTAGTAGATCTGTAGTTTTCCAAAAATCTACTCAGCCCTACTTCCGACTCGTTCCTAATGATGGCTTCTTTAATTAATCGTACGTATCTTTCCGCCAACCCGTTCGACGCCGGATGGTAAGGAGCTGTCCATCGTTGATTAATTCCCCTCGACTTGCAAAATTTCTGTAACTCCTGCCCTTTGAATTGTGGACCGTTATCTGATATTAACCAAGGTGGATTTCCAAATCTAGCGAACGTTTCGGCCAGTTTTTTTATAACGGTTGTCGCCGTGGTGTCTTCTAATTTAAACACCTCTACCCATTTCGAGCTATTGTCCACCATCACGAGGTATGACTTACCCTTGAGAGGACCCATGATATCGATATGTACTTGGACCCATGGTTTATGGCTAGGTTGACACTCTACCAATGGTGCCCTCTTGGTCGCCGCAGCCGTGTAATTGCAACTCCGGCACCCTTTCGCTACGCTCAATAAATCATCGTCCAGAGTCGGCCACCATATATACTGCCGCGCCACTTCTTGCATTCGCTTGATACCTACGTGGCCCCTATGTAGACTTTGGAGTACCACTCCTCGTAACTTCGCCGGAATTAAAATTCGTCCCCCCTTGTAAAATATTATGCTTTTGGTTTCGTGTAACTTTGGCAGGTGTTTTTCGTAGGTGCGTTTTAGACCACACGTGACCATTGTATTTTGTTTACCCCTAATCCATTCTTTTAATTGCCGCAGCCCCGGATCTTCCAAGGTGTGTTGTTTTACCACGTCCAAAGATATAAACGGATTCATCGAGTCCTCTGGTATTTCCTCGCTAACCTGATACGCGTGTTCGTTCGGATTTCTAGACAAAAAATCCGCCGCGTTTTCGGCTCCCTTGTTGTATTCGAACTTGGTCGTATAGCCCGATACCGTGAGCGCCCACCTGGTTAGGCGCGGTGACCACTGTTCCTTGCCCCCTTTTGCTCTGATCGAATATATATATAAGCGGTCTATGATCCGTCATGATAGTAACGCTTCGACCTTGTACATATTCGTTGAACTTTTTTAGACCATACACCACCGCCAGGGCCTCTCGTTCGATCGTCGAATACCGGCTTTCGCTATCGTTTAATGCTCTTGAAGCATAGGCCACCACTCTCCAATTCTCTCCTGGAGCTCGTTGCTGTAAGATGGCCCCTAACCCCGTACCCGAGGCGTCTACGACCAGGCCGGTCTCCCACTCTCCATTGAAGTACGCCAGAACGGGGGCTTTCGTAAGCGCGGACTTGATAGCTTCAAATGCTCCTTGCTGTTCTTCACCCCAGTGGTACATCACGTTCTTTTTCATGAGTTTCTGAATCGGGTGCATGATTTTGGCGTAGTCCTTAATGAACTTTGAAAAGTATGTTGTTAACCCAAGGAAGGACCTTATTTCGTTTTTGTTAGTTAAGTTTTTCCACTGCTTGACTAATTCGGCTTTGCTGTCGTTGATTTGAATCCCCTTGCTACTTATTACGTATCCCAAAAAGGTTACTTCCTTCGCCCACAAGGTACTCTTGGCAATGTTCGGCACGAACCCCCACTTTTGTAACGTTTCTAGTACCTTGAGTAACCTCTCGTTGTGAATTTCCTCCGTCTCCCCTGCGATTAGGATATCGTCGATGTAAACCGCTACCCCTTCCATGCCTCCTAATATTTGGTCCATTGTCTTTTTAAAAATGGCCGCGGCACAATTTAAACCGAACGGCATCCGGTTAACTTTAAATAGGCCCTTGTGCGTAGAGATAGTCAATCGTTGACTCGTCTCTGGCCCTAATTCGAGCTGTAAGTATGCTTTCGTAAGGTCCAGCTTCGTAAAATAGCGTGCATTATCAAGTTTATTCAGTAAGTCTTCGATTTTGGGTAAGGGGTACAACAACCCTTGCGCGTATTTATTTATAGTAAACCGGTAGTCTATACATAATCGCAGAGTTCCATCGCTTTTTTTCACGGGTACCACCGGGCTGGCCCATCTTGAGAAATCGATTGGTTCAATCACCCCATCCTTGACCCATTTATTCAGCTCCTCTTCTACTTCTTTCTTCCACGCCATCGGCACCCTTCGAGCGGGGATAAATACGGGCTCTATGCCCTCTTTTAACGGCACCTCCACCGTCATTCCCTTGACCGCTAGTGGGAGTACGTCTTGCTGGCCACCCCACTGCTTCATCACGTGCTGGATCGCGGCCTTGGTGTCCTTCGGTCTTTCTACGAAATTGACCGCGAACCGTTCCGCCGCAGCCCTCGAGTTCCAACGTATTTGACGCCAGATTTCGGGCTCGAACTCCTGTATCCAATCGATCCCGCACAACGGCGGCCCCGCTACGTCAGCTAGCAATAACGACAGCTGTTTCCTCGTGTTACCCATTCGGACATCGACTTGCACCTTGGCTACGATCTTTATTTCCTCGTGGCCGTACGCGTATACCGTCGGGACGGGCTCTTTGTTGCGTGGGATCTCCTTCGCCCATATTCGCGCCGGTATGATCGACACCGTCGCGCCCGTATCAAAGATAAATTGGAACAAATCGTTATTAATGTATACGTCAACTGTTAACACATCTAAAGCATGGTTTAACCTGGGAATCCGGGCCGGTCCAGTCCACGCTTCTCGTCCCGCCACCACGCTCCATGCCTCTTCGGACCCGTCCTGCAAGGTGCTTAGCCCCCCTTCTATTGTCTCGGCCGTTAACGCCAGTTCTCGTAGGCGGTCCCATTTGATATCATCTTCTGATAATAGCCTCGCCTGTAAGCTTCTATCGCGCAATCCTATAATAAATTGGTCGACGATTCTGTTTTGCAATTCTTCGTTTCCGAAGTTGCAGCTGTTAGCTCCGGCCTTGAGTCTATTAGCGTACGCGTCTATTGACTCTCCCTGGCCTTGTCGCATCTTTGAGAATTCGTGTCTCTTTGCTCTCCTACAAGGGTTCTTTCGGAATAACTTCTTTAACCGCTCTTTCGCTTCTTCATATGTCATCCCTGTCAACTCTTGCGGCCTATAATCCTCTAGAATTAATTGGAATGCATCCCCCTCGAGGCTGGTTAATAATAGAGCCGCTTTTTGCTCATCTGTCTCCGTCTTATTACTCCTAAGGAATAACTCGAATTGAGTTAAAAACACGTCGATATCAGCCGTTGTTTTATATTTCTGCATCCCCGTGTAGATTATCCTACTCGCACGTCGCCAAACTGTTGGGATATAGCAATTGGAATTTATAATTGGAATCTAAGCAAATGCATAGTCTTATCGTAGCGTTTGAACTATTAATTTATTCGAAGCGATAAAACCAAACGACATTCGAAATCCAACATGAGAAACGATTAGGCGTCTCGTTTCGGAATACAAAATTAAAATACAATATTAAATTATATAACGTAACATCCCATATATAACATAAACGGTCAATTAACTCTCTACAGTATTAAATTATATAACGTAAAATCCCATATATAACATAAACGGTCAATTAACTCTCTACAATATGCTTTTTGAAAATCATCTTATACTTTAGAAATTATTGTAAAGAATTTACTTTCAAGCAAACAATAACTTTATGTTTTCTCTCTCTAGCCAAAAAGGCATTACCGTATTTCCCACGACCCAGAGGTCCGCCAATATCAAAATCATCGATTGTCCACTTACTTAATTATATCAGCATAACAAATTAAAATTTTTACTTTTTTAAACTTAAATCATACGGAGAATTCATGTTCAGCGGAAAATTTATAAAAGATCATTTAGGTACAAAATACAAACTTAGTCGATAAAACCATAGACTAATAATACCATAGACTGCCGAACAGCTGTTTTTTTACATTAACATCAGAAAGTAACCTAAGAAGTCGCCCAAGTGGAAATTCTTGAAATTAAGGTAAAATTGATATATCCTAAAATATATGCTAAATTTCATCAAAAATGAAATTTTTAATCTTTTTTTTTAAATAAATTAATAACATAAAAAAATTTAAAAAAAAAATTTGTAGGAATATGAGGTCTTGCTCAGTAAAGAACTCCATATCTTACCAACAAAGAAAATAGCAAAAGGCTTTAATTTCACAAGTAATTATAAATGAATTTATGTATATTTTTAGATTTCCAAAAGATCCAGAGTTATTATCTAAATAGATTAAATTGATGGGCCCTAAATTTAAATTTAAAAAACATTCAAGTATCTGCAGTAACCACTTTCGACCCCAGGATTTTAATAAAAATAGAAGTTTAAATTGTACCTTAAAGAAAATACTGTGCTTGATTAAACTAGATCAGTCTCTTGATCAAGGAAATACTGAGCCATCCCAAAATTTATTGTAAGTAATTTTTAAATTTGAATTAAATTGAACAAGATCAGTCATAAGGATTAACAGATTTAACAAATTTCCCTCACAGCAAGTAAATAATTAGATACATTATCATAATTTTTTTCTGTTGGGAGGAAAGTCACTTGGCAAATCATATCAAGAAGAGAGGGAGGCCCAAACTGACATGGAAGCATAAAATAGATATGGACTTTAGAAGGTACGAGCTAATGCTAAGCTGGTGTAAGTGCAGGAATACATGGAGAATCTACTTGAAGGAGCTGACAACTAAATGTGACAAACAGCTATAGGAAAAAAATTTACATTATCATATTTAAAAAAATTTACATTATTATATTTTTTTCCTGTTATTTATATACTGTATAATATCGTTATAATATATAAACATATAATAAATTTATATATTTAGATGTTCAGTATCTTCCCCAAGATAATGTGCAATACATTAAATACTAGTACTTATAATTTTTAAAAATTTTTAGTAATGAAAGATCATTCATATGCAATGAGTTTAAGAAAGAAAAAAGAAGGGACATGATTATAAAGCATTAAAAAAACTGTGAAAACTCTAAGAAATAAAATAATTAAAATTACAAATTATTTTGGTGATACTCCTCTCACTTCCATACTAAAAGCACACTTAGATCTAACATTTTTTTATCTTTAATTAATCACATTGTTGATCAGGAATAAGGCTCATGGAATTATTTTCAATTATTGGTTAAATTAATAATTAATATGTATAGCAAAATTTTACTTCATAATTTTTGCAATATTTTAAACCAAGAATTTAAAACTAACATTAGGCAAAAATTATATAAAACCATTATTTTTAAAGGATATTTATTGACAATTAGTTAATTTATTAAAATATTTTTATTTTTTAAATCTTGCATGATGTCCGGTATCGTTTTATGTAAAATTGTATCTTTGATATTCAATTAATATTTTAAATAAAATATATTATAGATGGCGCTATATTTATATTTCTCTTTATTATTCTAAATCGTAAAATATTCATTTTTTCTTAAAAGATTATTCAAATTCAAAAACAATGGTGTTTTCTCTTTCCTTAATCATATTTTTTCTTTACTAAATGTTTTTTTATGATTTAGTAACTTAATTTATAAATTTAAAAAAAATGTAGTAAAATAGAACGAAATACATTACGTTTAGTTCCTTACGCAGTTAAAATTTCCCCAAGCATGGCGGTTTATATAGTTACTCCTGAATTATCAGCTGTTCGGCAGTCTATGGTATTATTAGTCTATGGATAAAACAGACTCCTATATAGTCACTTGTCATAATTATTCCCTTGCTATTAGCCTACGATTAAAAACTTAAGAACAAGTTTAGTATTTAATTAAAGTTTAGATTGTAATTAAGGTGAAAATAAGATTTGGAGCGAAGGTTTTAGCAAGTGTTAGAGTCGGCTTCTGATTTTATCAGATTTTCAAAACCTTCACATCATAAACTATAATGATGAGCCTATTGAGAGATTAAATTTAAAAAGAAGGCATACTCCCTACCTTGTAGTTTAAATTTCTCGCCCACATTTTCCTTATAAATTAATTAAGGGTTGTGTTTATAATATGTAACAAATTAGATTAGAATAAGACCCATGATAAGGATGGAGTCAAAATTATGGTCAGGGTATGCAAATATGTGTCTTATCTATGATATTAATTTCCGACAAGCACCATATGATAAAACGATTTAAAAGAAATTCTTACAATCTGATAGCATTTATCCTATGCCGCAAGAGAAGTTAGTAAAAACTAACAAAAAAAAATTTCTAAGTATCTCTTGTAATTTTATTTGTTAAATTAACAATTGCTATTGGTTTGGAAAATTAAAGAAAGTTGAAAACAACTCGCTTACAAAGTTTAAAGATATTGTACTCTTGCTGTATTCACATAAGAAAATAGTTGCAATAATATAAACACTCACTTATTGAACTGTTTAATCTAATTTTATCCAGCTAATATTGATCACATATTCGGTAATAGTCAAAATGGTTTAACAATATATGTAGTTATTATCAAATTTAAGAAAAATTTAAACTCTCTATCTTACAATTATTTAAATGCGAAAACACGAATTTGATTTTGAATTTATTCAAAAAAATGTTAAGGTGATAACGAAAAATAAACGAATGATATTTTGACGTGTTTTCAACATGCGACAAATCGCTGTGACAAGGAAAATATATATAATAGTTTATCAACAGTAAAATTCAGCTTTGCTGCAAAAAACCTATCAGACTTTACATTAATTTGAAATTAAAATAAATAATAGCGATTAATGGGTACAATAGATTAATGTGTGTGGGAGCCGCTGGAATGAGTTTTGTATACAAAATTCTAGGGCCGCCAATAAAATGCCTGGTACTGGATGGACTTTAGGCAACTCTAAGATCCTCAAAATTTCCCTTAATTTTGATGAGACTTATCGCGAGATGGGTATTTTAGAGTTGTGTGCTTTCGCCCCATTGTAACCTGCTAGGTGGTGTAGGCGCGTGGTTTGCCTTCGGCATTTTAGTACCATGTTTATTTTCCACTTTAGGCACGATATTAGTAGTTATGTTGGCCGCGGCTTTAAGTGCTTCTTGCAACGGAGATATCACTGGTGGGCATTGACTGGGTGTTTTGTAAAATGGTGAGGAGTCCCGTGCGTTTTTTACAGAAGACGATGTTGTGGATGATGATTTTGTAGTCGGAATGGTAGGCACTTGACGTTCGGTGCTGAATTGATTAGCTGTAGTTGATGTGTTACCTCTCTATCTAAAATCAATAAACATAGAAGTCGTTAGAGCTTAACTAGAAAACATTTATAAATTCGGTCACCCAACGCCCATTTAAAAATCGAGTTAATTGTTTAGCTCAAAAGCTGCTTTAAAATTACATATTTATAAAAAATAAAATTTATAAATTCTAAAATTCTAAAATTTCAATAATTACTCAATTGCAAATATATCTAGCGCCGATATAATATTAAAAAACGGAGGTGATAAGATTGTGGTTAAAACAGATTAATTGAATTTTACAATAAGATCCAATATAGAATCCATTTGTTAATTTCCATATCAAATTCTATTCGACGAAGAACCACCTATATTGGGATCAAATGAATTCTTCTTTTTGTATATGGCCCTGATATCAATGAAAATTATTACAAAGAATGAGGTCAAAAATATTAGAAGTTAATGAAACCCCTTATATACATGCAATTTTTTGCCTTTTTCCTATATTGATATGCATTTTAACGTAAACTCGACCTATCCCATGACAAAATTAACATTTGATTTTAGCTTAGGACTCAGGGGGGGGGGGGACTTAAGTAAAAAGTAATTATAAAAACTGAGCATAATTTGTTCTTAGCTTTACTCGCGTTTTTGAAGGATAGACGTTTGTTTGCTGATTACTTTTGTCTGAAACTTTGTGTGGTGAATTTCGAGATTCCTGATGGCCCTGGCCCACTGATTAGTTTTGGCTTAGGCTTCATCGTTATAATTTCAATAGGGAATGGTGGAGTACCTGATAACTTTTTCTTTTCAAAGCTTTGTATTTCTTCCTAAAAACATCATCCCCTCTCCAAATCATTATTGCCCCCCTCTGAATTCAATTCTGGCTACGCCCATGAATGCAAATAATCTTAAAATGTTTTTGTTGAAATTATTAATAGTATCAGTTCTACCCTGGCTATAGCATCAAAACCTATATGCCTTTGTGGATAAAAGTTTACGCATTTTGGCCCCTTCGGCTAGAGCTATAGTTAGAGAATAAGGATCTATGTGGCCATCTGCAGGATTATAAAGGCCAGCTAAGACCTACAAAATTATTAATGTATTTTAACAAAACATAACTTGATTTCAAAAGGAGATTATATATAAAGGGGGTGGTAGTCCTTTAAATTCAAATCAAAATTTATTATAATTATGGCTAATTCCCTCCCTAAATCATTATTACCACCCATTCTAAATCCAATCCCTGCTACGCCCATACCAAATCATAGGGTTAGGTTGTTTCCTTTTACATTTCCGTTATTATATTCTCACAAAAAGGAAAAGAAAAACTATCTCAATTGTGCTCGTCTAAAAAACGGAATATTTTGTTAAAGCCATCATAATTAAGTAGCTCGCTTACAATAATTCATATGCAATTTTAATATTTTGGCTAATGCCATCAATGTATGGACGACCTATATGGATTTTTAATAATTTAAGCCTTATTGCTAACATTTTGAACCTTAAAGCTCAAAAACATTATTTAAATGCTAATAAAACCAAATTGTAATATATTTTGTTTTAAAATTAATTAAAAGTGGATATATATATGATCAAATTAGTCTTCAACATGTCTCAAGAAGGCATAATTTGGAGTTATTTTTAATGATAACTGATTTGCTGACTTGTAACGAGTTTATTTTATCAGGAGAGACTGGCCCTATCTCGACCGTAAAAAATCAAGAGGGCCTAGATAAAAATTTGCAACCGATTTTCATATACTTTTTTTGCAAAAATGTCCTTGGCTAAAATGATTAGGGAAAAATATTATAGAACACAGTTAATATATTTTTTATAACAGGGTTTCAAAAAAAAGACAATTCGAACATTTTATATAAACTCGGGCCTTCGGCCCTCCTGGGAATGGAAGGGGGGAGGGAGGTGCAGGAGGGAAGGGGGAACGAAACTCATCTATACTCCGTATAAACGTAGCATATTTGCTATGCAATTTATGGGCGAGAAAGGTGGGTAGGGGCGAGAATGCCTATAGGAAGGTATAAAATGCAAAATGATTTAATTATTTATACAAATATTTAAAAAGTTAAATTTTTGTAAAACCTGCTATTATTGAGGAATAGGATTTCTTTCATTCATTCTTATTTATCAACTTATAAATTAATCAAAATGTCGAAAGGAACGCAAATAGAGGGTATGACCTTGGAAAAGCCAATAGTCATCCTTCCAAAACGTACATTTCAATTTAGAGTTTTTTTGATACTGTATAAATTTTAACAATTTGGTGTAGGCGACCCATAATTTAAATAATGATATAGACTCTATTCGAATTATGCGCATACGGGCCAAATAGCCAATAATTATAATAGAGACGATATGGACTTTGGCCAGTGGTCATTTTTTCTAATGGTCAGCAGACAGTCACTAGCCTCTAATTATAATCTAAAAAATGTATTTTAATCTCACTTTGTCCAGTGGTAATTTTTTCCATTTGTCAGTAGCCAGCAGACTACCAAATAGCCTATATTTAAATAGAAGAAAAAAATTTGATACACATTGGCCAATGGTCATTTTTTCCATTGGTCAGCAGTCAGGACCCAGTCAAAAAGGATATAAATACATAAGAGACGAAATAAAACAAAAACAAAATTCGATTCACAATTTGGCCAATGATCATTTTTTTCCATTGGTCAGTAGCCAGCGGACGGCTAAAAAGTCATATTATCAATGGTATTAACAAGAACAATATATTTTTTTAAAAAAAATTTGCCACCTTCGGAATTCGAACCCACATCAGTAGAGGCACAAGCCTTTGTGGGGGGGGGGGGGGGTTCAGGAACCCATATCAGTAGAGGCATAGGCCCTTGTAGGGGGGCATAGCTAATTATCAATGTTAACACTGCAAAGGTTGGGTCAAAAATGCCAACACGGATGGTATTTGGTGCTATAATTACCCCAAACTTTAAGTAGCTATAACTTAGATGTTTTATAATATAAACTTGTCAAAATTTGCAAGAATAATATTTCAACTCTTCTACATTCATTAATATGTTAATTTTGCTGATTGATCAGGTGGTTTAAATATTTTACCATTAATTAGAGCAACCCCCAAATTTTTTCCCCTAATGACTATTTTTGCTCATACCAAAATTTTTTTTTTTATTTTATGGTTTAATTAATAAGATTATATTAAAGAAGGTTGAAACTATAAATGTGGAAAACTTGGTAAAAAATAACCCAAAAACAAAAAAAATAGAGATGTTCAAACTTAGCCAATTTTTGGCTTTTAATTTTTTGGCAAAAAAAGTTACTATTGGTCTCAACTCATATATTTATAAATTTAAATGTTATTTTATAAAAAATTTTATATAGATTTATAATAAAAGATCAAAATTAAGGAAAAATATTTAAATGAAAAATGTTATATAAGAAATTTTATGAGGCTATAAAAATAGTTACATATATATTTTCTACATATATTTATATAGTCATAAATCTGCTAAATTTCACTCTACTCTTAATTATTTCATCTGTAATAAGTAATTTAAAACAATCAAGAGGAGTTTTGGTTGCCCATCCATATGGCTTTACACCAGGTAAATGAAATACGTAATTCAATTTTGTTCTAACATTTTTATGAGGACAATTTTTGTGCCACTTAGTATTGTCTTTCCCTTTAAAATATATCATATAATAAAAGCTTCTAAGTTATTTCCTATAAAAGTAACTAATTTTGTTAAGCATATCAATTAACTCTTCTCATCTTAATCTCCTGTTAACTCACTCACAGATTCATGACTACTCTAGTATACGTAACCAATATAACAAACAACTTTTATACACCCCAAGCAATTCTCTATAACACACTAAGCCACTATGTCAAAATAATATGCCAGTGGTGGCCAGGGGTTTGTCCCGAACCCGAACCCGAACCGGGTAAAACCCGATGTTTTACAAAACCCGAACCCAAACCCGAACCCATTTTTAAAAAAACCCTTAAAACCCGAACACGAACCCGAACCCGATAAATACAAAAAGGGGTAGGGTTCGGGTTTTTAATTCAAAAATATATTGTGAATGGAATTGAATATCTCAGTTTTCTCTATCATGAGAATGTAACGAAAGAAGAAAACCATATTATTTTAATTTCAATATTTTTATGTTTTCGGCATTTTTCATTCATTAATCAATACAAATTATCTCAAGAATTATTTGTAAGTATTATATATATAATTGATATATATTAGACTATAATTTATATAATAATTGTAAAATACTTTAAATATATGTACTTTCACATTAAGAAATATCAGATGTTTTATTATAATTTTAAATTTGTTTCTCACTTTTTTGTAAAATTTACTGAGGTCTAACTATTATACAATGCTTAAATAAGAATAGGACATATATTTGATCATTCTCTTTTAGAGTCTAAAAATGGTGAAGGAAAATAACCCCATTAAACAATTGGCATGTGAATTTAATTAGGTGCTATTTAAAAATTAAGTTAACTATTCAATAATTTTTTGAAGGTAAAAATGTATTATTTATTAGTATAATAAAATTTCTTGAACCCGAACCTGTACCCGAACCGGGTTTTAAAATTTATGCCAAACCCGAACACGAACCCGATTTCAAAATTTATGCCAAACCCGAACACGAACCCGATTTTATTTTGGGCGGGTTTAAACCCCTGGTGGTGGCTATACCCCTCTATTACATTATGAACCTTAGCTAAAAACGGCGAGCTAAGATTGAGATTCATCAAGCACAAAAAAATCTTCACCTTACCCAAATCTTAAATTCAGGGGACGCCAATAACAACACTGATCTTGTGTGGCCTAAAGTATAACATAACATCGGAAATAAAACAATTCCCAACTTTGAAGCATAACATACAAGTGTTTATGCGCGTAATAATTTTAACTTATTAAAACCTTCCTATAAACATCTTTATTTTGAGCCAATTCAACGAAATTTTCTTAAATAATCGTCGTGATAAAGATGATTCCTTTAGTAGCTTTAGTCCAAAACATTCTCGGTTAAAACTGGTTTAAAAGCACTAAAAAACCTCTAACGATATGTTGCTTTGATTTGAGCAAGCAAAATCGCTTACTATTGAATACCTGCGTGAAGTGAGGTAGGTTTTCTTGGAAGTCTTATCATTTAATGAGGTAGGTATGTCATTTACTGTTATGTTGTAGGCGCTTTTATCACCTCTTCCTTGTAGAGCTGTTAAAGTTCATCTATGATACGAACTAATTCAAGTTCATAGTTCAATTTGAAAAAAACATTAGTTCAAGTTCATATTTTTTAAAAAAGTAACTAGTTCAAGTTCATGTAAGAAAAAATGTAACTAGTTCAAGTTAATACTTCAATTTTACAAAAATAACTAGTTCAAGTTCAGTTCAAAGTTCAGTTCATTTTTTTAAATATGATAAAGTTTAAATCTAATCCAAGGGGTTTAGGAAATGATTCCCGAATTAAAATCAATTTTTTATGAATCCTATCCAAAATTTTTAATAAATTTTATAGTTTATTCTATATTTGAAAATCTAATTAAAGGAAATATTCATATATAACAAAAGCATCAACTATACAATGTTTAAAATCTTTATTACAAACAATATACAATTATAATTTATAATAAAAATCATGTGAAAGTAGATGTGAATTGGACTTTAATAAAATATTGTTTTCAAAATTATCATTTAATAAACGAACGTTTATCTCCAAATATAAGTTTTCCCAAACTGAAAAGCTTTCAACTCGACCACTAGTTGGGAGGCAAACGTTATATTTGATAAAAATTTGTTTGATTTGGAAATTCATCAAATATCAAATGAGGTATTATTGAGTTTAATATAGTCTTCAACCATTGTGTGTATGCACCTCTATATTTTCAGTATTTTGTGGCAATATTGAATTTATTGCCTTTAAAATTCTGGACCTTTCTTCCAGATTTTCTGGTGACCTTATCCAAGCCCAGTCTGTCAAGTGCTGACAATAAAACAAGCAAGAATTTTTTTGTGTTTTCAAAATCAAAAGTGCGCGGTTACTGTGTGTCTGTATGATTACCGCGAAGACAATTCACGTCAAATTGTTGATGCATATACAAACAATAAACTCGGCTTATAAATTTATTTTAAATAATATATTTGTGATGAAATAGTTCACTTTTTTCTGAACTTCGAACCGAACTAGTTACCTTTCCAAAAATTGAACTAACTTAATCTAGTTTGTTTTTTTAAAGTTGAACTATGAACTTGAACTAGTTCTTTTTTAAATATTCTGAACTTGAACTTGAATTTTGCGATATAAATGAACTAGTTCATCACAAAAATTATTATATAAAATGATTTTATAAGCCGAGTTTGATTGTTTTTAGTGTTTCGATCTCGTCTCATCAAGGTCTTGAAAGCAAAGTCTCGTCTCGTCTCGGGAGCGATTATGAGAATTCGCCTCGGTCTAAAAAAATCTCGGTCTCGACCAGATTTCTCGACTTGTCTCGACTTTTAAAAAAAATGTTATACTAAATAGAAATTTTTCTTGATGTTATAAAATTTTAAAATAAGTAAAAAATCAAAAATGGCAAACTATTTTATTGTTCAAAAATTTTAATACCCTTACTTGATAAAGATTTAGTGCGACATGTCATTGACAATATAAAGATATGAACCAATTAAATTAAAATAGAAAGTGCTATATGATAAAATTACTATAAATACCTAAGCCTAAAGTATAGAATATAATTTTTTTTTAGTTTTAGCGAATTATCACATTTATATCAAATTCACTGTGTCAAATATAAATACACATATGACAAAAATCATTATAATGAAAGAGTAAATTATGATATTAATGTTTAAGGTCTCATTTTATATACCAAAAAATTGCCTCCCATTTTTAATAACTTTGCCGTTAAATATTTATTTTCTAATAAAGTATATATAGTGTGTTTAATTTGCAGAATTTCCATATAGAAATTTGAATGCATCTGCCAACCCTATTTTATAAGTTCATCTTTATTAAATGATAATTTTGAAAATAATATTTTATTCAAGATTGATTCCCATCTACTTCTCCCTGATTTCTATTATCAATTGTAATTATATAATAAAAGTTTTACGCATTGAATTGTTTTTCAAAATTATAAAGCTGATTTAGTTTGTATAAAAAAAGCTAAAATTTTTATTAAATTCGATTTTATAATGGACTATAATATCATTACAGTTTTTACATTTTTAATTTTTATGAAATGTGTCAATAATAAATTTTTTAAAAATATCATATATTTTGTAATATCTTACTTATTTGAATCAAAACATTTTTTCTTTACCTCTCCTGTTCGAACAAAACGGCACAGCGCAAAACGCCATTATGTATATAGGACGGTAGTGTTATTCAAAATGGAGGCAAATTTCACACACAATTTGCTATAAGGAACATATGACATGGGCAGTCTATGTAGTCTATAGGTATATTAGGTTAACATTGATAATTACCTTATGCCCTCCCCTAAAAGTGCCTATGCCTCTACTGATATGGGTCCCTGTGCCCCCCTCTTCCACAAAAGCCTATGCCTTTACTGATGTGGGTTCGAATCCCGGCGAGGGCAAATTCTTAATTGCTGGTTCGATACCCGGAGAAGGCAAACATTTTTTTTTTTAAATTAACATATTGTTTTTGTTAATACCATTGATACTGTGACTTTTTGACCGTGTCCTGGCTACTGACCAATGAAAAAATGATTATTGGCCAAATTGTGATTCGAAATCTTTTTTTTGTTTTTGAATTGGTATATTAGGTTAACTTTGATAATTACCCTATGCCCTCCCCTAGAAGGGCCTATGCCTCTACTGATATGGGTCGCTGTGCCCCCACAAAAGCCTATGCCTCTACTGATGTGGGTTCGAATCCCGGCGAGGGCAAATTCTTAACTGCTGGTTCGATACCCGGAGAGGGCAAATTTTTTTTTTTAAATTAAATTAATATATTGTTATTGTTAATACCATTGATACTGTGACTTTTTGACCCTGTCCTGGCTCCTGACCAATGAAAAAAAATGACCATTGGCCAAATTGTGATTTGAATTTTTTTTTCATTTTTGAATTGGTATATTAGGTTAATATTGATAATCACCCTATGCCCTCCCGTAAAAGGGCCTATCCCTCTACTGATATGGGTCCCTGTGCCTCCCCTCCTACAAAAGTCTATGCCTCTACTGATGTGGGTTCGAATCCCGGCAAGGGCAAATTCTTAATTGCTGGTTCGAATCCCGGAGAGGGCAATTTTTTTTTTTAAATTAATATATTGTTCTTGTTAATACCATTGATAATATGACTTTTTGACCGTGTCCTGGCTACTGACCAATGGAAAAATGACCATTGGCCAAAGTATAAATCGAAATTTTTTTTCGTCTCTTATGTATTTATATCCTTTTTGATTGTGTCCTGGCTACTGACCAATAAAAAAAATGACCATTGGCCAAAGTATTAATCGAAATTTTTTTTCGTTTTTTTCGTCTCTTATGTATTTATAGCCTTTTTGACCGTGTCCTGGCTACTTACCAATGAAATGAATGACCGTTGGCCAAAGTATAAATCGATATTTTTTTTCATTTTATTCGTCTCTTATGTATTTATATCCTTTTTCACCGTGTCCTGGCTACTGATCAATGAAAAAAATGACCATTTGCCAAAGTATAAATCCAATTTTTTTTTTGAATTGCTATATTAGGTTAACATTGATAATTACCTATGCCCCCCTACAAGGGCGTATGCCTCTACTTATATGGGTCCCTGTGCCCCCCCCCACAAAGGCTTATGCCTCTACTGATGTGGGTTCGAATCCCGAAGAGGGCAAATATTTTTTTTTAAATTAATATATTGTTCTTGTCAATATCATTGATAATATGACTTTTTGGCCGTCCGCTGGCTACTGACCAATGGAAAAAAATGACCATTGGCTAAATTGTGAATCAAAATTTTATTTCTTTTTTTTCGTCTTTTATGTATTTATATCCTTTTTGACCGTCTCCTGACTGCTGACCAATGGAAAAAATGACTATTGGCCAAAGTGTATCAAATTGTTTTCTCTATATTTTAAATATAGGCTATTTGGCAGTCTGTTGGCTACTGACCATTAGAAAAAAAGACCACTGGCCAAAGTGTATATCGCATTTTTTTCTATATTATAATTATAAGCTATTTGGTTGGCCGTCTTACTATTGGAATAAATAATGGTCAAGGTCTGATTGGAATTTTTTTTTGTTTTTTTAATATCTTGTTTATACTATGCATATGCGCATGATTTGAATAGAGTCTATAGTCATAATTCAAATTATGGGTCGCTTACACCAAATTTTTTAAATTTATACAGTATCAAAAAAACTCGAAATTAAAAGTTGTACGTTTTGGAAGGATGACTATTAGCTTTTCCAAGGTCATACCCTCTATTTGCGTTCCTTTCGACATTTTGATTAATTTAGAAGTTGATAAATAAGAATGAATGAAAGAAAACCCATTCCTCAATAACAGCAGGTTTTACAAAAATTTAACTTTTTAAATATTTGTATAAATAATTAACTATCATTTTGCATTTTATACCCCCTATAGGCATTCCCGCCCCTTCCCACCTTTCTCCCCCATAAATTGCATAGCAAATATGCTACGTTTATACGGAGTATAGATGAGTTTCGTTCCCCCTTCCCTCCTGCACCTCCCTTCCTTCTTCCCTTCCCTTCCCCCCTCCTTCCCTTCTCCCCTTTCCCTTCTACTCCTTCCCTTCCCCTTCTCCATTTCCCCCCTCTCCCTTCCCACGAGGGCCGAAGGTCCGAGTATGTATATATTAAAATATTAATATTTAGGGGTGAACAACTACAATTTCTGCTATCCTCTGACTTACTCACGTGTGAGACCATGGGCGTAGCCAGATTTTGGATTATGGGGGGGGGCAAAACGTTTAAAAGTTCAATTAGGGAGGGGCAAAACATAAAATTTTTTAATTTTTAATGGTTTTTGCATTTAAAAAAAATTCGTGATTTAGAGGGGGGGCTTCAAAAATGACAAAAACCTAGATGGTTTATGACCGAGGAATAAAAAACGTTTTTATCACAAAACCATTTAGCCCCAACAATCTAAAAAACACTTGATTCTGCAACGGATATTTTAATAATTATGGTTGGACAACTAGAGTTGGAGTAGCTCGCTTAAATGCATATACAATTTTAATATTTTAGCTAATGCAATCAAGTATAGACGAGCTATATGGATTTTAAATAATTAAAGCAGTATTGCCAACATTTTAAACCTTAAAGCTCCAAAATATTATTTAAATGGTTATAAAACCAGTAATATATTTTGCTTTTAAATTAATTAAAAAGTGGGTAAATTCATAGAATTAAATTAGTCTTTAATTAAAAATGTCTCAAGATGGCATAATTTGGAGTTATTTTTAATAATAACTGATTCGCTGACATGTAACGAGTTTTTATATTAGAGGAGACTGGGGCTATCTCGACCATAAAAAATCAAAAAGACCTAGACAAAAAATTTTCACAATTTTTATATACTTTTTTTATAAAATGTTCTTGGCTAAAATTTTTATTATAGCAACACAGTTGATATATTTTTCGAAACAGGGTTTCAAAAAAAGACAATTTGTATAACTTCAAAAAATGATAGGGGTTAACGTGTTTTTTAAATTAGACTAAAATGTCCTCTTTATTTAAAGTCAAAAATGTATAAATAACTTAAGTGCATGAGCTTAAATTGCTAAAATATGTAAAACTTATAGTTTTATAAAATTTTAAATAATAATTTGTAATAGAATAAATGTGATCTTAAATTGATTTGTTCAACGATTTCCTTTATTTTTTATATCAATTTTTTAGTTAAAAAATACGATGTCTTTTTTGTTCATAGGATACAAAGTTAGTTTTTTGATAGGAATTATGGACCATGCTTTATTAACGAATGGGTGAAAGAAACAATAGCCCCGCTGATGATAGCCCCAGGCATAGACTAGATAGACTGCTCATGCCATATGTTGCATATGGTTAATTGTGTGTCAACTTTTCCTCCATTTTGAAGAGGGCAACTGGTGTATTTTAACCATGTAATTTTGCCCTATAACAGTCAATTTACCTTCCTCACTAGTTTATAAATTAAAACGAACGTCAATAAATTAATATTATACAAAATAGCAATTAATTTTGATGGCGCTTTATTAAACAAACTTTAATCGCATTTTTTACATTTTTAATTTTTATGTATTTTGTAAATGATATTTATTTTAAAATGATGTTTTTGACATCTACCCAATTCAATATTTTTTTTATTTACCTTTTTAAGAATATTTAATTTGCGAAAATTACGAATTTCTATATGATCATCACTTTACACTGTGCCTTTCAAAATGGTTGAAAAAAGGGTACACATTTTGTGCGGATGAGCAGTCTATCTAGTCTATGGCCCCAGGATGATCAATTCACTTTAAGTTGAGTTTAAAGATCATTAAAAATTATATATTTACACATAAATCATATAAAAAAGTCGATTCTTTTTTCTATAAAATATGTTAAAAATTGAGGGCACGTTAATTTTAAATAACTTACTAAATTTAAAAAGGGTTACTTTAGCCCCGAATCTGCATAATTTTTTTGTAATAAGAGTTAATCCAAATATTTTTCGTGCCCAATATGTGCTTTAATAGAGTACATTTATAATTTAAATTTGAAGGCAAAATAAATATAAATGACAAAATTGATTGAGAGGAAGTGGATGACCCCGGTCTAATATAAATATAAATTGTATTACTTTTACTCGCTTGAAATAAACTTAATTTTGCAATAATAATAATTACGATAATAGAAAGTATCATTTTGCTTTCGATTGCGTGCCGCATATTTTATTTAAGGAAAGACAAGGGTATATAATTATAAAAATGAGTTGGTTAAAGAAATTAAAACGTTGACGTTGATATCATAATTGTATGAAATATTCCGTCAATTATTATGGAAAGTTTTTAATAAGTTAAAATGTTGCTCCCTATTATAATTTTATTATATATGTGAGCCTTAAGGTAAAATATTATAGCTTTGTATAAAATTTATAGTTGTGGCCATGGGTCTAGGTAAAGAGAGGCAAAAAGGGGCGGTTGCCCCATTATATTAAAAAGAAAATTTTAATGAAATTATACCTATTATTTGAAAAATTAACAATTTACTCCCTCCAAATTAGATTGTTGGTACGCCCAAGGTTGTTATTAAATATTTATGAGGGTATGGCCTTCAGTTTTATTTAAAGTAATACATAAGTTTTTATAGCCATATTCCACCGTTTTTACAATTGTTTCTTTAAGAAAATTCGACCCTGATAGGTTTTTCAAACAAATGCTGGCTAGGTTTGCTTATAAAATACAGATGAATGATTTTTTTATTACCTCTATCACCCCCCCCCCCCACTTTTTATAAAAAAATGGGCAATTTCTTAGTAAGGCAAGCACTTTATTATTTAAAAGTCGCTCTCCTGACTGAAATTCAAATTTTAGCCAGAGTTAGCTAGGTCACCGCTATGGGATAACGCACATAAAATACTTGTATTGTGATATGATAGTATTTTATTCTTTCATTCGTATTTACTATGAATTAATTTGTAAGCCAATAAATAATGATGTTTTCAAAAGACATAAATTTTTGTGAAATTTTTTATTAAAATCACAAAATAAAGCAAAATTTAAAATTAATATCAATGGCGCTTCGGCAGAGGACCTTCCAGCACTGAGAAGTTTAACTTCTGGGACTGGTCACGAATGGTTGGAGGCTCTTCCTAGCCGAAACCTTGGTCTTCTTCTTTCCGATAATGAATTCCGGATATCTATAGGCCTCAGACTTGGATGTAATATTGTTGTTGAGCACATCTGCTCATTATGCAAATCTGCTGTTCGACCGAAGGGCCACCATGGCCTCCATTGCAATCGCAATAAGGCAAGATATTTACGCCACGCAGCCGTCAATAAAGTTATTCATAACTACATGAATAAAGCTGGCTTTCCATCCATCCTGGAACCATCAGGTCTTTGTGGAGATAGTAAGAGACCTGATGGTCAAACGCTGTCTCCTTGGGAAAAAGGACTTAGCTTGGCCTGAGACTTTACTTGCTCCGATGCTTTTGCACTAACGAATCAAAATAAAGATCCACTGGCGACAGCCGAAGCTCAAAAAATTACCAAGTATTCTGACCTAGGTCCATCAATTATTTTCTGTCCCATAGCGACCACTACCTTAACAACATTTGGTCCTCAAACCCTCAACCTTATCAAAAAAGTGGGAAAACATATTTCCACGTTTTCCGGCGACAAACGTGAAGCATTTTTTATTAGGCAGAAAATTGCAATTACCATTTGTAAATACAATTCAATCGCGATATATGAATGTTTTCCTGATATTTATAATAACGTATAATCAAATTTTATTTTATTTATGATGATCAAAGTATATTATTGTTAAAAAAAATATATATAACAGATTTACAAGTAATGTTTAAAAGAAAAAAACAAATGAAAAGGATTTGTTTAGTAAACGTAGTGCATAACTGCCATCTAGCGAAAAATAAACATTGAGATTAGTTTATATACTAAGGGGCCTTAGGATCTTAACTAAAATATCACTTAAGAACTGTCACATTTTCTTCCCATTCTAAATTGAAAAAAAAATAATGAAGAAATTCTATGAATAATAAGGAAATCAGCATCAAGTATTTTTACACACTAAACATTGATGGCATTTTGGTGGTACATAAACATTTCTATTTTATGTTAAAGTTATGTTATATTTTAATTGATAAAACTTAAATTCTAATTCATCATATCAAATAATTTTTTTGTTCGAGAATGCGTTAATGTCGTTAAAGAAAAAAACTCGGGCCTTCGGCCCTCGTGGGAAGGGAGAAGGGAAGGGGTGAACTCATCTATATTTTGTATAAATGTTGTATAATATTTGCTATGCAATTTATGGGCGAGAAAGGTGGGAAGGGGCGAAAATGCCTATAGGGGGGTATTAAATGCCTAATGATTAATTAATTATTTATACAAATTTTCCATTTATAGGCAAAATGTAATATAGGCAAGGGTTAGGGTTAGATTTAATGTTTGCATCTATTTGCGTATTACATTAGTTTTTATGGCCTTTAGTGATTATGGGTCTAACAAACATTATATTATAAAACATCACAATGTTAAGAATTTGCAGAATTGTTGGGAGAAATTTTTTGTTGAATTTGAACAATTTTTAATTAAAAAAATCAAAAATTTGGCCAATGGTCACTTTTTCTCTATTGGTCAGTACCAACAGATACTCTATAAGTCAATGATAGCCAAAAAAACGGGAAAAAAATTTGATGCTAACTTTGGCCAATGGTCATTTTTTTCCATTGGTCAGCAGCCAGCAACGGTAAAAATGGATATAAATTCATAAGAGTAAAAAAAAACGAAAAAAAAATTTTCGAATCACATTTTGGCCAATGGTCATTTTTTTCCATTGGTCAGTAGCCAGGACACGGTAAAAGTGGATATAAATTCATAATAGTAAAAAAAACAAAAAAAAAGGTTTTCGAATCACATTTTGGCCAATGGTCATTTTATTCCATTGGTCAGCAGTTAGCGGACGACCAAAAAGTCATAATAGCAATGGTAGGATCAGGAACAATCATAATAGTCAAAAAAAACGAAAAAAATAATTTCGATTCACATTTTGGCCAATGCTCATTTTTTCCATCGGTCAGGAGCCAGCGGACGGCCAAAAATTCATAATAGCAATGGTAGTAACAGGAACAATCATAATAGTCAAAAAAAACGAAAAAATAAACTCGATTCCCATTTTGGCCAATGGTCATTTTTTTCATTGGTCAGCAGCCAGCGGACGGCCAAAAAGTCTTATTATCAATGATAGTAACAAGAACAATCATAAGAGTCAAAAAAACTCCGGGATTCTAACCCAAAAACTAGTTAAATTGCATAGCAATTAAAAGTAAACAACTTTTATTTATGTTTATTATATAATAAAATGAAACAATAATAGAACAAGCGGACGGCCAAAAAGTCATATTATCAATGGTAGTAACAGGAAAAATATATTAATTTAATTTAAAAAATAAAAAAAAAATTTGCCCTCTCCGGGAATCGAACCAGCAATTCAGAACGTTCGCCGGGGTACGAACCCACATTAATAGAGGCATAGGCTTTTGTAGGGGCACAGGGACCCATATCAGTAGAGGCATAGGCCCTTGTAGTGGAGGGCATAGGGTAATTATAGCAATTAATATCAATGTTACCCAATTCAAAAACGAATAGATATACTTATGCATTAATTTAACGTAGCAATTAAAACCCGACCCCGCCCGAAAGCGAGGGAGATAGAGATGAGGGGTGGGGCACCTCTTATGCATTAATTTTAAAAATAACACAGCGAGGGAGATAGAGATGAGGGGTGGGGCACCTCTTTCTCATGCATTAATTTAAAAAATCGATAACCTAATATACCCAATGCAAATAGATAGGGACGGACGGACAACGGACGGACAACAAAAAACGAGCCCATAAATTGCATGGCAATTAAAATAGTAAATTTAAAGCAAGCAGCGGGCAAAGGGTTTATTTTTTCTAACCTTTACCAAGCCTTTACGCCTATCAGGGGTAAAAAAACCAATTAACAATACCTCCTAACAGTTATCACCATGACAATCCAACTGTTGAATACCAAACATCAAAATAGCTGCCATTTTGTAGGAAAAACTCAACAACAGATTTATCCCAAATATCCATAATTCTTCGACATGAACACACAAACTCCACAACCCACCGGAACCAGCCCAGTCTGCTACAGGTTAGCTTCAATTACCCTCTCTAATTTGATTCACGTTCACGGTCCATTAAACCAGAGGTGCCCAGGCTCTGGAAAACATCCAGCAGCTACACTTCCCAAGAGGTCTACCTCAACTCACAACCATTTATCGCATAATACCTACTCCCCGCTCAACCACCACCAACAATACATATTCAGACATTCCTCATTCTCATGTTAACAGGATTCATCAAGTTCTAATTGCCCTTACTGATGCCATCTCAAACCTCTCTAAGGACTCAAGCAGCACCCTCCATTGGGCCAACCTTTTTCAATTTACTTCCCGTGTCCTTTCAGTACCACCATCAAATTACAAAGGTACCCTCTCGAATTGGGTTAAACAAAACTCAGCAAAATGGGACGTTTCATCACCCCCCATTATTTTACGAGCCACACATCCATAAGATTACATAAGTTCAACAGAGAGCCAAACGGATTTCCGCAAAACTCAACCACTTCGACATCCAGGGTGCTCTTCGCCTGGCCAATTCAGACTGCAAAATGTCCCCAGACACTCAAGAAACCTTCGAATCTTTACAAATTAAACACCCTGAAAGAAATTGCTCCCAATTTCCCCCTACAATCAACTCCCCCTTCAAGGACTTCACATCGCCCGAAATTCTCGAGGCTATCGGTTCTTTTAAAAAATCCTCAGTAGGTTTTGGTTTAGACGGCTTCCGGGCTTCACATTTAATAGAATTAACAAGACCTCACATTGACAGGTCTGGCCACTTCACATCCACTTTAGCAACCTTCCTTAACCAGGTTATTAAAGGCTTAGTACCTGACGCGATCTCTCCCTATTTTTTTGGGACCACCTTAATATCTCTTACCAAACCTGATGGTGGCCTTCGTCCAATTGCCATGGGTTCAATTTTTAGACGCCTATGCTGCAAACTAATTATTGCACGAGTAAAATCCGACATTGCAGATCAATTAGCTCCCATCCAACTAGGTTTCGGAACCAAGGGTGGTTGTGGAATCGCCTCTCACGCTGTCCGCATAGCCCTAGCCCATCCCGACAATTCGATCCTAGCTAAGATTGACTTCAAAAACGCCTTTAACGATCTACAAGTCACACTTCTGAACAGAGGCTTACAAATCCCTTCCCGAGTACTCCATTTTCCTTAACGCATGCTACGCTCCTACTTCCACGCTCAACTTTAATTCCAAAATAATTGCATCGAGTGACGGCATTCAACAAGGAGACCCGCTAGGCCCCCTACTATTCTGCCTAGGTATAAAATCCCTGACCGAAGGAAGACCTAGCCTCTAAATATAATCTATCACTCAACTTGTGGTACCTAGACGATGGTACCATCAAAAGAAATGCCGAAGACGTCAAAGAAGCCCTCTTATATCTTGTAGTCGAAGCCTAAAATTGGTCTCCATCTATATCATATCAAGACCGAGGTTTGCAAAAACATTACTGACCCTTTAAGCCTAGACCCATACTTTGACGCTTTCAAACATATTCACCCTAACGAACTAACGCACTTAGGATCTCCCTTAGGTGGCTCACACTTTTGTAACAAGTTATTAACAGAGACAATTCATAAACTAGTAGAAATCAAATCCCTCCTTTCTTACTTGCCAGCCCACCAGGCCTTCTTTTTAATTAAAAACCGCTATTCTTTACCTAAGATAAATCATATCTTCATGTCATCCACCTCATTTTTAAATCCCAGTGCTCTGTCTATATTCGACCAAAAACTCAAAGATGTAGTCGAGGAAATCACAAACCTTTCTTTTACAGGGTCCTAATGGAAACAAGCGTGTCTCCCCACAAAATTGGTGGTTTGGGCCTGAGATCACCCCCTCTAGTAGCTTTGTCGGCCTTCATCTCGAGTCGACTTTCAGCCAAACCAATCATCGACAAAATAATCGATCCACCAGATCCCTCCACCCAAATCGCTCTCGACATGTGGAGCTCTTTGTCCGACCCTAACACTCCATTCCGTACCATAAACTCTCAAAAAAGTTGGAACACTCCTCTCTACGACCATGCCCTTAAAACTCTTATTTCGGGCGCATCGTTTGAGGAGTTACCAGCTTTAATAAGTTTTGCATCAAGGTCCGGCCACGAGTGGTTGGAGGCCATCCCAAGTCGGACTCATGACCTTCAACTCTCCAACAACGAGTTCAGGATTGCAACAGGGCTCCGCCTAGGATGTGATATAGTTGCCTCTCATCAATGCAACTTATGTGGCTCATCTGTTGGTACAAAAGGCCACCACGGCCTGCATTGCAAATTTAACAAGGCCAGATTTCTACGGCACACGTCTGTTAATGCTCTTCTTCAGAAGACTTTCAAAAAGGCGGGCTTTCCCTCCCAATTGGAGCCAAATGGTCTTTGCCTTAGCGACAAGAAGAGACCTGATGGACAGACCCTCATCCCATGGGCAAAAGGGCCATGCCTAGCTTGGGACTAAGTACGCTGGTGTTCGCCAAGCACTCCTTCAACGATATAAAACGGTATCGATCAAGCCCATTATCTTAGGAGCCTTGGGATCATGGCATAGACCAAACAACGCACTAATCCGCAATCTCTACGCCAAAAACTATGCCACGACCATGCGCCGACTTATGGTTGCAGATGTAATCCATATGTCGCGGAACATATACGTCCATCACGTATCCAATACCCCCAAAAAAACCGAAACTTTAAATTCCCCATCAAAACTCTCAAGCTTGTCACCTTATTATATTTCTCCCTCAACGTCTGTACTACTACTTTATATACATGTGTACTTTTTATAGCAACTTAACACGCTAGTCATGTTCTTATAATCATTTTCTTAATAAAGAAGATAAAAACGGTTTCCGTGCAAAGCAAAGGAACAAATGAGCATTACTTATTTTTTAAACCCCTCATGAGGGTATAAAATTTGAATAAATTAGACAATTCCGTGCTAGGAAATTATTGAATTCTTGATAAGTATATATTTTGTTAAGATGAGTTTTTATATAAAGTCGAGATGAAATCACATATAAAAAGTGGAGTGAGCGCTATTACCCCCCTTTAATCTCTGTATTCCCTTACTTTTTTCGCATCTTTTGCTAAATATACTTAATTAATTTAATTTACATCCAGCACCACAATCGCTATTACCCCCCCCCCCTCGCTACAACCAAATCCTACTACCTTTTAATGTCTAAAGTGAGCCAATGGGCAAGATGAGTCATCTTTTTTGAGTGTGATTTTATCTCCAACTCAAATGAAAAGAATAACAAGGAACGTAAGGTATGTTTTTATATAAAAAACAGAGTGACCTTTAGTGAGGATTAGTGACCAGGGGAGAACTTCAAACGCTATAATCTATTAATTCGTTTTGATTGGGTATATGTATTTTTCGTGTGTTGTAACGAATGGATAACAAATAGATTCATATAATATGTCTTGGGTTCAAAATGTCACAGTCCAAAATGTCACACGAATATCACGAAAAATTAAATCTCAAATGGGGAGGGAATTTGATGTACATCTAATCCTAACCCAACCCCTAACCTAAAACGCTGACCTAAAACACTACCCAATGGAAATTATGCGCTTGCGCAATGAGTAATTGCGAATCTCACGATCGTGAGATTCGCGAATCTCACGATGTGGCTTTGTTACATTTTGGACTGTGACATTTTGAAACGATACCATTAAAATCATATGTTGTAGAAAATCCACGCGAAATACTTGTTGTGGTGTTCCACTTGATGTTGCCTTCATTCGGTAGAAAAGTCTCAATTAGTATTATTCACTGCACTTAATCGGCCCTCATTCTCCCTTTAAAAACCTCTACATCAAACACCTTACTAATTATTATGGGTGGTGTTTAAAGGATTTTTAAAAACTGGTAATAATGAGTTTTAATTATTTTCTAGACTAGTTATAATCAATGTTTTTATGTTTTGATAATTAAGTTTTAAACGAAAAAATTAAAATTGTAAATCCCGATTCTAAAATTATATTGTAGGATTTGTAGCCTCTTTTAAGAAAAGGAAGATGTAATTGCATGTTATTTGAATGCTTTAACATAAAAAAGGGTAGAGACCTGCACGGGTTGGATAGCAAAAGTTGAAACGTTGGGGAGGGATTCGGTTAAAAAAAATTAAACGCTTTCGGGTCGGGTTCAAAATTTAAATACTTTCGGGTTGGGTCGGGTTGAAAATTTTAAGATGCTTTCGGGTCGGGTTCGAGTTGAAAAAAATGACTCTGCGTTCTCTAGTATAAGGTTTATAATTTTATTATTCAATCCTTAGCAAGCCTTCTAAAAAAGTTAAAAACTTTATGACGTAAAGCAACTTTCATTACCTATTTGATAATTTTTAAATAAATATATTAATTCTAATTTTATATATAAAATATGTTACTAATGGAAGTTGATGCTTTTGATGCATATATGTGTTATTGGGGAATAAAAGATATAAATAAAATATATTTAAAACACAATTATTGAGGAAAATCAGTTTTTTAGAGGATTAAAAATAGACTGATAAATTTCATAAAACAAAAGGACTGCTGGACCGTGGACTTTCAACGCTAAAAAAGGTATTTGGAGTCCTGTTAGCTTCATCTAAGGCATTGGAACTTTTGATTCGTTTTTCTTTAGTTAAATGGGAGATCTGTTTCATCAAGTCCCAATTTTTGCTCTAAATATCATAACAATAATAAGAATACCTTAAGGAAAATGCTTTAACAAACAAGACCAACATATTAATTCAAATAAAAATCAGTATAAATTGACAGACAACCATTTCAACTCTAAATAAAGTATATGATTTTTGACCTCACTGATTTAGAAAAATACATCGTTCTGAGTTTAAGTATCTATTTGATTTGTATTTAATGAGTGATGGTACTTTATAAAACAATAACAATATTACTAGATAATTGATTTTTAATGGACCCTTACATAAAAAATTAAAACATTGAAGTCAGAGAGATAATACCTAATTACAAATCAAATTTGAATTGCAGCTAAACATGTTTTTGACGGATTTTAGCAACCAAGAATAAAAGGTTTGTGCATAATTGGACCGTGGAAAAAATTTCCTTCAATTTTTTCTTAAAATTTGTATAAATTTATAATTTGTTGATTAGCGGTACTCAATTTTTCAAACTTAGGTGAATGAATTAAATTTACCAAATCACTTATATAACCCGCAAGTTTATGTATGGTGTCGAACAGCTCAATCAGACAATATTACTCAAAAAAGTATTTTAAACATAAAATTGAACGACTTAGAGCATAGCCAAACAAGGTATTTAAAAAACCTAATCTTCTTATCTGAATGATGGGCAATAAATTTGCAAACTTGAAGCGATTCCACACTTTCTCTATGGTCTTTTTGCATGGACTGAATTTCGGTTCTAAAATATTTTTCCGTCTCAAAGTGCTGAGCCTTTATTTCACCGATCTCAATGACGATAAACCAGTTTATTGTGTAAATCAAAAATAGCTTGTATTACTTTTTTATCCTTCTCCAACAACATTTTGTCCCGTTCCACCATTTGTTTTTTCAAACCGGCCACCTCTTCGGTCAGTTGATTAACCAACAAAAATTGGTCAGAGTTCCCCAAGTCAGCGGGGCTAAATAAACGTATTAATACTCGTGACTTAAGCTTGACATAAACTCTAAAATTCAGCTTTAAAGTCAATAATTCGCTTATTAAATCATTGACAAAATTTTATTGGTAGAAACTATAAGATAGAGGTCAAACATCTGATAAAACACCGAAATGAGCATGGCCAGCTAAATATTAGCTGATTGAAGTCGTGTCGTATATAAGATTAACAAAGTTCTGATCTAATGCTATTGTAGCAATAAAAAATCAAATCTCATAATTGTTGTTATATAACAAACAACTTTTATACACCCCAAGCAATTTTCTATAACACATTCGGTCACTATGTCAAAATAATGTGCCAGTGGTGGTAGCTATACCCCACTACTACATTATAAATCTCAGCCCAAAACGGCAAGCTATGAGGGAGATCCACCAACCACGGACCAAAAAATCTTTTTTCACCTTAACCAAATCTTAAATTCAGGGGACGCCAATAACAACACTGATCTCATGTGGCAACAAGTATGACATAACAGGTTTTAAAACGATGTCTAGCTTTGAGGCATAACATACACAGTGCTTATTCTTGTAATAATTTTAACTTATTAAAAACCTTCCTAATCAAAACTTTTAATAATCTTTATTTTGAGCAAATTCAACGACAATTTTTTTAAATAATCATCGCGATAAAGATAAATCCTATAGTCCTTAATATTATGGATTAAAACTGAAGCACTAAAAAATCCATAACGATAGGTTGCTTTAAGCAAGCAAAATTGCTGAATATTGAATACCTGATGAGTGAAGTGAGGTAGGTTTTCTTGGAAATCTTATCATTTAACGAGGTAGGTATGTCATTTACTGTTTTGTTGTAGGCGCTTTTATCACCCCTTCCTTGGCTACAAAATTAAGATCGTGGTTGTTATTTTTTTATTTATAATGAAAAGGTTTCAACAAATTGAAATAAATATTAAATGATGACAAATTTTTTAGAGGGAAGTTAGTGTGATAAAAAATGCTAATAGTAGATATAAACAAAAACTGAAAGCTTAATGAATTCGATTAATTTGTAGGTTTTTAATAAAACTTCCACTTAACTAATTCAATTTAGGGAGATTGGCATAATTTCCAGGTTGTTGTCATTAATTTATTTAGAAAATAAGGTTTTAAACCTTTAACACATGCCTAAATTTTATGTTGATTAAAAATTGAAATTATCATCTAAACTATTCAAAAATCCAAATAATTTTCTTTTAAAAATGAAATTTTTTATAAAAATAATCTTAATGTAATTTTATTAACTATTGTAAAGCATATACCTTGATAACTTAACTGTCTCATGCCTTTTAATTGAAGGATCATTAGTTGTAACTTTTTTGTTAGGAAGAACTTCCTTTAGCAATAGGTCTCTTTGATTTAGCTTTGTCGACTAATGATAAAAGAAGTTTTTTGTAAGACCTTGCACACAACCAACACAGGGTTTGGTCTTCTAACTAGAGACCTGCACGGGCGGCCCGGCCCGGAAAAGCCCGGGCCTTAAATTTTTAGGCTTTAAAATTCCGGGCCGGGCCTAATTTATAAATTATAGGCCCGGCCCGGAATAATTTAGAAGAGTCTAAGTAGTCTTTTATTCTGCTTAAAACAATCTTTAATATTTCAAAAAATTAATTACAAGTTATTGAATCTGTCACTCATTTATTCATTTCGCGCTTATTCTAATATAAAAACAATTAAGTATGGAACAAAAAAATCTACTGCTAATAGCTGAAAATATTCAGACAGAATTTTATAAAGTAAAATAAAATCTTAGAGAAAAGAGTGAAGTATGGAAAAGATTATAAGAAAATAAATTTTGTTTTTTGTAAGATTTGCAGGAATGTGTTATCTTATAATTCCTGCTCATCAGGCAATATTTCTGTTAGTTTTGATAATGCTTAATATGGAACACTCAGCTCCAAAAACCTAAATGCTGTAAAGAAGTCCAGGAAAATAAAAATTGGACAATTACCTATGCAAGCCACTTTTAACAAAACTTACAAATCCTGCAAACAAAAAAGATCTCATATCCTCAATAGCCCAATTTTGTTGAATGGATATGGCATGAAACATCTTCTATGAAGAAAGAGGTAGAGGAAAATGAAGTTGACACCAACACAAAGTTAAAGATCAATGAGAAAAAAAATAAAATTATCGGATTGGTCGAAAGACCACAGTGATCATTTCCAGCGCTTAGCCCTCTTGTTTGTAAGATTTTTTCGACACCTGATTTGGCCTCGAGTGAGAGGTGTTTTTCGTCTGCTAGCCGCATTTATGAAGAGCGGAAAACAAATCTAAAACACGGAAATTTTTGATGCCTGTGTTTTTTGCATCAAAATAGTTTTTTATCCGTTTATAATTTTTTTATGTGCGTTTTATTATTTAATAAAAATTTTTACCAAAATTAAGTGTGATTAAGTTTCTGCAATTACCAAAATTCCAGGCCGGGCCTATTTCCCCATTTTAATTCCGGGCCCGGGCCGGGCATTAAAAAAATCGATTTTGCAGGTCTCTACTTCTAACTAATGAAGTCATTTTTAACAAATAAATTAGTTTCGGGAATCAAGATTTCATATTAAGCGCAAAGGGAAATTTTATTTGAAATTTATATAATTAAAGGGTTGACATGTATATTAGAAACTTATTGCACCCTCCCACCCCCTTCAATTAATATTCTAAAAAATAATGTCATAATGAATTTAAATAAGATAGATAATTTTATTTCATAAGTACCAATTTATCTGGCCTGGCTAAAAAGTTTATTTTCACGAAACAAGGTTACATAAATAAGCGAAGTATATAAATAAAGAAAGACATATTGGTTAAATACAAAGATCTATATCATTATCTTCTAAAACGGGCCATGAGTCGGCGAAGGATTTAAAGTTGTATCGTACAACAAAAATCCCTAGTTGTTGCCTGAGTAAAAAGGATGCAGAAATTTTAGATTTCGGTGAGCGTTTTCCGACTTCTTTAAAAAACCCCATTGCCTGTTTACCGAAGGAACCGGAGCACGAGGCAACGACAGGGATAAAAATATTGGATGCCAAAAGGGCAGAGTACTTGGTAGTTTTACGCCCTTCTGCTGTAGCGATAGGGTCGTAATTAAAATGGGAAGGGGCAAATAGGTCAATACAAGTAAAATCTCATTTGAGCGATAGGCCATTTTGCCAGGGAACTAGAGAAGAGCCGTCAGGGCGCATCCTACCCTCGAGAGAGGGATCTGACGGCTCAAGGATTGAGGGGATTTTTGCCTTTTTGAGGGCAGCTTGAATTAATAAATTCGCTTTAGTGTGCCTAACATATTTATATTTGTTTGCTAAGCAGTGTAGAGGGTGCCTAGCATATTCGTCTACAGTGGAAAGACAGTTTCGATGCTCACAGATTTTTGGCAAGCCAAATTTTTTTTCCTGACTTGAGCAGCATTCACACTTGCTACCAACAAATGTTGCCAAGAGATTGCAATACTTACATGATGAAGGCTAGAACAATAAATTTATATTATACATAAATATAAGATTAAGTGAATTTGAAATCTATTATAATTATAACAATGCATCTAAATAATAACTATTAAAATTTAGTGTTTGTGATCATTTTTATTTAGATTTTAAATTAAGAAGCATCAAATTACTAATCCATATTTTTCCACATAATGAGCACATCTTTTGCATATAGTTTCTTTACTGTATTGCCTAAATATTGTATTTCATATATATATTGATAATAAATGCAACATACGATTCAAGGTCAAACTCATCCCGACAATGAGAACAATATAAATAAATATATATATGTATATATATACCATTTTATCAAGCAGACCAAAATAAACAAACATTTTTTTTATTATCTTGAATCTAACCTTCTATGATAGTTGATTTTATTACCATATAAAATGATTATATGAGATTTCAGCTGGTTGTCTGCTTATATTTATAAAAAGTATAATTGATTTGATGTAATTATGAGACTTATTTTAATCAAAATATTGACAAAGTGAAGGATATAAAAATAATAACATATTTAATGTTTATATGATTGCAATCTTCATAATCTTTTAATTACCTCAAGCTTACATAAAATAAGGCTAATTAAATCTAGTTTATCATACAGATAATTCCATATTTGGAACATAGTTTACAAGATATGAATGCAAGATTAAATGTTAGGAAATAAATTAATAAATAAACCTTTTAGTAGGGAGTGTTACTTTAAAGTTAACATGAAACCAAAAAACATATATATATAAAGGTTATGAAAAATGTAAAAAAATATATCTGATGATGGTTGGTGATTTAAAAAGAGCACTCCAATCATTGGGTAATGGAGGTAACTCCTTTGCCATATTAATATTATAGCTTTAATTTTAACACCTATTAAATATTTTACAAGCCAACCAAAGGAAAATTTCACAAATAATCCAGATAACCTACCCAAACCAATATCTCTTATATTGTCTTTCTTTCCACTTTATAAAGACAGTATAGCTTTATTCTTTTTAACAATCATTACTTATTTTAATGTCTTCTAAAGCAAAATGTCCAGAAATAATAGTAAAATATGCATATATATTTCAGCTGAACAATTTCAGTAATTTTAATCATAGAATACAGTTATCTTGTAAATAATGTTTTTAAATAAAAAACAATGATTGTTTAATATAAGATTTAATAAAAATGGAATTGCCAATTTCTTCAAGGTACTTTAAACATAAGTAATTGAAAATAAAAAAAGTTAAAAAAGTCATTAAGCTTAAATATAATGACCTTTAATAAATATAAGCTTACGTAAATTAATTATAGGCATTTAAAGCTAGATATAGGAAATATTTATAAAGTAAATACTAAGGTAAAAAAGATAACTACAATGATAGACGCAAACATCTAATAATTTTCTTTATTATAAACAAAAGATCATTCCAGTAAAAATTTTATATAGCGACCTGCACTTTTTCAGTCATACTATAAAAAATTATAAATAGACATTTTAAATAAAATATACCTTAACAAATCCAATATCTTTAGCATATTGCTTGAAACATTTTCGGCACATAAATAACTTATACTTTCGAATAAGACCGTGTGTATTTCCACAGCATCGGCAATAACGGGAACCAGGACCAAAATTTCTAGGATGGCTAAACCAAATATTCTCGTGTCCCATAACAACGTTTTTAGTAAAAAGGAATTACAATTTCAACGTGCACTAAAAGAACCACAAGGTAAATCGTAACCATATGAACATGAAAAGATTAAAATAATTATCTAATATGCTAACTAGCTAATAATATATCCATAATTGTAATATTAAGCAAATATTTTAAACACCAGTTACATTTGTTTTTCCATCTTAAAATTAATAGCATTTACAACAACTAACGATGAGACCTTATTTATACACAAATTAAGCTGAGTGAAACATTTTTGGAGATTATCTTTGTTTCTCTGGTTCCTATCTTTATTAATTTTTTAGAACCAAAATTTGCTAGAAGGATATATCAGAAAATACGCATAAAAGGCAATGATTAAATATATTAAAATATTAATATAAAAATAAGAAAGGGTCATTGTTTAAAATCGGTGGGCTTGGATAAATAAAGTAAGCAGAGGGATATGGAGCGCGATATTACGGGCTATTATAGCCCATTATTAGGGGAAAAATAAAAATATAAAAAGGGGAGAAGCTGAAGTTGTTATATATTTAAATATTGTATTTTATGTTATATAATTTAATATTGTATTTTATTATTGATTTTTTAATATTGTATTCTAATGTTGTTTGAAAACTTCGGTTCGTATTTATATATACCGTTTGTTCCCAATTCATATATATATTCGATTATCACATGATTTCGCCATATTGTTTTATCGCGTCAATGCCCAATAAAATCGAGTTATAATATAATAAAAGTCATAATAAATTTCAACCTCTTTCAATTAAGAATCATGTCCAGTATTTTATTATTTACAATTTGAAAGCTCATTATTTTAGATTGGGGTTTTACAGCTGATTTTTAAACGAATGACCTTATTTTATTTCTTGCGCATGGACTTAACACAGTCGATGATAGAATATAAAATATGAAATATTTAATTTATATATCAAAGCGTGATACCCTAAAAGCCAAACAAATTTATATAAATATTTTTCAACCATTTCCTTTTAAAGTCTATTTTTCTAGCAATTGAAAAATTCTCATCAGTTTATCTATTATCTTTCATACTTAGTAAAGAGTGAGTGCCTCTGTTGGCATATTAGCCATATCTAGATTCTAGAATAAAATATGAAATAGCCAACATCCATTATTAAATATAATACAACTTTTTTAAACATTGATGGTATAAAATTATATTTAAATAATTTTTTAACTTAACCCTTTTGAAAATAGTGTCGTGTTTAGAGGCCTGCAAAATCGGTTTTTCTGAGGCCCAGCACGAGCCCGGAATTTAAGGTTAAATAAATTCAGTTCCGGCCCGGGCCCAAACTTTAGATCGGTCTTCGGGCCGCCCGTGCAAGTCTCTACTTGAGTATAACATAACGGGCTCTTACGCGTTAATTATTATTATCGATACAAATTTAGGTTTTAATAAAGAGTAAAATTTTCAAAATTTAAGAAGGTACTTAGGGGCAGGGAGCAAAGAAAAAAAATGGCAAGGAGTGGAGGGAGAGCAAAAAGAGAGGGGGCAAGGGTACCTAGCACATTTACTCAATAATTGTGATAAATTTAAATAAAAACATATCTTTCGCAAATTGTTGGCTAGAACTCCTTTTATGCAAGGCGAGGGCTTTAGGTCATGCTGGCTTATTAGTCACCCCCCCCCCCTAAGAGCTTGAAGCCTATTTTATTTTTTAACCCCTGCTCTAGCCTAAAGCTGCTCATGTATAGCTCTAAATGTAGTTATTCTTAAAACATTGCTTCTCTACTATATCTATATATTTCATAATATTACTAACTTAGATTAACACATAATTTAGTCAGTTCAAAAAATATTAGATTAATTATTATTTAAAACGGAAGAAAATAAACTCGAGCCTTCGGCCCTCGAGCGAAGGGGGAGGGGGGAAGGGGGAACGAAACTCATCCATACTCCGTATAAACGTAGCATATTTGCTATGCAATTTATGGGCGAGAAAAATGGGAAGGGGCGAAAATGCCTATAGGGAGGTATTAAATGCAAAATGATTAGTTAATTATTTATACAAATATTCCATTTAATTTAAAAAAAAATTGCCCTCTCCGGGATTCGAACCCACATCAGTAGAGGCATAGGCTTTTGTAGGGGCACAGGGACCCATATCAATAGAGGCATAGGCCCTTGTAGGGGAGGGCATAAGGTAATTATTGATGTTAACCAATTCAGAAACAAAAAAAATTTCGATTTATAGTTTGGCCAAGGGTCATTTTTATCATTGGTCAGTAGCCAGCGGACGGCCTAAAAGTCACATTATCAATGGTATTAACAAGAACAATATATTAATTTAATTTGAAAAAAATAAAAATTTTGCCCTCTCCGGGATTCGAACCCTCATCAGTAGATGCATAGGCTTTTGTAGGGGCACAGGGACCCATATCAGTAGAGGCGTAGGCCCTTGTAGGGGAGGGAATCGGGCAATTATCATTGTTAACCTAATATACCCAATTCAAAAACGAAAAAATAAAATTTCGATTATTTGGCCAATGGTCATATTTTCCATTGGTCAGTAGCCAGCGGACGGTCAAAAATTTATATTATCAATGGTATTAACAAGAACAAAATATTAATTTAATTTAAAAAAAAAATAAAAAATTCATCCTCTCCAGGGATTGAACACAAACCTTCAGGTCACAAAGCTGGCGCCAATAACTTGGTGGACAACGGACAACAGACGGACAACAAAAAACGAGCCCATAAATTGCATAGCAATTGTTTATTTAATGCTCGTGAATAAGTTATATGAAGGATATAAAATTAAAACACATTTTAGTAATTAGCTAATGTAAAGCCCTTCTAAATTGCTTTTTGTTTTTGTTTTGTTATTACTAAGCCTGAAAGGATTAGTCCAGCCCTATACTTTCTAAATCGTAATTTATAAATTTTAATCATTCAAAACTTAAATTTATTTTGTAAATATATAATAAGATGGATCTAATGGATAAAAAGCTAGAATTTATTTGATAATTGAATAGTTAAGAGTTAAAAATATCTTGCAATAATTAAAACACCTAAAAAATTATATAAAAATTTATTATTATAATTATTTATTTAAAGTTCAAAAGAAATAGCTTTTTACAACATTTAGTGATAATTTTTTTATAATTCTCAAATAAAGATATAAATTTGGGGTATTTAAATGAATATTTCAAAAATGGAACTTTACAGTTTTCAACAAAAAATGTTTTAAAAATAAGGGTGGGTTTAAAAAGCTATAGTAATACAGGCTTTAAGAAATAATTATTCAAAATTAGATTTGTGAATTAAAAAAAAATTCAAAGTGTTTGCTGGCTATATGGTGGGGCAAACCCATTAAACCCAACCTAGACCCGTTCACATATATATATTTTGTCCGAGTTAAGGTCAAAATCATCTCGTCAAACAAAAATAATTTTTTGTTATAGTTTGTGTAAATACAATTGTGAAACGCTTTAATAATCTTAAATTATTCTTAAATTATTAATATGAAAATTTTTAACGTATAATCTTATCACCTTTAAAAGTCCTAGTTTTTAATTAAAAGATAAAAACTAGAGATGCACCGATACCAAGTATCGGCATGGTATCGGCGCCGATACCTTGCCAAAAGAATCGGCCCGATACTTTGCTAGTATCGGCAATTACCAAGCCGATACCTTTTTCAATATGAAACTCAAAAAATAATATTTATAGTATCTCCTACCATTAAAAAATAAAACTTTCTAAATTTTTTGAAAATTGTTTCATTTGATTGGCTATAAATATTTCTATGTGGAGTATAATAAACTCATTGACCATCTGTTCCGAATAACTGCGCTTTTAAGTAAATATTGTTTTATTTTAAAAATTATTATATATTAAGCCTTAGATGGATTCTTTAGATACACTATGGAGTTATTTTGTTGTGTCAGCAGATGAAAAATTTGTAATCTGTGAATTATGCAAAGCTAAAATAAGTCGTGGGGGCAAAAACAAACATTATTTACTTTTTTATAAAATAAATTTATGTATTAATAAAATATAAAGTGTACCATAATAAAATTTAAATTTTTTTTTTGATCTATTAATCACAATACCTTTGAATTAATTAATAACAAAATTTATTATTATAAATTAATATTATATTATAAATTTTAATTACAATTGTTTTATCGTCAAAATTCTGATCTACCAAAATTTGGATGTGACTTAATTTATAATATTTAATTTGCATATATATTTTAGTATAAAAATTTTTTTTATTATAAGTATCGGCATGGTATCGGTATCGGCAAAAAAATCTTAAGTATCGGCTGGTATCGGTATCGGCATAAAATAGTGGTATCGGTGCATCTCTAATAAAAACATTGATACTTATCGCCAAACTTATCATCACACTAAAAGTTTTTCTTCAAAATTTATTTATTTAGGATAATAATTAAGTATATTTAAAATTAAGAGTATGCCTTTATATAAAATTTTGTATTTAATCAATATTATAGAAACATATGTTAAAAATCTGAGGGGAGTAAATCCCCTGGACCATTAATAATTGACATACTAAATGTTTTAACAAATTATAATCAATAAAATATTTTTAAATAGATAAACAATATACCATTCATTACCTCTAGGACAAAGACAAAACTTTATATTTATGCGCTTTTTCTTCTAATTAAAATTATTTACACATTATCCTTAATGCTGATTTATTAATTTTTTTACCCATCATATTCATAGGTTATTATTTATCTGTTCAGGGCAAAAAATTAACGGCTCTCATCAAGTTTTAGGTTTAGCATTAATAATTAAAAAATAAGCTCGGGCGTGGAAATATGAATTTCCTATTAAAACATACACTTCTTTATTAAATTAAGTATCAGTCCATGTCGTATTTAAATAATCCTTACATACGTGAAACAAAAAATAAATTGTGGTAAAGGTTACATAACATTTAGGGTAAAATAAAACTAGTGCAAATTAAAGGAATTGGCGGTAACAATGGGGTTGTCATTCAATCGCAACTCGACTTGTTCCATAGGTCATACTCTTAAACTCGTAGATTATTTTACTTAACACATCGCGATTAATTGATTATAATGCTGGGATTAAATTTAAGTCCCTCAAAAGGTTGGCTAGTGATTTTATGTCTTTTCACTTTCCTTTGTTATCTCCTACAAAAAGGTGATGTTGCAATATGGTTAAAAAATCGTTGTTTTCCTTACATAGCTGCTGACCAGTTAAAAAAAGATGGTGATAACGACGGCAAAATATTAATTTCGAATTCCCCAAACCTCATAAAATTGACTAATGCATGTGGCGAAATATGCGACTTGTCTATAAAAGGTGAAAAACGTACGTTTCACCCATTCATACGCAAAAAAGTTGATTGCCCAGCTCTCGTAGCAAATTCGTTAGATGACGAAATTAGTAATTTTGATAAAAAGCAAACTACTTTGCAATCAAAGAAAAGGCTATACGAGGAATTCTCATTCGTGAAAAGTAGTTATTATTCCAAACGAAGGGCATACGAAACTCCGCAAATTTTGACCACTAAGTTTATCAATGATTTGATAGTAGATCGCGCCTTGAGAAAGCAGATAGGGCCTTACGGACTCAAGGAAGAAGACCTTATACAAGCGGCTTTGACTAAATATTCCTTAGCTGTGAATGAAGGACTTGGATTGGATTTCGGTTCTTCCATTCCTTGGCTCAGTGTTTTAGCAATGTTAAACGGAGCGCGCCGCATGTACATGTATAACGAACTAAGTCTTCCGGCATCCTACGACAAAAGGATAGTAACATTGACTCGATCAGGTTTAAAAGACCTTTGGAGGAGCCATGATATTAAAACTAAAGGGCTAAATGGTTCAAATTTATTTCATTTCGCCATGTCCTTTTCAACGATAGAACATTTAGGGTTGGGCCAAGATGGACCTGCCACCTTAAATCTTGATGCCGATTTACAAGCTATGGCTATGATATGGTGCCTGCTGGTGCCAGGTGGTTTGCTCTTCCTTAACGTTCCGTTCACTAGCGACGAAACTAAAATTATAGCAGGAGCTAATAGGATATATGGTCAGCATCGATTGCAACATTTAATGTCAAATTGGGAAGTTCTCGAATTTTACGATGCCTGCCTTGACTTAGGTCAACAGGGATGTACTCAGGGAACGCATTATACAACGGCATTATGGGTTTTGCAAAAAGTTTGACTTTATTCTATCGCAATTAATCTCGGTTGTCAAATGAATAAAATACCTGTTGTAGTGGTAATTCACCTTGATAAATTATATAAAATAATTTTTAGAAATTGGAAAAAAGTAAGCGTTAGAAAGCTTAGATATTAATCGTTATTAAATCCTAGGCTGAGTGTAATACTATTGTACCTTCCTTTATTTGTGAGGTCTGTGTTGGATTGGAACGATATAAGTTAAATAACTATAAAAATTGTTTAAATTTAGTAACTTAATTTTAAATTGTAAGTTATAACCCAAATAAAAAACTGACTTGTATCAATATGGATTAATTAAGTGATTAATCTGAAATTTTATTAAATGTCCGCAGTAACGTACAGCAATAAATTAGAAATAATAAGACTAGACTACTTGAAACCTTTAATTTACTGGACGATAGGGCCCAAGATATAATTCAAAATATTATAATAATAAATATACATGGGCGTAGCCGGGGTGAATTTTTTTCAATGCAAAAACCCTTAAAAATCAAAAAAATTACGTTTTGCCCCCCCCCTAATCCAAAACCTGGCTACGCCCATGTAGATTTACAAAATTTGGAGATCAAAAATTTTTCATATTCAACAAAATATATTTTAGGGTTTTTGTACAAATTTTCTTGTATATTGGACCTACAGTATACGAGTTAAAAGGAATTTTTAGAGACAAAACCACTCGTGAAATTTTTTATTGGTTTGGACAATAGAAATGTAGATTAGAGACCTGCAAGGCCCGGTCCGGTCCGCGGGCCGGGCTTGGGCGGGCTTCTGCTTAAAAATAAAACAACGGGCCGGGCCTGGGCGGGCCGGCCGTTACATAACTTCACGGGCTCGGGCCGGGCCTAGTTATACTTAAGGCCCGTTAAAAGCCCTTATAAAATCAAATAGATTTAGTATCAAAGAGGTTTTATTTTTTATTTTTTGCGTTATATCTTTAACAAAAATATTTTTTGTAATGTTCTAATTTAGAATTATTTTATATAGTAAATTAACAAAGAAAGTTGAATTTTATTTTTATGCTAGTACATTAATTAATCAATATCTCAACCCGCATTATAAATGTTAAAGATAACTTATACAACTGATCCCATGGGCGGAGTAAATTTAAATTAGATAGGGGCAGTTTAAATAGGGCAAAAATGTTTTTTAAATGAAGAATTTTGGATTTGGAGGGGGGAGAGCTGCCCATCCTTGCCTCCCCATTTATACTTTCTAGCAATATTGAGTGAATAAGTTGAATATTATATAAAATTATTTATATTAATTGGTATGTAATTTATGGGCTCTCTTTTAGTTGTCCGTCCTGTCCTGTCCAACTTGTAATTTTTCAAGAATTGCTGTGGAAACTTATACGCGTTTTTAATGGCTATGGACTTATGCTTCTTTCGCAAAAAATAGACTAGCTTAGTTAATGACCGCTGATTGGCTTTACTTTTTCGACATCGCCCGACCTCAAATTCTATTATTGTTTTTGTGTCCGACTGATTACCTTTATTATTGGATTTCTTTGAGCAACTGGTCTAGGTTGTTGCTATATATAGGATAATTGCGAAACTGGCTATTCACTGCAAATTATTGCTGATCGTTGCTTACATCTACTTTATCTGACCCCCGCCAAATGCCAAAATTTATATACTCAACTCATTATGATTAACAAGTTTAAAAACAAATTATAAAATTTATTTCTTCAAGTTGCTTTTGTAAAATATAACTGTTTTTTCATTTTATATCAATAACCTAATTATTTAAAATGGTGGAAAAGCAAAGAAGCCAATTAACTTTATTAAAAACATTATAACCTTAAATAAGGGTTTAAAAGTTTATTTAACTTATATGGTTTTGTGTATCCCAAAGTGCCACTTGTAAAAAATAATTTCCATCTAGGTCGTTTCTTAAATGACAGAAGAACTCGACTGACTGGGAATTACCTATATATTATTTCTACAATATTTTATCAACATTTTTAACACATACATATTGTTTATCATATCGGTAAAAAATTAAATAAAAAAATAAAAATAAAAAAAAATTTACAGGCCAGGGCCGGGCTTAATTTAATATTTTGACAAGTCCGGGCCGGACCCGGGCTTCGAAATTTATATTACGGGCGGGCCAACTGACCTACAGGCCTCTTGCAGGTCTCTAATGTAGATCGCAATATAATTTAAATAATTTTTAAGAAACTAAATTTTTTTTAAAATTTATTGTAATTTAAAGATTTAAATTAAACAAACGGTTAAAGGATAAAATTCAAGTTGTTAGCATAAAAATTTAGAACCGTTTAAAAATAATTTTTTTACAAAAAATAATAAAATGATAAAAATTGATAGAATTTGCGGCATCAGACATATTTTGCATAACAACTTATTAACGTCCAATTTTTTAAGTAACTAACTTTATATCATCAACCAATATTCCATTAAAATTAGTGTACATCAAGAAAAATGACCTACAATTTGGAACGTAACCAAAGCTATTAAATTTAAATTAAATATATATTTCAGGAGCCCAAACTAAGTGCAAAAATTGAAATAATTTTAGGAAAAAATTTCGGGGTTAACTCATCATAAGTTTCATTTGGGGACTTGTTATACCAACCGAGGTTTTAGACCAGACCAAAGAATGGTAAAAAATTCTTTGTTTTAAAAAGCAAAAAAATAATTAAAAATTGTTTAAATTAACATTTAAACTTCCTTTACAATATAATAATAGCAAATCTTGATATGATTTTATCAAATCTTAAATAAACAACAGCAATTTTGGCATAGACTTTTTTTTAATCTAAGATGGACCTTCCCGCATTATTCACTTTGGGTTACTTTAAAAGGGGGACAAGGTGGGAAATACCTACCTTTTCGAATCATTATAAATAAATCGCCGTCCCTCATTTATAAAAGCATATGAAATAATCATAGAAAAATAAATGGCTTGAGCTCGGCAAAAAAAGTATTTCATAGGTTATAACGGCCCAACTTTTACTTTTTATTCTGTCCTACGCCGACCCGAGTTCGAAATTTTAAATTTTAGCCTGACCCAAGGCAGTGTCTTGTCTAGAGAACGGCAAAGTCAATTTTCTTCAACCTGAAACGAACCAAATCAAAAGCATTTTTAGTTTTTTAACCCGAATCCAACTCGACCCGAAAGGGGTTCAAAATCTTCAACTCAAATCCGAGGTGTTTCTAAATTTTTCAACCCGATTTCGACCCCACCCGAAAGTATAAAATTTTAGCTAAATTTTTCTACAAATAAATAGCAGCTTTAAGAAACTAATTGATGCCACAGTTTTGAGTACGGTAAAGTTATTAAAACGATTTATTTTAATTATATATAAATATTGTTGCATCCACAATTTCGGGTCGCAAATCGCCCTTCTTTCTTCCAAATTGGCACAGCAAAGGACCTCTCGCTAGTCGCTACTCGAAGGGCCAATGGCCAGAATAATAGCTTTAAAGTAGTATATCAAGAATAGATAGATTCTCCACCACTCTAAAATTTTATAAACTCTAAAAAGAAAACTAATATAACAGCGATAACAGCTCCACACCTTACACTACTTATAAATATTAAAAAACTATATGCGTATAAAACTTGAAAACTATCTATTAAAAGTAAAGTTCCTTTTATAGGAGGAAGGTTTAATATCAAAGAGCTATAATATTATCTTGTTGTTTTTCCTGTCTTAAGTTACATTAGTCAAATTTAAATTTGAAATTGGCATTAAATCTAATAAAATGAAAGGAAATTAATAAGATATAATTTAAACATATATTTTGATTTTAACTATAAAATATTATTTATAAGAAAATTATTTTATAAGAGAATGGCTAAAAAATATAGTTTTGAGTATATTATAAAAGTTTCTATGAAATTCATATCATTCGACCCGACCCGAATTGAAATTTCTAACCCAAACCCGACCCAACTTACCCGAAGGCATTTTAACATTTCCCCAAACCAACACGCCCCAAAGGCATTATAAAATTTTAAATCTCCGATTGAGGGTCACCCGTGCAAGTCTCTAGTCTGGTCCGACATTTTTTATTTCACATTTTAGGCAAGTTCTACACGTGAACTTTATTTTACCATAGAATTAAGAATCCAATCAGAAAAATTAAAGAAAAAAAAATGTTTTTGGTTCGGGCCTTGGGTTAAGTTGCCTGGCTCGAGGCCCCAATTTTTTTTTATTAATTTTTGTTTAAACCCAGCCCAAAATTTTTCCGTGCCAAGTCGGGCCGCTGGTGCAGGACTCCATAAATGGCTGATATTAAAAAAGAAAGGATGGAGACCGCCATCTTGTTGCACCACAAACTAAAGGCTTTTTATTTTTAAAAAAGTGTATTGTTTGTTTTAAAAAACATATATTAAATTACCATTACCAGTTAAAAAGGAGAAAAGAAAAAAAATATAGGAAAGTTTAAAAATTATATTGTACTTTGTTAAAATTACGTACAAAGTCCTCATACGTGATGAAGACTTAAAACTTCACATTTCTATACTCAAATGTTTTTTTATGGTACATTAATATGCCTTGTGTCATTTTGACTAGCAAACCAACAAAAGATAGATAATAAGTTATCTCTAAAAGTATTTTTTGTCATCTATAATTTCTACGGGCTATAAATTTTATTATACAATTATTACTTGTATAATAAGATTTTTTTCCATATTTTTGTATTTTTGCTTCTATAACTTTTTTAACCTTTGAAGCATAATTACTCACATAAATTGTGGTGGCTTAGGTTTTAACTTTCAATGTTATAATTGGCTGTTAACGATTAGTCTATGATCAAAGGTAATAATTTGTTAATTGTTTTATGCAAACTTAGGAAAAGATTTTACCCTACCCCTCAACTTAACCTTGGTTAAGCTACATCGCTATTCCCCTCCCAATTTCGTACAAAAGTATAAACTATATTGAAATGCAAAAATGAAAGTCATCAAAATAGTCTTTAAGTAAACAATTATATACAAAAAAAGCTTAAATTAGCTAAAAAATGTTGAACCAAAAAAACTGTAAATAAAAGCAAAATGTGTAGAGGCTACCCCACCCGCCCACTGAAAAAACAATTTTATATTTAATTTATTGTAAATTTATTTACGATAGTTTAAATTTATAATTTTTTTTGGTATGATAATTAATTGCAAAGTTATATATCATCCCGTAGTCCCTATCTCCCCTACCCCCTAACTTTCGAAAAAATAAACCCTAGCCCCTAGTGTCACTTAATAACAAAGTGATGTTTTGAAGATTTGACTTAATATTAATTTTTATCAATGAGTCTGAAAAATTATGTAATTAAACAATTGAAAAATCGACACTGAAAAAATGTATAAAATGATGTCAAGAAACCAATGTCGCCTGAATTCCCACAAGGGACTTAATTTTACATACATTAATAAGTTAAAACAACGTTATCAAATTAAAAACACTAATTAAAAAACTTTGGCAAGGTTTAGATTATGTTTATCTGTTGTTTACCCTTCAGGCAAAAATTTATATGATGTCCCTTAGTGGAGAAGTTATAAAAATTACAACGCCGGTTTTTTGAAAAGTGTTTTTTATGGTTATATAAAAAATAACAATTTTATTAGACAAGAGCCTAGAGTTGGTAGGTTATTAGCTTGTGTGCCTACTAATAAAAAAAGGGCAATATTTACGAAGATATCAACAAACCATAATTGCTTAGCTCTATTCGAAATAAACGGCTAAAAACTTTGGCGGGAAGAGTAGGAACTTTGCTTGAACCATTCGGTCCACAAGATATCGACGCCCAATTCCTTTACCAATGTCCCTTAACTTTGACACTTAATTATTTCTTGTCAAGTTAATGAAAGCACGTGGCCTTCATAAATCTGGTTATTTTGATAGGGCACCTTTGTGCCCATCTTTTTTAAAGAACACTATTATTTACATATAAAGGATGTTTTCTAAACTAAGTTATTTTGAAATTAACTCGTGTGTGAGGTGGCAAAATTTATCAAGCCCATAAGTTGAAAGGGTGCGTAATCTCGCTCAATTCTGTAACCTTACTGGATTTGTGTATAAATAATAAACAATAGTTTTTTTTAATTAAATAATAAAAGTCATGTCGAGCAATATAAGCATTATTTACAACTCTTGTGGATTTGAAAGAATCTTATAGAATATAAACATTTAAGAATACATTTTAAAAAATTTATAAAGATAAAATACTATGGTAATAAATACTTAAAAATAGATAAGGACGATAGGATTGAACACGAGTATCAATTAGAACCGGTTTTATTAAACTTATGCAAAGCCATCTGGCAATTGCGTTTTAATGCGATAAATAAGATTGTAATATTTATATTTGGGTATAAAACAGTGATTCCTACTAGTTTAAGCATACATCTATAAATAAATTATACTTAAATCTTGGACGACTAAACTATCTAACTTGCAATAAAAATTAAAATCGAAAACCAGATGTTGTATCGTAAAAAATGTAACATATACTGCAAAACATAAATCATATGATTTGAAATAAAAGATTAAATTTATTGGTCTTGGATCCATAATCCAGGTTCCATATCCTAAATTTATATAATACTTGGAAAGAAAATAATAATAATTTTACACAACACACATATTTAATACAAGTAATTGAGAAAAATTTTAACAACTAATTTCTTGGTAAGGATCTTATATAATATAAATATACGTTTAAAATGTATTTTTTTGAAAATGACAACGTTAAGTATTGATAGCTCTATGTTTTTATTTATAATATAAGGTATCAAGCGTAGTTTACAATATGAAACAACAATCAAGCATAATTCATTTTCAGGATGAAGAAGAACCATCATATCAAGATTTACCATTGGTTCAAACCATTGCAAACTTATCAAGTAACAGCTCTGGTATTTCTTCCTCACAAGCTTTCAGTAATCTAAGTCTTGACTCAACAAGCAATTATGCACTTTCTTCTTGCATTTCTTTTAGTGCCTCAGAGTCTGAGATTGATGAAACCAGTCAAAATACTGACAAAACAGTAAAATTTAGACGCAATTCTTTTGGCAATGAATTTGCAAAAAAAGATCTCAAAATTATTTTCACTCGAAGAAGACCACTCTCATTTGAGGAGGATTTACATAGAGCTAAAGATCTTGATCAAGTTGATACTCCTTATAAAATAAAACCAATACTCAAAAAAACTCCCAGCCTTGATGCAACTCCTTTTCAACACCCTTACAATGACAATTTTAGAAAATCTAAGACCGAAGAAGGTATCAAATTGAAGGGTATCCTAAAGAACAAGAACAAACTGCACACTTGTAATACTCAATCTTCAAGTGATCAAGTACCACTGCGCTCAGGACAAGGCAGTGGGAGATTTAAAATTGCCCCAAAACATTGTCAAAGTCACGAAGACGTAAGGCTTAGTTTTAGTGGCATGACTATTAATACATCAGACTCTTGCCAGACTAAGGCAAGGAATTTAGCCTATGTTAATCGTCCTAAATCTACATCACTCGATTATTCCACCATCAATGCTTCTACTCTTAAGGGCATTCTCAAAAAGGTGTCACCATCAGGTTCTGACCTACCTAGCCTTCTAAACAACCAAAAATGTGATGTTATAGGTATGTTTAAAAGGTTTTTACATACTAGACCTTAAATTTTTATCCAGAGGCATTTGACTTAAACTTTGATTTATTACACCTAACATGGTAAACCCCAGCATTTCATTTAAGTCCTGAAGTTTGTCTTGCCTAACCAATTGTATTGATAAATATTGAATACAACTTACAATGCGCAAAATCTTGGCTTCGAGCGCTTAAATGAATTATTTTAGGTTTTTAATCAATGACCAGATTTAAGCTTGTCATAGTGTTTTAGGCTGCAATATAGGATTTATATGTGCCTGCACATTAATGCCGTAGATTATCTTAGATGACATTAAAAGCCAGAAACTTTACATATGTGCTTTATTTGTAAAAAAAACTTTTAGATTCAAATTAAAGCTTACACTCCTGCTTTACATTAAAATTTTGTTTAATCAATTATATCCACTTCAAAATAACGAAGATTTGTATATATTTTTGCCCGAAGACGTCCAAGAGCTTAGTAAGTGCAATATTAGGTTGAGCTTTCTTACGTCAAATGACCCACGTTATTACTAACGTGTGTAGTTTATTTGGTTATTATATATAGAGATATTAAATACTATTTACACAGGAGCACCTAGGCGCAGTATCCTAAAATCGCGATACTCTCCCAGAGTGGCATACACCGATCGACGATACTCTAACCCCTTGCCCAAGGGAATTTTAAAAAAATCAGAGCCCGGGCCCGAAGTAGCGGCGCGAAACTTTTACGTGAATTCCGTTGTGGCGGGCTCATTGGAAAAAGCTTTGCTCGAACGGCAACCCGCTGACCAAGCTGCTTCTCTTCAAAACTGCTCACCTCATTCGGTCCCTTTCAAAAGTATCCTAAAGCATAGGCACCCCAAAACCGGAGATCATTCGAACTTTGGTTGAACCATCTTACAACAGCTTTTACTTACAATCTCGTATCTAGGTTGTTGCCGCATTGAAATACCGATATGGTCAATTTAAAAGTGATCACTTAATGTAAAACCTAAATAAATACCCTCGGACTTGCTTAGAAAACGGTTTAGCTGTATTTTCAATGAATTAATACCTAGCAAAAATGTTTAAAAACCCCCTTAATTCGTACACTCTTAAACTATCTCAGATAGATAATGAAAAGTAATGCGGTCCAGCGATTTTTCAATTTGCTTCATCTACTAGTAAACTTTAACCCGAAGGGTACTCTAATGTCGGAAAACTCTTAATACCCTCGCCTACCAAATTACTCACCGGGCTTTGAAACCTAACTGCAAATCGTGTCGAATTTAAACAGGGGAAGGATATGGGCTAGGATTTCGAGCTTAGCACAATACTACCATAACACTCATCCCTATCTATCTTTGGATCCATCTACTTAGCCCCAATCAATTCCATCTCTTTCTCTCTCTCTCAATGTTACTATCTCATTCGGTCGATGCGTTAATAAAAACAACATCATATATAGTTTATTTATACATACATCATACACATATAATTAGATAATCGATATAATTAGTTATATTATATCGCGGCTCTTAACCAAAACAATTTAACCCTTCCCCTTATGATGTAGGGAAGTGGGGGAATATTTTGTTCTAATAATGATACGTTTTTGTTTTTCGTTATACGCGGCGCCGGCATGCCCAGCCGTGTCATCATAATAGCAAGGAATAATATGTAGTTGTCCGGCTTAGAAATTCGACCAAAGCATTTTGTGCTCATCCAACACTCATTTATTATTTATTTCGTACATAATCTAATATAATCGAACGCTTTTTTTAAAACCGTTTTCTTTGTATTTACACACTTTATAATTAACGATCCTATGATGAGCCATTTGTCCTAATATTATGTTATTGTCCACAATCAGGAAATAAATGATTTCTATTTTTACGATATTTTTATATTTTTAACGTGGATAAAAATTCTACTGACTTGGAAATGTGAGATTTGTAAGCCAAGAGGTGGTATTTTTTGGATTTTATCATTTTTATTGACGAACATACCCGAGCAAAATATATAAGTTTAATAGCTTAATTAAGTGAATTGTTTCAAATGTAAAAGAGAAGAAAGGCAAAAAAATAGAATATTTCGCAAAATTAGTGCACTTTTTGAGGTTACATTATTAGTATTAGTATTACTAATGTCAAATTGTGGTTGATAATTGCCATTCAGCAATTTTCTAAGTATTTTGTTTAGGTAAGAAATCACGATCAATATAATTCCCCGAATTACTTATATGTAGTCATGTGAAAGCGCGATTTCAATGTAGCCTCTAGCACTCTAACAAATTATAAAAGCATCATTCAATCACATGAGAGTTTTGGCTAAGTTCTACAAGTGATTTACTAGCGTCAGATCTAACACTCTATTAAACATGTTCCGTAAGTACACTTTCAACCATTTTTTTTAATTAATTTATTTGACAAAATTATTATTATAAAAGAATTCATAAAGATTATTTATTCTAACTTGAAGTCTACACCTCAAAAAGAGACACAATTTTAAAATTTTTAAGCTTTGGGCCCTTAAAAAACTAATTTTTTAATTATTTTTATTTCGTAATTTTGTAGCAATAAAATGGACGAAGCTTTTTTAATAGATTAAACTGCCTTTGGGTAGGACCATAATAAATAAAAAAAAGTGTTTTAATTAGTATTCTACTTAATTTACAAGCATTTTTAATTATCCTCGCGAATCTGAAAAAAAACCAAACATATGGCCTACAGAACTGAAGTTATATTATATAATTAATACATTCCCGTGCCATTTTTTCTATGAGAAATCTTGGTTTGTATACAATATTCATAATAATAATTAAGAGAAAACAGGTTAGGTATTGAATAACAAGTAGCGATGGGCATTATATTTATACTTTTAATGAGGCAACTTATTGATTTTTCTTATAGATCCTTAAGCCATGAACTTAAGCGAAATTCGGAGAAAAGAGAGTGTTAGATTGAATTTTAAATTATTAATGTAATTAATTTTTAATGGGGATTTAATGGAAACACCCTACGGCTCTGCCCGTGCTTGAAGACTTGTAGAAATATATCCAAAAATAGATTTCCTTTTTAATGTAATATATTGCTTACACAGCATGTTCATGGGCGTAGGCAGGGGGGGGGGGCTGCCGCCTCCCCCCCTAAATGAGAATTTTTCTTTTTTTTAATGTAAATTTTTGCAAAAATTGGAAAAAATTAGTGTTTCGCCCCCCCCCCCCCTAATTGAAATTGGCGACCTTTATTTTTTTTTTTTGCTCTCACTTAATCTCGGCGAATAATTTTTGCTCGCCCCCCCCCCTAATCCGAAAGCTGGCTACGCCCATGAGCATGTTGATGTCTTTAAGAATAATATCTCATTCTATTTTATTTTAAAAAGCATATGCTTGATAAAATAATAAAACTAATTCTAAATAAATCTAGGTTAATATTTTGTAGGGATATTTTTTTGTAAGCCAATACAATGTATTTTTGTAAACTAATTTTAACCTTTGAGCCAACGCTAAATGGCAATCGTTGCACCAGACAAAATGACTCTGTAGAGAATTTAATATTTCATAGGCCTGAGGCCATAATTCATAATTAAATTTATATTAAATCATAATACATAGCTGCAAAATGAATATAGGCCTTTTCAACAAAATATTTTCTATATTTCCCGCGAGTGTCTTAGTTAATATCACGGTTCAACAAGAAAAATCGAGCGGAAAACTGTTTGAAGATTTTGGTGGATTTTTTCGCGGCGAACACGAATATATTTTTAACGTTTTTACCTATACGTCTAGTTTTATTTTGGCGTTTTTGAAACGTCAATAACTTGCAAATTAATCGGTAAAATTTTAACTTGATAAATTTCATCTATAAATAGAGGGGAGAAGAATCCATTAAATCCTCGTTAATTTTATACATCAAGTAATTACAAATTGGAACATTAAAAAACCAAAATAAAAATCTAATTAATTTTATAAAGCGCTTTTAGCGGGCTTTAGGTATATCTAGGCCCGGCCAAACCCCTTAGGTTATATTACGGCCCTTCCAGGTCAATTGTTTTATCTTAAAGCAGAAGCCCGCGTCCGCGGGACGTGCAGGTCTCTAGCAATAGTAAAAAAACACCAATACGCACTTGCTAGTGTTAAAGGGAAAGAATGGCGCCCTTAAGTCTGGGGCAATTTGTCAATGTAAAAAAATAGAGATAAGTTAATTTGAATATATTTCAAGAATTAATGGGGCTAGGGAATTTTTTTTAAAAGTAGATTCCTCTCTCTCCTTTATTTATAAATTAAATCTCTTAGGCTAAATTTTACTGATTAGGTTTCAAGTTATTGACGTTTGAAAAACGCCAAAATGTCTGTTTTTACCAACTTTGACAGCAAATAATTTAGAAACTTGACTTATAGGGGAAAAAAGTAAAAATATATTTGCGTTCACCGTAAAAAACTGTGCCAGATTCTGAAAAAGAGTTTGCCAGTTAATTTTATAAGTCCATTTTTTGTTGATCAGTGTATATTCTCCACGTTATATTTTAGTTACATTTCATTTGAGATACGTTTATCTAAGAGCGAAACTAAGATCAAAATTTTCAAAACTTTTCATGTTAAAAGCTTATAACTTGTGTACTCAAAAAAATCTATCACAATTGCTTTAAGTCACCAAATAATTATTTATTATTATCCATAATATAATTGAATTTAAAAATGCAAACATTAACTTGGTTGACTTCAAAGTCAAAAATATTTAGAATTAAACAAACCGTAATTATTTTTTTTAATTTCCATTAAAAAATTAAGAACCTCAGTCACTAGCTTATTGATAGGATGCAATATAATATTAATTGAGAACACGCTATGTAAGTCGTAATCTGTTTTCAAATAGCGAAAACATCGTTTTCACTTAAATCTTGGTAAATTCCAAAAGGTATTAAAATTCATCACATTTAGAACATACAAAAATATCGTACTAAACAAACCCCGGAAATATTGGTATAGGGTTAAAATATTTTTTTTATTATTTGCTACGAAATTTTTACAACCCCCCCCCCCCCCCCCCACATTCTAAGAACACTGTAGCGTCATGTCCTGCGATAAGCTGTTATTTATTACCCTTATTACTATGAAATTCTTAGGCACAGGCTAGATTTCTAAACCACACACAAAAACCGGCGGGCTGGCGATGTCCTAAAGACCCAGGGTTACTTTAATAATTATTATTAAAATTTTCACAATATTATAAAATTTATTTTTAATATTTATAGATTCAAATGTAATAATCTTTCATCAGATATCACCACAAATATCGCTCTCCCATAATTTGTTTTGAATTTAGTTTGCCTAGGTATGTGTGCGTAATTATTGATTTTTAATCGACTACGACGTTGTTTTTACCTCTCAGCTATAATGCTCAGAGCTATATTTTCCACTATAAAGGGGAAAAATAAAGTTTTAACAAATTATTCGTTCTTAAAAATCAATATTACATTTTTATCTAGTATTTTATTTACAAATAAATAATATCATGATTAACAAAATATTCAATTTTATCACAGTTTATTAGAGACCATATCTTTGTACAATCGAAAAATTACTTGGAAGCTTTCATCTCCTTCGAGTGACTCCGAAATTTTATCCATTATAAATGACTTTTCATAACCCTAAATATATAAATGATCAGCATTCATGGATTATTTTATAAATTTACCAATACTATTTCTGCATCACTAAGCAATCCTTGACAAAGAGCATGAAAATTTGCTTTCAAACCTAAAAAATTTTTAAAATGTTATAATCGTCAAATTAAATAATTTTACTTAACTTTGTACTTAAAGAGTTACAAGTAATTCTTCGCTAAAACCCGTTATTTATATTTTAAAAGAAGAAATGAGGATGTAATAATCAATCTTATATATAGCTTTTAAATTTTAGAAGATTTTTACTCTTGTAAATAATGTTTTTCATAGATTTATAACACCCTCTAACATTCCCGAAAATAAATCTATAAAAATCTTATATATATAGTATTTAAGCATAAATATCTCCTTTCATTACATATTAGAATTTACGATTCCAGTTATATTAGTTACACAAACTATTAGGTCAGATTTAAAATTATCATCGAATCAATCTTATTATATTATCCTTTTTAAATAAATAAATATTTTATATAAAAGCTACAAAATATTATATTAAGAAATGTGATAGAACACTATTTAAGGAAAACTATGATGTCTCAATAAAAATAAACATGAATAATCAAATAATATATTTAATTTGTACCCGAGTGAACCATATGCCTGACCATAATGATCAACCAATGCAAATATTCTTTGGGGGAATTTAAAAGTGAAGCCGAAGAACATCTAGCTTCAAAAAATCGTAATAAATGCAGGTTAGTTTCGTCTTCCAACGTTTCTTTAAGTGCTTCATTATCCGGTTTTAACAACATTTTCAAACTCAAAATTTCTTCCTGCCCTCCACTCCTATAGTTTAAATTATAATATTAGCACATTTGTATATAAATAATCTTTCCAGTTTAGAGTTACAATAAAGGCTATAAAATCATGTAAACTCTTCAAATTTTCAATCAGAGTTCCACATGGATAGCTGAAACATATATTTTTACATCTGTGATCAGATTCGGCTACTGTAAAAAGCCTTAAGGGCTGTGATGTTCTGCTCTAAAAATCGGATGAGCTGAAATAAAATGTGTAACCTGAGCATTACTGTGTTTCTAGGTGTGGTAGGAATGTATAAAAATTAAGCCCTAACCGTGTTTGTAACTTAGATGGCCCTCGACTTTGAAAAAGCTCACAATATGGTTGAATGTTTTAATTAGTGAATCGTAGGTAATATTATTTATAATTTAAAGACTTTTTTTAATATTGACCGCATCTTTTGAAAGTGTTTTTATTTGTGAAATTTTTTTTTAAATTAATCAAATATCAAGTATTCAAAAAATTAGCGAAATTGGTCATACTTAAGGTCGGCGAGAGAGGCCAATACGTCGTCAGGGTCTTCGCTACTTTTCCCCTTTTCTTTGTACGTGCTCAAATAAAACCGTTCCAACAAGTCATCTTTATTCGAAACCAAGAGCCTGCCATTAAGTATTTAGTACAAAATCTCTAAAAGGTACAATGTATATAATTTCAATCGATATGAACTATTATAACTAAAATTTGATTGTTATATAACCCGAATTACTTATCAAGTTATTTCTATGAGCACACAGTTTATTTTATTTTATCTATTACCCATTTTAACGGGATATTCTTAAGTTTAAAAAAATTAACACAAATCAAACAAAATTATTAAAATCCAACCAAATAATGGGATAAGCGCTTAATTTAATTGCTATTTTAGTTACGATTTGCAAAATTGATTTTATAACGGCCTAAGCTAATTTTAGCAAATCGTCTACAAAAATCTCTACCACGAGCCCAGTGGAATTTGATAAGTGTATGTGCGCCCGTTGGCGAACGTTATCAGAGGTTGACCATTTTTGGTGATATCCAAATCGATGGGGTTACTACTTTCTATTCATATATTAATATTAAATAAAGTCAAATAACATTAAAATGTTAATTTTTATTAATTATAAACACTATTTTTTACAATAAAACCCTAATACCAAATTAATTTTTCAGTAAGAAAAATTCATTTATCTAACCTATCGTTATGGGCACAATATTAACGTTGTTGAGCACTGAGGTAATAGGATCGATCAAGGATGACGACGTTTTCCTATTATATATTGCATTATATATTTTCGATACTTCGCAGCAAAAATGCAATAATAATTTCGGAGGAAAAATAGGCAAAAAAAGCACGTACCATATGTAAAGTTTGGCTCGCTCAGTAATAACCAAAATGTGAGAGCCTTTGCCTTTTAGGTGAGAGACGTGGGAAGATAGGATCAAGTTTGGCATTAGTTTACGACCCGTTTGATAACACATAAATAGCACGGAGGGCACGTTAGAGAATGACAAGCACACGACGTGGCTAAAAAGGTTTAATATCATAGACTAATTGAACAATGATTTTTTTTTCAAATTATAAGTTTACCAGTTAAAAATTCGTTGACAGTAATATAATATAATTACATGAAATATAAGAGACAAACTGCGTATAGAACAATGATTGGTTAAAAGATAATTTTTGCATTAAATTTTACAACGTGGCTTATCGTAGACTAATAATAAAAAGATTTAAAAGATGATTTTTGCATTAAAATATTAAGCAATTCAGAACGCCATTTTAACTGAGGATTCCGTAATATACGCACTTGTGCATATGAAAATTGCAAAAGTTATGGAAGAACTTTGCAAAACTTTCTTTCCATACGCAAGTATTCAACAAAATGAATAGCGTTTAGATTGTTAAAATTGTGTCGAACATGGCTGTCAACATCCATGGGCGTAGCCAGGGGGTGGCAGGGAGGGGTGGCTGCCCCCCTCTAAATTCAAAAAATCTTAAAAATTTCATTTAATTATGGCTAAAATTTGAAGAAATGTTATTTATTCCCTTTCTTAATCAATATTGCCCCCCCCCTCCTTTACCAATCCTGGCTACGCCCATGCCAACATCCCTATTTAATAATTATCAACTGTTGGTTAGTCTATTGTATTGTTGATCTATGTTTAAAAAATCCTAAAATTGTTGATTACAGAAAGTTGTTAGAAAATGTTAAAGACAGACTCTAATTCTCAAATAAACCAAGTTTTTTTTCGTTTTTAAAGCAAGCACTAATTATTTTGATTTCAAATGACATTAAATAAGAGAGGAGAGCTGATTTGAAAGCAATATTAAAAATTCAAAAATGATTCAGCTATTGGCATCAATTTTGAATAAATCGTAAAAAATTGATCAAATACAATGCGAATCAAAACAATAGGAAAAAGAGTTGTATTCACCCAGCTTGCAATTAATTTCTAAAAAGAAAGAGTGAGCATATATATATTTGAAAGTGTTTTATTTAAAAGCATTGAGCCATAAACAAAATATGGGAAACTCTAAAATTCTAGGCAATTTTTTGTCAAAAATCCTTGGTTTTCATGCAGGACATACTCGTTAGTAGTTGCGAAATTGACGGGTCCTATGGTAAAGGATGTTTTCCACTTTATCTTAATATTCCCGCTGCTTGCAGAATCTTTAACGACGCCAGCCGCTGGATGATCATGGATTTTGTCAACCCCATCCACGTAATACAAGGTTAATGTAGTCAGGGTTTGATTACCGTTTATTGTCGCGTTTTTCACATCCAGCGTAGCGGGGCATTGAGATCCGGGTGATATCTTAATAGTAAAAGTTGGGTTGTAGAAACGGTTAGGTTTTCTTTGGTCGACCTTCGGGTTCAAACAGACCAAAAAATTTGGTCTATTTATGCGACCAAGAAAAACAGATCCAAAAACATATGGTTTGTTTGTGTTTACTTGACTAAAACCAACAAGTCGCCCAAACAAAACACAGCCAGTACTAATAGTAAACAAATTGTTTCCACTATATTCTAAATTAAATCGTTGAATTGCTAGAGTTTGTGCAGAGGTGAAAATTTAAAAATGAGTAAAGTGCCAAACTTTATTTTGAGTCGCCTTTCAGATCAAAAAAGTTTAACTGGTGCGAGTAAAATCTTTTAGTTAAAGGACGGTTTGTGGTTGAAATGTTGAATTTATGGTAGTCTATAAACCATAAAAGCTTCAGAAACTTTACTTTTTGATACAAATTTAATTGAATCAAAGAAGAGCATTTAATAAATTTACTTAAATTTAATTATTATTGGTTTCAGTCTGCCTTAAACTTTTGCAAATTGTAAGCACTAAAATTCCAATGAGAATAAGCGCTAAGGCAAAGTTTAAATTTAAAAAAAATGTTAGTGTATATTGTTAAACATACCTGAAAACTTATATGATTGACTGGTTTAGGTAGGGGCAGCAATGGCCTAGTTGCGGTCGCCATCTTTCTAAAATCCATTATATCACGTTCCTTCTACAACAAAAAAGTTTAAATTTTTTTTGATAAAGCACCATAAACTAGCACAACTTCTAATCAGATAATTATATATGGTAATAACAATTAAAAATAAACGAAAATGAGGTTAAGTTTATGCGAAATAGGTGGAAATTAATCATCTTCATTCTGGTGTATCAATAATAACAAAAATCATTTATAAGTTATTTTGGCGGGTACTAACTTCTAAGAGGGAGTTCTCGCTGATCAAAAATTCTTGTGTTTTAGCCATAGACTAATAGACTGCTCATCTCTTATATATTCACGCATCAAAAGTGTTGCCAAAAACAACCGCCATTTTGATAAGTGAAGTAGAGTTTGAATTACGATGGATTGTATTGGACAATAATCATTGATCTTATCACATGAAACAACCCATTTTAAAATCATCATAGCGATTTTAAAAATTCATCAAACCATATAAATTGGCCAAAATTCTTGTTTCACTTTTCAAAATTGCTGTTAAAATGGGGAACACTAAGGGAATGAGCAGTCTATTAGTCTATGGTTCTAGCCGAGGACAATGCAAATTTTTTAACTTTTTTATATAATTTCAACTTCACAGGCTTAAAATTTAAAATTTGATGAAATTATAATATTTAGACACTGAGAAGATATAAATATCAAACATCCTCAATTTTTAACTTCTAACTATTGAAATAATGCTAATTATATTTTTAATCTTTTAAAACCGTTGTTTTGACGTTTAGGTGGAACATGTGCCACTCGAAAGGTAAAACCTATCAAACTATATCCTATAATTAACACTTTTAATGCTTAGCTTATAATAACAAACGCTATAAACACCCAAATCAATAAATACGTTCGAATTAACTCAACTAAATCTCAAACATATTCATCCCAACAACAACGTTAAATATTGAATAAGTGTCCAATCAAAGTTGTTTTCATAAAAGGGTTTAACTCAAAGTGGGTGTGGGTCCATAGACCTAATGATACAAAAAATTGACACACCTGTGATATTTGCATTATAATTTATTAAGCAAATTTTCAAATATGCGCGCTTATGGAGTGAAAAATTGGAAAAAGTTATGGAAGAAAGAATAATGAGAAAATTCAAGATTTATCTTTCCAAACGTAAGTTAAAATTTAATATATAACAAAATGGCGGCCTGCAACCCTTCTTAATTTGGTTTTCTTATGTTTAGTCGACTAAAGTCAAGGGCCGACCAAACAAAATCCAGCCGTGTTTACAACACTATTATATGGCTATGTCTCGGCAAAAACCCCCTCCCCTGGTGATTTTTTGAAAGAAACCTCGGTCGGTATATATGAATTTCAAAGTAATACAATACCGATATACAATGGTTTTGAGTAGATTGTGAAGGGACATTATCTTTGAAGGGATTCATTTGCCTCTGAAACTTCATGTTCATAGCATCTAAATTCAAGGCGCTTTCTGGATTACCAACAATTTGTGAACTAGATATATTAATGTTAATTTTAAAGATAAGACGAGGTTATAATAATCACTTGTTGGACGAGGATTTCTGGGAGGTACCAAAAAGGACCGGGCTCGAGGTTGAAATTATTTTAACGCTGCTATCTTTAGCACTAGTTTGATCCTAAATAAACAAACAAATAAATCCAAATATGAAGTAAATAAATAAATTTTACAATACTATATAAAATCGAGTAACTGTGTTGTATATGTGAAATTACAAAGGCAAAAATTACTTTTTGCAAATTTTGGGTGGTGATTTTTGGCTTGAAACTTTCTAAGGAAGACAAACATGCACGTTTCTCGATTTTTAAATCGCTGGTCTTCTTGTTGGAAGATATGAAAGTTTGTAGATTACCCGCACCATCCAAAATACTGCAATCGTATTATGATAAAATTTAACAAATAAATAAAAATTTTGAATTATTCTCAACTTTTAGAATCAAACTATCAAAACTGTTGCTTAAAAATCTATATTTTTAAATGATATTTCAAATAATCATCATAATATTATAATACAAAATTAGGTATTACGCCTCTTCTAGATTGGTTATGAACAAGGGTGTGATGCGCCTTTTGCCATTTGGTAGTCTGGTTTCTATTTGGCGGTCCAACGGTTTCTGCACGTTTAAATACAAAAATTATAAAAAAAATTGTCCACTAAACTATTGTGATACGATTTATCTACAAATTCACATGATAAAATATACATGTAATTACTTCAAACTTTTTACGGAGATTAGAGGGCTGGTGTTTCGTGAATTGAGCACTCTGACTAGGGTTGATAGCTAGAGAGGATACGTGTGAAGATAAATTAGCCGGATTCAAGAGGTCGTATTCATTGCCGTATATCTTTTTCTGCATGTTTAGCTACAAGGAACATGCAATAAATTTGAAAAATTAACAATACTTTTATACACACGTATTATATCATAATAATTAACTTATGTTTTTATGCATAGCTTATTATTTATCCAGTATAAACATATTAGTTTTTATTATAAATAATTCAAAAACTATATCTAATTTAAGTCCAAAATTTTCAAGTATTTCACTTTTTCTTCGGGACTCAGTGGAGTTCCAATTTCGTTTTCGTTAAACTGAACGAAAGCTATGGTGCCATCCAGAGAACAAGCAATCAAACTCTTCCCATCAGCGCTCCTATATTTAAAAAAAATTCAAATTAAACAGCAAAAAATGAGTCTTTGTAAATATAAATCATATGCAGTATCTGAATGTTTTACCAATATTCAAAATATTTAAATTTTGAATTTATCTGATTCATCATCACAAAATATTTATTTTTAACTAATATTAAACTTATTTATTAAGGTTTTGACAGAGATTTGAAGCATTTTGTCACAGAAAAAGGACTTTACAAATGGTCAAAATCATATACATTTCGACTTGTGTAATATCAAAATGAAGAAATCTCATATAATATAAAATCACTTTGTTTCGCATTTATTAAATAAAGCTTAAAGGTAAAACAAAATTTATAATTTTGTAAAATAAAATTTAAATTAAAAGAAATAAGATAAGATAAGTGACGCACAGGTTCTACTGATAAATGAGTTATTTTAAGAGTATTACAACTAAAGTTTGACTAATAACGCGTTAATTCTAACTAAAATTCGAAGATATATAACTTCATGAAGACCAAATTTTGAAGAGAAGATAACATTAAGATACCAAGAAATGTCCATTATGGCTTGAGAAAATAGGTCGTGTATCACGACAAGCGGTCTCTTCAAAGCCGTCATCTGTCAACCATGAAATAAATTGCATAGCAATTAATAATTGCATATCAAATAACATTTATTTATAAACATTATTCATCAATGTTCTTTTGTTTTTTAAAGCTTTTTACCCATATAGAAATGGATCGATCTTTGCTTCCCAACGCGCATGAAGAGTACTGCTGAGGCTAAAAAGATTTGAAATGGTTTATAGAATAGTAAAGTTTAAGCTAGAAATTGAATTAATTATATCAGTAAATTTTCATTCACTGAGCCAAGAACAGACGGGCACCCCGATATAAATCGACTTAAAGGGTTAAAGTTTTGGAAAACAATGTGGAATTTAGCCCAATAACAATATATTCAAACAGCGAATTTTCCATAATTTTTGAAGTTTTCCATTATAAAACAACACAAGTCAAATGGGACACTTCAATTTTCGTAAAAAATGAGCCCATTAATTGCTTAGTAGATTAAAGTTGTGGGTTTTCGAAACTTATCACAACCTTTCTCATTATATTCTTAGGTATTCTAGCAAAAATAACCTCTAGAAAACGATAATTTTCCATGAGAAGCGTATAAGCGCTATTTTAACTTACAGCATTGATATATTAGTAGTGTCGTTATTTGGGATATATCTGCAATGGTATGATGTTAAAATTTCCAGATTAATTACAAATTTAAAGCGATCTGTTTTCAAATCACATATTAACCATTGCAATAAGGTAGGGGTACGGAGAGAGGTTTATAAGATGCATCGAGAACTGCAAATAAAGAACCTGATTACATTCATTTCACATGCCTCTCATATATCTAGATTGTAAATTCTTTATTATTCTCTCTTAAGAATTCCGTTCAAACGGTTAAAGCATTTATCTAAAAATAGATTCCTTTGACTTGTATCATGCGACTAAGAAAAATCGAGCAAAAACCTTCGACACCCAAAGGTTGGCCCCACAAAACCCAGCCGTTTCTACAACGCTACTCTGTACACAAATGAACTTACTTTAGTCGCACCTTTTTTGATGTGCTTCATGAGGATGTTTGGATTGAAACGCTATAAAATATTAAAAAAAGAGTATTTTGAAGATTAAGTTATTGAGAAAAAAATATTTACTGAAATAAATAATTGTTTTAACTTTTATTTAAACTCAAAACAATATTATAAAATCAAAAATTATGTCACTATGTTAAAAATTCAGTCTTTAAAGACTGATATTGAGAAACATTTAAACAAATAAAATAAAAAAACTTGTATTGAACCGTCGTGGTAAGATTTTCACTTTTATGTCAATAATTAATTCCGACTGGCAACATTAATATTTCGAAAATAGTTTAATTTTTAAAAGATATATATATAAATACAAAAAAAGGAAATAAAACACCAAAGGCATCCTATTTTCATTAGCCTATAGCATAGTTTTAAATTACTTTCATAAAGAGAGGATTGATAATTTTTTTGACTATTTATAAATTATACCCAAATACTAAAACCCTACTACATTTCAAAGTCAAGATAATAGGAACAAACATGGGCATATATTCATACCGATTTGCCAATAAGTTAACTGAACTATAGCCCAAAACGGTAAAAATAATAGCTCAAAAACCAGATTTTTTTTCGAACAGCCAATTTAGTAAATAACAACCAAAGATATCGCCTTTCGAACCACAAGTATCGAGAAAAGTGAATAAGCATCTGTTTTTATGCCAATTTTACAACACTGTTCTGGTAAAGTTAAGATTTAAATGTGAAAAATCCTAGTTTTCCTTCATCCCATATTCAAGAAAATTAAATATTACCACGCAAGTGATAGCCTTGCGATGCCCCACGAAATCCATGTTTGTTTTCCAGCCATTTCTTTCGATAATTTGAGCTGTGGGACCTGAATTGTTCATAGCGTGGGCCGATACTATGTAATGACCGTCGGGGGACCAGCCTAGCCTTAGTATATGGGTCGTGCCTCCACACTAATAAATTTTGAAGGGAAAATAATTCAAATTTAACGATCAAAAAACGAGATTATATAATAGGTTATTTTTGCTCATTTCTTAATTTTGATTTACACGCGATATAAATAATGATTTATTCTTTCAAGGCCTACAATTTATATGGGCATCATACAGAAAAACTTATGAATGATAATTGTTTTATGTTACATACATATGAATAATGTTCACCGTGCCATATACAATCAAGTTCTTTGGCTTAATACCAGCACCGAACGAGATAACTAAACTATATAACTAATAAGAGCCACGTTTTATAATGTAGGGAATCGGGAGTAAAAAAAAAAAGTTCGAAATTATAATTCATTTAATTTATAGTAAATGGATTAAGCGAATTTTTAGCTTATTGCCATAGTTGCCAACTAAATTCAAATTTTAAGATTTTTTTTGATAGCGTTGAAAAGGGGCTGGATTTTGTTTGGGCGACCATTGGTTTTAGTCGACATAAACAGACCCCAAAGCTTTTTTGGTCTGTTTTTCTTAATCGACCTCTGGGGTTAGTCAAAATTTGAAAAACATACAAGAAGCGACCGTTAATCTTAGTAAAACCCATGGGCGTACGCAGGGGGGGGGGCGGCTGCCCCCCCCTAATTTTAAAAATAAGATTTTTTCAATACAAAAACCCTCAAGAATAAAAAAAAATTTGTTTTGCCCCCCCCTAATTTTGCTCTGCCCCACCCTCATTAGGCTCTGCCCCACCCTAATGTGGCTCCCCCCCTCCAAATAGTCGAGACCTTTTTTTTTTTTTTTTTTTTTTTTGCTCTCAGTAAAATTTTTGGTAAGGATAAATTTTGGATTTGGATAGTCGAGACCTTTTTTTTTTTTTTTTTTGCTCTCAGGAAGATTTTAGAATTTTTTTTTTTTTAATCTGCCCCCCTCTAATTTAAAACCTGCGTACGCCCATGGTAAAACCAAAAGTCGACCAATCAAAACCCAGCAGTTTTTTACAACACTTCTTTTTATAAAGTCCCTAAACAACATTATTCATTCAATAGGGGAACGCATGTGTTCACAATGAATAAGTGCTCAATACTAGGATTAAAAGATAAAAAATATATTATGTGTAATTATGAAGCCGATGAGACTATTGAAATTCGAAACTATAAACGAACGTAATGTACTAAAAGAAGAATAGAAGATATAGGTCTAGCATTTTAGCATTTAACGAACGAACCTCTGTGAATGGTTTAGTTATTTCGGTTTCTTGTTTCCAATCCGAGGTTCGCCATATCCTCAAAGTTTTGTCATCAGCCTGCCAATATATAATTTTTGGCTTTTGAAAAATATTAGGAACAATTATAAGTGTTGCATTTATGTAAGGGTGGAAATATTTGGAAATTTTATACTTTAGTTTATAGCTCTTACGACAATTTCATTTTCTATTTTTTTCAATTTCTCCAAGATCTCAGAAACAGGACCACACAAAAATACAAATTGACTATTAATTAAAAAGTTAACCTTTCTTAAAAGTATGATCTAGACTTTAGAGCTCAGAACTTTATTTGATTAAGTAATTCAAAAATAACAAAATTATTAATTGCTATGCAATTTATGGGCTCGTTTTTTGTTGTCCGTCCGTCCGTCTGTCTGTCCGTCCGTCCGTCTGTCCGTCCGTCTGTCTGTCCGTCCGTCTGTCTGTCCGTCCGTCCATCCCTATCTATTTGCATTGGGTATATTAGGTTATCGATTTTTTAAATTAATGCATGAGAAAGAGGTGCCCCACCCCTCATCTCTATCTCCCTCGGTGTGTTATAAATAAGATTTGTTAAATTATCTATTATATAATAAACATAAATAAAAGTTGTTTACTTTTAATTGCTATGCAATTTAACTAGTTATATAATAAACATAAGTAAAAGTTGTTTGCTTTTAATTGCTATGCAATTTAACTAGTTTTTGTTATATAATAAACATAGATAAAAGTTGTTTACTTTTAATGCTATGCAATTTAACTAGTTATATAATAAACATAAATAAAAGTTGTTTACTTTTTAATTGCTATGCAATTTAACTAGTTTTGGGGTTAGAATCCCGGAGTTTTTTTGACTCTTATGATTGTTCTTGTTACTATCATTGATAATAAGAATTTTTGGCCGTCCGCTGGCTGCTGACCAATGAAAAAAATGACCATTGGCCAAAATGTGAATCGAAATTATTTTTTTCGTTTTTTTTTGACTATTATGATTGTTCCTGTTTCTACCATTGCTATTATGACTTTTTGGCCGTCCGCTGGCTGCTGACCAATGTTATATAATAAACATAAATAAAAGTTGTTTACTTTTAATTGCTATGCAATTTAACTAGTTTTTGGGTTAGAATCCCGGAGTTTTTTTGACTCTTATGATTGTTCTTGTTACTATCATTGATAATAAGACTTTTTGGCCGTCCGTTGGCTGCTGACCAATGAAAAAAATGACCATTGGCCAAAATGTGAATCCGAGTTTATTTTTTCGTTTTTTTTGACTATTATGATTGTTCCTGTTACTACCATTGCTATTATGACTTTTTGGCCGTCCGCTGGCTCCTGACCGATTGAAAAAATGACCATTGGCCAAAATGTGGATCGAAATTATTTTTTTCGTTTTTTTTTGACTATTATGATTGTTCCTGTTCCTACCATTGCTATTATGACTTTTTGGCCGTCCGCTGGCTGCTGACCAATGGAATAAAATGACCATTGGCCAAAATGTGATTCGAAAACTTTTTTTTCGTTTTTTTTGACTATTATGAATTTATATCCACTTTTACCGTGTCCTGGCTGCTGACCAATGGAAAACAATGACCATTGGCCAAAATGTGATTCGAAAATTTTTTTTTCGTTTTTTTTTACTCTTATGAATTTATATCCACTTTTACCGTGTGCTGGCTGCTGACCAATGGAAAAAAATGACCATTGGCCAAAGTGAGCATCAAAATTTTCTTTTTCGTTTTTTTGGCTATCATTGACTTATAGAGTATCTGTTGGTACTGACCAATAGAGAAAAAGTGACCATTGGCCAAATTTTTGATTTTTTTAATTAAAAATTGTTCAAATTCAACAAAAAATTTCTCCCAACAATTCTGCAAATTCTTAACATTGTGTTGTTTTATAATATAATGTTTGTTAGACCCATAGTCACTAAAGGCCATAAAAACTAATGTAATACGAAACTAGATGCGAACACTAAATCTAACCCTAACCCTTGCCTATATTACATTTTGCCTTTATTGCATTTTACCTATAATGGAAAATTTGTATAAATAATTAATTAATCATTAGGCATTTAATACCTCCCTATAGGCATTCTCGCCCCTTCCCACCTTTCTCGCCCATAAATTGCATAGCAAATATGATACATTTATACGAAGTACAGATGAGTCGTCCCCCCTTCCCTTCCCCTCTTCCCTTCCCTTCTCCCCCTTCCCACGAGGGCCGAAGGCCCGAGTTTTTATATAAATTTTGAATTTGAAATAAATACAAGAGAATTGCTAAATAATTTAATTCACTTGAGTTGCTAGATATTTTCCTGTTGGATCCCAAGTAGCTCCTTTAACTAGGCCACTGTGCCCCTTCAAAATTGCAGCCATTTCTATCAAATGTAAGAAATAAGAAGTTGATAAATAATAAATTATATGCATATACAAACATTTAAATTTAGCTAAAAATTATAGTAAGTTATTGAATTTAAAAGACAGAAAACATTAATAAACCTGGGAATTTTTGAGCATTCCATATTATGACTGTGTTGTCAACACTGCAAGATGCGAGAAATACATCATGAGGAGACCATGACACATCTAATACATCTAAAATCCCAAATTTTATTTAATATAATTTTATGTATTCAAATTCAAGAGCTGCATTTCAGGTTAAAATGAGCACTGTTATTGTGTACATTACATAAGAAATTTATATGTAAACGCTATTTTATTTTTATTTTCAGTTTTCATTAAATATAAGTTGTCAAACAAATGCTAATAGAATTGGGATAAAGCATGTGTAAAAAAATTTAATTACATATTTAGCTATCTTTTAACATTACATCTTAGTATATTCTTCTCTATTTCAACAAATTATTCAATATGGTGATAAGATAAGCTGTCTGGTTTTTTTAATTAAATAAGAATATATTTAAATTTGAACCTCCTATATGTCCTCTCAACATGTATGCAGTTTTCCAATATTCTCCTGTCGTTTCTCTTCCTATATTTCTGATACCTAGTTTCCAAATTATGACCAGCTTGTCATCACTTCCTGATGCTAAAAACTCTCCAGAGCTTGACCATCTAACACAATTTACACAAGCTTAAAAAATAATTAAAAGTGTAAAATATTTGTACATAGATGATTGTCCATGTGACATAGCAATTTTGGTATAGCCACATTTTTCTCATCTTCTTCTTTCAAAACAGGATCCATGTTCCATATTACAATTTTGCCACAATCTTGCCCTTTTTAAAAACAGTTTGAAAATAGAGGCATATAATTATGAATGCAGTAAACAAGTAAGGCATTAAATGCAAATATAATTATAACAGAAGAAGCTCTGAAATATGTATAATTTTTCATTAAGAAATTAATTTAAGGCTAAAAGTTAAGCTCACAAAAATTACATTTTTAAAACATTAACACATAAATTTTTCAATTAACTCTAAGCCCTAAAACATTGTCAATTTTTAAGACCATTTTTTGTAAGATACTTTTAGCCGTTTATTGAATACCTCACCTTTAACAGTTTTTATTAAAAATTAGTAAAAGTAAGTTATATAATCATGGGCATAGCCAGGGGGGGTGGCAGAGGGGCGGCTGCCCCCCCCCCCTAAATGACGAAAAAAAAATTCCAATGCAAAAACCATTAAAAATTAAAAAATTTATGTTTTGCCCCTCCCTAATTGAACTTTTAAACGTTCCCCCCCCTAATCCAAAGCCTGGCTACGCGTATATAATCAAGACTTACCCAAACCGCCTGTAGCAAATCGCTTTTCATCGGGATGAATATCTACGGAATAAATAGCGCAACCTTTTTACATAATTTTTATGAGTATTATACATCCTACCTGCATGATTAACCCACGGCGGTTTTAAAAGTTGCATATGGTTTAATGAATGAGGCAAATCATATGGCAAAAGTACCAAAAGATGTTAATACTTTGTCCTAGTGTTAAAAAAACGGCTGGTTTTTGTTTGGTCAACCTTTGGTTTTAGTCGACTAAACATAGACAGACCAAAAGTTTTTTGGTATGTTTTTTAGTCGCATAAATAGACCAAATTTACCAAAACTTTAATTTATTTATGTCTAGTCGACTAAAACCAAAGGTCGACCAGAAAAAACCCAAATGTTTTTACAACAATAATTTGTCCAATGTAGTGACAACTCAAATTTTTTTCAACTTTTAACATATCACTTTTCTATAAGGGTCTGGCGTCGAACCCCAATAGCATTTTTTAAAGTTTATATATGAATTTTTTGCGAAGAATAAACATATTTATATACAAATACCTCCTCCCCCAAAGTAACGTCTGGTAACTAAAGAAGCGCAACAAAACAAGGCAAGCTATCTTGAAGTAATAAAGAGCTTGCGGCCTGTTACGGTCTTTTTTATTCTTTTTTTTTTCTCTCTTCTCTCCCCCATTTATATTTATATGTTTTCCTTTTTTTCGAACATTAATATGGACTTTAACGAACAATAAACTTATTTATATAAATATATTCCCCCCGCCTCCAAAAAAACTAACGTCCAGTAACCAAAAAGAGTGCAACCAAACTAGGCAAACTGCCGTAAAATACTAGAGCTCGTGGCTTGACCCCCCCCCAACAAACGACCAGGAACCGGTGTAATGCAACCAAACAAGGCTAAATACCTTTGAGAATAACATAGATTGAGGCTAGATTATGGTTTTTTTCTTTCCCCCCCCCCTTCATTTTTTTAAACCAAAGACAGTAACCAGAGTGCGACCGAGCAAGGTGAACTATTTGTTAAAGAGTTACAGAGCCTGCTACAGATGGTATGTCAGTTTTTCTATGAAATTTTGATATATTTTTTTGTAAATTGAGTGTACTACCTACTAATTTGCAGTATCTCTATACCTGCAATATTGCTTCTAGCCAATAGATTCTCATATACATCTCTAAAGATGGAAACTTTGAGTCGTCCTAACACCAGTAATCATTAAGAGCACCTGTTAGTTGGGACGGTCCTATGAGGTGTTATGTTTGTCCTATGTAGTTTTCCGATCTCGTGTAATCTCGATCTCGAAAAAACTCGTCTCCTCTCGGATGTTATTATAAATATCCTTCTCGTCTCGTCTCGCCCTAACATCTTGGTCTAGTCTCGTCTTGACTCGATTTGAAAAAATGTATACTAAATTCAAGTGTTGTAAAACCGCTTTGTTTGGTCGACCTTTGGTTTAAGTCGAGTAAACATAAACAGACCAAAGGTTTGATCAAAAAACCTTGGGTATGTTTATGCGATTAAAAATATAAACCAAAATACCTTTGGTCTATTTATGTTTAGTCGACTAAAACCAAAACCAAACAAAACCCAGCCGTTTTTACACCACTACAAATACTATTTTTCTTATACTAAACTATTATCTAATTTAAATTTAAACCCTAACCCTACAAACAATTTTTCATTCAAAAAGCTTTACGACAAAATCAATAAATAAGTTAGTTAACAGCCATCAATATCACTTGTTTATTACCACATTTCATGAAAAGGATAACTTTGTGCGTAAATATGGCTTAACATTATGTTTTATAATAATCATTTATAAATTTATCATTTTAACACTACTGTTATGTCAAAATATTTATCATACTAATATAAGTTTTTTGTATTCAATTTGGTTATAAATTTGGGCCAACTAGGAACCTTAATTAATATTTGCTAAAGCTTAAACAAAGTGTTGCCTTCTATTAAATAATTTAAGGCAAAAATTTTAGGCTTTTGATCTAACAATCTTCAATTATAACCTAACTTTTTTGCACGTTATGAGAATCAGAAAGTTGCCAGTGTATAATTGTAATAACATCATAGATGCACAATTTAGAACGTTTTAAAAACCAATAAATTGCACCAATATCATTTTAAACCAAGAAACTCAAAAGTATACAATCATTAGTTGTTGTTAGACCATATTTTATATTTTACAATATTTACTTGATTTTTCTTACTATTCGCCGATGAATTAGAAAGCCCTCATCAACATCACCTTTAGAATGTGAAAATAATATAGGTTATTTTTTAGAATTTCAGTGGAGTGTCATGAGATGAGTTCCAAAATAACAAACCCCTATCAGACCTATGATTTATTCTATTACGACATTTAGAAATAGTCAACGATTTTTTGACAGTCGTTCTGAAGGCACATAGATTGCTGGGATCCCCAAAAAATCTCCAGCCCTTCTAACAAAATTTGAATATTAAATTATTATCAATCATGTGAAATTGTTGCGAAATTTTAAAATGTAATACAAATATAATATGTACTAATTTATTAAAAGTTATTTTAAAAAGATTTATATTGTATAATATTACTATGGATTTAGATACATGATAAATACATTAAAAAAATTATTTCCTCTAAGAGTGACCTATACCGTTTAAATAAATTAAAATTATTAATAGCTTTCTGTGCTGCAATAGATCTAATCCACTAGAATGTGTTAATTATTATATATCAAAATAATTTTTAAAGCCGCTCGCTGAAGAAATCTTGTATCGTCTCGTCTCGAAATCCTCCAATTTCGGCTATATTTTTCAAAATCTCGTCTCGAGACCATAAAATTTTCTCGGATTTTGTGCATCACTAATCCATTGGCACCCTAATGTTTAATAAGGTTAAGCAAAACATGTCAGCTTAGAACCTTGCGCTTTACTCTTAAACTAGCAATTTATCATAAACTCAAGTAATTTTATTCAATACAGCATCTCTCTTTGATTATTATATATAAGAACAATAAATCTTGTCCCATTAAGGCATTTGTCGCATACGATAAAATGTGCTATGGTGGTTTGTTCTATCAATGTTAAATGTGTGCAATTAAGAAACCCGCTATTTTACAAACACTCTTTGAAATATTTTATTTCAAAAATTTTGATTTAGGTATATTTCAAATTTGAGGGTTGGGTGATACAATCTTTTCTTTAAATTTAATCCAGTGAGAAAATAGGTAGGGGGCGACTTTCCATCTATAATAAGCCCTGATTCATAGGCGTAACTAGGATTTACTCATGGGTATTGTTACAAAATTTTCAAGGTGAAATTTTGTTTGTAAATTATTAATTTGGATAAAAATGTTTTTTTCTAAAAGTTTATAGTGACAATAGCGTAAAAATATTCAAATACTAAAAGTAAAATTCCAACAAATATTTATTTATATTCAATATAAAAATGCTATAAATTGAAAATCAATATCGACGATTTTTAGATATAGATAGAAACGCATTTACAATATCTTTAGTTTCAGGAGTATATTGCCTGTGTACATAGAGCAACGTTAATCCGGTAAACCTGAAATTAAAAATTAACAAAACCATTTAGTTTACCTTTCTTGTCCAATTGTGCTTCTAAGATATGTTTTAAGTCTTTTTAGCACTGTAAAACACCGCTCAGTAGAGCACGTTGTTACAGGTAGGGTTGCTAATATATGGTAAAGAATTTTAATATTAGGATAAAGATCTAGTTTGGAGGCATGATTGGATAAGGTATACAATACATTGCTTGCTAATATTTCTGAATTGGAGTTTTTAAAGGATTAATACCACGATTCAATTTCGGATTCAAACTGCTCTTCTGCTTCTTCAAGATCATCTTCATAAAATTTTGCTAATATTAAAAAATTATTTAATATCTGAGGAGTGAGCTGAACGGGGTCTTTAATAAAAAGGGCTTCAAATCCCATAAGTATTTGTTGGTTTTTAATGAATCCTTCATCTAATTCAGCTAAAACAGAACCCAAAAAGGGATTATACAACGAGATCCTGTAATAGGCTTCGGGGCATGTTGTCTATATGTTTGACCTTAATGTAGGAAGGGACGTCCTTCTAGGAATAGTAATGAAAAGATCATGACTTTTTCCAAATGTTGAAACATTGGTAATATTTATAATCAGTTTACCATTAACATACCATAAGTATTGAATGTTTTTTGAATGTTATCCTTACTATTATCTATTTTAGACTTCACACTGGCAGTATCTAGAAAAATAATTAGATTTATAGTAAGTTATATAAAACATTTTCCTTCACAAACTCTCAATAGCAAAACTTACCAATTGTTAGTGTTTGATTTTCCTTTTCCTCTTCTTCTTGTCCTCTTACAGAATTTTTACTACTATCATTTTCTAAAAAACGAAATTCTAGAATCTAGAGTGAGTTTGAACAAATAGTAAATTACCTTGATCTCCAAATGTGATTAGTATTTGATTATCCTCTTTTTCTTGTACTCTTACAGAATTAGTACAATCATTTTCTAAGAAACTTTCTAGTATCTATATTTAGCTTATATAATTTATTTATCACCCTGATCTCTAAACGTTAGTGTTTCTTCTTCTCTTAGTGAATTAGTACCATCATTTTCTAAACTAAATTCTAAAATCTAGAGTGAATTAAAATAATTTGTAAATTACCCTGGCTACTAATTGTCTCCTTTGAAAAGTTAATTTTTTTAGGGAAGTAGTTATAAATGGAAATTAAAATTTCGGAAATAAGATAGGATGGGAGCTATTTATCTAAAATTCAAATTTCGAATAGAATTTATAAATTTTGAATATAAAAAATAGAAAAAGCAACGAAAAACTTAATAATAATTCCAAAGAATTTATAAATTATAATTATCAGTAATGTTTGTGTGCAAATACAATATAAAAAATATATTATTTGAAAATTATGGTACAACCTTAAAACCACCCTCTCCCTACGCCAATGCGCTGATTAATTAATAACTAGATGCTATCCAACTTAGCACTTCTCACTATTACCTGCTATGTTTTAATAGCTAGGTTATGAAATAAGTTTAAGCTGAGGCGTAGAGTAAGAATATATGTTTGCATGAATTAAAAAACAAATTTGCTCTATTAAAAATCTATTATTGAGACGAGACGAGAATTTTAACAAATATATTGCATTTAAAAATACCTTGTACATTTTTTTATTTATTCCCATCCTAAATTCGACTCATTGGGATGTATGCCTTATTACTATTGAACACATAAATTCAAATGATAAGTGGTCAATTTTAAAAATTTAAAAGCTTTTTAAGTTTAATTTTAAAGTAATATACATTAATTGATATTTTAAGGCACATTAAAGTTGAAGGTAAAAAGATTTGTGGGTACTAAAATATATGCAAACGAACATAAATTGTACGGAATATTACTTAAATCACATCTAAAAATAATGATTACAACTCTTATGAACATTTATTAACAAATACTAATATAGACTATTTTGGGATGCCCTTCAGAATATACTATCTTACGTAGGGAAATGAACGTACAAAGTTAACTATATCTGTGGATTTCCGCATTTATTAGGCCAAGGTTAATTAAATAAAAAACTATTATTAAATGACAAAACTTTTATTACTTAAACTTTTTTATTCAACAATTATACCGATTTTTGAACTCAATCTTTTAGGATTCGTCAAGTTCATTTGTTCAAATATTGTCTGTGCAACCGATAAAAATTTGAATCCATTAGGCTAAAATATATCCCGACTAAAATTAGCGAAGCAAACAAATACAAGACTATTTGGATAAGACTTAAATCCAAAAATAGTTAATTATACAAATATCAATATGGCTTTAGCTATAATTTGGTTTGATAGATTTCTTCATCTTTAAATTTTTAAATCGACTTATATATGTGGGCTATTATGATAAAATTGATTTTATTATTCTCGGTTTTACATTCAGCCTTATCAGGAGGACATGGTAGGCTATTTGACACATGACATTTTAGTATATTTTTGATTAAATCAATATAGGTAGTGAAGGCGGATTTTGGCACATGAACCCAAGAGATAAAGACGTAGATGTGTGTGAGGATTTTTATAGTCACGCATGCAATGAATGGATTCGGGAACACGAATCAAAATTAGACAACGGACATCAACACTTGACAAAAGTCGAAGTTCTCACCATACAAAACATGAAATACATAGCTCGCTTATTAGGTAACAACTAACAACTATACAGTGCTATGTAGATAAATTTCGGGGTTGATCCTAAGTGTTGCTTTAAAATCGACAAGTCTAAGATTATGTTTGCAAATAATTGTGTTAGTGATATATATTTTACAATAGTTTTGATTTCTTAAACTGTTGCTCTAATGTGTTAATCTCAATTTAGTAGAATGTTTTCCATAAAATGTTAGAATATAACCCCGGTATGTTTTTGTAATCTTCAGGCGGTCGGGAGTTTTACCAGGAAAAATTATGCTATAAATAATAAAAAGAATAGTAATATACCTTTGGTGTTCTATTCAGCTTTTTTAATAATTGAATAAAAAGATTTAAACAAGCTCGAGTTGTAGACAATATAAACGTTATACCGAGCTAAATTACTAAAAAAATTATGCCCTAATTTATGGAGAACTTAAATCTTATAATTTGTTTTCTAAATGAGGCTTTTGAGACTATATAATGCGAAGGCAATGAGACAGTTGTCTTCCTTAAATCCATTTTGCAAATTATAATAAAGATTTAACCAAATAATTTTTCAACCACTCCTTATATCATTATTACCCTTTGCCCCTCTTACAATTAACTCCTGGATCGACCCATATATATGAATAATGATATTATTGAATAAATTTAAAAGATAAATATTAATATGCCGCTCATTTGGTATTATTTACCTAAATATATATAAATGTTTGATGTCGTGATTGCTATACCTAGCCGATCCCAATTACCGGCCTAAAGCCAACATCGATACCAAGAGCAAGTTATTGTATGATTCTTGTATGACGAGAGACATAGAAGATATGGACGACAGTACCCTGCGACAAAATATAGCTCAAAAACTACTTACAACCGATGCTTGGAAAAAAATGGCAAACTTTTTTATAAACAAAGATTACGACTCTTTCAGAACTGAAACACTTGAATCAGTAGAATCGGGTATGTGGAATATGCAATCTGTAGTGACAGATCTCTCTTCCTTTAATATTTTGTTTGAGTTGGACATACAACCTAACTACGACGAAATGCAAAGGAATGTGATAGTTATGAGACCAATTAGACCTAGGCTAAAGGTTATTAGGTTTTATAAACAACCCGAGGTCCTCGCCGAGTATAAAGAGTACGTTTCTCAACTAATGGGTACTCTGTTTGGTTTTAACGATGAAGAGGTCGATGATATCATTGCTCTAGAACTTGAATTGATAAAGGTAAATTTAGGAAAGTTATTTGATATAATATAAATACATTCTTGCAAAGTTTTGCAATCATTGTTTCGGCCTAAAAATTCTCAGCTTTTAATGATTTTCATTTTTGATTCCAAGACGAAATATTGGCATCATTTGAACAAAGGCTTATATTAAAAACTATCTGCTACACATCTTAAAATGAGGTTTTTAGTTTAAGCATATAGGCATTCGATTGAATCGGAATACATCAATTAAGCTTCTCTCAGATTTTATATTAATTATTTACATTATATTTTTATATTAATTATTTACATTATATAATTGTGCTGTCCTCTTTATTACATAAAGGCTGCTAATGCATCGAAACTAACCGACGACCGGGACGACAAATTTGTTCCATTTATAATTGAAGATCTCGATACCTTGTTTCCATACGTAATCGATCAAATTTAAGAAAAAGCTTGTACATTCCATTAACAATAAAAATTGATAGATCAAGTCACATCTGATATAACCATAGACTAATAGACTGTTCATTCCCTTTTAAAAAGTGTCCCCATTTTGGCAGCCATTTTGATAAGTGAAACATGAATTTTGGACCATTTATATGGTTTTATAAATTTTTAAAATCGCTATAATGATTAAAATGGGTTGTTTCATGTTATAAGATCAATGATTATTGTCTAATGCAATCCATCGCTATACAAACTCTACTTCACTTATTAAAATGGCGGTCGTTTTAGGCAACCCTTTTGATGCGTGAATATACAAGAATGAGCAGTCTATTAGTCTATGGATATAACTGACAATACAATTGAGTTTATAATTTATCGAATGATAAATATAACTAACCATAAAATTTGCATGTGTTAAGACTTGATTAAACAGCTATTTAAAAAAACATTGAATAGGGTGGATGGATAGTATTTTTTCGCAATTAGTTATCTTCATTTTTAGTAAAATAAATACTTATTTATACAACTTTACTCACGACAACTTATTTAAACACTTAACTCTGAAATTTAAATTGATTCATTTTATTCGAATTACTCTTATAACCTTAATACAGATAAAATGGAGCCAGTTATTTGAAGAGACTTTTATTAGTAACGGAATCAATTTTACGGACACTCAATTAATCATTGGTTCTGTGAAATACATCGTGTGGTTAAAAAATTTGTTGAAATACATATCCAGCTCTAACAAATTTAAAGTGTATTATAAACTCAAATTTATACCCCAATAATTAAATGTTTTTACATTGTTTAGAATTTTGAACAACTACATGCTATACGCAGCGGTTGACAGTATGGTGCATTATATGCCCAACAGAATTCGTTCTTTGAAAAGACCGGCTCTGAGATACCTTAAAAATTATAGGTGGGATGTTAGCAATGAAGAATATTGCGTTGGGTTAGTGGAATTCTTGATGCCGGGAACTATGTCTCGCTTGTACATCCAGGATAAATCCTATACTCATGAATTAATTAAAGTATATTTACCGTAGTTATGATAAATGTATGCAAAAAATTTCTTCATTTTGTCTTTTAAAATTTTATAATTATCATCTTCAAGCTTTTAAAATGAATCATAACTATCAATAACATCTCAATTTGATTTTAGATTGGTGAATTTTTTTAATATGAGAATATAAAATTAAGCTTTTAAGTTAAAAGTTAGTTATTAAATAAAGGATTCTCATTGTTTGAAGCTTTTGCCGACTTTTAGCACATTTAGATGAGAATGATTTAGATCTTTATTTTTTATCCATGTTTTTTACAAATAAAATTATACTAAAAAATTAAATTTTGCGTATTTAAAAGTTTTTTATTTAATTTAGATAAAAAGTATAATAACTAGAATGATAATAAGTGAAAAAATGTAATGATGAGATAATGATAATAATGATTAAATAGATAATGGATGAGACGAATAAAATAATAATAAGCAGAGAATAACATTTTTATTGATAAATCATATAGAGGGGCCGGGGAGGGACGTGAGTACAAAGTTCAGAGATGAACAAAATTAAAACATAACTAAACATATGATTTTACCAACTCGTTTTCGTTACAATATTAAAATTAGAGATGCACCGATACCAAGTATCGGCATGGTATCGGCGCCGATACCTTGCCAAAAGAATCGGCCCGATACTTTGCTAGTATCGGCAATTACCAAGCCGATACCTTTTTCAATATGAAACTCAAAAAATAATATTTATAGTATCTCCTACCATTAAAAAATAGAGGACTTTTTAAATTTTTTGAAAATTGTTTCATTTGATTGGCTATAAATATTTCTTTACAATTGTTTTATCGTCAAAATTCTGATCTACCAAAATTTGGATGTGACTTAATTTATAATATTTTTTGCATATATTTTTTAGTATAAAAATTTTTTTTATTATAAGTATCGGCATGGTATCGGTATCGGCAAAAAAATCTTAAGTATCGGCTGGTATCGGTATCGGCATAAAATAGTGGTATCGGTGCATCTCTAATTAAAATATAAATTATAGTTAGATAATCATATATGAATTATGAAATAAAAGGTTCAATAGTTAGACGATTCGGCATTCAAATATTTACATTTATGATAGCTTATCATAACCACGTTAAAAAGATATTAGTATAGTTAATTTTTCCTTATAGGTCCACACAATGTTTCACAGAATAAGGATAGCGTTAACGTATACCATACGCGCCTTATATTGGCTTCCTTCAAAAGATAAAGAATCTTTGATCGATAAAGTACATAAGCTTGGGTGTATTATATTTAGAGACCTGCAAAATCGATTTTTTTAAGGCCCGGCCCGGCCCGGTACCGGAATTAAAATGGGGAAATAGGCCCGGCCCGGGCCCGTATTTTAGCATCTTTAAAAACAAGGCCCGAGCCCGGCCCGGCCCGGGCCCGACCCGGATTTTGGTAATTGCAGAAACTTAATCAAACTTAATTATGGTAAAATTTTTTATTAAATAATAAAAAGGACATAAAAAAATTATAAATGGATAAAAAATTATTTTGATGCAAAAAACACAGGCATCAAAAATTTCCGTGTTTTAGATTTGTTCTCCGCTCTTCATAAATGCGACCAGCTGACGTAAAACACCTCTCACTCGAGACCAAATCAGGTGTCGAAAAAATCTTACAAACAAGAGGGCTAAGCGCTGGAAATGACCACTGTGGTCTTTCGACCAATCCGATAATTTCATTTTTTTTCTCATTGATTTTTAACTTTGTGTTGGTGTCAACTTCATTTTCCTCCCTCTTTCTTCATAGAAGATGTTTCATGCCATATCCATTCAACAAAATTGGGCTATTGAGGATATGAGACCTTTTTTGATTTTTGCAGGATTTGTAAGTTTTGTTAAAAGTGGCATAAATAATTGTCCAATTTTTATTTTCCTGGACTTCTTTACAGCATTTATGTTTTTGTAGAAGGGTGTTCCATATTAAGCATTATCAAAACTAACATAAATATTGCCTGATGAGCAGGAATTATAGGATAACATATTCCTGCAAATCTTACAAAAAACAAAATTTATTTTCTTATAATATTTTCCATACTTCACTCTTTTCTCTAAGATTTTCTTTTACTTTATAAAATTCTTTCCGAATATTTTCAGCTATTAGCAGTAGATTTTTTTTGTTCCATACTTAATTGTTTGTATATTAGAAAAAGCTCGAAATGAATAAATGAGTGTATAACAGATTCAATAACTTGTAATTAATTTTTTGAAATATTATAGATTGTTTTAAACAGAATAAAAGACTACTTAGACTCTTCTAAATTATTCCGGGCCGGGCCTATAATTTATAAATTAGGCCCGGCCCGGCCCGGAATTTTACAGCCTAAAAATTTAAGGCCCGAGCCCGGCCCGGGCCCGTCCGGGCCCGGGCTTTTTCGGGCCGGGCCAGGCCTCGGGCCGCCCGTGCAGGTCTCTAATTATATTACAGTTTTTATATACATTTAATACGAGTGGGGGTCAAAGGAGCTCATCAGAGCTCATCAGGAGGAGCACACTTTGTTATTATAACCCTAACCCTTACCCTAGCCCTAACACTTACCCTAACCCATATATTTACTTGTTATGATTTCACTAGGACATGTTAATATAAAATATTTTGTGCTAAGACAATATGTTAAATTCATCCTGAGCAATCATGACGAGTTTCGCTCCTATTTCTGTGCTCCTTTTACCGGTTCCCATTTAATACCTTTCTTTTATATTAACACCACACGTTATATTTGCATCCAAACATTTAAAAATTGTGCCATCCACCAAATATACGGGATTTCTATAATATACTCTCGACATAATTATTTTCGATTTAGAGTATTAAAATAAATTATCCCCCCTTTTATCAATAGTAAAATTAATAAACTACAATTATTTTAATATTGATTAACATTACAAAGATTAATTATACGTAATAATTTGTATACATTTTTACCAAAGCTAATGTCTTTGAAATTGGCCGTTGGAGCATCTCAGGAATGCCAAAATTTAGCAGCCATGGATGAGAAATTTAAAGAAGTAACTATATATTAATGTAATTTAACTTACATTTTTAGCTTGAGTTTGTGGAAAATCAATTTTTTGAAAATGCGATGAAGGCCGAAAAGCTGAAATACAAAAGACACTTGAATACCATCTTAGAAAACCCGCAAATTTTAAAGTATGAATACTAACTATTTTTCTACATAGTTAAGTTAAATTTGTCATGAGGCTCTGAATTATATACATAAAATTTGTACATCTACAAATGTTTTCCTTTAAAATTTAGTCAGTATAAGGATTAGCATGAAATTTTTATCCCTTTTCAACAGCGGTGAACCCGATTTTTACATTAATTAAAATGAATTTAATCGAGAATAAAAAACTTTCAATTTTTAGAACGAAATAATATTAAAATTTTAAAAGAGTTTTAAAACATTCTGTTTTAGAGAGTGGTACTTGGCCGCTTATCATGCCAACGCCCAAAACGAATTTGCTTCACAGACTATATGTAATATTTTAAAACAGATAGTTATAAAATTCCAACTATTTATTATTATATATTATTCTAAATCAAGGTATACCTCTAGGCGTTTTACAACCTCCCATGTATAACCCGAAAAGTCCAGAGTAAAAATTTCAAAAATATTTATGGTTTTTTCATGAAATAAATAAAATTATTTGTATTTTAAATTAAAAATTAAATATAGGACAATAAATTATGGTTCCTTGGGATCACTCCTAGCTCACGAATTGATACATTCAATAGATGCTCAATGTAACATGATAAATTTAAATTTAGTCTTTTATACAGTTTACATTCCTAAACGGCACCCGGTCAAAGTAGCAGAAAAATAGCAGCCAAATTGGTCAGAACTGATCAAGATTGGTCAGGACTTAACATCTTCAGAAGGGTTAGGGTTAGTGTTTTAGGTTGGCGTTTTAGGTTAGGGTTAGGGTTATTTGCACATCAAATTCCCTCCCCATTTGAGATTTAATTCTAATATATTGATAATCTAAAAAAATATTTTTCCTCTACTTTTTCATCATTCTGCTACTTTGACCCCAATTCTCCTAAACTATCGATGATTTTAGCAAATAATACTATTTTGAAATTAATGGCATTTGTTCTATTTACACAGCTATATTTTACGACAAGCACGGATTGTTTTGGGAATGGCTTAGTAAGGAAGCTATTAAAGAATTTTTCGACCGGATTAAATGTTTTGAGCGACAATATTCCAGATACACATACGAAAATATAAGGGTATTGCACTTGCATTTAATTTAACAACATTGATTTCTCAAAATCTATATTAATATAATATTTCAAATAAGTTCCTTCCCACAAGAGTATACAGAAAATTTTTATTTTTTTTTTATCAACAAATGCTATAATAGTCTAATTTGCTATATATGTAATTAATCAAAATAATATTTTACCTTAAAAAAACTGACATTAATATCCTATTTAATAAAATTGCGCTATGGTATTTCGATTCGGCGTTTCTTAATTTTTGTAATATTCTTTTAATATTAATCAAAATATCTTTATTTTAACATATTGCTTAATCCGAACTCTATAGCTGGATGGTGAGTATACGTGTAGCGAAAATTTAGCTGACAATAGTGGAATTAAAGTTGCTTTCAAGGTAAACGTATAACACTATGACGCCTTATAAACAAAATTTGTTAAAGGCATTGAATTCCCTTATCACCTATAATAAAAATAAAGTAGTTACCGAATTAAATATGACAGAGAATCAGGCCTTTTTCCTATCTTTCGCCCAGGTAGAATTGCTTTTATATACTAAAATGACTTAAACGAAATTTACATTTTGAGAAAAGTCGCATAAATATTTTTGCTCATTAGCTCGAATGTGGAATTGGATATAAAGAACAAATGTTTGACATTATGGAATCCGATGCACATACCATCCCGAAGTATAGGTAATTTTAAAAAACACATTCGATTTAAATTTATTCAAAAGTAAGTAATGGGTACTTGTTTAAGGGTCAAGAGTCCTTACATAACAAATTTTTGGCAATGTTTATTAAATTTTTACTTTTAATCATCTATTGTATTAATTATAATTTTAAGAATTCTGCGAATTTTTTAAACAAGCAATGTGAATCTATAAGCTTTCTAATTTCTTAAAATAGCGCCATTATAAGTTCTAAAAGCTTTTAAAGCATGAATGAACTTTTTTATTTTTAATTGCTGATGTTTTGGTTGGCTTTACTGATCTTGGATACAGAGGTCAGATTTGATTAAATTTTTATATTCGAGCCTGGTCCGGTCCAATTTTTTAACTAAATTGCCCGCCCGAACCCTTCTACGTGTCCGCCCGGCAGCCCGAATCATTAGAGCTGCCCAAACTGCCCGGCCCGAAATGAAAATTTATAATTTATTTCCAATAATTTTGTTATAATTGAAAAAATTTTGGATTTAATTTCCGATTTTTATTGGATAAAAACTACGATTAATAAATATTATACATCAAAAAATTAACAACCAAAACAAAATAACATTATATAAAAAAATCGTTGTACGCCTGAATTGCCCGAATCTTATTATAGTGCCCGCCTTGGCCCGCACTAACGTCTAATTTTGCAAGAGTAGCCTGGCCCGCGGGGCGGGCTCTGTGCTTGGAGTGGAGTACTAATAAATTTTTATATTTTTAATATTGAGAATTATAATAATTCTGAACAAAGCTTCTTCGATTCCCTCAATTTAAAGTTATTAACTTACTAAAAAATATCAAACAAAAACTTTAATGATTTATTTCATGCTTTAAAAGACTATTCAAAGGTGTTGTGAATTTTATATTAACAAATGGTTGGATTGGGATGATAATTAAGTAGGGAAAATGTAACTCGATATTTTGTGGCACAAGGGCCCGTTTTATAGGGGTTCTTGGGGCGCAGCGAAAAAAGCGGCTCGAACTTTGTTTCGCGAAAATGTTAAAGCAATTCTCATACGATTTGTTCATGGTGTGTGCGATTTCGCTGGACGAGATTTGTTTCGCTTTTTTTAGCTTCGCGCGTTATCAGGAAGAAAAAATACGAATAAAAGAGTGACCGATACATTAAAAGAAACATTGGGCATCGTAAATTTGGTAGAGCATGAGTGAGACAACCAGGCGTAGCCCCCCCCCCCCGCCCCCCTAAATGACAAAAAAAAATTTGTCAATGCAAAAACCCTTACAAATTAAAAAATTTATTTGTCCCCCCCTAATTGAACATTTAAACGTTTCACCCCCCCCCCCCCCAATCCAAAACCTGGCTAGGCCCATGGGAACATTAGTTATTGTGGGTGGATTAGAGGTCTGCATGGGCCGAATTTTTAGGTTCAGGCCCGGCCCATACCCGTACAAATATTTTTTTTGACCCGCATCCGGCCAGCAAAAAAATTCCAAAAATTGCGCCGCATCAGGCCCGCACGTGTAAAAACAAGTCTAAGTTTTTTTTTAAATATAAGAAAGTTTATTAATATATGGCTAATTATAATACGGGAAAATGTAACACAAATTTAGTAAATTAAAAAAAATTAAATAAGAGGGTTAAGTAGCTAATATATCTTCCTCTTCCTCTTTTAAAGAAGGACAAGAATCCAAAAAGGATTTAAAATTGAATTTAGCGATTAAAATCGCAATTGATTGTTTTAGTAGAAATGCGGGAGAATATTTTGAAAGGAGATCGTCTGCCTAATTCTTTAAAAAAGGACAATGCCATTTTCCCATAAGAGCCGGAACAGGATGAAACTATGGGGATAAAAATGCTTGAGTTTAAGGGCTTTGTATTTTGTTAATTTGCGCCCCTCGGCGAGAGCCATAATGTCATAATTGAGATTTGAAGGGGCAAACAAATCAATGCATGTAAAGTCCCATTTTAAGAACATCCCGTTTTCCCAGGGTACAAGTGAGGAGCCGTCAGGGCATGCAACCCTCCAGAGAAGGGTCTGAAGGCTCAAGGAGGGAATTTTAGCCTTTTTAAGGGACGACTGGATGTTGGAGTTGATTTTGGAGTGTCGCACGTGTCTTTATTTGTTCAACCTGCAATGTAATGGATGACGGGCTTTTTCGTCAACGGGCAGGTCGCAATTCCTACAAGCATATGGTTTGGTGTATTTAATACCAAGGCGTAGAGCTATACTGTAGGTTAGCTCGGAATCCTCAATGTTTGAATACTTACTGGGGTAAGCCTCAAGCCATTCGTGGGATTTATCAAACACCAATGACCGAAGGTTGTAATGTTGTTTGGTATCGCTGCTCGTAAGTAGGTGAGCAACGGAGCGCGAAACCAAACAAGCATCCCAATCCATTTAGATTGATGTTTGTGGATAGGAGTTTCTGGAATAACATTAAGGTTCCAGAGGGATAGGGCCTTGACGAATGTTTCATCGGAGGGGTATGGGATTAATTTTTCTACAATGGATTTTGAAGAAAGGTGGGAGGATATGAATGAGGCCAATGATAAGGAGCTTGGTGTACGAATTCCTAGGCCTCTAGATTTTGTTGGTAATGTGGCTTGTAGCCATATGTTTGTATCGAGTGATAAGTTGAGGGTGGATTCCATGACGGATTTTATTTGGGTTTCGAAATTGTGTAAGATATGTGTATGCAAAAATGCGCTTGTAGATCAGAAGCAAAATAATGTTTTGGCGATATTAAAGTAGTTTTTTAATATATAAAATCCGTGATGGGCGAGCATAAGCTTAAAAATTTCATTTTTACATTTTAAGTTCTTAAGGTTATTGTCGAGATATCTTCTTAAAGATTCTGGACCGCCTATTGGAGAACCTAGTAAAAAAACCTCGTCCTTTTCAAGGCGTAGAAAACATGCAAAGGATGGGTGGATGTCAGTTGTGCTGTCAGAATAAATTTCGCATTTTGTCGCGTTTAATGATAGGTTAAGTTTTATGTAGTATTCATTAATGATGTTAAGAGCTTTGATTAGCTCTTCCGTGGTGCTTGATAAGGTGGCATCGTCGAGATACCATACATTTAACCTCAAATTGCATTTGTCGTTAATTTCGTCTATTAATGGTTTGATGGCCATACAAAATAAGGGGGGGGGGGCATAGGGATCTCCCTGTTGAATCCCCTCTGCTGAATCTATAAAAAATTGCCCGAATTTTAGGATAGAGGGTGTCCCATAGCTTAAAAGGATATAATTAGCATATTTAGGATAAGTCTCGATAAAAGTTTTAATAAAGGAATCTCTGTTTAAGATAATAAAAGCGTTTTAAAAATCTAATTTTAAAAAAGACTCATTGGGTAATAGATTTTCGAGGTCAACTTGCGGCATGTGTTGCTATTTCGCACCCTCCTTTGACCCCGAAGCCTAACTGGTGAGGCATTAAGGATTGGGAATTTGGTTTAATTGCTTTGCATATTATTTTAGAGATGATTCTTCTAAAGAATCCGCCGACAGCGATCGGTCTCAATGTTTTGTTTGGTTTTTCGATAGCAAGTAAATTGCGCCGCATCAGGCCCGCACGTGTAAAAACAAGTCTAAGTTGTTTCAATTTGTATAAAAACTATTTTGTAGTGTTCATGAAATATTTTGCAAAACATATAAAATCGGTTTTAATTAAAACTAAAATACTATCTATTCTATCAGGCAATAATTTCGTACTCTGTTCTATAAGGCGATTAGCTTTACTGAATGTGCTTTCACTCGTAGCACTGTTGGCTGGAATTGACAAAAACTGACTAGCTAATTTTGTTAAGTTTGGTAGCATCAGTTAAGTGGGTATTCTTTGCATCATAAAATAACATCTAGCTGAGCATCTTCAGGTTTAGATTTAATTTAAGATATAACAATCTTTTCCGCTTCATCATATCATAGTCTCAAATAGAAACTAGATAATTGCTTAGTGTTGCACACCTGAGCTGGATTACTCATAGTTGGACGACTTATGCAAGAAGATCTATGAACGACGAGCCAGGATCTTCTTGCATAAATTCCTCTAACAATTTTGTTACCGTAGTTTTTAAGAAGCTTCTCTCATATTCGGGTAGCATTTTTGCCATGCGAAACTAAGAAACAATAAATATTTTTTGATAAATACCGATATTAAACTTTGAATTAGCATAGTTGGGCTCATGACTTAAAATTAGTAGATCTTTAAGTCAACAGGATCATCACTACACTTAGGAGATGTAAGTATATTTGGGATGCTTTTTAATGATGTATAAAATGGTAAAATTTTATAGAGCGTTGGTGTTTTACTCGCTTCTAACACGACTCGATGCTTGCTTGTTCATAAGGTGATAGCATGTTAATTAATAGCATGATATATTTTATGGAAATGCCTCCAAGTTTTATTAAATCTTTGCCAGACAAAAAAAATACTATTTCATCATACATCTCATGCAAACTTTTTTAACATAACGATTTTTAAGTTCCACCAGATTGTTGTTTGGAAAAATAAATTTTTTTCTCATTAAGCTAATAATTGCAATTTTTTATTTCCATATTTTAATTAGAGTACAAAATTCAAATTTTTTCACTTTTCAATGCCCGAGCCCGGCCCGTATTTTTTATATTCCTCTATTTTAGGCGCGGCCCGGCCCATGCAGACCTCTAGGGTGGATATTAAGAAAATGTGGTCAAACCTTATTGCGGTAAAGATCAGGGGAAAAACACCTATGTTTTAATCAAAGATATGGCCATTATTTGGCTTGATCACAATTTATTAACATCCATGCCCACAATCCCCTTGTTTCCCCTACCCAGTTTCTCAAGCTTAATGTTCCTACTTGTTGTATGTCATCTTATCCATACGCTTATTTTACTTCATTTTTGTGTATTTCATTCTTTAACTTTTGTTTAAGATGCCTCTCTGTGGCTAGAATTATTGCATTCACATTCCATCTAAATTTTTCAACCAAACCCTATCATTTATAAACATACAATTAAACGAAATCACTATTTAGATTCAAAACTATTGTTTAAAATTTAATAAGAGTATCCGATATTTCTAATGCATTGTTTGACTAAAATGCTCTTTTAAATATGAAAGTTACTAAGATATTAATGTATTATTATATAAATAAATTTAAAATTAAAAAATTATTTATGGGAATTAGTAAAGAAGTATATTATGATTAATTTATAATTTTATTGAACATGACAGAGTTATTGGACCACTAGCAAATTCTGACGCTTTTGCGGCAAGTTACAAATGCGATCCCGAAGTATTGAGGCAAAATTATACCGAGAAATGCGATTTATGGTAGAGTAGAACTATGCATTTGGAACCTAAAAATCTCCAAAATTTAAATTATATTGTGAACTGCATCAGATATTTATGTTTATTACTGTTATCTATATTATTTAAATACATAGGTCAATAGTGTTAGTGTTAAGTAAACGTTATAATAATATAAATTAGGGAACAAGCTTATTTTGAGTGTATTTAATATTTATTTTAATTTAATGTGTCACTATAGAGAAGTGTGGTTAAAATATACATGAGTTTCAATTATTTTCCTATAATTTTCAATAAGCCTATTTAAGATAGCAAACATTAGTAAAGATATTAATAGAGACAACACACGAAATTTCAAACAAATTATGTCTTATGGATCAAAATATCACAATTTAATCTAAGTACGTCTAAGCTAATATTTAAACTTAAATCAAATTTTAGTGCTATGTAATGTGCTTTTAATACCTATTTTTACTCATGGGCGTACCCAGGTTTTGAATTAGAGGTGGGGGCAAAACGTTTAAAAGTTCATTAAGAGGGGGGCAAAACATATTTTTTTTTAATTTTTCAATGTTATTGCATTGACAATTTTTTCTCTCTCGTAAATTAGGGTAAGCCCATGCGCAACACCATCCTTTACTTATATAATATTGTCATATGTGTGATTTATGAAAAATGTATATGGAAGTTTGTTTTTTATTTATAGAGGTATTATTCTTTTTATTTATGAAGCTATTTAGAATTGATTGTATATCCTTGATCCGAAACCGGTCCATTTTAAGTTTATTTATACAGAACGTGATGTTTGCATAGAAAGCAATCGATCTATTATCGAGTTTTGCGCATGATTATATTTAGATAGCTTAATCAAATAATTGAGTTTTTATTTAATGAATAAACGGTTAGACATAATATTAAGAATTTCCGATGTTAAATTTAAACAAACCTTGTTTTCACTAGCAAAATTTTTATTTACTTAAAAATCGTTGGATTTTTTTTGAATCTCTACTTTAAATAAAACAATTTTAACTATAAAAATATATAAATTCTATGAAGAATATACTGAAATGTAGAGCTGTTAAAGTTACTTTTACACATTAAGAATGGTGATTCGATTTCGATAAAATAGTATATTCTGTATTGTCGTCTAATAAGCTTGTCCGCTTTTCACCTATTTGCATTTATAATGATGGATAAGGCATTATCGACTGATAGCTTAGTACAGGTGGAACTGGTTGACAAGGTCCGTTTTTTTTGCTGCCTCCCTGCTATTTTATCATCTTTGATTATATAACATTTAAGTATTCTCTAAACATTAATCTCCAAAATTTAAATAGTTTCTTTCATGTGCTTCCATAAGTAGCTATTAAAAAATGGCCAAGGTGTTTTGTTTTAAATTTTCATGTCAAATTAAAATAATACAAGCTGTAATATTTTTTTTTAAACGATAGTAGTTTATTCCAAATAATTAAGTATGTTGTATGCTAAAATATATTAAATTAAATGAGCTCGCATCGAGCCATGGATTGAGAGATTGTATTAGATTCTTCAATTTCCATGGTGATTTTCTGCTTGATGTAGAAAAATTCATTGGGATCGTGTGTGATGGAGGTTATGAATTTTGCTATTTGCTTAAGGGCTGCCCTCGGGACCTAAATTACCGAGGATATACATAATTCAATAACCTTCAACATTATTATATTATAAGTAATATCAAATGGTTTAATGATCAATTTGGATGTCAAAATTTAAAAATTAATTCTTTTAGTATATATATTCATATTTAAGAAAATAACAAATAATTATGACACCTATAATTTTCGAATAGAATGGATTATCTATTTAAAATACTATTTAAATATTTAAATTTAATCCGTGAAAAAAATGTAAAGCGATGAACACAATTAGACGTGTAACTATATTATTATATATTTAATTAATTTTTGCATTTCATAAAAAAGTAACTGTAACTTTCGTTGAATAGTTACTGAATTAATGTAACTAACTACAGTTAGGGGGCGTTCGTGATGACGCGCGAAGCGAAAAAAAGCGAAGTGAAGTTTTGAGCTAATTCATCAAACTATTCATTATTTTTCTTAATATCTTTATATTCATCGTGAAATTTATCATATATCAATGGTATTCATTGATAAGATCGTAAATTCTATAAACATATAAAAATATATAAAAAATGCATACATACTTTTATAGCTTCGATTACAAGAACAGAAAATAGCAAGAAGAATTATAAATGCGAAAAAAGTAAGAAGATTATATGCGATAAATTGTCAATTTATAAAGAAGAGCGTGGGAATCATAAGTGTACTTAAATTAACGAAGATCAACTTGTTTAAAAGTATAAAAACCAAAATGATGGATGATGTAATCCTAACGTCTAAAAACTACGAGGGAAAGTAACTAATGATATAATTAATGGGTGAGAGTGTGGGAATATTAAACTAAGAGGGAAAGGAACTAATGAGATAATTAATGGGTGAGAGTGTGTGAAAATCAAGGAGATAGCGAGTGTGGGAAGGCGGGCTACAGCATTTCTTTCCCCTTAATCAATTCCGTATCTTTGCACCGGGTATTTAATTCGGGTCGACCGTCGTGGTAGTGTGGGCTAAGGTTGTTTAACTGCGTCAGCTTCTATCGGCAAAAGGGGCGGGGACGTAAGTGGTATCGTGGAAGATGTGTATGGTGGCGAGTTAAGAGGAAAGGTCGTAGATGGAAGAGTATCAATGGAGGGCGTCATCGGTGGTGTACGTAAAAAACTAGCTTGCTCCGTGCTGTAGTCGTCAAATAGTGAATCATTTGCCAAGTTTGTAGAAGGAGAGGGGCAGGGCGTTGTCACATGTGTAGGTAATTCTTCTTCCAAGATTGTACCCGATCGTTTCCTTATGTGGTTGCCGTGTCTTTTCCACATCATACCTTCTTCTGTTTCGATTACTTAAGAAACGGGACCAAGTATTTTACGAACGACTCCTTTGCACCACAATTTGTCACTACTTGTAAAATTCCTTACCCAGACTTTGTCACCGATTAAAAACTTTCTCCTAATAAATTTTCCTCTTTAAGTTCCCCTTCCGTCATGTGTGGGTTTAAAAAGCTAAATAAACTTAAAGGATGAATTTTGATTAGCAAATCAGCTGGGATAAAACCAGTTGTAGGATGGATAGTATTCCTGTAAGAAAACAAGAAATTAAAAAATTTATCATTTTTAAAATTTTGCGACTTATATAAGAAATTTTTGAAGGTTCGAATAAATCGTTCGGGTTCCCCATTAGGACGAGGGTGGTAAGGACTGGAATAAATGTTTCAAATATTATTTTTCCTGCAATATTCCTTAAATCCGGCACTTGTAAATTGTGAACCATTATCCGAAACAATGGAATTTGGTAGTCCGAAACGAGCAAATATTGATTTGAGGGCATTGATAGTGCACGATGCACTAATGCTGGTTATAGGGAATATCTCTGGCCATTTGGTATATGCATCGACCAAAATTAGATAATAATAACCGTGAATGAGACCACAAAAATCTAAATGTAACATAGACCAAGGTTTACAGGGTTTGTCCAATTTGGGGAGCTAATTGTGGCGTTCCAGAAAACCAGTCTTGGCAACTTTTACAATTATGAACATAATTTTGGATGTCCTTATCAATACCTGGATACCATAAATGTTGACGGGCTAGAATCCTAGAGCGGGTCATACCAGGATGGCCTAAATGGAGCATATATAGAATGTCTTTTCGTAATTTTTGTGGAATGACCACTCTATATCCCCAAAAAAGGCATCCTTTTAGCGTTGTTAAATCTTTTTGGCGTTGATGGTATACGACTAGTTCCGATTTCACTTTTTTGGGCCAACCATGAAGTACGTAATTATAGACTTGTCCTAGAACAGGATCTTGACGGGTATGTTTGGCCACATCTGCCGATGTAATTGGAAACTGCTTAAATGTTTCTTCGTAAATAGCACAAATATCTCCCTCTTGAGATATTGTTTCGTCCTGAACAGCTACCTTGAGAGCATATCTGCACGAGCGTTTTCTTTGGTATTCTAATATTTAATATTAAATTGGTAGGGTGTTGTAAATAAAGCCCATCTTTAGAGTCGCGCCGACACGGCTTGTGGTACGTTTTTGGTTTGATTAAATATTGATAATAATGTTTTGTGGTCTGCTATTAGATTGAAGGTTTGACCATAAATATATTCTCCAAAATTTTTGAAATGCAGATATAATGGCTAACGCTTCATTTCAATTTGGCTGTAATTTCTCTCCGCTGCGTTAAGTGTGCGCGAGGCAAAAGAAATGGGATGCGCGTACCCCTTAATTTCATGTGATAAAACGGCGCCGATACCTTCCGCTGAAGCATCGGTGGAGAGTAGCAATGATAATTGAGGATTAAAATGAACTATTAATTATTTTTTTAACGACATCGATACAATCTTGTGTCCAACTCCATTTCACAGATTTTCTTAATAATTTATACAAGGGTTGGGCTAGAGTCGAGAAATTTTGTATGAACTTAGCATAATAGGTAGCCATGCCTAAAAAAGATTGTAATTCTTTAACTGATGTAGAATCAGGAGCATTTATAATTGACTTAGTGTTTTTGTCAGTTGTGTGATTCCTTCCTCGTTTATCATATGTCCAAGATATTCAATTGATTTTCGTAAAAAATTACATTTTTTTAGTTTTAATTTTATGTTAATTTCATCCAATATTTTGAACACTGCTTCAAGGTTTTTATTATGGTCCTTAATTGAATTCCCAGCCACGATAATGTAGTCGAGATAAAATCCCACACCCTTAAGGTTCCTAAATAATGAGTCTATGAAGCGCTGAAATATGGCTGGGGCAGAAGCAATTCCGAATGGAAGTCGAGTATATTTAAAAAGGCCACGTTGGGTATTGTTAAAATATTTTGTGATTTTTCAGTTATTTTAATTTGATAATAAGCATCCTTAAAATATGGAAAAACATCTAAACCCTGCTAATTTAGAAAACAAGTCTAGGATGCGAGGAAGTGGGTATTTTCCTACAATTAGATTATTACTCAAATTTCTGAAATCACCGCAAATTCTTAATCCCCCATCTTTTTTAAGATAGAAACAATAGGCGCTGCAAAATCGGCATATTTTACAGATTTCAAAACCCCTTCATTAACTAGTCGGTCTAACTCCTTGTAAGGGATCGGTCAGGACCGAAAAAATTTAGGAAAGGAATTGGGTTTAAGTTTAAGTGTTGTATAAAAATTAATCACTCCGGTGGATTTATTATGAAATAACGAAGAATTTTTTAGTAATATTATTCAAATTATTGGCAATTAACCATATTAATTGAAGAGGAAGTTGTATCATCTTTAATCCATTTATTTGCCAGTTGGGTTAGGATATGTGGAAAATGGCGCAAACAATCGCGTCCTAAAATATTGTGGCCATGTCCTTCTGATATGATTAGCGGTAATTGAATTGTTTTGCCATTTTCAAATACGGTCACCTCGGTTTTCCTTCTTGTCGGTGTGGTTATACCATTATAACCCTTTAAGATGGTATTGAGCGGAGAGACGTTCCGTACTACGACATTTTTCCCATTCACGATTGTCATTGACGATCCAGTATCTATTTCAACAATAACCTTTAGGTCATTTACCCTTAACGTGTACGTGGGAAAGGACGAATATCCCTGGGAATAATTAACCTGATGAAGCGTACCACTACATTCGCTCTTGCATATTTTACCAATGTGTCGCTTTTTTGACATTTAAAACAAACTGCCGTGCGAAATTTACACGTGGCTCGGTTATGATTCCCCCCGCATGAATAACAATGTTTTAAAGTGTTGGGATTCGCCACATGAATTGTTTCAGAATGAGTCAATAATTGCGATTGTATTTCTGCCCCTTCCATAGCACGAGAGGTGTCCAACGCAACTTGCCATGTCAGTTGGATCCAAACTCGCAATGGATTGCCACACCCTTTAACCTTCCTGTAAATACATCGATGGTTTCATCTTCCATTTGGGACAGCTTATTAAATTTGTAGCGTTGCACGATAGGGTTTAATTTAGGAGAATAGAAGTTTTTTGCTAAACATAATTCTTTAAAAGGAAGGTTTGCTGGGTCCTAGGGGGCAATAAGATTTGTAAGTAATTCGTAATTTAGGGTTCCTATCACGGATTTTTTATGGGATCCGATAACATTGTGATAATGATTAAACTGGGATAAATAAAGGTCGAAGCTTTCTGAGGATTATATTGATGGAATTGTATATTGGATTCGACCGCGCCATATTTTATAGCTTCGATTACAAGAACGAAAAATAGCAAGAAGAATTATAAATGCGAAAAAAGCAAGAAGAATATATGCGATAAATTGTCAATATATAGGGAAGAGTATGGGAATCATAAGTGTACTTAAATTAACGAAGGTCAACTTGTTTAAAAGTACAAAAACCAAAATCATGGATGATGTAATCCTAATTTCTAAAAACTATGAGGGAAAGTAACTTATAAATTAATAGGTGAGAGTGTAGGAATATTAAGCTAAGAGGGAAAAGAACTAATGAGATAATTAATGGGTGAGAGCATGTGAAAATCAAGGAGATAGCGAGTGTGGGAAAAGGCGGGCTACAGCACATACCAAATTCAATTTTTAACCATCGCGCGAAAAGTACAAAATGATTTGTATCTTATTTTCGTTCGCTTTTTGCCGCGGGCGAAAATAATCGTATTCGGTTTGACTATGAACGCTTCCTATTTACAATTGTTATTTTCAAGATATATGATAAATTTTATGATGAATATAAAGATATTAAGAAAAAAGAATGAATAGTTTGATAAATTAGCTCAAAACTTCACTTCGCCTTTTTTCGCTTCGCGCGTCATCACGAACGCCGCGTTACAGTTGTTCTGAAGTAAGAGTACAGTTACTTTTCTAAAGAAAACGAACTATAGTTACATGTAACTAGTTACATAACAGCTCTACTAAAATAAAAGAATTTTTTAAAGTCATTGCTGATCTTAACAAAAGTTTAAAAGTTAAACAAAAATTGTAAATATTCTTTTTAAAAATTCAACTATTTAGTAAAGTTAGAGTGATAAAGTAAGCAATTTTTAGATAAAATAAAACAAAAATAATCGATGTTCGATTTTATAAGCTAATTAACAAACTGCTTGGTCTCCGCGTATAGTCCATGGTACAAAATAATGTTATTTTATATATTTCTGTCGTATATGTAAATCAGTGGCGTAGCTGGCCATTTTGGCTTGGGGGGGGGCGGCTGAGCTGGTCAAACCATGGGCGTGGGTAAGGGGGGACAAAAAAATTTTACTACAAAAACCCTTAAAAATTAAAAGAATTTCTGTTTTGCCCCCCCCCCCCCCTAATCCAAAACCTGGATACAATCATGGGTCAAACGCAATTGAAATTTTTTTCCCTCATAAAGGTTGGACAAGCTTAAAATTCCGCTACTACTTTGTGTATTTTTTCTAGTAACATCACACTAGTATGTCTCAGACCCTCATGTTTCTAGGGCATAAAATAAATAAAATTTATTCATAAATAAAACAATGTAGTTGAAACAATATAAAAAATTTCACATAGTATAATAAGTTTTTGTATAAATGAATTGTAAGAGCACAAAGTGGAACGAGGATATTGACAAGAAATATTTAACATTTTAAAAAATAATTCAAATAGTAAAAAAACTATACGACTAAGTTTTTATAAAAATATCTTATTGTCACAACCCCAAAAAATCTTGGCCATATATATAACAAATTTTAATACATATGCAATATTGGCAGCATTTTTAGGCAGCATTTAATCAGGAAAACAATGAAAACATTTAGCAGTTTTGTAAGGTTAGATCCTCAAAAGGCGAAATTATAATATAAAATAAAAAAATCAATTAAGAAATTTAAAATTTGGTTCGAGAATGAGTATTTAGAAGTTATTGCCCCTGAAGATATTATAGATATATTTGCACAACCCCCTCCTCTACTTTACACCCCCTGAAAATTAAAATGAACTAATAAATTTAACAGCTAAATGAACCTTAAAAATATTCTGCCAAAATTAAATGAATGAATATTTTATTTAATAATTTTAGATGAATTAAAGATGTGAGATGCACAGAACAACTTAGCGTTTGTGTGTTGAATCCAATCTTCTTCTTCTTCTTTATCAGCTATTTGGTCCCACAGTCGTGGGGTTTGTTTTGATGAGTTTCTTCCATCTTGACCGGTGTAATGTTCAATTCGCGTATCGTTTGATATCGCGTAAATCAATCAAACACGTCAATCATGTATTTCTGCACTATAATTGCAAAAAAGATTATTATAGGCTGGTATAATGTCAATCAAAAATTGTGGTTTGTTATACAATAATTTTGTTAAGATTTTTCAATAAAGTTCTAACATAATATAAATTAAGCTTCATTAAATATTTAATTTTAACTATTATAAACAAATTCAATTAATTTATATGTATTAAGTTTTTTAAACTATTATAAAAGGTGGGAAACTTAAATAGTATTTAATTTTAACTAATATAAACAAATTCAAATAATTTATATATATATAGTTTTTTAAACTATTATAAAAACTGGGGAACTTAAATAATTATTTTATGTAAAGGATCTTATAATCCCTGATTAGGTGTCATATATTTGGTTTTAATTCTTTTATGAGTGATCCAATCTATATAAATTTAATTTATTAAATTTATTTTGCATCTGATAAAGCTGTTATAATATAAAATAATGATATTAATATTATTATTTTAATAAATTTATATTTTTAGCCATTACATATCATCATCTTTATTGGAAAAAATCTCTTTATTTCATTACTTTATCCACTTGCCCTTTCCACGTGACACGGGGATTCCGGTCCATAAGATAAAGTTGACCAGATTCAGTTGCGCTTCTGTACTGTTGGCGACTGACCTGTTAGGCGACAACCAATTAGGGTTAGGGTTATATTTATTGTATAATGTAATATATATTATATTGTATTGTATTTTATCTGTTGTATAATATTTATTTTATTGTATTATATTTATGGTATTATATCATATTTATACTATATTATTTTAATTTTTAATTTGCATAATGATTATGTTGCAGTCACGTGTTCAATGATCGCGAACTGAAAAATCGCCAACTGAACCAGTATGTATGTATGTATGTATGTATAAGCCCCGATGACAAACAAGAGCTTAGCTAAATCGGCAAGCTAAGATTGAGTCCCATCTAACACCATTGGTGCATCTCGGGCCACGCTAACCAAAGGTTACGTGTTCAGTTGTTAGTAGGTTAGTGGTTAATTTGTTAGTATACTAAAGCGAAGGTCAGTACTGTTAGTAAGAAGCACTAAAGTATAAGCAAAAGCGGACCATGCATGAGACTAATATAAGCATATAAATATTAAATATTAAGGATACGACACTTCCTTGAGATTGCGGTAAGAGGACTTGAAGGTTTTCCATTGTTCGCTAGAGCGTCGGCCTCGGGCTCACGGATCGATGGTGTGGAAAGAAAGTCTTTTTACGATGTGGTTAGTTTGAGGAGCTACCGTTTCTCCAATCAGATTGTGGTACTCGCTAGGAGGCTCTCCATCCCTGGTTAGCTAGTTTGGGCGTCGGATTGGGGCTTATTTACGATGCAGTTGGGTTGAGGGGCTACGGATTATCCATTCAGATTTCGGTGTAAGGCCTAGAAGGCTCTCCATGGTTAACTAGTTTGAAACTCAGAACTCAGGCTCAAAAAAAAAATATATATATATATATATATATATATATATATATATACTATCTGGGATGTTGTTGAGTTGAGAGACCTGCCAACTGAACCAGATTCTAAAGTTGCAATATATAAAGTTAATGCATGTATCAAGCATGACATTAAAAAAACATGTGATTCTTACTACAATAATACTAAATTTAAATATATTAAAATGTTTGTATTTTTTTACATTAAATTGCTATAATAAGTAAATAATACGTAAAATTTGTTATGCAATATTACTTTAAAAGAAAATACGGTATGTATTATATAATAGGACTAAGTACAAATATAAATATCTTTATAAGCAATAAATATGCATAACGTTAGATCATGTCAACATTACAGTATTAGTCATGCTATATTAAGTAAATAATAACTAAAATTTGTTATGCTATATTATTTTAAGAGAAAATACGTTATGTTTATATGATAGGACTAAGTACGAATATCTTTATAAGCCATAAATATGTATAACGTTAGATCATGTTAACATTAAAGTATTAGTCAATAATGTAATGTATTGGGTGGTGCAACAACTATGTGTAACGTAGAATGAGTTATAGAATGTAGTTGCAAATTATATATGATTGGCATAAATTTAAATTATAAGCATAATTGTATTCATATATTATTTATTAAGATTATTCATAAAATGATAATACATAGTGTAACTTAAATATTTATGTGTTATAAACAAAGGAATTTTAAATAAGTAATCTTGCCTAGAAATTATTTCATAATGTAAACCTTGTAAAGTAATTAGTACATAAACCTAATATAATTCTTGGTAAAAGCACACTTTTTCCTTTTTGAGCAAAGGTTTCTAAAGTTTTAAGAGTTTTATCCCTAATTGTAATTCGATTGCTTCATTATGAAAAATCTTTTAAATCCATTTGCTAAATCTATAATAAATTAAGTAATTGATACAAAATAGAAATAAGTTATAAAGAGAAAAAAAACATTTTTAATGATTAATTGTAGATATATACTTGTCTGTGCTGATTCTAACTTCCTTAAATTTTACAGTGTCTGTATCATTTCTAAAAGTCTATATAAGTAAAATTTATCTAAATTTTTCATTTTTGATATAACATTATAATTGTTTAAAATTTGAAACCAAGTTAGAGTGGCTTAAACCATAGCGCCACATTAAAAAAGCATTTTATATAAAGTTAAAAGATTATTAAATCCTATAATTTTTTAAATTCTTTTACCACTCATTTTCGGCTTGACATAATGAATTTAAAATTTCTTTTATAGGCTACTTGTAAAGAAATTTTTGACTTTTTTTATAAACGATAATAAAGTTGTCAACTCAATATTATTTCTGGCTAATTCATGTAAATATAAAGTCTATTAAGTTCAAGAGTAAGCTTCCACGAAACTGCTAGTAGTCCCATAAAATAGGACTGGTGGCATACTACTTATGGCTTAAAGTGATTAATGTAAAGAACACATTCAGTAAAAATTTATTACATCAATTTTCTGGCGGTTCTTCATGAGATTCGAGGTGTATATAATTCGCGATGTTATCGCAATAAAAAAAACATCAATATTGTTAATATTATTTTTATAATCCATGATTAAGCGATTTATATGAGAATTGAGGGTCACATATTTTTTGTTGGAAGAGAAAACTTGTTTCCCTTGATTGATGTGTACGATATTAATATCATTTATCTCTTGCAACGCTAAGAGACTGTCGATAAAATCATAAATCACAGGATGCGCTATTCCGATCAAGCATTTTATTCCATTATGATAACCCTCCAGTGATTGTTCGTCCTTGGACCTTCCGCCTCAAATCTTTGCCACATTTCATATTTGAACCTGGCGTTGGGGCCCACCCATGTGTTTTCTAGGTACTCCCACCATTCAGAGGCTTCTGGGTACATTGAGTTTTGATCGACGCAGTCATTGTACACTTGGACCACATGATGTGGCATCAAAAAGGGGAGCGCCAATATCCTTCGTAAACTTTGGCGAAATATTAAATTAGTGTTATACAAATCGCTAAGTCTGACTCCTTTCATCTTTCTATAAATAGCTTGCGCATAATGGAATAAGCAACCTTCCAATGTAAATTAGCAAAAAGAAGTAAATTTACCTTTGACTTCTGCGTTTGGGAAAGAGTCACGCAAAGCCTTTATACTAGCTTGTTCAAAATCTACTTGAACATAGCGTGGGCAGAACGTTAAATCATGTTGGGTGCAAAGATCCTTAAGGATATTGAAAAGAAGGAGATAAGTGGCATGGGACTTGTCAGGTAATAGTGCGAATATCACCGGCACCATATGTTCTTTGTAAAAACAATGGATTGTATAGACCTATGATAATAAAAGTAATAATTACTCCTTATAATACATATACTTGTTTGAAGAGTTTAGGACATACATAGTATGTCCCATCGGCATACAAATTGCCAGATTCACATAAAATCCTTAAATTTTCTGGGGTCGCGAAGATCAAAAGTTTATTGAAGCTGTTGTGCAATAAAAATAATTCTCCATTGGAATATTTGTGCTCAAGCTGAAGCCTAATATCGCTATTGAGTTTCGGGGCTGGGTATCTATTGATGCTGATTCTTCTCAAGGTGTTTTTCACGGACTTTAATGTCGGGGTAGCTTTTGGATAATTTCTTATGTGTGGCTCATCACGTAGCCTTTGGGCAATAACCCGATGATAAATCGCCGAGATTTTTTCCTTAGGGTTATTCCTGACCTCCCTTTTTAAAATATGAATCGTCAACAAATACTCATAATCCCCTCGAGGAGGCTCGTGATTATGATTACAGGTCACTCGGTAACTATCCTTTACCTGAGCTTTTCCTTTGCATGTCTTGGATCTGCACTTAAAATATGTGATGTTTTGAAATACATTGATCTTGTTATAGAAATATCTATTCAAATACAGAATAACCCCATTTTTTTGAGATAATAAAAATTTCATTGCTATTAAAAAATTATATTGTCTTCAATAATATATTAAGATACAAGGGCTTGGGGGTTGTAAGCTTCGACAAGCATCCAGGAAAAGATGGGCCTGAGTTAATAAACCTTTAAAAATGTTTTAAATTATTCAAAGGTAAGGAAAGTTACTTTCTGTATTAGAATTCGTGGAATTACATAGAGATATCATTGAGTTTGTAGCAACAACTACTGTATAAGGTTAAATATAGCACATTTAATTACTTTCACTATTAACATTGGTGGAATTACATAAAGATATAATTGGGTTTGAAGCAACAACTACTGTATAAAGATATAGCACATTTAATTACTTTCACTATTTGTATAATCACTCAGAGTCATCATTGAATTAGTACTAATAACTACTAAATAATGTAATAATATTACTACCCTGAATCACCTGAGACATTAGAGGACAAACATTGTCTAATACTATTCAGCCTAGAACGCAAACTTTCTATACTAAGTACTATAAAAATTATGAGACATATATATTAAACGAGCCCATAAATTGCATAGCAATTAACAGATATTACCTGGGATAATTAAATTATTTGGAGTGGGAGACAAATTTAGCACCTCTTCACTTGAGTTTGTACTTGTAACCCCTATAATAAATCATAAAAAAGCACTTTAAATTACTTTGACTATACGTAGGATCACATGACATTATAGAATTTGTGGCAGTAACTACTTTATAGTTATAAATTTTATAATGGCACTTTAAATTACTTTCACTATTAACATTTGTGGACACATCCTTCATCAAATTAGTACCATCAACTACATTAAGAATTTATAAATAAGAGTTTTTATAGTTATAAATTTTATAATGGCACTTTAAATTACTTTCACTATTAACATTTGTGGACACATCCTTCATCAAATTAGTACCATCAACTACATTAAGAATTTATAAATAAGAGTTTAATTACTTGATATATTAGATATGTCATCTAATGGTTCAGAATGATACATATTAGGTCTTGGGCCTGCTATATATATAAACACTTATGAAAAAAATTTACTTATATGTGGAATGTTTAGATGCTCCTTTGAAACATAATATATGTTTCCCTCAAGAATTGCTCTGCCTGAGCAACGATAATTGCGGCATTTCAAGCATATTTGACCATATTTCCCTTCCTTATATTTGGTGTAGTAGTAATTGGCATGATAATATATAGGCTTCCTTCTTTGCGTCAACATATACACGCAGATTTAAAGTGACAAATTTGAAATGGTGAGAAATGGTGAAGGTTTGGTGGCAATTGGTGAAGTTTATGTTTTGAAACTTTACCTTTTGAATTGAAACGGACACGGGGTCGTCCTCTTCCCCTCTTGCCCGGTACCTCCATGTCCATTACTTTGCGATTTAGGTCATTCGTGTCTCTTCTTTATATATGATATGCCCATACCACCTTAGCCGATTTTCGTTAATCATGTCCGCCATAGGTTGAATACCCATTTTTGTCATGAGAAGGTCATTCGTCATATGGTCAAGCTTATTACACCCCAAGCTCCACCGTATTTTTCTCATCTCTGTGGCTTGTAATAGCTTTCCTTCCGTGGTGTTTAATGCCCAAGTTTCACTTCCATAGAGTAACACCGGTGTAATGATCTAAAACAGCGACATTTAAAAAACAACGACGCTGAATTGAACATTCCTATTGGTTAATATGACATAATAATTAGAGCTTAAAGTTCCTTAAAAAGGCACTTGTCAAGTTCCAGTTCCTTTGCCTAAAAGGGAATTCCAGTTCCTAATTCCTCATTTTAAAAAGGAACTAATTCCAGTTCCTTTTGAAGTTCCTATTATAAATTTTTTTTTTAAATGTACAAACATCTTTTATTAATTCATAAAACCAATATATTATATATTACAATTTATAAAAATCACCAGGTAATAAATGTTTATTTGATTTTAACAAAATATTTTTTCAAAGTTGTCATCTAAAAGACATGTTCGCTTGTCTCCAAATAAAATTTTGCCCAAGCTAAATAATCGTTCCACAGGGGCACTTGATGGTAATGGCGTATTATATTTAATAAATAATTTTTTTAAATCGGGAAAACTGCCTAAAAGACTTAAATTTCGGTTAATAGAAAGCAAAAAACTTTCAATTGATTCATTCTTTTCATCATTTTTTACTTATAAAAAATCCATTTCTGATAAACTAGGTCCAGCCTGTTGAGATTTAGGAACAAACAAATTCATATCCTCTAAAATATTTGCTTTCATGTTCGCAGCGCATTCTTTGCGAATCCAATTCCAATCTGTTTTAAAAGCAGGATGGAGAATAGCCGCCGACAGATTTTCTTTGCCAAAAAGATCCAAAAATCTATTAATTAGCTAGACTAGACGTTATAAATAATATTAAACCTGTTATTAATGCCTTGAGTAATAGCATCTTTTAATGGCTTACACCATTTCAAATAGCCCATAGCTTCAATTTTCATCAATATTTGAGTGATTGTCTGGGTATAATATGCAAGATACATATAGTTTTGCCCTTCAATTTTCATCAATATTTGAGTGATTGTCGGGGTATAATATGCAAGATACATATAGTTTTGCCCTTCAATTTTCATCAATATTTGAGTGATTGTCGGGGTATAATATGCAAGATACATATAGTTTTACCCTTCCAAAAAATTGAAAACCAATTAAAGGAAATGAACTTTATATAAATTACCATAAATCGAAATATTTATTTAACAAACGCTACCGTGAATAAAATACTAAATAATATTTAAATTATAAATTAGTTTAAAAATTTTTAATGCAAATTGAAATTGGCAAAAGGAACTTAAAAGGAACTTGTAAGTAGTTCCTTTTGCGATAAATTGAGAAAAAAAGGAACTAATTCCAGTTACAGTTCTTCATTTTTAAAAGGAACTTATTGGTTCCTTTTTTTTAAAAGGAACTAGTTCCAAGGAACTAATTCCTTTAACAGCTCTAATCTTAACGAGTTATGTGCCATATCACGTGATCTTCCTAAAAAATACAATTGGTTAGTTTTGGCACAAAATGATCTATTATTTTCGACGACACTAAAATGACGACAAGACTTTCAAAATAATTCAAGTATACTAAGCATTCAAGTCTGCATATTAATTCTATTATAATTTAGATTTGATTAAGAAACTTATAATTCAGTAGCTTATGCAAAAAAGGAATATTTATTTATGTTTTGCTAATTCATGTTAAGAGTTTTATTTACAATTATTGTTATGCTTTATAAGATAATATATCTAAAGAACTAAACTTTATTAAAAGTGTATTATTATAGTTATATATTAAAATCAATTTTCTTAAAATCAGCCTAAAGTCAATATGTATTTGAATCTTTAATTCAATATCTCTAAGTTTAAAAAATGTACCAAATACAATCATCTATTGAGCTTATTTAAAATGAGTTTATTATAATTTTAGCTTATGATTAAAATTAGCTTAGATACCTTTGTAAAAAGTGCACATTGCTTATATGTGAGGGGAAACAAATTCCAGTTACCTTGTTGGGAGAGAGTTCGTTGTAATACACGCAAGGTGAAAGTAGAACGAATACACACCCAGATTAAAACTTTCATTTGAATGTTATCGTTATCTATTGTTATATAAACTCGCCATGTAAAAGATTCACCATCACTGTTATATTTTACCCTCAATAAACTATATTCCTTTCTTTTTCCCTAAAACTGGTGACCCCGCATTTGGGGGGAGCCCTTCCTTTTATTCCTCCCCTCCCTCTAAACACTCCTGTAGTACCGGCTTCAAGGTTATAACGTAACTTACTAAATTGGGCACTACATTCGTCACCAAATGACACTAATGAAAGGATCGAGATACAACAAGCAATCCTTTAACCTCTCCACAATCTCGATCTACACATGTCTTAACGCTGTGAGGAAGGAAACCCTACTGATGGTTAAAATTATGAAAACCTAGACCCTTACTACACTCCTTTCAATTATATTTAAGCAACGTCCCCCGAAGATTGAATTGTCCCCTACTCATCATGGCCATCACAAGCAATTCAACACAAACCTTTACGGCCTTTTTATATGAGCAAGGACTACAATTTCGGCGAAACAATGCAAATTATTCTCTCTTTTTTTTAGAGGGAGAGTATCTGTATGGAAACAAATTACAGTTACCTTGGAAGAGAGTTCGTTGTAATACACGCAAAGTGAAAATAGAACGAATACACAGCCAGATTAAAACTTTCATTTGAAATGTAGGGCATTAAGCCTACTTCATTCTAACTAAAAGAACTTTATTAATATACAACCAAAAGATATAATATAATATATCATGCCTCTCTATCGCTAATCAATAGTTTATATACCATGTTATCGGTTAACATTATTACTCGTAAGGTTTGTGTATTCAAATTATAATGAGGAGTGTGAATAGAGTGATATCCAAAATGTGAATAGAGTAAGGAGGAATGTGAATAGAGTAATACCCAAATCATTTTGGTAATAGTAATACTATATATGTTTTCCTAATTCATGTGAAGAGTTTTATTTATAATTATTGTTATAATTTATTAGATACTAGCTGACCCGGCAAACGTTGTTTTGCTAAAAATACAATTTTCTTTAATATAATAAAATTCGAGAAAACTTCAGCCTTGTATGTATGACGTCATTATTGTATATGATGCTATATATGAAACTGACCGGGAAATGTCCGATATTTTTAAAACGAAAAGGTATTTTAGGAATCTGAAAGCTTTTTTACCCATGGCCGCCCTGGGCATCTACGGCTAAATTTTCACGCAATCGGGCCTCTAGTTTCAGAGTTTAGCCCTTTTTAAAACGAAATGTCCGATATTTTTAAAACGAAAAGGTATTTTAGGAATCTGAAAGATCGACCACGTGATAATAATGACAAAAATTGCATAATTTAAATTTTATTTATTTAATTCAAAATAATTTTGATACTTTTAAATATCTAATTCGACCTTGTATGTATGACGTCATTATTATATATGATGCTATAAATGAAACTTGCCGGGAAATGTCCGATATTTTTAAAACGAAAAGGTATTTTTAGGAATCTGAAAAAGCTATTTTACCCCTGACCGCCCTGGGCATCTACGGCTAAATTTTCGCGCGAATCGGGCCGGTAGTTTCAGAGTTTAGCCCTTTTTTAAAACGAAATGTCCGAAATTTTAACTAAAAGGAATTTTAGGATTCTGAAAAAGCTATTTTACCCCTGGCCGCCCTGGGCATCTATGGCTAAATTTTCGCGCGAATCGGGCCGGTAGTTTCAGAATTTAGCCCTTACATACAACACATACACTTTACTATATATATATATATAGATTACATCTTATTATTAATTAAAGTAAAATAATAAAATAAATTGTCTTAAAATCAGCCTAAAATCAATATAATTTTATTATAATTTGAGTTTATTATTAAAACTCGCTTGGGTTATAATTTTTGCCAAAATTATATTATATATAATTATTTTAAGCTTAGAAATTCATGAATATCAACCTAAAGTCAAGAACATGTATTTAAATGCTCAGTATGGTTACAAAAAATTAGAAAATACAATATTGAGTTCATGAATTAAATTAGCTTTGGTTATAAACTTTACCAAAATCACATTAAATACTAGACTAGATAGACTGCTTATCAAGCACAAAATGTGTATCCTTTTTTTTCGCAATTTTGATGAGTACATGGTAAAGCCGTGATTATATAGATATTAGTAATTTTTGTGAATTAAATAATCTTAAAAAGGGTAAATAAAGAATATTGAATTGGGTAGATATCAAAGACAGCATTCTAAAATAAAACAAGTTTGTTTGTAAATATAGCGCCATCTATATTATGTATAATATTAATTTATTGACGTTCGTTCAAATTTATTATAAACTAGTGAGAAAGGTAAATTGACTATTATTGGCTTAAAAATAAAACATTTTTATTCATTTTATTTCTCATATTAATTGCTATGCAAATTATGGGCTCGTTTTTGGTTGTCCGTTGTCCGTCTATTGTCCGTCCGTTACCCTCCCTATCTATTTGCATTGAGTATATTAGGTTATCGATTTTTTAAATTAATGCTTGAGAAAGAGGTGCCCCACCCCTCATCTCTATCTCCCTCGCTTTCGGGCGGGGTCGGGTTTTAATTGCTACGTTAAATTAATGCATAAGTATATCTATTCGTTTTTGAATTGGGTAACATTGATATTAATTGCTATAATTACCCTATGCCCTCCACTACAAGGGCCTATGGCTCTACTGATATGGATCCCTGTGCCCCTACAAAAGCCTATACCTCAATTAATGTGGGTTCGAACCCTGGCGAACGTTTCTGAATTGCTGGTTCGATTCCCGGAGAGGGCAAAATTTTTTTTTATTTCTTAAATTAAATTAATATATTTTTCCTGTTACTACCATTGAATATGACTTTTTGGCCGTCCGCTTGTTCTATTATTGTTTCATTTTATTATATAATAAACATAAATAAAAGTTGTTTACTTTTAATTGCTATGCAATTAAACAAGTTTTGGGTTAGAATCCCGGAGTTTTTTGACTCTTATGATTGTTCTTGTTACTATCATTGATAATAAGACTTTTTGGCCGTCCGCTGGCTGCTGACCAATGAAAAAAATGACCATTGGCCAAAATGTGAATCCGAGTTTATTTTTTCGTTTTTTTTTGACTATTATGATTGTTCCTGTTACTACCATTGCTATTATGACTTTTTGGCTGTCTGCTGGCTCCTGACCGATGGAAAAAATGACCATTGGCCAAAATGTGAATCGAAATCATTTTTTTCGTTTTTTTTGACTATTATGATTGTTCCTGTTCCTACCATTGCTATTATGACTTTTTATCCGTCCGCTGGCTGCTGACCAATGGAATAAAATGACCATTGGCCAAAATGTGATTCGAAAACTTTTTTTTCGTTTTTTTTTGACTATTATGAATTTATATCCACTTTTACCGTGTCCTGGCTGTTGACCAATGGAAAAAAATAACCATTGCCCAAAATGTGATTCGAAAATTTTTTTTTCGTTTTTTTTACTCTTATGAATTTATATCCACTTTTACCGTGTGCTGGCTGCTGACCAATGGAAAAAAATGACCATTGGCCAAAGTGAGCATCAAAATTTGTTTTTCCGTTTTTTTGGCTATCATTGACTTATAGAATGTCTGTTGGTACTGACCAATAGAGAAAAAATGACCATTGGCCAAATTTTTGATTTTTTTAATTAAAAATTGTTCAAATTTAACAAAAAATTTCTCCCAACAATTCTGCAAATTCTTAACATTGTGATGTTTTATAATATAATGTTTGTTAGACCCATAATCACTAAAGGCCATAAAAACTAATGTAATACGCAACTAGATGCAAACACTAAATCAAACCCTAACCCTTGCCTATATTACATTTTGCCTATATTACATTTTGCCTATAAATGGAAAATTTGTATAAATAATTAATTAATCATTAGGCATTTAATACCCCCCTATAGGCATTCTCGCCCCTTCCCACCTTTCTCGCCCATAAATTGCATAGCAAATATGATACATTTATACGAAGTACAGATGAGTCGTCCCCCCTTCCCTTCCCTTCTCCCCCTTCCCACGAGGGCCGAAGGCCCGAGTTTTTAATTCTTAATTTTTGATTTATATTACGGGAATGATTTTCAAAAGAATTTTAAGATTTTTTAAAACTATTAAATTAATTAAAATTTTTAAATGTGTGTTAGTTACAAATTATTAAAATCAATACTTTTGGAGATATAGGCGTTTGGGGTCTCATACACCCCATAAGGTCAATTAAGAAAGTTTTTTGGTGGCCCGTCAACTTGCCGAAAACCATCTCGCCGAATTTAGTGTCCCCCGGTTAAAAATGGTCACCTGTGGACCTTATTTAACCGGGAGACATCAAATTCGGCGAGATGGTTTTCGGCGAGTTGATAAGGCACCAGTTTATTTTTATTTTTTTTTACTTAAAAATAGTAATTTAAGCATGTGTATAATATAATCAATATCTATAATTACATTTGTTTATTTTTATATATATTGATATTCTTGTGAAGCTATTTATGGTAACTTTTGTATCAGTTGTTATGAGTAGTTTAATTTATGATTGTTTATAATCCTCAAGTTCAGATTCTGATGGTAAAAATAAGATTATATTGCCATAATTAGTTAGATAACTTTGTGTTAACACCAAGAAGATCTAATTTAGAGTGAAAAGGAAGTGATGTGGATATAGAAGAACTAGGACAGACTTTGCCAAAACAAAATATTTTTATGGCATAGAAAATCAAGAATATGCTAAAATAGCTAACTTTCGACTTCCAAATAAGCCTTACAAATACGGGCTCAACTATTCTCTTGTGGATGCAAAACTTGTCATACATATAACTTGAAATTATACACAGTCTCTCAGCCAGATGATTTTTATAAAGATAGTAATAAGCCATTTGACGTAGTTACAAGGTTGATAATGCCCATCTCAAATTCAAATAAAAATGCAATATAAAAATCAAATTACACAAAGTTTTGGCCAAGCAAAAGGTGCAAAAACATCAATAAACTTTCTTTTTCAAGAAAATTTAACGTTAGTATCATATATTCCATAAAAACCAAGCAGGTGATGTTGTCATCTTTTCATTATGACCAAAAATTGCCCAGATTCTGGAGCTTTAAAACCAGAAATAATGTATGTTTTTTAATTATTCAAACCTTCTTTCAATAAAAAAACATTTGGTTTTTATATTTCTACTAACTATTTGGTCTCCATAACATTCATGTCATTTTGATTTTTTATTTATTTTCTTTGTGTTTAGTAGATTGCATATAATTTTAGAATTTTTAAGAATGGGGTTTTATAAACCTGGGATTTGTTTAGGGTTAATAATGAAAGTTTATAGGCTTACCTGTCCTGGAAAATTAAAAATTGTTTGCATGGCATCTTCTCTTAATTGATGATATTTTGTTGAAGTTGAATATAACATGTCCCTGATAAAATGATAAGAACAGATCCTAGAATGGATTGATGGTTGAAATTCCCTTTTTATCTTATGAATCCATGTTTTGAGAAGCTGGGGAATTTTCATGGGAAACCTAAAATCAAAAAAAAAATTAAAATCGTAAAAAAAATTTAAAATATATTAACGATTGTTACTTATTTATGATAAGAATATTGTTTATCTCGAGTTTTTCTATGAGAATAATATGAAGTAGCACAAAATGGCATAGTTGAAATACACCAGTTGTGCTCCTTTAAATGGCGGATAATTTGATAAACAATTTACCATATGGAACATATGGCTTGAGCAGTCTATGTAGTTTGTGTTATATATAATAAATCAAGCTTATAAATAGTAATTAAAAGGATAGGCTTATCAATATAATGATTATCAGGTGGCCTATAGAAATTTAATTTCGAATTTTAAAATAGATTTTTGATTGACGTTTGATTGGCATGTCGTTTTTTTGTGCGATATTACACCTGTCTTACGATGGATTTGTAAGCTTTGCTCTTCAACCATATTGGCATTTTCTTGCCGCGCAATACACCGGATATACTTCGCCATTTAAGCCATCCTTTTTGGATGCTGGCATTGACTTCCGTTGCGCAACCTCCCTCTTGATGTAGCATCGAGTCGAGGTATGTAAACCTGCCTACTTTTGGGTACTTTAGAGGGTCATCTAGCGATGGGCTGCCTATACCGTTCATTTCCATGTATAATTTGATCGTTGACCTCTAAACTATATCCAGCTAAGCGCTTTGACCACTTTTCGGTTTCTTCCAATACTTTCTCCCTGGTTTCCTCGCATAGGACTATATCAACGTCATATAGCATACATGGCGACTTTTGAATGTCCCTCGTTATTGTGTCTATAATTATATTAAATCAAAAGGGACTTAAAGCAGATCCTTGATGTAATCTATAACCCGAAAACATTTAGAGTCTCCAACTGTCATCCTAACGCATAGTTTGAGTCTTCATAAATATTTTTCATAAGCCGTATATATGCGTCAGGGATATTTTGTTTTCTCAGGCACCATCATATTAAATAGCGGGGGACCGTGTCATAATCTTTCTCCAAGTCGATAAAGACCATATGTAGGTCTTTCCACTTTCACCATACTTATCCATCATTTGCCTAAGTGCGAAAATTAGGTCGATTGTGGATTTGCCCCACAAATCCGAATAGGTTAGCCGATATTTCCACCTCGTTTTCAGCCTTGTTACTAGGATCCTTTTCATAAGCTTCAAAGAGTGGCAAGTTAGCTCGATACCTCTGTAATTGCCACAGTCTTAAGGGTCTTTGCCTTTAAATAAGGGTATAATCGTGCTTTGCTTGCTCTCCATTGATTAGGAATTCGCTCTTCTACCAATTTCGTGTTAAGAAGGTTCGTCATGAGGGACTCCTTCTTCACGACATCCGAGCAATGCTTCCATAGGTATTCCATCTGGGCCATTTGCCTTTACTTTTTGCATCTTGTTCATTTGTGTCCTAACTTCACCATCCTGAAAGAGTTCGACCATACTTATATTTGGCTCAATCTCGGGAAGGGAATCTTTGTGAATTGCAATATTCATAAGGTTCTTAAAATATCCTTTCCACCTTTCCATTACTTCCTTCGGCTTGAATAAGGTTTGACCCTTCTCGTCTTTGACTATTTTAAGAACTCCGACATCGCAGCTTTTCTTCTCCCTTATCTTGGCCAATTTGTACATAAGCGTATCGCCCCCTTTATGATCCAGTTTGTTTGCCATCTCGGTGTAGGCGGCATTCTTCGCTATTACAACGGCCTTTTTTGCGGCCCTTTTTGCGTTGTCTTGATAATCATCCGACTTCTTTGATTTATGCCGCCGTCTATATAGATTTTACTTTCTTTCGATGAAATCCCTAACCGATTGATCCCACCACCATAGTTCCTTATTCATAGCTTTATTCCTTTGGTCTGTCCTAGAACACGAATTGTTGTTTCCTTTATGTCCTTAGATAGCGTCTCCCAATCGTCGTCTACGTCCTTTGCAACTTCCTTGCACCCAAGAGTGAGGAGGCTTTTTGATGGTATTTTTCGTTTGTCGACGGATCCTTTAGCCTTCGAGGCTCATAGATTTTTCTTTCTTCGGGAAGAACTCTTCTGTCAAGATCCATAACAAGGGGACGATGTTGCCTGGCGATTTCTTCTCCCGGTATTACTTTGCAATCCTTGATGCTCTATAAGTCCTTTTGCCTTATAAGCAAATAGTCAATTTGACTAAAATGCTTCCCACTTCTAAAGGTCCAATATGATCTTCGCGTTTTTGAAAATAGTGTTAACGATCGCCCTGTCATATGCTTAGGATACTTGGAGAAGTTTTTCCCTTCTTTCTTCCTCTGGGCATGCCCATAGCCTCCATGTTGCGTTCAAACCCGAGGCGATCTTTCCCTACGTGAGCGTTGAAATCCGCCCCCATAATTAGCCTTTCTTCCTGTCGGATTTCTTGTATTTCCCTTTCCAATGAAACGAAGAATATGTCTTTTTCTGATTCCATACACCCAATTTGGGGAGCATAAGCGCACATAACGGTTAGGAGGCCCCCTTGATCTGCAATCTTCACCCGTATTAGCCTGTCGGAACAACGCTTGACTTCCACCACCTTGTTCTTGAACGATTCGCTTGGAACGATATCGACCTGGTTTCTACGATTTAATGACCCACTGTAGAAAAACTTGTATCCTTCCCCTAATTCCAAAGCTTTAGTTTCGTTCCTCGTCTCTTGTAGGCAAGCGATGTGTACCTTTCTTTTTTTTAGCATTTGTGGGACTTCGATGCTCTTCCCCGTCAACGTTCCCACATTCCAGCACGTTATTCGCATTCTTTCAACAACTAATTTCCTTAATCGCCTTTGTTGTGAGTTGGACAGTAACTCTAGTGTATTTTTCACATTGCACGGGCGGGGTATGCAGTGCGCGTTGTTTGTGGAGGACGCCCTAGCCTTTTCTTGTAAAATCTTGTATGAAACTATCATAATTTTGGAGTTGGTTTTTATAGCCGGTTTCCGACCTGACGCCAACCCTCCATTTTTTCCACACGAACTTGGGACCGTGCTAGGTAGTGTTATTTTATTGAATCTGACACACCAAAATGAATTTTTTTAGGATTTTATCCCTTGAAAGTTATGATGCGTTAACAATTGTCTATAAAATTCATGAATTTCTTATTAATATTTATTTATCAAACTTATAATGGGATATCACTAATGAGGAAAAAATGGTGTACAATCTATTTTTTGGGATTTCATTGTCTATATATGTGCATATGATATATAATAATATACAAGATATGTTAAACAATAAGCATGTGAGATGGACACTACCAAACTTATAATGGGATATCACTAATGGGGATATAAGGATATGATGGTTTATTGGAATTTGAATAACGCGATTCGATGACAGGAAATTACATAACAACAAAATTACATATTCATTACATAACACAATCGTTACATCTAACATTTTTGTTACATAACACAATCGTTACAGGGGAAAAATGGTGTACAAACTATTTTTTGGAAAATCATTGGCTTTATATGTGCATATGATACATAAAAATATGCAAGATATGTTAAACAATAAGCATGTGAGATGGACACTAAAAATGAATCCAGGATGGAATTTTGGTAAATTTTAATATTTTTTGAAAATGTTAAAAAGTTTAAAACACGCTTAAAAGCTCAGATAATTTTTGATTAAATATTAAAATTAGTCTTTAATAGTAGTTCATTGCGCCTTTGACTCGATTCTTAATTAAGATAAAATAAATAAATGGCTCAAGGGGCTCAGGGGCCCAAGATTTTTCCCTAGGGGGGCCCATGGGGCACGGTTTTTGCTCTTGGGAGCGGGGGCAGGGCCCCCCAGCTACGCCACTGATCACAAGGTTCTTGGGTTAGCTTAAATGGAGCATTCCTATAAACGCATTCATCTGTATATAACCTAAATTCAATATTATATAAAAAGCCTTTCCCCGTGGATCCGACATCTATAACACTCCTGCTCTCCCCTCTTTAATTTTACCACAATGAAACCTTTAAAAACCAGTATGGATATTTTATTCCTGGATAATATGAATCAACCGACATGGAAAAATCTTGATTATGTAGGGTGCACAGCAACATGTGAGCATTGTTCTGTTTACATGAATTTGTTCTGAGTCCATAATTGATATTTTGAGAAGCAATTTCTATGAATTCTTCCATTATGACTCGAGAACCCTTTCAAGTCAACTCAGAAACGGTCAACTGGGAAAAAACCTTCTAATCTCATCTAATCTCCCCAATCTAGCAGTGAGCCGAACACCAACCACCTAATATCAACAAACTAATCAGAAAGCGGCTGCGCATACCTACTAGGGTAAGGGTTAGAGTTAGGATTATCCATTTATACCCCAATATAAAATAATCTATCACATTAATGCATTATCTTTAAGTAGTTTAATATTGTGCGATTTGTAGCTTTTTATATTTATATTCATTATAAAAGTTATAACATTATGCAAATTTAACTTTACAGGCGTATGTTCGTATGTTTATAAGAATCGGGGTCAAAGTCGCAGAAAAAAAGCAGCAGAAAAAAAGCAGCAGAATTGGTCAGAACTGGTCAGACAAGATTTTAGATAATCAATATATTAGAATTAAATCTCAAATGGGGAAAGAATTTGATGTGCATCTAACCCTAACCCTAACCCGAACCTAAAACGCTGACCTAAAACACTAACCCTAGCCCTAACCCTCCTGACCAATCTTGATCTGACCAGTTCTGACCAATTCTGCTGCTTTTTTTCTGCGAATTTGACCGGTTCCCTTTTAAAAGCATTAACAACGACATCCATCCATCGTTTTTGTTCAGTTGTATGTTTCCCAGTTGACCCGGATACACTCGAGAACAGCTGTTTCCCTAGCATTTGTAAAATTTTCACTTCTGTTCAAAATTTAATATATTCAAAAAAGAATATAAGCAAAATGTAATATAGGCAAAACCTAATATGATCAAAATCCCCGAAATGAATTTTAACGTATTCCCGGAGGGTTATAACTGCGCATGCGCATAAGCAATTCTTGCCTGTATTACATTTTGCCTATATTACGAATTGCACAGAAGTGATTTTTTCCACTCTTCTGTCTAAAATTTTTCCATTTTTGAATTTTTGATTTGATGCAAGGATATAGCCTTCTAATGTCTGCTCCCAAGTTTGTTAAAACTAATATATTTATAATCTATTTTAGCTATACACTATACATATATGGTGGTGCCTTGTGTTTACTGTTTACTTCCAGATAAAAAGAAAGATATTTATTACAAGCTTTTTAATAAGCTTGTCTGTATTTGTGATATGTATGGAATTTTGTTTCAACCCCAAATTGCTCAGATAGAATTTGAGGACAATAGCTGGATTGAAATGTGTATTCCCTCATAGTAAAATAAAAGGTAAATATAGATGATAGAAATAGAATTAATCATGAGAAAATTATAAAGCCAAAATCGAAGAAGGAATCAGATAAAGATAGATGTATCTGCAATTTAAAATTCCATTACAAGAACAATGAGCCACTCATTCACTCTTTTTACAAATACAATTATAAATCAATATTCTTGTTTCAATAAACTTCATAATTAGAATATTTAGACATCAATAGCTAGAATTCCTTTATTAAATCAATTTTTCATAAAAATAAGGTTAAGTATTGTTAAAACAAAATATTCATTCAAATTATATTAGAATTCCTTTAGTAAATCAACTCTATCTCAATGTTAACACCTGATTATATTTTTACAATTATAAATCAATATTCTTGTTTCAATAAACTTCATGATTAGAATATTTAGACATCAACAGTTATAATTCCTTTATTAAATCAACTTTTCATAAAAATAAGGTTAAGTATTGTTAAAACAAAATATTCATTTAAATTATATTAGAATTCCTTTATTAAATCAACTTTGTATTAGAATTCCTATATTCTTGTTTGATTAGAATATTTAGAAAAGAATATTCTCCCTAAGTTTGGACATCACTATTTTTTTTGTTTTTAAATTTTTTATGCCAAATTTTCTATAATTATAGTTCCAACCCTATTTTATATTATCTTATAAATTAAATTATGAAATTGGGGAAAAAATTGTTATGAATAAATATAGTCACTTAGGGAGAAACTTTGGGGGTTGTACTAATTGCAATTATAAAATTGTAACCACTTGTTCAAATACCCAAAGTAACGTATCAATTTACAGATAAGAGTTAAAGTATTATGCTTAAAAAGTTTTAAAAGTTTATATCATAATACAACAAAGTCATAGCTATTTAAAGTTTGGGGTCATCATGACCCCCTTTACCATCCGTGTTAGGATTTTGACCTGGCCAACGGAGGGTTAAAAAATTATAAGGTCTAAACTTATTTTACATATCTAACAAATACAATATGCCTATAATAGTTCTGAATTATTCAAGAGTAAATTTATCTTGTGTTCTTTGGTTGCTAAATTTCACTATAATCTTAACTCTTTCATCTGTAATAAGTCCTCTTCTTCATCTTCATGTCCTGTTAACCCACTTTCCAAGGAAAAATTAACATGTTAAAATTAGAGTTTAAAATTTAAATATATTAAATAAAAAGAAATGTATACAAAAAATTTCTTCACAAATGGGTTTACAATAATGGGTTTTAATAATATATTTAAAAAAATGCGGAATTTTTTTTTCATTTTATGGAAGGTGGGGTGGTGGAAAATCCCAGGGATCTAAAACATTCTCTCTTAAACTATTGGATAAAAACTAGCCAAATTTTGCAGAGATAATTTTGTTAAGCTACTGAAAAAATAAAATTGTAATATTCACTAATTTATTTTGTACAGCATTTTTAAAGGCTTGGGGTCATTATGAATTTCTAAAAAGCTATATTATACATACACGAATCGTTCATTAGGCAACCGGTTATAACATAATAGCTTATGCATTTAAATTTATTTCTAACTTTAGTTATCTACATCTATAGCAATTAAATATTTAACCTCTATTTATATAAATTTCTAGTAAGCTTTTTTTATATACACACGAGTAATTCATTAGGCAATAGGTTATAACATAATAGCTTATGCACTTTAATTTATTTCTGATTGCATTTATATACATATACATCTATAGCAAACATATCAATCAAATGTTTAACCTCTCTTTATATAAATTTCTAATAAGCTATATTATATATACATAAGTAGTTCACTAGGCAATCGGTTATAACATAATAGCTTATGCATTTCAATATACTTCTAGTTGTATAACCTCCTTTATTATATATTCAAAATATGCTTTTTATAATTTATATAAACACGCATGCTTAGTTAAAAGACATACTTTAATGTATTCTATTTATCATATCACGATTACTCATGCAGTTTGGTTATATGAAAGCCTTAACTATCGTGTACAAAATAGTAGCTTATGCATTTTAATACTTGTTTAACTACATACATTTTATTCCAATTCTACACCCACATGTTAGATATTAGATTTAGTGATTTATTTGTTAATATTTATTGGTTTATAAAATAGTATTATACATTTTGATATAACTTATTTTGTTTTAATTAACAATTATAGTATCCTTTTATTAAGTAGTTTAATTACATATTATAATTTCACCATTTTATAAATCTTAGTTTTATTGTCTACTTTGGGATGTTTATTTTATAATGAATTTTGGAGATTGTGAACCAGATTCAAAATTTTTATAAAGGGGCGCTAATGTTTGAAACAGAATATTACTACAAAAAAAGTATTTTATAGTGGTAAATTTGTTTTTTACATAAATTAGAGAAGAAAGCCTTAGCCTATTATACAAAATATTTTCAATCGTATTGTCCTAAAGAAAGCTTCTTAAGATCTCAACCATCAGAAATAGTTGATGTACATCCTAAGATACCCGAACTTTATTTAGAAGTGTATGCTTCAGGCAAAATATTATTAAAAAATATTTACAATAATCTACCTATTGATGTAATTTTATGATAATTTGACATTACGATCTATATTAAGAATTTATAATCCTAATATTTATTTGTATTTTAACCTTAGATTAAAAGGCCTCCTAAACTTATAACAACCAAATTATGTTCAAAAAGTGTCTATATTGCATGCTTTGACATCTTATACAAAGTTGATTTACTAACCAAAATGTTCTACAAATTGATCCCAAAGAATTGAAGTAATAGTATTTATTTTATAAAAGGAACTCATACTTTAAAGTTTACATTACTTAATAAACTTTTTTGTTTATCATAATTTCATTGTATATATATAGTGCAGGAAATTCAATTAAATGTTTGGATATATGCCCAAATGATATAATAACTATATATGGAGATAAAAAGGGTCATATAGGTGTATTGGATCAGCGCTGTGATAAAGTATATTATATCTAATTTATACCATTATTACAAATTAATAATCTCAATGTAATATTTAAAATAATGTTAAATGAATTTTATCTTTTAATATTTGGGCATATTCTAGTCGTGGTGTTTGTTTTGATGAGTTTATTCCATCTTGATATAAGTGCCATGTCTTGATTAATCTTCTTAGTTTTCATAACTTTGTTGACTTGCCCTTTCCATGTGACTTAAGATCATCCTCTTCCTCTCTTCCCCGGTATTACTATATCCAGTCCTTTTTGATTTACATCATTCGTGTCTCTTCTTAATATATGCCCATACCAATTTAGGCAATTGGGACATTCCATGTCAAATCGCCACGTTTTCGGCCGACCCCCTCAGAATTTTATAAAATTTGGTGGAAATGTTAAAACTAGTAAAATTATTAATTTCCGAAAATTTTAGCTCATTTGGGCCACTACTTTTCGAGTTGTGTGCTCTCAAAGGTCGAAAATCGGCCATTCAAAAAATCGGGTTGTGACGCTATATTAAATAAAATTCATAAATTATTGGCCCCCAAATCATAGAATCTTGTTGTAGTAATAGGTAAGACCTATCTCCATAGGGAAAAAATCCAAAAAAATTTTTTTGTCGATTGGTCATCTCATAATGGCCAATATGGCATAACTACTGTTGAACCCTCTCAAATCGTTTCAAATTGGAGACAAATGTTTTATACTACCTATTAATCAAATTAAATAAAAGAGAAAGTTGGGCGGCCATCTTGAAGTGGTCATAAATTGCTAGAAACGGTATTTTATTTATTTGGCGCCAAAATGACCCTCTAAAATTGGTTTTATTACTCATTTAGCCATCTTATAATATTATTATATCTATTATACAAATATTTTTGCTATAAATTAACACCCCAACCCCCCCCCCCCCCATATTTCCTATAAATTACAATCAAAATAGGGAGTGGTTTTTCTTCGAATTTTGAAATAGAAACAGCTTTGAAAAATCACCTTAAATAATAATTTATTTCAAAGTATATATTCATTGTTTGTTATTCGATATGTAAAAGTATTAAAAAAAAGTATGACGGAGGGCATGTCTTCAAGCGCATATAAAAAATTAATTTAACATATCTGAAGTATATTTTAGGTAAGGCAATATGTTTTAGTGTCGCATCAAGCATTTCGTTTTAAATAAGGTATAAGTTCTCCGGTTGAGGTTAAAGGTGATACAATTTTTAATATATCCCATTTCTTTAGAGATATTTTGTGAAATTTATCTAAGCGAAAGGGTTCGCATGGGTTAAGCAAACTAACTATTATTTTTTCATCGTCATAATTTTTATTATAAATTAGATTCAAAATTTCGAACGTCTAGGGGATAATTAGTTGATAGTAAAATTAAACGATAAAGTAATTTTATTAAAAGAATTCGACATCATTTAAAATTCGCGCTAGAGGTCATACAAATTAATTCATACGCGCCAAAAAAGAAATCAATCTGTGTTGATAAGGCAATTTTAAAGCCTATATTCAATAATCCTGACGATTTTATTATCTATTTCACGAGCCTGTTTCCAAATTACAATAAAATAATTTGTGGGAAAAAATTACTCGCTATTTTGATTTAAGATTAAAGGGGGGGGGGGGGGGGGGGGTTGGGGTGTTAATTTATAGCAAAAATATTTGTATAATAGATATAATAATATTATAAGATGGCTAAATGAGTAAAAAAACCAATTTTGGAGGGTCATTTTGGCGCCAAATAAATAAAATACCGTTTCTAGCAATTTATGACCACTTCAAGATGGCCGCCCAACTTTCTCTTTTATTTAATTTGATTAATAGGTAGTATAAAACATTTGTCTCAAATTTGAAACGATTTGAGAGGGTTCAACAGTAATTATGCCATTTTGGCCATTTCGACCATTATGAGATGACCAATCGACAAAAAAATTTTTTTTAATTTTTTTCTATGAAGATAGGTCTTACCTATTACTACAACAAGATTCTATGATTTGGGGGCCAATAACTTATGAATTTTATTTAATATAGCGTCACAACCCGATTTTTTAAATGGCCGATTTTCGACCTTTGAGCGCCCATAACTCGAAAGGTAGTGGCCCAAATGAGCTAAAATTTTCGGAGATTAATAATTTTACTAGTTTTAACATTTCCACCAAATTTTATAAAATTCTGAGGGGGTCGGCCGAAAAACGCCTTTTTATGATCGATTTGACATGGAATGTCCCAATTTTTGTTGCTTATGCCCACCATTTGTTGTCATAAGAAAGTCATTCGTCATATGGTCGAGCTTATTAAACCCCAAGCTCCACCTTATCATTTTCATCTCTGTTGCTTGTAATAGCTTTTCTTCTACTGTTTAACGCCCATGTTTTACTTCCAAAGAGTAACACTGATCTTGCGATTGATTTGTAAGCTATGCTCTTAAACCATATTGACATTTTCTTGTCGCGCATTTAAAGCCCTGCACGGGCCGCCCGAAGTTCGGCCCGAGCCCGGCCCGACCCAATCAAGTTTCGGGCCGGGCTAGGGTAGAATTTTATAAATTAATCGGGCCTCGGGCCCTCCGAGCCAGGCCCAAATTGAATTAAAGCAAACTAATCTTTCATAGAATGTGATTTAAACAAACTCAACTTGATATTAAATAATTATCTTCACACAGCGTACAATATATAGCTTTCAAACTTCAGCTTTTTCCCCTATCTACTATAATTTAATTGACCTAAATTGCAAATCTTATTATTGATTTAAATATATTCATAATTGCTGTTAGAACTTAAGAAATAAGATAGGTAAATATTTCAAAAAAAAGTTTTAATATAAAATATATTTTTTTTAAGTTATGTTTTTAGTTTTAAAGCTAAATAAATTGGAACAAGTGAAATTGGATTTTTTTTATTTTAAACTTATATAAGTTGTAAATTACAAGTAATAACTATCTACTGCATTTTATATTTAGATGGTGAAATAATTTTCAAAATAAAATTTTTTAAAAGTTTTATTTGAAAAATCGGGTTGGGCTCAAGTCGAGCCTAAAAGAAAAAAAGTCTTTCGGGCCGGGCTCGGGCAAAATAAAAATGAAGAAGTCGGGCTCGGGCCGGGCTCGGACAGAAGAAATTTCATTTTGCAGGGGTCTACGCACATTACACCGGATTCCGTTATTTAAGCCATCTTTCTTGAATCCGGGCATTGACTTCTGTTGTGCAACCTCCCTCTTGATTTAAGATCAAGCCAAGGTATTTCCACCTGTCTACTTTTGGGTACTTTAGATGGTCATCCAGCGATAAGCTTCCTGTAACGTTCATTCCCATGTTTACCGTTTTTCAATCATTGACCTTTAACCCTCGAGAGTATCTGAAAATTCCGAACGCGAGAGCATTCGTGGGGTCTTTACCACACTTTTTAACTTCTTATAACTTTCGTAGTATTCTTTTATAACCTTTCAAATTTAAACATGTGTTTATAAAGGTCTTAAGATTGATGGTATAAATTTTGATATGAATCTAATCAACATTACAAAACTTATTAACAATTTTCTGGACCCCCATTTTTATTTTGGTTATTTTAGAGCTTCCCCTCATTTTACCTCTTGACATCATATACCTTAAAATAAATCAAAATAAACGTGATTTTTATTAAAAGAATGTTCAAAATGTATTAAAACACAAATTGTAAAAGATATCATCATACAAAAAAAAATACATACATTTTTTCAATAAAAAACTTACGTAAGAGCATTCGTGGGGTAAACAGAACCCCACGAGCCAAAAAAGCTTCTATATTTTAAAAAGTATTAAGCCAAAACCTATGAAATTTTCACCTAACCTATTTCTTGATATAATATTAAGCTACTGAAAACCAAATTCATTAGACTTAAATTGCATTTTATATTTTAATTTATAATTTGCATCCACGAAATCTCGCGGGTTAAACCATATCCAGCTAAGCGCTTTGACCACTTTTTGGCTTCTTAGAATACTTTCTCCTTTGCTTCTTCGCATAGTACTATACCCGCGGCATATAGCATACACCATGTCATGTTGATAATTATAGTATCTAAATAGAGACTTAGAGCAGATCCTTGATGTAATCCAATTTCACCTCGAAAAGGTTTAGAGTCCCTAACTGTAGTCCTAACGCACGAATTAGAGGCTTCATAAATATTTTTCACTAGCCGTATATATGCGTCTATTTTGTTTTCTCAGGCACCACCATATTAAATTGGGAGGGACCGTGTCATAAGATTTTTCCAAGTCGATAAAGACCATTGGTTAGACGATATTTCCATTTCGTTTTTCGGGTTCGTTACTAAGATCCTTTCCATAAGCTTCAAGGAGTGGCAAGTTAACTTGATATCTCTATAATTGCCACAGTCCTGAAGGTCACCTTTGCCTTTGAATTAGGGTATAATCGTGCTTGCTCTCCATTGATTAGGAATTCGCTCTTCTACCAATATCTTGTTAAAGAAGTTTGTCATGGTCGTGACTCCTTCTTCACGACATCCGAGCAATGCTTCCATAGGAATTCCATCTGGGCCTTTAGCTTTTCATTTTTGCATCTTGTTCAATTGTCTCATAACTTCGTCCTCCTGAAAGAGTTTGACCATACTTATGTTTGGCTCAATATTGGGAAGGGAATCCTTGTCATTTGCAATATTCATAAGTTTCTTAAAATATCCTTTCCATCACTTCCTTCGGTTTGAATAAGGTTGGACTCTTCTCGTTTTTGACTATTTTACGAACTCCGACATCACGACTTTTCTTCTCCCTTATCTTGGCCAATTTGTACATAAGCTTATCGCCTCCTTTATGGTCCAGTTTGTTTGCCATCTCGGTGTACGCGGCAAATCGCAACGGACTTTTCCGCGGCTAATAATCCTCGACTTATTTGATTTATGCCACCGTCTATATGGGACATTCCATGTCAAATCGATCATAAAAAGGCGTTTTCAGCCGACCCCCTCAGAATTTTATCTAGTAAAATTTGTAATTTCCGAAAATTTTAGCTCATTTGGGCCACTACTTTTCGAGTTATGGGCGCTCAAAGGTCGAAAATCGGCAATTTAAAAAATTGGGTTGTGACGCTATATTCAATAAAATTCATAAGTTATTGGCCCCCAAATCATAAAATCTTGTTGTAGTAATAGGTAAGACCTATCTCCATAGAAAGAAAAACCAAAAAAAATTTTTTTGTCGATTGGTCATCTCATAATGGCCAATATGGCATAACTACTATTGAACCCTCTCAAACCGTTTCATATTTAAGACAAATGTTTTATACTACCTATTAACCAAATTAAATAAAAAGAAAGTTGGGCGGCCATCTTGAAGTGGTCATAAATTGCTAGAAACGGTATTTTACTTATTTGGCGCCAAAATGACCCTCTAAAATTGGTTTTATTACTCTTTTAGCCATCTTATAATATTATTATATCTATTATACAAATATTTTTGCTATAAATTAACACCCCAACCCCCCCCCCCCCCCCCCCTATAATCTTAAATCAAAATAGCGAGTAATTTTTTCCCACAAATTATTTTATTGTAATTTGGAAACAGGCTCGTAAAATAGATAATAAAATCGTCAGGATTATTGAATATAGGCTTTAAAATTGCCTTATCAACACAGATTGATTTCTTTTTCGGCGCGTATGAATTAATTTGTATGACCTCTAGCGCGAATTTTAAATGATGTCGAATTCGTTTAAAAATTCTTTTATCGTTTAATTTTACTATCAACTAATTATCCCCTCTACGTTTGAAATTTTGAATATAATTTATAATAAAAATTATGACGGTGAAAAAATAATAGTTAGTTTGCTTAACCCATGCGAACCCCGTCAACTATTTTGCTTTCTTAAATAAATTTCACAAAATATCTCTAAAGAAATGGGATATATTAAAAATTGTATCACCTTTAACCTCAACCGGAGAACTTATACCTTATTTAAAAACGTAATGCTTGATGCGACACTAAAACATATTGCCTTACCTAATATATACTTCCGATATGTTAAGTTAATTTTTTATATGCGTTTGAAGACATGCCCTCCGTCATACTTTTTTTAATACTTATTACATATCGAATAACAAACAATGAATATATACTTTAAAATAAATTATTATTTAAGGTGATATTTCAAAGCTGTTTTTATTTCAGAGGGAATTTTATTTGTAGTCTATTCGGAGAAAAATCACTCCCTATTTTGATTGTAATTAATAGGGAATATGGGGGGGGGGGGGGGTTGGGATGTTAATTTATAGCAAAAATATTTGTATAATAGATATAATAATATTATAAAATGGCTAAATGAGTAATAAAACCAATTTTAGAGGGTCATTTTGGCGCCAAATAAAAAAATACCGTTTCTAGCAATTTATGACCACTTCTAGATGGCCGCCCAACTTTCTCTTTTATATAATTTGATTAATAGGTAGTATAAAACATTTGTCTCAAATTTGAAACGGTTTGAGAGGGTTCAACAGTAGTTATGCCATATTGGCCATTTCGGGCATTATGGGATAACCAATCGACATAAATTTTTTTTTGATTTTTTTTACTATGGAGATAGGTCGTACCTATTACTACAACAAGATTCTATGATTTGGGGGCCAATAACTTATAAATTTTATTGAATATAGCGTCACAGCCCGATTTTTTGATGGCCGATTTTCGACAAGCGCCCATAACTCGAAAAGTAGTGGCCCAAATGAGCTAAAATTTTCGGAAATTAATAATTTTACTACATTTCCACCAAATTTTATAAAATTCTGAGGAGGTCGGCCGAAAACGTGGCGATTTGACATGGAATGTCCCACATAGGTTTTTCTTTAGTTCGATGAAATCCCTGACCGATTGATCCCATCATCATAGTTCCCTATTTATTGCTTTGCCTCCTTTGATCTATCCTAGAACCCGAATCGCTGTTTCCTTTATGTCCATAGGTAGCGTCTCCCAATCGTCCACGTCCCTTTGCAACTTCATGCACCTAAGATTGAGGAGGCTTTTTGATGATATTTTTTCTTCGTCGATCTATCCATTAGCCCTTCGTATCAAATTCGAGGTTTGTAAACCCTTCTTCTTTCGGGAAATGCTTTTTTCCAAGATTCATCACAAGTGGACGATGTTGTCTGGCGATTTCTTCTCCCGGTATTACTTTGCAATCCTTAAAAGTCTCCATGTCGTATGCTTAGGATACTTGGATTCCCCTTCTACAGACCATGCCCATACCTATTAACAATTTCAACATGATAGCAGATTATACTGAAATTTGCACTGTTGATATTTGGTTAAAAATCTAATACAAGCTTTTATAAAATACATTGGTAGCTGTAGTTTATCTTTAAATATTTTTTATCTGCTTTATAAGGCTGTTTTACCAATTAAAACGTATGGCCTACACGAAAATGCAGTGAATACCATCTGTATTAATCCTAGAATACCCAACATATTTGCAACCTCATCAAATGATCAAACGACTAAAATTTGGGATTTGAGAATGCTGGAAAGTAGAATGTTGAATGAGAGGGAATATTGCTTCACACAAAAATCAGTTAAAAGGAGGAAGCAAGATATAAACCTGAATCGAAATCACATTCCAATATGCAGCTTTAAGCATTGTGACAGTATTAAATCTGGTATTTATCTACTTTAATCTTTGTGCCACATACATTTTAATTTTCATTTGTTTGGAATCATAAAATTAATAAGAGAAAATTTTAATTAAATTTATGATTTTAATAGCTGTATTTCACCCAAGCCATGGCTCTTTATTACTGGTCACGGATGCAACGAGGGAAATAATGGTAATGGAGTCATTTTCACAAACCATTTGGGACTTAAAGACGAGAATTAAACATCCCCACCACAACACTAACAAACTGCCTATTAAGGTTACCATACATAACATCAATCAATTTGCTAATTGGTTTTATCTAGATGTGAAGTATTTATCCTAAGATACATCTTATGCCAAATTAACCTATTTATCGTACCTATGTCGCAGAAGGCTTGCAATAAATTTTATTAAGTAATTTAGACCGCCATTGGGTGCGGTTATTCTAATATGCGCACTTCTGCCGGGAAAAGTTGCCAGAGTTATAGAGGAATGAATATTGAGAATCTTAATAATCTGTCCATTCGAGATATAGTATTTAGTTTTTTAATATATTCCTCAAACATGGCCGCCTGCACCCTTACTTAATAATTTATCAGCCGTTCGACAGCTACTTTATTATTAGTCTATGATAGTGTTGTTAAAATGGCTGGGTTTTGTTTGGTCGACCTTTGGTTTTAGTTGACTTAACATAAACTAACCAAAAGTTTATTGGTCTGTTTTTTTAATCGGTCTATTTATGTTTAGTCGACAAAACCCAAAGGGCGACCAAATGAAACCCAGCCGGGTTTACAACCTTGTTTATGGTCGCGACATCTCCACCTTTTAATTTCCACGTGCAATTTCAAGGTTTCATAAAAAAAACTCCACGAACATTGTAGGTAGTTTTATCACTAAACAAAGTTTCTCATTTATTTTTTACCTACTTACTTTAATTTTTTTGAAAATATCAGGCATCGTGGCATCCCCATTACGACGCCTTTATTGTAGCCACGAATAACGCTCCCGGCTATGCGTCGGGTTTACTGCCTGACCAAAACCGTTTTTTATTAAGTGGGATAAGCGGTGCTATTTTCGATGCTCACAACGGTTACCTCCTTAATACCTTGCCCACCAACTCCAAACAATCTATTCACGTAAGAGGCTGTACCATAGCCTTAGTTCTTTTTGGCTGCTTATATATATCTAGAAGATTTGCACTTTTCTATTAAAAGCCCTTTGGTAATATTATAGGTAGAGCTCTGCACGGGCCCGGTCAGTCTCAGATCGAGGACGGGTCGGGTTTGGGCTAATATAATTAACATAAATGGGCTCGGGCCGGTTAGCCCGCCGGGTCGGCCTGAGCTAACTTTAATTAATCCTAAGTCAACAAACCATAAATAATAACTTTTTAGTTTACCCAACTCTTTATAAATTAATATAATGATCATACTGCTTTCGCTATATTATTTTTATAAATAGATCCCTATTTTTTTTTAATTATTTAAAGGAAGTTTTGAAGTTAGACAATTACATTTAATACATTGCAAATTGTGTCTTAAAATTAACACTCCATAATCTTGTGCTTACGTTAAAAGATTCACTTACTTAAGAATATTACCGATGTAAATCTTTATAGATTTGTATGTATATAAACAGGCATAAAGACATATTAAATAATTTAGGCCCTGTGCAAACTTTAATTAAGCGGAGTCTTGTATTCAATTGTAACTTTTATAAGATTCTTTCTAAAATGTTAGAATCATTAAAGGCAAAAGGAAGTTGGAACTTAAGTTTTAAAGTCAAAAAGTTATGTTTCAATCATTACATGGGCACATGGCTCATTGTGTAATTAGCTTAGTCATCGGTAAAAGTATTTAATTCATTACCTCATAATTTTGTTTAATTTCATATATAAATTAGTTTGTTGAATGTAACCCTATAAAATTGTATTCTAATTTTTAAAATAAGACCCAATTTGTAAACTAATTAAACATGTATGAATTATACGATTTAGACATTCAAATTCAACTGCACCGGAGACCACATAATATCTTCAGCTGGTAAATTTATACAACTCTATTGAAAAGTTTCTTTTTTAGGACAAGAGAAAATTTGGGAATTAAAACGTGAACACGACGGTGAAAATACATAACAATTTAATACGTTTTTTTTACATTTTATACTAAAATTTTTATTTAAATTGTTTTAAATATTTTTTACAAGTAATAAATTGATTTTTTTAGCGTATTCATTGAACTTTAATGGGTTTATAAAGTTTTAAACTGGGAAGAGGGTGGGTTAAAATATCTTCCCACTAAAATTTAATTACCCACCGGAATTGAATACTAGCATATTGAAAACTCGGGCCTTCGGCCCTCGTGGGAAGGGGGAGAAGGGAAGGGGAGTAGGGGAAGGGAAGGGGGGACGACTCATCTATACTCCGTATAAACGTAGCATATTTGCTATGCAATTTATGGGCGAGAAAGGTAGGAAGGGGCGAGAATGCCTATAGGGGGGTATTAAATGCAAAATAATTAGTTATACACCCTAGTAGGGGAGGGCATAGGGTAATTATCAATGTTAACCAATTCAAAAACGAAAAAAAATTTCGATTTATTTGGCCAATTGTCATTTTTTCCATTGGTCAGTAGCCTGCGGACGATCAAAAAGTCATATTATCAATGTTATTAACAAGAACAAAATATTAATTTAATTTAAAAAAAAAATAAAAATTTTGCCCTCTCCCGAGCTTGAACCAGGGATATCCAGGCCAGGTCACCCTGTTTACAAGCCGTGCGCTATAACCCGTCACACCATGCTGGTATTAAAATAGTAGAAGTTATTATGTTTTTTATATAGATAATGAAATAATAAAGTTCTGTTTTATGTTTAGAAAATCAATATATTTTATCGGTCAGTAGCCCGGACGGTCAAAAAGTCAAATTATCAATGGTATTAACAAGAACATAATATTAATTTAATTTTAAAGAAAAAAAATTAAAATAAAAATTCCTTTTAGTTTTAAAAAAGGGCTAAATTCTGAAACTACCCGCCCGATTCGCTCGAAACTTTACCCGTAGGTGCCCAGGGCGGCCAGGGGTAAAATAGCCTTTTCAGATTCCTAAAATACCTTTTCGTTTTAAAAATATCGGACATTTCCCGGCCACACGTGCGGTGTAATATCTATGACACGTAGAAAATTTTACTAATTATATAAACTTACGCGCGCCATCTAATAAAGTACAATTCGTGTTTTAATAGTTTAATAGTAGATTGAATTTAATTAGAAAGAACGGGCTATGATTATACCTTTGAAGGAGGTTTCAAATTTTGTGTTAGTTTCTATCAATATATTGTATCCTAAATTAGAATCTAATACCTATATTTTTTTAACTATTACTTTCTAGGTTTTCTATGAAATCACAATCTAATTAAATGAAATATATTAACCTAATAAAAAAATATTTATGCATTTATAGGGTTAAAAATATATACTACATAGTTGGCTGTCTGTTAGACCATCTATAATAAATTTTTAGGTTATATATAAAATTTGGCCAATGGTCATTTTTTTCATTGGTCAGTACCAACAGATACTCTATAAATCAATGATAGCCAAAAAAAACGGAAAAAAAATTTTTGATGCTCACTTTGGCCAATGGTCATTTTTTCCATTGGTCAGCAGCCAGCGGACGGCCAAAAAGTCATATTATCAATGGTATTAACAGGAACAATCATAAGAGTCAAAAAAACGGAAAGAAAATTTCGATTCACAATTTGGCCAATGGTCATTTTTTTCCAATGGTCAGCAGCCAGGACACGGTAAAAGTGGATATAAATTCATAAGAGTCAAAAAAAAACGAAAAAAAAATTTCAAATCACATTTTGGCTAATGGTCATTTTTTTTCCATTGGTCAGCAGCCAGGACGCGGTAAAAGTGGATATAAATTCATAATAGTCAAAAAAACGAAAAAATATTTTCGAATCACATTTTGGCCAATAGTCATTTTTTTCCATTGGTCAGCAGCCAACGGACGGCCAAAAAGTCACAATAGCAATGGTAGTAACAGGAACAATCATAATAGACAAAAAAACGAAAAAAATAATTTCGATACACATTTTGGCCAATGGTCATTTGTTTTCCATTGGTCAGCAGCCAGCGGACGGCCAAAAAGTCTTATTATCAATGGTAGTAACAAGAACAATCATAAGAGTCAAAAAAAACTCGGCGAACCCACAAACTAATTAAATTAATTAAAATTAAACAGCGTGAGAAGACATTCGGTGCAAGACACCGAAGAGCGTGACAATATATAGATTCGGTGCAAGACATTCGGTAGCGTGACAGACATCGGAAAATGGAAAGTGAGCTTATAATGAAACAGACCCTTGTAGGGGAGGGCATAGGGTAATTATCAATGTTAACCAATTCAAAACGAAAAAAAATTTCGATTTATACTTTGGCCAATGGTCATTTTTTTCATTGGTCAGTAGCCAGCGGACGGCCAAAAGGTCACATTATCAATGGTATTAACAAGAACAATATATTAATTTAATTTAAAAAATAAATAAAAATTTTGCCTTCTCCGGGATTCGAACCCACATTAGTAAAGGCATAGGGTTTGGTAAGGGGCACAGGGACCCATATCAGTAACACAGGCTTTGGTAAGGGGCACAGGGACCCATATCAGTAGAGGTGTAGGCCCTTGTAGGAAAGGGCATAGGGTAATTATCAATGTCAACCTATTCAAGGACGAAAAAATACCATAAATTGCATATAGCAATTAAAAATTTCGCTTTATTTGGCCAATAATCATTTTTTTCATTGGTTAGTAGCCAGCGGACGGTCAAAAATTCATATTATCAATGGTATTAACAAGAACAAAATATTAATTTAATTTAAAAAAATTAAAAAAAAATTGGTCCTCTCCCTGGCTTGAACCCGGGATATCCAGGTCACAAAGCTGGCGCCAATAACTTTTTTTTTTTTTTTTTTTTGAATTGACATGTTTTTTAAAAAAAAAAGTATTAAATATAAAGTGGATTTAATACAAAGATACAAGAACGAAAATATTTATAAAAAGAATGATTAAAACACATTATCCGTTTCTTCATCTTTAAGAATGGGCATTAAATCCATCAAAGAATAAAAATTGAATTTAGCAATCGCAATGGCAATTGATTGTCTTAGTAAGAAACTATTCGATATTTTAGAAGGGGGCGAGCGTTTATTGAGTTCTTTAAAAAAATTTAATGCGCTCTTTCCGAAAGCACGACGAGACGATAGGAATAAAAACGGAGGATTCCGATAAAGCTTAGTATTTTAAGGATTTGCGATGCGATGCTCTGCCGATCCTAGGGGGTCGTGAGTATCGTTGGAGGGGGCAAACAGGTCAATACAGGTGTAGTCCCATTTTAAGAAAAGGCCTTTGTCCCATGGGATAAGTGATGAACCGTCAGGACGCATCCCCTTCGAGAGAGGGATCTGACGGTTCAAGGATGGAAGGAACTTTTGCCCGTTTGAGGGCAGCTTGAAGCAGTGTATTTATTTTTTGGTGCCTAATATACCGGCTTTTGTTAAATTTACAATGCAGAGGGTGACGCGCTTCCTCATCTACAAGTGAATTACAAAGCCGGCAGGGGTATGGGGACGTGTATTTACAGCCCAAGCGGAGGGCTATGTTGAAGGACAGAGTAGGATTCTCTAAGAACATTCCCGAAAACTTACTAGGGTAAGCTTCAAGCCATTCATGACCAGATTGGTCGAAAGCCAATGACCTAAGATTGCAATGCTGTTTGGCGTCGCAGACGACGACGGACGACGGACAACCAAAAACGAGCCCATAAATTGCATAGCAATTAAAAATTTGAAACAACGTTTCGTTAAAGTTGTACTAATTATTTTCTTAAGGTGTATAGAGAACAACTCTATATAAAACATTGTTGGAAGTAATGATAAAGAAATATTTTTTATGGCGTCGTAAAAATCTGAATAATTCGAAAATATCATTTCTTAAATGCTATTTATTACCTGAGGAAGATAATTTGGGTAGGATTCACACAGCCATTGTGACTTTAAAAAATTATTAGATATAATTTTGTGAATTGAAAAAAATTATTTCTAGAACTTTAAAAACTTCTAGGGATCAAGTTCCAGTTTAGTTTAAAAATCCAAATAAAAGCCTGTTAGGTATGAAAGCATTATTTCTAATTTTTCTTAAATAAGTAAAGACAGTGTTAAATAAATTGGTTTCCAAAATTTTTATTTATTCAACTTTAGAAAATTTTTTTACAGATGTTTGCCACGTTAGAGGTCAACTTCATCAAGTAGTTTCTCCATTTATTTCGGCACTTACACCAGCTTCGCTTTAGCTCGTACCTTCTCAAATCCATATCTATTTTATGTTTCCATGTCAGCTTATGCCTCCCTCTCTTTAACTTCGACTTGCACCTTCTTGATACGTTTTGTTAGGTGAATTTCCTCCCGTCTATCCAAATGGCCATACCATCTCAATCTTCTTACCACCAACTTTCTCTGAATCGGAACTACATTAAATTTATTCCTTATATCTTGGATTCCTTATATGGTCGTTATTGCTAATTCCCCAGAGCCATCTTAACATACGCATCTCCGTTCTTGCCCTTAATTGCCCATGTCTCAGCTCCATACAATACCGTGATACAATAACGGTGTTATAATTGTCCTTTCAATTTGAGTGGTATGTGTTTGTCACCGTACACCACTCAACTCCTTGAATTTTAACCAGCCTGCGTTTATTCTTACCTTAATTTCGTCCCCCATCACATTGTACCGAATCAAGATATTTAAAATCCTTCCTACCGCTTAAACACCAGTCATCGACTTGCAGGTGTGTTTCTTTGTTCACTTCCCAACTCTAAGCATACATATTCTGTTTTATCTCGTTTGACCCTAAGGCCTTTGCTTTCAATTCTATCCATCTTCACTTTTACCTGCTCTGCTAATTCCACATTTAAGCCTGCGCACAGCACATATCATCCGCAAAAAGCATTGCCCATGGTGATTCGCGTTTCAGGTCCTTAGTTATCGAATCCATTATTGTTATGAAGAGCAATGGACTTAGTGCCGATCCTTGATGCACACCGACATTTAAAGATCCTTTTGTTTTTCCTTATATAGTTCCATAAGTCGCCTGAGACCATGTATTACATCTGAAGTTGACTTTCCAGGCATCAACCCAAATTGTCGTTCATCTATTGATATTATTTTCGAAGTCTAGCTTCTATAATATTTTCCCACACCTTCATTATGTAACTCATTACCCGATAGCTATTGCATTCTTGTACATCTCTCTTCATTTTATAGATTAATTTAACATAGCTTTTCCTCCAATCAGGCATCATACCACTTGCAAGTATTTTGTTAAACAGCTTTGCAAGCCTAGACTAGATAGACTGCTCATGCCATATGTTGCATATGGTTAATTGTGTGTCAAATTTTCCTCCATTTTGAAGAGTGCAACTGATGTATTCTAAACATGTAATTTTGCCCTATAACAGTCAATTTACCTTCCTCACTAGTTTATAAATTAAAACGAACGTCACTAAATTTATTATACAAAATATTGGATGGTGCTATATTATTAAACAAACTTTAATAACAGTTTTTATGTTTTGTGTAAATGATATTTATTTTAAAATGCTGTTTTTGATATCTATCCAATTCAACATTTTTTATTCACCTTTTTAAGATTGTATAATTTGCGAAAATTACTAATTTCTATATTCACCACTTTACCATGCTAACATCAAAATGGTGGAAAAAAGGGTACACATTTTGTGCGTTGATGAGCAGTCTATCTAGTCTATGTTTGCAAGTAAATGTACACCTAAGGATTCTAGCATTTTGAAACCTTCCATAGGTATATTATCAGGTCCCACCGCTCTACCTATGGTTATCTTTTAAAGCACCTGGTCAACCTCTTCTTCTGTCACTTCTAACTCTGGGTCATATTCATAATTCTTGCGTTTGCAATGGTCCTAACCAACAATCTATAATTTGATGGTCCATAATTGGAGTGATGTCTTCTTTGGTGTTTATGGTTTTTACGTTTAGCACATCCTTTGAGTTCTATGGCCTGGTCTTTGCGATTTTGAGATCACCCTTGTTTACTAGTTAACCTGGCCTTCAAATTCTCGCAGACACTTGTTTTAGCCTTGACAATGTCGTTTTACCTCATTTTTAGCTTTCACATAATCTTGTTTCTTCATTTCTGTTGCCTGATCAGAATTTGTAAAGCTTTCTTTTCAACTTGACTAGGCGTTGCACGTCTTCGTTCTACCACCATGTCTCCTTATCTTTTTGTATGCCTGGTTTACCTTCTCCTGGAACACATCTCGCTACTCATCGTACCGTGTTAGCTCTATTATTCCACATATCGTTAGCATTGTGCTTATCATCTATTTGTAGCCGTTCAATTATTTGACCATACATTGTAAACTTCTTTCCAATTTGGTAGCCGGAATCATTTGATTTTTTCATTTAATCTCTTAGGGTTTTGTTTTTTTCGCCTTGGAGATGACATAGTTCATCATAACAAGTCTATGCTGGGCTGCAATAGCCCATCTAATATAACCCTACAAGCGCGTACATTTTTTATTTCTTTTCTTGATATAAAGAGGAAGACGATCTGCGAAGACCGATTCCCACTTTTGTACGTTATTTGGTGATACATTCTTTTTGAAGAAGGTATTGTGATGGCCATATCAAATGCCATGGCTAGTTTAAATATTTTGCCGCCTTTATCGTTTCTCGATCAGTATCCATTTCCACCATGGTGCCAAAATCCTTCTCTTGTTTCGCCTACGTGACCGTTCATATCCGCTCCAATTATAACTATCTCGGCATTGGGTATCATTTAGAGCCCTGCAAAGTCACTTTTTCAACCCGACCCGAAACCAAAGAATTTTTTTAATCCGAACCCGACCCAACCCGAATGCGTTTTAAATTTTTCAACCCGAACCCGACACGAAAGCTTTTTAAATTTTTCAACCCGGCCCGATCCGAAAGCTTTTTAAGCCGAACCCGACCCGACCCGAAAGTAAATTTAGAGCCCTGCAAAGTCACTATTTTCAACCCCACCCAAAACCAATTAAATTTTTTCAATCCGAACCCGACCCAACCCGAATGCGTTTTAAATTTTTCAACCCGAACCCGACACGAAAACTTTTTAAATTTTTCAACCCAAACCTGACCCGACCTGAAAGTAAAAAAGAGTTGATATTGTTAAATTGATTTTAATGTTTTAATGGGCAACAAAATATTATCTCCTTAAAAAAGACAAAACGTTATATGTATATGTATATCATTTTCAAGTCACATTCTAAAAAAGATAGGTATAAACATAGACTAATATAGGCTATGGGTATATATATTAAATCAAATTAGTCTCTAATTAAAATTGCCTATAAATGGCCCTTATTAGAGTATACTTTAAAGTTAATTGCGGCCCGCCTAGATGTGGTTATTATTATCTTCAAAATATTAACAAACCGCAATTATTTCTCACATAAAATGCTTATATTCTAATTAAAATGAGTATCTCTTATTATCAAGCAATTTTGATTTTAAGGCCAATAACGGTGATGGCAATCTTGTGCGGAAATGAAAGGAGAAAATTTGATTATTTTTTCAAAAACTTTAATTTTTTAAATCATGTTTGTAAAATAATGTTTTTTATACATTTTAATCATTCGTTTAATAAATAATCATGATAAATTAATTTTATTCTAGTGTATATGTTAGGCGATAAAACAAGTTGAGACATTAAAATTTAAAAAATAAAAATGGGACTTCAAAAAATCATAAGTTTTGTGATATCAATTACATGTTTATCATGATTTATAGCATCCATCAAGACATTCTACCTTTCGGAGTTCAAAATTGCGCAATCCAAAATTTAGATATAACTTAAAAGAAATTAATTTAAATGAATGGATGAGATAAATTAATCATACATTTCGATATTAATTATAAAATATTATATATAAATGCATTAATTTAAAAGATATGTCTATTCAATATAAAATTCATAACTTTCAACCCGACCCGGGCCCGACCCAAGTTTAAAATTTTTAAACTCGAACCCGAAAGTTTTTTAAATTTTCAACCTGAACCCGACCCGAATGCATTTAAAAATTTTTAACCCGATCGGGTCGGGTTTCGGGTCACCCGTGCAGGGCTCTAGTATCATTACAGCGTTTCGTCCAATTCTTCCCAAAAATCATCCTTTTCTTCATCTATGCATCCTGTTTGCAAAGCATAACCGGACACTACATTTATCATTTGACTTTCTAGGTAAAGTTTCAACATCATGACTTTTTCTTCGTACCTCAATGACTTTATCTTGCAGATGTGAGGCTAATATGATTGCCACGCCATTTTTATTCGATTCTTGGCCTCGAAGAAAAGTTTGTAGCCTTCACCTATCATCCTTGCTTTTGCGCCTTTCCATTTTGTTTCTTGTATACATGCTGATGCTCTATCGACACTTGTAGCTTGAGGGTGTCAGCAACTTCTCGGCATTTCGCAGTCATCGTTTCGACATTTAGCGAGCCCACTCTGAATCTTGTCTTTAGCAAACTAGTTTCTTTAACTACATCCGTTTGCGGTAGATGTAGTTATGAGGTTTAAAATAAATAACTAGTTTTCGTACGTGCCGAACTTTTATTAATTATCAAGATGATAATAATCTATTTACTTGTGCAATTAAAGTGGCTATTGGTAAATTATGAAAATCTATAATTTTTCATGGGGCTATTTCACTATCATAAAAAAGCTGTCGTTATTTTTAAACTTGTTTATCACTACTTTTACATTATTAATATTATTTATAATATTTAAAATATGACTGAATATTTAAATGTGGGGATTAATCATGACCAAAGTTTAAAAATACAATATGTGTCTTAAATTTAAGTAATTCAGCCAAATTTATTATCTGATTTTTTAAATAAAAATAACTTTATGAGTTTGGTATATTTTTGCTTAGTTATTTTATAAAAAATACTTCGCAAAATATTCATTAGATAGCTAAAAATATCACTATATCCGAAACTTGGTAACCAGAGAGGGGCACCTATAAGTGAACGTATATTCGTGCCTTGATAAAAAATTTTATTGACGACAACGCATGGAATCATTAGAAGATCAAAAGCAATTTGCACATCAGATGTCATGCACTTAAAAATAAATTGGAAAATTCGTGGTTGACGGATGGATTTGTAATATCGAATATAAAAGTTGAAAAATTATTTTGTAGCTTTTTCAAAACTATTATTTCAATCTCTAAGTTAGGTTTTTTCTCTTCTTTTAAATTAAAATTCAATTTTAAGAAAAAAAAGTTATTAATTGCTATGCAATTTATGGGCTCGTTTTTGGTGCGTCGTCCGTCGTCCACCAAGTTATTGGTGCCAGCTTTGTGACCTGGATATCCCGGGTTCAAGCCAAGGAGAGGACGAATTTTTTTTTAATTTTTTTAAATTAAATTAATATTTTGTTCTTGTTAATACCATTGATAATATGTGGCTACTGACCAATGAAAAAAATGACCATTGGCCAAATAAAGCGAAATTGTTAATTGCTATATGCAATTTATGGTATTTTTTCGTCTTTGATTAGGTTAACATTGATAATTACCCTATGCCCTTTCCTACAAGGGCCTACGCCTCTACTGATATGGGTCCCTGTGTCCCTTACCAAAGCCTATGCCTTTACTGATATGAGTCCCTGTGCCCCTTACCAAACCCTATGCCTTTACTAATGTGGGTTCGAATCCCGGAGAGGGCAAATTTTTTTATTTATTTTTTATATTAAATTAATTAATTGTTCTTGTTAAACCATTGATAATGTGACCTTTTGGCCGTCCGCTGGCTACTGACCAATGAAAAAAATGACCATTGGCCAAAATGTGTATCGAAATTATTTTTTTCGTTTTTTTTTGACTATTATGATTGTTCCTCTTACTACCATTGCTATTGTGACTTTTTGGCCGTCCGTTGGCTGCTGACCAATGGAAAAAAATGACCATTGGCCAAAATGTGTATCGAAATTATTTTTTTCGTTTTTTTTTTACTATTATGATTGTTCCTGTTACTACCATTGCTATTGTGACTTTTTGGCCGTCCGTTGGCTGCTGACCAATGGAAAAAATGACCATTGGCCAAAATGTGATTCGAAAATTTTTTTTTCGTTTTTTTTTGACTATTATGAATTTATATCCACTTTTACCGTGTCCTGGCTGCTGATTAATGGAAAAAAATGACCATTGGCCAAAATGTGATTCGAAAATTTTTTTTCGTTTTTTTGACTCTTATGAGTTTATATCCACTTTTACCGTGTCCTGGCTGCTGACCAATAGAAAAAAATGACCATTGGCCAAATTGTAAATCGAAATTTTTTTTCCGTTTTTTTTTGACTCTTATGATTGTTCCTGTTAATACCATTGATAATATGACTTTTTGGCCCTCCGCTGGCTGCTGACCAATGAAAAAAAATGACCATTGGCCAAAGTGAGCATCAAAAATTTTTTTCCCGTTTTTTTTGGCTATCATTGACTTTTAGAGTATCTGTTGGTACTGTACTGACCAATGAAAAAAAATGACCATTGGCCAAATTTTATATATAACCTAAAAATTTATTATAGATGGTCTAACAGACAGCCAACTATGTAATGTATATTTTTAACCTTATAAATGCATACATATTTTTTTATTGGGTTAATATATTTCATTTAATTAGATTGTGATTTCATAGAATACCTAAAAAGTAATAGTTAAAAAAATATAGGTATTAGATTCTAATTACTAACACAAAATTCGAAACCTCCTTCAAAGGTATAATCATAGCCCGTTCTTTCTAATTAAATTCAATCTACTATTAAACTATTAAAACACGAATTGTACTTTAGATGGCGCGCGTAAGTTTATATAATTAGTAAAATTTTCTACGTGTTATAGATATTACACCGCACGTGTGGCCGGGAAATGTCCGATATTTTTAAAACGAAAAGGTATTTTAGGAATCTGAAAAGGCTATTTTACCCCTGGCCGCCCTGGGCACCTACGGGTAAAGTTTCGAGCGAATCGGGAGGGAAGTTTCAGAATTTAGCCCTTTTTTAAAACTAAAAGGAATTTTTATTTAGTTTTTTTCTTTAAAATTAAATTAATATTATGTTCTTGTTAATATTATTGATAATTTGACTTTTTGACCGTCCGCTGGCTACTGACCGATGAAATATATTGATTTTCTAAACATAAAACAGAACTTTATTATTTCATTATCTATATAAATAACATAATAACTTCTACTATTTTAATACCAGCATGGTGTGACGGGTTATAGCGCACGGCTTGTAAACAGGGTGACCTGGCCTGGATATCCCTGGTTCAAGCTCGAGAGAGGGCAAAATTTTTATTTTTTTTTAAATTAAATTAATATTTTGTTCTTGTTAATATCATTTATAATATGACTTTTTGATCGTCCGCAGGCTACTGACCAATGGAAAAAATGACCATTGGCCAAATAAATCGAATTTTTTTTTCGTTTTTGAATTAGTTAACATTGATAATTACCCTATGCCCTCCCCTACAAGGGTCTATAACTAATTAATTTGCATTTAATACCCCCCTATAGGCATTCTCGCCCCTTCCTACCTTTCTCGCCCATAAATTGCATAGCAAATATGCTACGTTTATACGGAGTATAGATGAGTCGCCCCCCTTCCCTTCCCCTACTCCCCTCCCTAATACATTTATTTTAAACCCTTACAAGTAAATAAATTAATGTATAATGTAAAAAAGTTAAGGTTTAAAAGGGATAATTTACGTAGTTATACCTTTTAAAAAACGTTGAGTTTTTAAAGACATTAAAGTTAATTTTAAACTAAAGTTCCGTAAAACATCATAAAATGCGAAATAATTAAGCAACTAAATTACAATTGTTCTATCTAACTTTATTGACAAAGTATTTTGAATTCAAAAATTATCTAGAAGTTTTATTACAGATCTCATAAAATGCCAAATAACTATGCACTATTAGAAAAAATTAAATATTTGTGCGAAAATAAATACTTGAAGTTATGTGATCTCCTTTTCTTCCTCCCCCCCCCCCTTCTAACGCTAAAATTACGCTGGTCAACCAATAGTGGACTTAAAAAATCAACCGGCTAGCTGTTTGCAAATTCTGGTAGAGTTTTTTACATTAAACACAAATATATTTTTCTTTTTTTTCCTTTCAAGTTTTTGAAATATTTGCTGTTAAAGTTGCTATTAAAACCAGCGACTTTATTTGCCCTCGCTAAATTACTAATAGTAATACCCCCTTTAATTTATATGCCACACCCATGGCATTACCTGTTATAATATCTATGCGCGTATTGATGTACGAATAAATAAGATGGAAATACAATATAATTTTTGTTGTTATTAATTTAATGAACATCAAATAATTATCAATAACAAACCTTTGTTTATACCCTCTAAAACACAAAATCTTATTGGTTTTGTAACGGGCTTCCCTCCCTGAGCCTGCTTGGCTATATTAGGGCCCGTCAGGCTCACCCGTTGTTTTATTTTAAAGAAAAAACACTGCGGGCCGGGCCTGCCGTGTGGGTCTCTAATACATATATATACATGAGTTAATCAATCTAATTTATTATTAATGATTCAACGCCTATAAATGCCTGATCCACTCATTATGACAATAGAGGAAGTTAAAGTTATTATAGTATACAATGTGATTAATTTTCTGCCATAACTATTAAAAGCATTAATTATTAATATGAGTTATACGAATATTAAAAATTGTTGCATTCATATATATTAATGATAGCAATTATGGCATACCAATATGATAACCGTGTTTTATTGAAACTCAATATCATGGTTTCAATACTTTGTAGAAGCTTCTTAACTTTATGGCCTCTTTCAATCGCCTTGGCCTCCGCACAACCTCATAGAGCAACTCTCGGTGTTTTTCTTCTGGATTTTCCCGAAACTTCGAGAAGCATTTTGCGAGCAAGCATTATGGAAAAGGCCAAATTCGATGCTTGGTTCGAATGGAAAGTGAACGTCTTGCCCATTCATATAAATGTTTCGACGACGGAATGCCCGAGCATTTGTTTCGATAAAGGCTATCTAAAATTTGAAAATAATAATTTAATTGGATTTTTGGCATTTTATGACGGATATATGGAAAATAAAAATTATGAAAAGGTTCCACTTAAATTCTATGAAGCGATTTCTACAGAATATGACGTACCCTTGTTTATATATAGTATAAATAGCGTTAAAATTTTCTTTGAACCTCTGCGAATTAAAAAGACACATATAATGACTTTGACACCATCTTATAGATGGTTACCTATCGCTTTGCCGGTAATAATGGAAAATGTGTATCAAAGGGCATACCGTAAAATGGAAGTTTTGGGTGTTTTATCAACTAAAAACTTTACGAAGCAAGCAAATAATTTAATTAAAACCCTTCTCGAACCTGCAGGAAATCAAACAAGAATAAATCAAATTATATGGGTACCTTTAGCTAAAACGGAATTTAATAACACAATTTTGCAGAACTCTGTATCTAGCTTCAAAAATTTTCCCAAATGTAAGAATTGTGCAAATGTTAATTTAATTAATTAAACATTTATTACTTCTTATTTAATCATCGCATAAAAAATATGTCATGAGCCTAGCCACAATTGAAGGTAGAAAGTTTAGTAATTTAATTTTATTAATGGAGGACCTTTTTTTCAATTTGTAATCATAGTTAAATTAAATTTAATTATTGGATTAAAAAAAAATACTGCCCCTCCTAGCTACGCCCATGAATGTCGTAACAAATCTATTATATAGTTATAAATGTTATGATTTTTTTTGTCAATAAACATTATATATTTACAACAACATATTAATCAGACTTAAAGTTTCAATTTAAAATATTTTTAAAGTTAAGGTGTTTTTAAATTCAGTGTATAATAGACCCACCATGTTCGGAATATAAAGTGCAGTGCAAACTATAAGTTAATAAATTACACAATGGTCCAATGCTCTTTGTAGCATTTAAGTCGCAAGAGTTCCTAAATGTTCCAATTAGTCATATAAGGTAAAGTGATTGCATTAACGTCCTCTTAGTAGTTATATGAATATTGAGGATGTAATGACCTTTATAACTTCTCTGTTTCTAGGTATTAATATTTTAATCAAATTTTAAGTTTTAAGCTACAAAGATTTTACACTACAAATCATATTCCATTAGAATTTATAAAAATATTATTATTGAGCAAAACGCTTGGAAATTAAAGGATATTTAGGGGTATTTTTAAGGCTAATTTTAAAACAAAATAATTCATTTATATGAATTAATCTAGCACCCTTGATTGTACTATGCCGAACCGATGATCTAGCTCCTATTGTAAAAGCTGCCAATTTAAGCGGTATGTTGAACGGGGACCATTTGATTTTTCATTTAGACATGACCGCTAATAAAGATCTTCGTTCTTGCGATAAAGGTTTTCCATAAATGCTAAAAATGTTTATAATATAGTAGGAAGCCACAATGTAATTACTAGGAACACGGATATCAGAAATTTATTGCGATACCATATTACACTCAATATAGCTTTGGAACCTGGTAGTAGCAAAAGAAGAAATGATCTTATTATGGCTTTATCTCAAAATACATCCAAAACTGTGCCAAATCTATGCGAAGTAATGTTTTTTTATATGTAATAAAGCAATAATTGATCTAGAATAATTATGATGATTTGGCATTGATGTATGATACATTAATGATGCAAGCCAAATTGATAAATCAATCCAGAGGGAAGAATTACAGTAACGTGCACACCCTTTTATTACAAAACGCATATGATGGTAAGCTATAAATCTTCCAATATATATACATAACTTTTTTTTCTCCGTGTTATAAATGCTACGCAATTTATGGGCTCCACGGAAACTTAGACGGGTTTTTAATGGCCGTGGACTTATGCTTCTGTAAAAGACTTTTATTTTGTTTTCGCTAATACATTAGCTTATGACTGCTATTTGGCTTTAATTTTTTGACCGCCCGAGCCAAAAACCCATTATTGTTTATGGGCCCGACTGATTAGCTTTATACTTAAATTTTTTTGCAACTTGTCTAGGTTTTTAATATAAACGGATTGCTAAAGTGGCTAAATAATTCCAAATTAATGATGATCGCTACTTACTTCGACTCTATCTGACCCTGACCAAAGGCTGAAATTCTGGTTAATAGCTATTTATATTTGCTGTATGTGATTTTTATATGACATTTTGTCTAAGTTGTTGCTTTATAACGGATGATTGCGAAACTGGCTATATAATTCCCTGCAAATTAATGATGATCGTTGCTTACTTCGACTTTATCTGACCCCGGCCAAAGTTATTAATTTGGTTAATTGCTATTTTAATTGTATATTTGCTGCTTTGTGAATTTTTTTTCTTTTTGCTAAATTTTGCATTGATAATATATTGTTCTTGTTAATAAGATTAACAATATAGGCTTTTTGGGTGGCTACTGGCTATCGACAAATGGAAAAAATGACCAATGGCTAAAGTGTTATATTTCATCATTTTTTTAATATTTGGCCCTTATTTATTTATACGCTTTTTGACCGCCTGCTGTCTGCTGACCATTAGAAAAATGACCACTGGCCAAAGTTTAGATCGAATTTTTTTCTATATTATAATTATAGGCTATTTGGCCGTCTGCTGGCTACTGATCATTGGAAAAAATGACCACTGGCCAAAGTTTGATTGGATTTTTTTTTGTTTTTTGAATATTTGGTCTTTATGTATCTATACGATTTTTGACCGTCTGCTGACTGCTGACCAATATTTTTTAAATTTTATATATTCCTACATTAAAATAAGATGTTTTCTTTAACTTTGAAAATTACTGCATATTTAAACGCGTTTGATTTATAATATATACTATACCAAAATGGTTTCATAATTAAGAAGTTTATTTACAAAGATTTGATTTATATGGAAGGTATAACGGGTAATATAAAATTTGATGAACATGGAGAGAGAGTGTACGACTACGTTGCAAATATATACGATCAAAACTTAAATTTGATTCCTATTTACAAATTTAACCCCACAAATGCAATGCCTCTTAAAGAGATGGTTATACATAATCAAGAATTTACCCAATATATAGCTAAATTTATTAGCGTAGGAACAATTAAGGTGGGTAAGCCCAAATATGTTAAAAGTTCTTTTGGAATGGCATTTTTGGTGATTTTGTTTGTCACATTGGTAATTGGTGGAATATACATATCAAGGTATATATTATACTTACAATGTATCTCTCAATAATATAAAATTGTTTAATATAATTGATAATCAGGAAAAAGAAGATTGAAAAGGTAGCACCGAGCTTATGGCTTATAAATTTTGATGATATTGAAATTACCAATAAAATTTATGATTTGTCAATCATCTGTCACTCCAAAACCTACATAAAAGTAAAATTTCGGCATTAATAATTTACACTATAGCACATTATAATTAATAAATAAATTAAATTTAGTTAGCGCCTTTGTATAGGATGTTTTATTTAAGCGCGAAATTTATAATTAAAAGTAAGCTCTCTTACCGTTTTTAGCGAGGCATTTTAAAATTAAGAATTTACTTTAAAAAATAATTATAATCAAAAGTTTTACAAAGAACTATAATTCTTCCCGTTTAAAATTGAAACTATAATACTTGGTAAATAATCTGTTTTATTTTTTATTTGATAATTAAAATCTAAAGGTAGCACGTTGCTAAATTTTATGTTGAATATCTTTTTCCATTACTTTTTTGCATCAGTTCTTTCGTTTGGGACAACAAGTCTCCGAAAATTTATATAAAGTGAACTAATTCGCAATTTATCATACAAAACTAATCTTTAAGCCAAATACACCCTATATTACTAAACCAAATTTTCTATTACAATATGCTAGGAGATGTTCTATTGTCCCTCTAACTCCTCTATTATCGGAAGTATATCAACAGGAACATCAGAAAGAAAAAATACAAAATCCAAAACGGGAATATATAGAGGAAATGAAATATTTATTAAAAGAATCGCTTTCGAAGGCCATATCGAATTAGATAGTAAATTACTAGGTGAAGTTGGTGGTATCCTTAAAACGAGCAACCATGACAATTTGATCAAATTTATCGGTCTCTCTGTAAAACCCGGACAAAACGCTATTATAAATGAATATTGTTCGAAAGGAAATTTACAAAACTTTTTTAGGTGTAAGATCGATATGGATCTTAACATGAAGTACTCTATAATCATGGATATTATTAATGTAAGCATTTAATATTAATAATGAATTTTTACAATTTTAGGATTCGAATAGGCAGAAATATAGTAGCTAATTTAATTTTAATTGCTATGCAATTTATGGGCTCGTTTTTTGGTGTCCGTCGTCCGTCGTCCGTCCGTCGTCCGTTACCCTCCCTATCTATTTGCATTGGGTATATTAGGTTATCGCTTTTTTAAATTAATGCATGAGAAAGAGTTGCCCCACCCCTCATCTCTATCTCCCTCGCTGTGTTATTTTTTAAATTAATGCATAAGAGGTACCCCACCCCTCATCTCTATCTCCCTCGGTGTGTTATAATATAAGATTTGTTAAATTATCTATTATATAATAAACATAAATAAAAGTTGTTTACTTTTAATTGCTATGCAATTTAACTAGTTATATAATAAACATAAATAAAAGTTGTTTACTTTTAATTGCTATGCAATTTAACTAGTTTTTGTTATATAATAAACATAGATAAAAGTTGTTTACTTTTAATGCTATGCAATTTAACTAGTTATATAATAAACATAAATAAAAGTTGTTTACTTTTTAATTGCTATGCAATTTAACTAGTTTTGGGGTTAGAATCCCGGAGTTTTTTTGACTCTTATGATTGTTCTTGTTACTATCATTGATAATAAGAATTTTTGGCCGTCCGCTGGCTGCTGACCAATGAAAAAAATGACCATTGGCCAAAATGTGAATCGAAATTATTTTTTTCGTTTTTTTTTGACTATTATGATTGTTCCTGTTTCTACCATTGCTATTATGACTTTTTGGCCGTCCGGTGGCTGCTGACCAATGTTATATAATAAACATAAATAAAAGTTGTTTACTTTTAATTGCTATGCAATTTAACTAGTTTTTGGGTTAGAATCCCGGAGTTTTTTTTGACTCTTATGATTGTTCTTGTTACTATCATTGATAATAAGACTTTTTGGCCGTCCGTTGGCTGCTGACCAATGAAAAAAATGACCATTGGCCAAAATGTGAATCCGAGTTTATTTTTTCGTTTTTTTTGACTATTATGATTGTTCCTGTAACTACCATTGCTATTATGACTTTTTGGCCGTCCGCTGGCTCCTGACCGATGGAAAAAATGACTATTGGCCAAAATGTGAATCGAGATTATTTTTTTCGTTTTTTTTGGCTATTATGATTGTTCATGTTCCTACCATTGCTATTATGACTTTTTGGCCGTCCGCTGGCTGCTGACCAATGGAATAAAATGACCATTGGCCAAAATGTGATTCGAAAACTTTTTTTTTCGTTTTTTTTTGACAATTATGAATTTATATCCATTTTTACAGTGTCCTGGCTGCTGACCAATAAAAAAAAATGACCATTGGCCAAAATGTGATTCGAAAATTTTTTTTTCGTTTTTTTTACTCTTATGAATTTATATCCACTTTACCGTGTGCTGGCTGCTGACCAATGAAAAAAAATGACCATTGGCCAAAGTGAGCATCAAAATTTTTTTTCCGTTTTTTTGGCTATCATTGACTTATAGAGTATCTGTTGGTACTGACCAATAGAGAAAAATTGACCATTGGCCAAATTTTGATTATTTTAATTAAAAATTGTTCAAATTCAACAAAAAATTTCTCCCAACAATTCTGCAAATTCTTAACATTGTGTTGTTTTATAATATAATGTTTGTTAGACCCATAATCACTAAAGGCCATAAAAACTAATGTAATACGCAACTAGATGCAAACACTAAATCTAACCCTAACCCTTGCCTATATTACATTTTGCCTTTATTACATTTTGCCTATAATGGAAAATTTGTATAAATAATTAATTGATCATTAGGCATTTAATACCCCCCTATAGGCATTCTCGCCCCCACCTTTCTCGCCCATAAATTGCATAGCAAATATGATACATTTATACGAAGTACAGATGAGTCGTCCCCCCTTCCCTCCCCCTCTTCCCTTCCCTTCTCCCCCTTCCCACGAGGAAGGCCCGAGTTTTTAATTTAATTTCAATTTTTTGTCACTATTAAAATTGAGAAGACCGAAATAATTGATTCAATCTTCGGATAGATTTGATAATAGAATTTTATATATTCAAAGTCTTTAATATTTAAGCACTCTATACGCAGTAAGTGTGGTTCAAAATTTAGTGTCAAAAATTTAGTATTATGAAGTTTGTGTGACAAATAGCAAAATCAAATACAGGTTTTAATTTAAAATAGTAATGCAAAAATTGCATAAATTTTATATAAATATTTTAACTAGATAATGACAAACATAATGTTTTTTTAGTCGATAGAAGTTTATTTCCAAATAATTGCCTGTGTTACATGCTAAAATATATTAAATTAATGAGCTGTCATCGAGCCATGGATTGAGATTGTATTGGATTTTACAATTTCTATGGTGATTGTTTAAAATATTTTAATATCCTTAATCATACCTTATTTATCCATCTTCTTCTTTATCAAGTATTTAATCACACAATCTGGGGGTTGTTTTGAGGAGTTTATTCCATCCTCATTGGGTAAGTGCCATGTCTTGGTTAATCCTTGCATTTTTCATGACTTTGTCGACTGTCCTTTCTACGTGACACGAGGTCGTTCTCTTCCTCTCTTTATCGGTACCTCCATGTCCAGTACTTTCCGATTTACATCATTCGTCTCCCTTCTTAGTATATGCACATATTAGCTAAGCCGATTTTCGTTTATCATGTCCGCCATATGTTGAATACCCATTTTTGTCATGAGAAAGTCATTCGTCATATGGTCGAGCTTAGTATACCCCAAGCTCCACCGTTTCATTCTCATCTTTGTGGCTTGTAATAGCATTCCTTCCGTGGTGTTTAATGCCCATGTTTCCCTTCCATAGAGTAACACCGGTCTTGCAATGTATTTGTAAGCTTTGCCCTTCAACCATATAACATTTTCTTGTCGCACATTATATCGGATATACTTCGCCTTCATTTGCGTAACCTCCTTCTTGATGTAACATCGAGCCGAGGTGTGTAAACCTGTCTACTTTTGGCTACTTTAGATGATCATCTAGTTGGGGTACCGGTAACCTTCATCTCCATGTATAACGTTTTTCGATCGTTGACCCTTACACCATATCGATCTAAGCGATTTACCACTTTTTTGGTTTCTCTCTTTTGTCTCTTCGCATTACTATATCATCAACATATTGCATATACCATGGCGATGGGTTTTCAATGTCTCTCGTTATCGTGTCCATAATTATATTGAATAAAATAAATTCAGAGCAGGTCCTTGATGCTATCCAATTTCAATCCGAAAAGATTTAGAGTCTCAATCTATCGTCCTAACGCACGAATTCGGCCACAAATCCGAATTGATTAGCCTATATTTCCATCTCGTTTTTCAGCCTTGTTACTAAGATCCTTTCCATAAGCTTCAATGAATTGCAAGCTGCCACATTCCTGATGGTCCTTTGAATAAAGGTATAATCATGCTTGCTCTCCATTGATTAGGATTTCGCTCTTCTACCAATATCTTTCTGAGGTTCCTTATGATCGTGACTCCTTCTTCAAGGCATCTAAGCAGTGCTTTTTTAGGTATTCCACCTGGACCATTAGCTTTTCCCTTTTGAACCTTTTCATTTGGGTCCTAACTTCATCCTCCTGAAAGAGTTCGACATGTTTGATTCAATATCGGTAAAGGAGTCTTTGTCATTTGCATTAAGCATAATTTCATTGAAATATCCTTTCTACCTTTCCATCACTTCCTTCGGCTTGAATAAAGTCTGACCCTTCTCGCTTTTGACTACTTTAAGGACTCGACATCGCGACTTTTCTTCTCCCTTATCTCAGCCAATTGTACATAAGCTTGTCGCCCCTTTTATGATCCAATTCGTTTGCCATTTCGTTGTACGGGGCATTTTTTGCTACTGCAATGGCCTTTTTATAGCTGCCACCCTATACTATTGATAATCCTTCGACATTTTTGATTTCCATTATCTATATAAATTTTTCTTTCTCTCGCCGAAATCCCTAAACGATAGATCCCACTACCAAAGCTCCCTATTCACAGCTCTGCCTCCTTTGGTCTATCCCAGAACCCGTTTCGCTGTTTCCTTTATGTCCTTGACGTTGCCTGGCGAATTCTTCTCCTGATGTTACTTTGCAATCCTTACTCCATAAGCCCTTTTCCCGTTTGAGTAGATAATCAATTTGACTAAAATGCTTTCCCTATAAGTCACAATATGATCTTGGCGTTTGTGAAAATAGGTGTTAACGATCGCCATGTCGTGTGCTTGGATTACTTCGAGGTTTTTTCCCCTCTTTGATCTTCAGACCATGCCCATAGCCTCCATGGATTCGTTCATGCCCGAGGCAATCCTTTTAAACGTTAGCCTTGAAATCCGCCTCAAAAATTAGCCTTTATTCCTGTCCTATTCTTTGTATTTCCTTTCCCAATGAATCGAAGAATATGTCTTTCTCTAATTCCACAAACCCAATTTGGGGAGCATAATCGCGCATAACGGTTAGAAGGCCCCCTTGATCTGTAATCTTCATCCACATTAACTTGTCGGAAACTCCCGAGCTTTGGTTCAGTTCCACCTCGTATCTTGTGGGCAGGCGATGTGTACCTTTTATCTTTTTAGCATTTGTACGACCTCGGTGCTCTTTCATGTCAACCTTCCCACATTCCAGCTTATTTGCATTATTTCCACTAATTTTCTTAACCTCCTTCGTTGTAAGTCAGGCAGTAACCGCAGTGTATTTTTCAAATTGCACGGGGGGGGGGGAAATGCAGTGCGCATCGTTTGTGGAGGACGTCCAAGTTTTATGTTTTAAATTTTTGTTTGAAACTATCATAATTTTGGAGTTGGTTTTTACAAACGGTTTCGGACCTGGCTCCAACCCTCCAGTTTTTACACACGGAATTGGGACCGTTTTAGGTAGTGTTACCTTGTTTATCCATCGTGATATAAAATATATTAAATAATCATTTCAACAAATTTGGTTCATTCTTATTGATAATATCACCAGCTTGCTAAATTTTTTTTCTGCAATCAACCAATTGCTTATTTAAATTTAAGGGAGATTTATTTGACTAAATTATTCAGTTATGCTGTAAATCATTAATTACGAGCAAATTTAAGGTAAAGGTACATTCTACAAAATCTATTTGTGATGTAGACATTGTACTGCCGTTAATAATACACCAAGGTCTAGTTAGTTTATTTATGAAAAATAAATTAAGCCATAATTTTCTATTTAAACGCTTTATATAGCTTTAAAATTTTGGCAAGAAGGGAGGGGGCCTAGGGGGGCATAGCATTGAATAGCATAAAAGGTCTTTATTAATTTCAGAGGGATGCGTTCATGAGAAATTCACTCATGTTGTTGATATTTTAATTTAACCTTATTTGTTTGATTTTATAAGGGAATGGATTATTTACACAAATCGCCCATACAATTGCATGGTCACTTAAGGTCGGACAATTGCTTACTAAATTCAAATTTCGTCGTCAAAATTTGCAACTTTGGCCTAGCCTCCTTAATGGCTCATAATTACATAAAGAAGCACAGGAAATTAAACAACCTTAGCTTTAAGCTCTGGGAGGCACCGGAGTTTTTAAGGATGGAAATTCCACCAATTTCGGGTATCTTACAGATAAATATTATAAATTGATTCTTGAATTATAAACATACACAAAATATTAAAAGTTATCGCACGTTATGTGTGGCTCAGAATCATCGGTTGGGCTGTGTTAAATAGATACTTCTTCAAATTACCTATACAGTAGCGTAGGGAAGGGGGGGGGGGTTTCGGGTTAGGACCCCCCCCCCCCCCCCATTGACAAAAAAAATGAAAAAAAATTAATAGGAGTCTTGTGTGTGTTGCGCATATGGAAATAATATATTACCTTAATTAATTTGATATTTCATTTTAGATGAAATATTATAATTATTACATTATTTATACAAGATATTTATGTCCCGAGTGCGTGTTTTCTAATAAGAAGAAATTTAATTTTAAATTATTTCTCTAAAAAATTATCTCAACCTCTAAATTAAACGAGGAAGATGCTGATACAAGCCAAATTTTAGCAGCGGGGCGAACTTGGGCTTATAATTTCATTTGATCCCGGACGGGACAATTATTGGTTCTGGTGGGAAATTTAAGCCTAAAAGGCCAATTCAAGTGTTTAGTTTTAACAATGGCCCTAATTAGCGCAAACAGAAAAATTGGAAAGAGCTCTTTGCAATTTACGTCTCTTAAGATATTTATTATTTATCATATCCCTAAAGGGATATGTAATTAAGAATTTGAAGGAATCTATTTTAATAATTGAGGGAAGATATTGGGAGATATTGGGGCGATCATAAGGCATTTAAATTAAGATGAATCTACCGCTTTATAGGTTGTCCTAGGGAGATTAGAAGGGAGGGTCAGGATCTACATTTTTATTTGTTATCTTAAGACGGAAAATATTGGGAGATGGCCGGGCTTAAAGCCTTTAAATAAAGTTGAATTTGCAGCTTCACCTAGTACTATATTTTATTTATCTCCAAGAATAAATTAATGATATCAATATTATCAATACGATAACACGCGTATAAAAATCACTGATGCGTGTTCATGTTGATCAATGGGGAAGAAACAACAAATACGTATAAGCGCGTGTGGGGGGGGGGGGGGGGTGGGTAAAGTAACACACGTTTTGAAATTAAATAGAAAGTAAAATTATTACTATGAACTTAAGTTACAGGAAAAGGGGTTACCCAGTGAGTGAGTATGCCTCTGATAGGCAGATGTAATTCTCGTATAAGATCAAAAGATCCGACAATGTTAAGAAATCTAACAATAAATGTTGTAATTAATCGAATGAGATACACTGTTTTACGAGGGGTTGGGGGAAATGGGGAATCCACGTATCAAGGGATACGATATTATTAATGCATTTTTGACCAAAAACACATCATAGATATTGAATTTATATAATTTTAATAAGTTTTTGTTTAATCGAAATTCTTTAACTCAAAATAACCCTCCCCCCCCTCCCTCCCCCATGAGGCAATCCTGGCTACGCCTATGTGCCTATAATAACTCTCAATTTAAGCATATTCATCAAATACCCTACCAACAACGTTGTTAGATCCCCATGTTCAGATAGAATTTTATTATTAAATTTTTAACTGTCTATCATGCCAAACGCCATTAAAATTGATAGAAATTTCCCTTTTCTTTTATATATACATCATAATTTTAACGAATAAAGGTACCAAAAAGGGTGATATTTACAGTTTTGCCATAGTGACCCAGGAAATTATTTTGAGGAGTCCCCCTTATTCGGCCAACCAACAAATGACGGACGACGGGGCTGATGGTATAAAATTAGAAGATATCATAGCCCGCATAACTACAGCCCCAAACAATTCCATGATTCAACCATACAGACCGATCATACCAGAGGAGACTTGCACACAAGATGTCCGACAATTAATTTACAACTGCTGGGCCGAAAATCCCGAATCTCGACCTGATTTTGATTGCATCAAGCAACAATTTAAAATGATACTTCGGCGGGAAAATATTAGCGAAAATTACGTCACTAATATAATGAACCGTATGGAAAGTTACAACAGAAATTTGGAAGACGTTATTAAGGAGAAATCGGATGCGTTGGTTTTGGAAAAGGAAAAAACAGAATCGATTTTGCTACAAATTTTGCCAAAGTATTATAACCAATATTTACGAACTGAATTTTGCATAGAGCTAAGATTGGTCATTTTATAATCGAAGTTAAGAATAATTTAGGGCCCTATTCACATTTATTTTTTGACAATAGAGCGTAAAAATCTGAATGATGTTGATAAAAATAACGTTTATTATTGTCCATAATCATAGAGAAGAAGAATAAAGTTAATGAGCTACCCAATGATGGTTTGGAAAAGGTTTACAGAATTAAATGTGTATACATGTTGCAACCATAATTCAAACTTAAAATTTCCCTAAAAGTTTAATTAATAAAATTGGGCTGGACCCGAGCTCGGATAAGGTAAAAATAAAAGTCGGGCCCGGGCCGAAGAAAATATATTTTACAGGACATTTAGCAAATTTCCGAAAAATCTCAGCTAAGAGCGGGCTAGAGACTTAAACTGAACTATGGTGTCATTAATTCCAACACAAAATTTAGTTCAGCTTAAAGCAACCAATAAAATTTAATATATGATAAATATATTAAGCTACTTGACATGTATATAAATTATTGTAATTTGTGATATCATATAGGCCTGTAATGGAAGCCTTAAAGAAGGGTAAAACCGTGTTTCCCGAATCGTTTGATTGTGTAACGGTTTGCTTTAGCGAAGTGATCAATTTTCTCGAATTCTCATCAAGCAGTTCCCCAAATAAGGTAAGTCGCAGAAATTCATAAATTTGCAAACGAAGTTATTATCAATTTTTATGCAATAAATAGATCGTTAAATTTCTCAACGAACTCTACACAATCATGGATGCCATAACCGAGATGTTCGATGTTTACAAAGTAAAATATATTGCTAAAATAAGGATTAAATACGATTCAGGTTCGGGTTTATGTAAAAAGGGCCCGATTTACGACGTGTGGTAACCGTGAATCAAATAATTATAACTCTAATTAGCATGCCGGACACAATTTAAATAAGAGACTAGTTTGACTAAATTATCCCTATCACTTTTAGAATGTGACTTGAAAATAAAAACAGACATATAACGTTTTCGCTCTTATTGGAGCTCATCAGTATGCCATAGATAACTTTCTAGTCACTGATCAAAATTTAATTTGGCCAAATTCAAAATTGCCTACACCGTAAAAAAAATTAACACAAATACGAAAAATTTTAATTTTTTTGAATTAATAGCAGATAATATTCCTTGGTCTCAATAAAATTACACACTTTGATTTTGAGGAAAAAAACAAATATTAATTAATTTATAAACTTTTAACAAAAAAAATAAATTTTATTTGATAATTTTAGATGATATACAAAAAATTACTTACACGGCTAAAAAAATATAAAAACGCGCTATAACTAAACGGATGGCATTGATCCGTGTATGGAAATCGTGTTGGATTTAACGATTTCCATTGTGATCTTTTGCCTGATATAAAAGTACTCTTTCAAATCTAAAGAGACGCTGGAGATCGCTTTTCCAATTTCTTTCAGGAGAGCGAGAGCTTCAGCGCCTAAATTCCCAAATGTGGTTGCCACTAAGGGAATGAATATTGTGTCCGCGAGGGAAGAATATTTGACTGTCTTCCTATTCTTTGCACTAATCAAACTTTATTGAATAATCAATCTATAAGTCTATTTGTTGGACATACTTAAAATATTAAACTCTTAAACATAAAATAAGGTATAGGCTACCACGAGTATGTTAAATAATGTAAGAATTTGTTATAATATTCGCCTATAAACAACAAATGATTTTGAGCGGACAGATGTGACGGCAATATAAGCGGAATCAAAACTTTCATATTTAGCTTTTCTTAATCTTCATAAACTTTTTTAGTTAAAAATGATAAGTTAAAAAGCTAATATTTAAAATTACAATATCTTCAGACAAATCATATTTCGAATTTAAATGGTCAATTCTGGTTTGCCTCATTATTTAATGGGGTAAATACTATTTTTTTAATTATGTTCAAGATATTTATTACTTGAAATTTTTTTAACCGAACATCAATGTTTTTAGGTAGAAACAATTAGAGATTCATATATGGTTGCTTCGGGGTTACCCGTTAGAAATGGACATAAACATTCAAGCGAAATAGCTAAGATGACTTTACATATTATGAAATCGGTAGCTGGTATTAAGGTCGATTACTTGCAAATTGGTGTAGAAATTAAGATTGGAATTCATTCAGGTATATAAGCATGTTATTTGCTTAAGGAAATCTGCTATGCTTTTGTATTTAAAGGTTTTCAATATTTAAATGCAAGCTATAATATAATTTTTACATTCTAAACAACTTTAAACATATGCGTAGCCAGGGAGAGGCAGACAGGGGTAACTGTTTAAAGCAAGTAGATATAGAAGACATGTGGTGAGTGGCGTAAATAAGAGGGGGGGGGGAACGGGAAATTCCCCCCCCCCCTTGGAAAAAATTTAAAATTTTTTTTATAGCTTCTCAACGCTGAGGAGGCTAAAACTTACATTAGAAATACCATGTCTAAGAATAGATTAAATGGATTGGCTTTATTGACAATTCATCGGGAGTTAGCTCCTACTCCCGATGAAGTTCTTAAAATTTTTGAATTTTCACCCCCCCCCCCCCCCTTTGAGAATATCCTGGCTACGCGCCTGCATGTGGTGCTATAACTCTTTGATTTATACATTTAGAAACCCTACATTCAGGATTTAAAGGGCATGGGCAAAGGGGGCGTCAATTTATAAAAAGGTTTTAAAAGAGTGTTGCAAAATAGTGGATCAGTTATAAATTTTCATGCTTGTTAATCAAATAAAAATATCGCGCCTGCCTTTATGATAAAATATAATCAAAAGGAGGATACGGATACGCATTATTTAACGAAAAATAACAATTAATTGATATTTTTAAGATAAGGTGTGGCGTTGTGCAAAATTCTGCTCCTTTGCCCCCTCCCCAAGCAAATTTTTTAAATTAAATTTACCTATAATCAAAAATTAATCATTAAATTTTGGATACTTTTTTTTCAAGCTATCGCTAAAGACCTACAAAATGGTATTTTTTGAGGTCATAGTCTGGCCCAAGGACCCCCCCCCCCAAGGGAAAAATCTTTGGCCCCCTGGCCCTTCAAGCAATTTTTTGTAATTAAGAAACAAGTTCATAACTATAATTATTTGTTTCTGAATAAAACTTTTAATTCTGAACTTAATAATGTCCGAAGAACTGAGATATATCAACATTTATTGGCACTTTGTTAAAAGTATTTTCATTTTTCTCCTTATTTAACGCGCAAAAAAGGACAAAATTAGATTTTTTAATTTATTTAGCCACGCCGGAGGGGACACGACCGTCCTATAATGATAATAATTGACGTGAAAAATAAGCAAAAAAATGACTTTGATATTTAATGTTTCAAAGCGTAAAAAGTTTCCATTTTCCGCAGCACATGCCTACATTTATCACACTACCTACACGATAGATACGCAGTATGTCATGATGAGGTTGCGTTTGATTGACATTTTATTAAAGGTCAAAACGTATAAAACAAACTCGATCAAAAACTACTGGACCGATTTGGCTGGAACAAATCTTAAAACATGCTCCGGAGTGTGAGGAATAAAGTGTGAAATTTTGAGCCAAATCGGTCTGGTAGTTTTCTAAAATTGGTGGCGGCATACACACAAACAAACATACATAGTTTCATTTATATATATAAGATATGTTTTAATGATGCTTTTAGGGCCATGTGCAGCGGGAGTTGTGGGCGTAGCTGTTCCACGCTATTGCTTGTTTGGCGACACCATAAACACAGCCTCACGAATGGAATCGAGTGGCATGGGTAAATTAGTAACTAAAATGTTTTTTTTGTAATTCACTTAAAATGAAGTCGCAAAAATTTAGCTTATCTTTTAATAATAATATGTTTTCAACATGCCCAATTTGTGAACGATTAAAGTCTATTTTATTGAAAAATCTGCATTTATCTCATAGTAGTTAATAAGCAGTTTTTTGCTTAAATATGAAATATGGTGTAAAATAGACCTGTTTTTAAAATAAAAATGCAATTAAACGTGTATGGGCGTAACCAGAGGGGGCGGCTGCCCCCCATCCCCTAAAATGACGAAATTTTTTTCCCCAATGCAAAATCATTAAAAATTAAAAAAATTATGAACTTTTAAATGTTTTGCCCCCCCCCCCTAATCCAAAACCTGCTATGCCCATGTAAACGTGTCCTTAATACACTTCTCTAGCGGCCACTATTTATAGTCTTTTTAACCACTCTTAGATTTTAACCCTCACCTCACCCAAAATTTTAAATTTATAATCTGAATCATTTCAAAAATTTAGTCCAATCTGAATCTCCCCTTACCCACCTTAAAAACCAAATACTACAATTTATCTATAAGAAGTTAAATTGAGGACCATTACTTCTAATAGTTAGACTTAATTTTATTTTAACTTTATTATGAAAATTTACAAAACGCTTACATCTAAAATATGTTTTAAATTTGTCACTCCCTCTTTTGAAATTCATTCTCCAGGACTCAGACATTTCAATATACTGACAGACTTTGTTAAGTTTAATCATTTAATGCTATCGTTTTTCTTCGATAAATAACTCCCTTCAAATTGTACACGAAATTTTTCAAACCTAAATTTTTTAATAAACCCACATTCGACTCGATATTTGATAAACCGTGCAAATTCACAGCAACTCTTGTACTGATAGATCAAGTTTAATGTAAAATCAACAGCCCCTTATATATGAGACTTAAGAAAATTTAAACAAAAATTACAAAACAATATATTAAATCTATTTATATTCACAGGCGGTAAAATTCAAATTAGTCAAATGACAAAAACGTTGTTAGACTCCCACAAAATTTTTGCGTGCGAAGAGAGAGGCGACTTGGAAATAAAGGTTATCAATTTCATACGTTGTATACTTATAAAATTTCCTAATCTATTTGGCAATTAAACAATTTTTCAGTTTAATTATAAACCGGCAAATTATTTTATGGAGGCGTTAATTTATTTTTGTTTGCACACAAAAGGGCAAAGGAACCATTAAAACGTTTTGGCTCGTAGACGTCATGGAAGATAAAGATAACCAATAATTCCGTCACTATTTATTTAATATTAATAAATATATCGTAAACAATTATTTAAATTACTTATGGAAGAGCTTAGAGGTTTGTTCCCATTATTTTGTGAAGTCTAAAAACCGATTTTATAAAATTTTACAAACCAAAAGTTATTGGTTTTAATTTATAAATATTATATATCAAGGATTTATAATCGTTTATAATTTGTTTCACCGTAAAACATATTTTAATAAATCAACACAACAAACTCGAATTGTTTATTCTATACATACATAAGTAATGATTAACGGAAGCATCAAAGTCGGTTGGCGTTATTAACCGACTGATGCCTGCTATATTATACGATATAATTCGGTGGACGCGGTAAAATTAAAACACTCTAAAATATGCGCGACGGAGAAGAAGAGTTAACACGTGCTCGAAAATGACTTAAATTAAATCAACAATCTCGGGATGTATGGCCGTAACAAATAAAACTCACAATTGTACATATGTATATAGTAGATGTATGGCGATGTACCCACGTTTGATTAACAAATAACTTGAGCACTCGATTAATAGTGGCGAAGGAGAGGTGGAAAACGGGCAAGTTTAAAAATATAAAATTTCGATGCTGTAATTAGAGGCGGGAAGGGGGGAGCTAGTGTCTAGGTAGGCGCCGCTTGAATCTTCAAATTTGCGTTTGGAAGATTGTAGTTGGGTTTGATGAATTTTTTCGGCTACGTCCGAGAGGCGCGATTTCAATAGATGGGACATTTCGATTATATCGAGCTGTAATAAAAAAAAGAGGCATGATGAGAGGAGATTGTTTCCTAAAAACCGAAACAGGCCCTATCCTAATGTAGATTTCGCATCGCAGATAGCGTTATTATTTTAGAAGATTTTTGCCCTCATATTCGATGTTCTTTATGGATAAATTACGGGAATTGTCGACCCTCGACAATTCCCGATAATTTATCCATTAAGAGCTTTATTATAACCAAAAATTACATTTTTTAAATTTCGCTCTAGTTTATTTTGGTAATATATTGAATTAATAGCAAAAGTTTAATCTAAAACAAACCCTAAATACATTTTTATACCTAAAATTATCAAACAAATTTCTAAAGCCACTATTAGCAATCCAGAGTGTCTCCAAAAGTATAAAGACAGTGTTCAGAGCTAAAAAATAGGGGAAAATTCAGGAGATAAACTGAAATGCAATATACTAGTCTTTAAACAAAAGGCTGCCGCCCTAAAATGTATTCAAGGTCTAATAACATTTATATTAAAATGTAAACAATATATATTAAAGAACCGATTGCGGACATTATTAGCCCAACGATCGCTTAAATTAATCTTTAAAGATCCTATCATTTTTTAGAAAAAAAAGAAATGTCTCAATAATCGTTTTAAGAACTGAAAACAATAAAAATGCATTTAAATTGATTAAAGCCATTCTAAGTTATTTATTTTAGCGAAATATCATAACCATATTCGACTACTATTAACAACTTTTTAAATGTCTTAGATTATGACTATTTTACACTACTTACTACGTTATGAACTCGAGTGAGGATGTCCTTGAGGAAGGGAAGACTTTTATTATGGTAATTAATAATCTGATTGTAAAAAGCTTCCAGAATACACGTCAACCAATAGATAATCTATAAAGGAAAATCAATAATTAAAGATGCTTCACAATAATAGTATACATTGCCGATGGAGTCTGTCGATTGATAAACGGCTTGTTTAGGTGCAATGGCGGAGGTATCGGATGGCGTAGGTTGGACCTTAAAACATAGAAACAAAGTTGTATTTAATAAATATTTAAAATAACATATAAGACAAATCTTTTATAGTGGTCTAAAGCCAACACATTTAGAAAAGGCATTACAAACCTAAAAAACCGTAAAAGAATCATATAATCTCATTGTTTAAAAATCACTTGAATAAAAACCATAAATTTTCTCCAATTGTTGCCTCCCCAACAAATCTCATAAGCATTAATTGCTATAAAATCCAAGTTTTTAAACAATTTAACAATCGTCTGGTAAACAGTTTTTACGCAGTTGTTTAGTACCAGTGGCTTGGTCTCCGCTTATAAATGTAACAAAAATAGTCAATATATTGAACAGAGATATTGAAAAAAATTGATGTTTACTAGAGAATTCGTCGCGGCCTGGTCTGACGGTTTAAATAAGATTGCGGTGGTGAACAGAGAAAGCAGGTATTCCATTAACCTCTGATATAAAATACAAAATTAAGATATCTCACGAAAGATTTTTATAAAATGACGATACAAAAAATAACGTCGTTTACGTATGAATGTTCCAGCGTGAGGTACTTTAGTATCTTGGCCATGTGCGTACAATTGCCCCGATAACCTATGATGTTGCGCCTACAAATGTCGCACATTATTTAGAATCTTCACTACATAATTTATAAAAATGAAAAGGGTCTGCCTTTAGCAAAGTCAAAATAGCACTTAGAATGTTTAACGCTAAAATTAAGAACCTCAAAATGGCGATTTAGTTATTTTATTATTTTAATTTTAACATCCTAACTCAAAGTATAATATAAATCGAAAACGTAATCAACAATTTTGTAAGTATTTAATCAAAATTAGCAACAACAATTGACACTCTCGGTTATTATAACAAGATTTTTTAGAGTTATATAATAACTAAGGCCATAATGCTCGATCAATCGCCTAAATAAAATTTAGCAAAAAAATAATTAAAAGTAACTGATAAAACGATAAAATAAGTTAGAAAAATGTTTCATTCTATATAAATAGTGGAAAGTAATTAAAAACTTACATCAAGGACAACGCGATTTTTTCTGGTACTTCTTGGGGGTGGCTAAAACGAAAGCAAAAATAGAGAAGAAATTAAAAGTAAGCCGCAACTTAGGTTTTTAAGTGAAACAATCGGGATACAGACAAACTTTTTCAAAATATTTAGATATATGCCCTTATAGAGTGTATGAGGTAATTTGTTCTTTAAATATTTATTTTGCAAAAAATCTTTAGAATGGTACAAAGCAGGCCAAACTTCAAGATCAAAAGTTATAAATAAAACTCGGGCCTTCGGCCCTCGTAAGAAGGGGGAGAAGGGAAGAGAAGAGGGGAAGGGAAGGGGGGACGACTCATCTGTAATTCGTATAAATGTATCATATTTGCTATGCAATTTATGGGCGAGAAAAGTGGGAAGGGGCGAGAATGCCTATAGAGGGGTATTAAATGCCTAATGATTAATTAATTATTTATACAAATTTCCATTATAGGCAAAATGTAATATAGGCAAGGGTTAGGGTTAGATTTAGTGTTTGCATCTAGTTGCGTATTACATTAGTTTTTACTTTTTATGGCCTTTAGTGATTATGGGTCTAACAAACATTATATTATAAAACAACACAATGTTAAGAATTTGCAGAATTGTTGGGAGAAATTTTTTGTTGAATTTGAACAACTTTTAATTAAAAAAATCAAAAATTTGGCCAATGGTCATTTTTTCTCTATTGGTCAGTACCAACAGATACTCTATAAGTCAATGATAGCCAAAAAAACGGGAAAAAAAATTTTGATGATCACTTTGGCCAATGGTCATTTTTTTCCATTGGTCAGCAGCCAGCACACGGTAAAAGTGGATATAAATTCATAAGAGTAAAAAAAAACGAAAAAAAAATTTTCGAATCACATTTTGGCCAATGGTCATTTTTTTTCATTGGTCAGCAGCCAGGACACGGTAAAAGTGGATATAAATTCATAATAGTCAAAAAAAACGAAAAAAAAGTTTTCGAATCACATTTTACCCAATGGTCATTTTATTCCATTGGTCAGCAGCCAGCGGACGGCCAAAAAGTCATAATAGCAATGGTAGGAACAGGAACAATCATAATAGTCAAAAAAAAACGAAAAAAATGATTTCGATTCACATTTTGGCCAATGGTCATTTTTTCCATCGGTCAGGAGCCAGCGGACGGCCAAAAAGTCATAATAGCAATGGTAGTAACAGGAACAATCATAATAGTCAAAAAAAACGAAAAATAAACTCGGATTCACATTTTGGCCAATGGTCAGCAGCCAACGGACGGCCAAAAAGTCTTATTATCAATGATAGTAACAAGAACAATCATAAGAGTAAAAAAAACTCAGGGATTCTAACCCAAAAACTAGTTAAATTGCATAGCAATTAAAAGTAAACAACTTTTATTTATGTTTATTATATAACATTGGTCAGCAGCCAGCGGACGGCCAAAAAGTCATAATAGCAATGGTAGGAACAGGAACAATCATAATAGTAAAAAAAAACGAAAAAAATAATTTCGATTCCTATTTTGGCCTATGGTCATTTTTTCCATCGGTCAGGAGCCAGCGGACGGCCAAAAATTCTTATTATCAATGATAGTAACAAGAACAATCATAAGAGTCAAAAAAAACTCCGGGATTCTAACTAAAAAACTAGATAAATTGCATAGCAATTAAAAGTAAACAACTTTTATTTATGTTTATTATATAACTAGTTAAATTGCATAGCATTAAAAGTAAACAACTTTTATTTATGTTATAATAGATTATTTAACAAATCTTATATATAACACACGGAGGGAGATAGAGATGAGGGGTGGGGCACCTCTTATGCATTAATTTAAAAAATAACACAGCGAGGGAGATAGAGATGAGGGGTGGGGCACCTCTTTCTCATGCATTAATTTAAAAAATCGATAACCTAATATACCCAATGCAAATAGATAGGGATGGACGGACGGACAACAAAAAACAAGCCCATAAATTGCATAGCAATTAACAAAAAAATACCAATTTTTTGGGTGCAAAAATTTCACTCTAAGCTACAAAAACATTGAATCCGGAATCGAGCATTACTCTAAGATGTGAAGGAGGCATTTGATAATGCATTTTTCGTTTAGTGCATCCCTCAGGCTCGCGAACGCGATATCGACCGTTTGAAAATCGTTTTGGTGAAGAATTTTCTCGATCAGCAACTCGTAAAAACTGAGTGGGAAGTAATAATTTAATAGTTAGATTAAATATTAAATAAAAACTTGACCTGAGATATTCATTAAGATAAAGCAAAAAAGTATTATTTTAACAACGTTGTCGCATAGAAATTTAGAAGGGCTTAACCTGACTTGTTTCCTTTTAAATTTAGACATAAGAAACTGCATAACTAGCAGAGTTATCAATGCTAAAAAAACGAGTGTTATTTAGTTTTTCGCAAAAAGCAAGCTTTCCTTAAAAGCGGATTAATAATAATAAACCAATTTGTTTAAACCCCATTCTGGTTCACATTTAAGATAACAAATATCTTTGCATAAAGATATTATAATACTAATAAGTATCGAAAAAACAAGGTGTAATCAATTTTTGTTAAAGCAAATTTCATACCAGGCTGGTATGAGAGAACGCTGTATGAGGAAGGCGATTTGCTCGCTGGGCCAAGTTGATGGCCAAGTGAGAATTTTTTGAACGACGCATTTGTACAGGGTACAAAAATTGGCGGCGTACTCCGGCACTAGCCTATGCGATTCCTGGATAATGCTTCTTTTAAAATTTTCGAAAGATTCTTCAAATCCTTTCACGTCATCGTTCTAAACAATCGACGAAACATGTTTTAAAATATTGTAAATGAAAAAAGTGTCATTACACGAAGAAAGTAAAATTTAGGATCAATAGTCAAACTGTGCTTAATTTTTTTTAATGAAAGCAGAGCACTAGTACCCATATAATTTTAGTAATCGCCCCAACGCTATAAATGTCCCACCACCCCACTTTAATTTTAATATAAAAGACTAAACAATCAAAGCAGCAAGTTAGACAGGTTGCAAAAAAATTTATATGGTAATCGGTTGAGGCACAACTATAAAAACAGAAATTTGGGTCTGAGCAGGGTCGAAAAGGCAACCAGCGGTCTTTAGCTAGTCTTTATACGAAGGAAAAATTCCTTTCCAAAATCATCAGAATGTCCTATATTAAGGGCCGACAGGACAGAACAGGAAGGGACAAAAGATTTTTCACCAAAAATGAGCCCATAAATAGCAAAATTAATTTTGCCACGAAAATAAAATAAATCAATGAGTGATCTGTGAATCGAAGTTGTGGCAACCTTTAGAATGCCCAAAATGTTGTTATCAATATAAGTTATTCCCCAAAGAATGAAAAGGGATCCGACAACTGTCCCAAACTTGGGTAAAGTGAAGGGATAGCTTTTATTAACCAAAATTTCTTGAAACTATCATTGAAACATTTTTTGATTTATCCATTTCCTCATACAAAATAATTACTACACGAATTCCAAAATGGGATTAACAACCCATTAGAAAGACTTTAAAGTTATATCGAAATAAGGCGTTCAACTAATCATAACAAAAAAAAATTTGTTGGGGTAGAAAATCACATCAACTATTTAATAAGATTTGGACGTCTGGGAAGTTTAATTATTAAAAAGGTTATAAGCATTAATAAACATTGTCATATAATGTGCATATGTAAATGCTCAATTTTGTGATGGGGCTTTTGATATTCAGCAATCATATGTAGCTATTATAACTGATTTCACGATAAAAGGATTTGAGTGATCACCGCGCAGATGGCTTTATTCATCAAACTTGCCAGTGTTTTAGATTACCTTGTAAAACTTCATTTGTCTAAATTATTAAACAGTCTCAAACAATTGATTAAACTGATTGAGGCACTTTCCTTTGATTAAGCATCTACCTTTTAAATAAGCAAAAATAAGACATAATTTTCACCATTATTATGCTCAATTTTGTATAATAAACGTTTCTGAGCTACTCAATTGTTTTGCAGTATGATATTTATACAACCATACCAGAACATAACTTTAAACAATTATTAAGATGCATGCCACTATCCGTGTCTTAATCTTTAATGATTTAAGAAGGAGAAATGTGACGTTTTTTTTATAATTAAGCTTTCCTCACAAATCTAGGCATTGAAGGGTAAAGAAGCTGTTTCTTTTATCCCTACATTTTTTTTGATAAGAGTTCATCGTAAGTTATATTGCAATTAAAACCCAATGCTATGGGGCAAATTATAAATAGATCATACCAATATAATAATATCCAAACCAATTTAACAAATATTCAAAAATCAGCATATATATTACCACAAGAACAATATATTGCTATATAATGGCATAATATTGTATAAGAAATAGTAAATGCAGGCCCACATTGCATATTGGGCACATTTGTGTCACAGCTTTGGGAATGTTATTAATTCACCATCCCTCTAAACTACCATCATTTTTGCCTCTCCACGTCCCATTAAAATTTTTGCCAGGTCCTTTGCATAAGATGTCTGGGGAGCCAGTGTTTTAGGTTTCCATGAGCATTGCTCTGCCATGGATAATAACTTACAAAATAATTTGGCCTGCATATACTATACACGTGATAAGCAAGGCGTAATGGTTCAAAAACTACCCCATCCCTATATCGTATTTGCTTATAAGACAATAATATCAATATTAAACTTTTTTCCCACAAACTGTACCTTGCACATTTGGTAATTGTGCGGGCAATAGATGTCAATTTGATGGTCATTTGGCTGTTGTAGTTCCATCTAAAATAAATTAATTAATCCTCTTCACAATATTATGTGGAACTCACTTCTAAGTGCTGTTATTAAACCTTTGTAGGTGGAGCCATTTGAATCCTATGCCTCATAATGTACCTGTAATGGTAATCTATATAAATATTTCAATAAGGCAAATCCTATGACAAATTGTAGACCACAAACTTACAAGAGGAGCACCATCTTGTTGATTATTTGACATGGATAAAAATCTAAACTTGAACCCATATTGGGCTCACCCTGCATGAGGGAACTCATGGTTCCATTTGTTCTTCAAATCCTTTATACGTGAATAATCAATCTAACCTTGCTAAGGCTTTGATCTTAACATTGTCATTATCAAAAAATACCAATTTTCATATATACTATAAAACCATCGTTAAACAAACAGTTTAAAAATGGTCATGATGGTGAAAATTTAGTGACCCAGTATTGGAGTGTGTTCAACAGTCAACAAAAGCAAATGTAAACAATACATAAATTTGCAAATCTTAAGCTTCATGATCAAGTTTATGCACATCAGCTTTCCATGCTAAAAAAAACTGGTTCCAATCATTAGGATCATTGATAAAAGCTAAACCTTAATCTTCTGAAAGATTAATAAAATTCACCATAACAATCATAAGGTGCCATGGGCATAGCAAGGGGATTAATTAGGGAGAAAGGAGGGGGGGGGGAAACAAAAAGTTAAAATTTAATTTAAAAAAAACAAAATAAAATTTTAATATTTCAATATTAAGTTTATTGATTGTTGTCCTTTAGGACTAAACCCATGCAAGGATCCAAGTAAAATGAACATTACTAAATAATTCATATGGCTTTCAGATTTGGTCATGTTATGCCTAATGTAACATTTGTTAGGCAAAAAATTTAGAATAAAAAATCAGTTAATATAAATCAAAAATATAGTAAAATTAAGAAAATAAACATTGTGTAAAATTATATACTTCTATGGCACAAAGTATATCTCCAAGGTTTTTGGCAAAATGCTTAATTTTGTAACTAGGATCCAGAAAATTTATCGTGTTTCTGAACAACTCATCTGAAGCCTCCATCATCATATACTTGCTAGCCTGTTTTTAATTTTTTGTATGTGAAAACAATTAATGGCATAATATAAAAATGTTAATTCATAAATTTGTTTTAGATAGAGATAAATAGTAGGGGAAACCAAAGATATATAAAGTAGGGCTGTAAAAACGGTTGGGTTTTGTTTCACCAACCTTTGGCTTAACAAAGACTAATAGTTAACTCTGGACTGTTTTTCTAATTTCGACTAAGCCTAATGGTAGACTAAGAAAAATAGACCAAAAAATCTACGGGATATTTATGTTTGGTCAACTAAAACCAAAGGCTGACCAAACAAAACCCTGCCATTTTTACAAAACTAATATAAAGGATATTACAATTAAGTGATGTTAATAGTTAATTTAAAACACAACATTCTTCGAAATTAAGAAAGCAAAATAGAGCTTAGTTGGAAATATGACATGGTTAAAAAATTCATGTTGAATATTATAGAATCAAAAGAAATTGACATAGCATTCTAAGTTTGCTTAATACATTTTTATTCAAAGAAGGTATAAATCCATTTAATTTAATTTTGTTCCCCAGTTGCTTTCTTGCTATTTTACCACTCCCACTAGGTTTGTCCCTATGCTGTTCCCCATGATATTTGCTAACTCCAATCAATTTGTTCAAAGACTGACTTCTATGCAATTTGTCAGTTTTGAGCACGTACACAGCATTTGTTGTGGCCATAAATACCAAATTCTTAACTGCAAACAACTACAAAAAATTGGATCAAGTTACATTACATTATAATAAGCTAATATAAAAGATTTAAATTTTAAGCTAGATAGCTAAAACAATAATTATTTGATAGTAGCATTAAATTCAATTATATTTAACATTAATAAATTAATATTTATAAGAAAAATTTATTACTCTTGTCATTGTTTCTTTGATATTAGTTTCAATGTCATATAAAAATAGGCCAAGCTTTATATTGTATAGGGCAACGTGATAATCTATTTGATATAATAATTGGTATTAAAAGCTTGAGTTAACAAATTAAAGTCTCAACACACATATCTTTATCAACTCAATAAAATATACTTTTTATATTAATTGACCCATTTTGTGGATTGTCTTGCTGTCTATAAGCTAGTACTATATTAGAATAGTCTAGCCTCTTAATCACAACAATTTGATTATAAGTAATTATTCCTTTTTCTTTGAGAAAGGGATGAAGGATCTTAGTTTTAAAATCTTCCATTGTTATTTTTGAATTATCTTCAAGTGTTAACAAATTAATTGAAATCAGTGTTGAACCAAAGCCTACAAAAGTGTCTATAAAATTTTAGCATTTATATAATGTACCAATAGTTAAAATAATCTCTTCCCTATTATGGCTGTGATCATAATGTCCAAGTATATCAAAATTAGCATTTTGCAATTTAAACTTTGGGTCAAGCCATAACTTTTTTACACATTTTGTATTATTTTTAGAAAGTGCATTGATTGTTATATAGAACTCATCTTTAACATCCTAAGTTAAAAATTAAATATGTGTATGGCTAATTACTTGGCATAATAAGACAATGTAATGTTTGACAAGCTGATCTATATTTTTAATAATACATTTGAATGAGGCAATTACAATTATATTGCCATCTTCTTTAAATAAGTCTTCGCCATGATTTAGTTTATTTTCAACCATTGCATATGGCAAAATATTTCCTCTCTGTGTAATAATGTACATTCCCAATGTTAGAATAAAATAAATTTCGTGTAAGCATAAGTCCCTTAAGCATAACGATTTCCCATACAAGTTAATATCTTTATCCATGTTAGTCCAACACTTAATAATCTTAAGACAAAATTATTAAATTTAAAAACACCTACATGTTTATTTTCAATAACAACATATTGGTTCTTTCCATTATTGAATCTTCCATGAGAGGAAAAATAATTAGGATTATCTAACGCCCATCTTTGGGTAACTTTATTTTGAATAATCTAATTATTTATAGGTATACCAGTGATAACGACATACTTGATACTCAGCAATAAAGTTTTTTGTAGTTATAACAATATTATTATCAAAAAAATCAAAATAAGTGTAAGGACTATTAGCTTCAAATATCTTGTTACAATTTAGATGCATGTCCATGCGTTTTCAAGTTATAGGCTTCTTGGCATTCAAATTCAATATTTTAGCCGAAAAGTTGTTTTCATAATTAGATTTGAAATAATTTTTTTAGCAAAGCCCTTTATAAATAAATCAATTAGATTTAATTACAAGATATCTTTTATTGATTGCAAATAAATTATAATATGAAAAAATTTCTGTAATTTAATATTTATTACTTATAATATTAACCAGTCTTCTGAGCGAATATAGCCAATAAATTTCTCAAAAAATTATAACAAAGAATTCCCTATGAAATTAACTAACTCTATAGAATATAATATATAAATTTAAAAACTTTATAACCAATTTTACCTAAAGAAATATTAACCGCGTTTATGTGAGAACATAATAAGCTCCAAAAAAGAAGCTCGTTAAGAAAACAAACTTGTTATATTACAATCATAGACAAATAAAATCATAGGCTGCCAAACAACTGAAAAATTTTTAGCATATATAGAAACTTTAAATTGTGGAAAATTGTAACTTAACAATATAAGTCAACATAATTATTGTTTGATACTCCTTCTCTTTTTATATTCTTAAATTAAGCTAATAGTCTTATTCTTAAATATTATATAATGGCGAAGTGTAAATCCACCTGTGGTTGAGTTTTTTCTTCAAGATGGCAGCTATAGTAGTGTCTAAATAATTTAAATAGTAAAAATCAGCTGTTTGGCAGTCTATGGTTTTAATAGTCTATGATTACGATAGAAAAATTGAGTACATACAAAACAATTGGACAGATCAGAGTAGGCTAGGTTATGTTGTGCCAGGGGGAGGTAGGAAATGGATTTTATTCAACAAAAAATAAAAGGGCTGATATTACGTGAACTTTGGTGCTAATTGTTAAAAATAAAGTTTATTTGTTAATCATAAAAATACAAGACAACCAAAAATCAATGGACGAATTAGAACAATGGGTAAATTTGAATTACAAAATAAACGTAGAGTATATACAAATATTCATGTATATAACATATGTCCTCTCTTTCCTTTTTTGGTTCACAATTTTTTAATCAGTTTGAAGATGGGCGAACGTCGCCCTTATAGATAGACATTGGGGATCCCAAAACAGCGACGGCCGCGGCCGATGCATTGAAAGGGCGCTAAAAGCAATGTGGCATCGCGCGCTCTTTCATCCTCGGGCTCCACTAAACGATGCCTGCGCCTTTTCCTAATACGTGTTTTGGGTTCATCTTCTCCCTCTTCCGCACCGCTCTTATTAATCGTGGTAGTTAGTCGCATGACGGGAGCGAAGGGATTACCCAAATCTATTCCAGGTTCGATGTTCAGTTGCGAGCTTCTTACCAAGGTAGCTTTATCACGTTTTTTGCCCTACTCATCAAATGACTTTTTGATTTACATCATTCTTCTCACTTCTAATTATAGGCCCATACCACCTTAGCTGATTTTGTTAATCATGCCCATATATAATTCGCCGGATAAACCCAAATCCTATTAAAAGATGATTATATCACCGTTGGGATATTCCTAAATTTTTATATATTTTTTTTGTATTTATTATGAGGCCCCCCCATACCGCAAAAATGAGAACTTCTTTGAAAGTTTAATATGAGTTTGGATAAAGTTTCTGGAAGAAGAAATGGGACTGAAAAATACCTTTCATCCATTCTTGGAAAGGTTTGCATTAGATTTGGTTTAAGAATTATTTAAAGATTTCCATATAATTGCTATCAATTGAAGAGTATTTTTTTCATCCTAAATCAACTTTATTTTGATTTTGATATTCATTTTCACAAAATTTATATTAAATGTCGTTACAGGTTTTTTTTGTCTTAACTAATTCGGTTAATAACATTTGAAATTAATTGATAAATTGCTGTTCGCTACAATTTTCAAGCCATATAGGAGTGCTGCTATTTACTTGTGAGTTTATTTCAAATTGCGCCATCTAGAGATACAATTTAAATTAGAGACTAATTTGGCTATGTATATCCCTATCTTTTTTAACTGTGACTCGAAAATGAAACAGACATATAACGTTTTCGCTCACATTAGAGCTCATCAGTATGCCATAGTTAATTTTCTAGTCACATTCTAGGCGACATAGGTATAGAAAGGCCATTTAACCCATCCTTATGGTGGTTACGCAATAACCCTCATAATATCGGTATGTAATAATTATTTTGTTATATTATATTTAAAATGTCATACTCATAAACCTTGATGAGAGCCAACGTCTGTTATCATTCTCAAGTCACATGAATTCCCAATCACTCTTTTATATAAATTTGGTAATCTAAGAAAAATATTACAACTGCGATAAATTATTAAAGGTCAGGAGGAAACATAACGATTTGCCCTAGTCCGACCCAAAATTTTCTCGATGTTTAAGGGGACAAGAATTTATCTGATCAAAATAAATTAAAATTTTGATTTTTTATATCAATTTACCTAAAGTTATTAATCGAATTAGTAATATATAGGTTATAGAATAGAACGTTCTTTTAGACTTACATTTTATTTCGACAAACAATTACTTGCGTATAAAAAACACCTTATAAAATTTAATAAATTCAATATTTGTGAGAATTTGGAAATGTGGAAATTATTTGGGAATTTATTTTACAAAAGAAATGATGTTTATATTGAGCTTCCTCAAGATTATGAAAAACCGGGATTAAATAGGAAAATTTTTCCAGGATTCGTACCATTTCATAAATTTGGACCGAAAAAAATTGCTGTATGATTTAATGCTTTATTCAATTTATAAAATAACCTTAAGAATATGCTTCACGCCAACGATAAAAAGCTGTTTAAGGCCATATCAAGAAAGGAATGGATTGAATATTTAGAAGGCGATATCATAATGGAAAAAACAGCACTGTATAGATACCTAAAGCAATTTGATAAAGTAAAACTATAATTAAAGATAAATTAAATGAATTAATAGGTAATGAATTGGGCATGCGGGCTTATGTATAATTTAGCAGTAAAAAACAATCTCATGGACTTAATGTATCTTTTGGCAGTCATTGAGGTAAATACATGAACAAATTATAAATATGGTTTAGATTATGATAAAAACCCGCAGATCCTACAACTGCGCATATGCATTGATGTTGGGGATACATAGTCTCGAGTTCGAGATGTTGTATGAATTATACGAGGTATATTTTAAGAAAAATATTATATCGCTATTTTTCCTAGCAACTTCCTAGTAACTTTAAAAAGCTACTCATAAAGACACTTACATATACGGAAAAAAAGTTGATGAAGAAACAGGTTAAATATAAGAAGATTTGCATCCCTCACATTGGTAGGCTTTAAACCCGTTTTTAATTTATACTAAATTGAAGGTTATAGGGTACAATGACATAAAAAAGTTTGATTTGGTGAAAGATAGAATTGAATATCCAACTAAGTTTGGCGACATTTTTCTAGCTGTATGGGAAAAGTTTGCTACACACAATTCAGACCATAAGCCAGGCGTTAAAATCCAATTTTTCGATTCATTGTGGCAAGCAAGCAATACCTAAATACATTTCCACATTTAACAAATATGAATTACGTGTTTTCAAGTTAATGTACGTTAATATAAATAAATTATAAAACGTGTTATTTTAATGTCTAGTAGCACAAACAAATAAACAAAATCTTTTAAAATTTAATCACAATTTTCGTTATACAAAAATAAAAACATAAACTTTAGGCCGTTTAACACAAACCTATATTAAAAAGGGTGTTATATAAATGTTAAGTAGAAAAGTACGAAATGCTAAATATTTTAGGCTAGTTTCGTCTAAAAGTGCTAAGCTTTTACGCTAATTTTTCAATAAAAGTATCAAATTTTTAGATAGGTAAAATTCGCTTTAATATAATATGTCATTTACCAATTATAATATAATACATAATCCCAAGCAAAGATCTAAAATTGAAAACGATTGCCATCGATTAAATATCTGTTATCTTGGCAGACTCTTACCATAGAATTTTAATTTATCGGACTACCAGAGCTCATTTACCTATAGAAGGTCTGTTGCGTCCATTGGCTTAATTGATTTAATTGTCCCTTACGACTTCGCAACGTTAATTGACCACCAAGCATACCTCGAGGTATCACCACTATAATTGATTTGTTTATACCTCGCGGAGGCAACACTAAACTTAATTGATTCCAATTAATATATGTGTATATAAAGGAATTTTATATACACCAGGGACTCACTTTGTTCTCGCATACAATTTACTTTAATTGGAGATTTAATAAAGTACTTTTTACTTTATCCTTGTGTTATTTATCAACCTGAAATTGGTGACCCAATCTTGTTATACGCCCCCTTCTACCCTACCCTTTACCCAACCCTTGTTATAACCTTGTAAATGGATACCAACCAAGTTAATGACGTCCAAATTAAATCGGAAAACGCTATGTATTTTAAATTGTCCCCATTTAATCGTATAAATCCCCCTTATGGTTTGTCCAGATAGAGGCTCTTTTCACGATTCGAAGAATAACATCCGAATCTAGCAAACTTGGGTACGTGATTGAATGCCTCTCACAAGAAGTCACAATAGAGATCCAAGATTACTTGGAGAATCTTCCGTCTGAGGCCCCGTACACCACCATCCGGTCAGCTATCATAGATCGCACAACAAAATCGGACTCAGCACGATTCCACGATTTACTCTCCAACGTGCAATTGGGTGATCGTACACCCTCACAACTCTATAGACACATGAAAAGCCTTCTGGGTACCGCCAAAATGGACGACATCATTCTAAAACAATTGTGGTTGGAGAAACTGGACAACAACATGGCCAGCATCTTGGCGATCTGTGCAAGTGACCAGACTTTAGTCAAGCTAGCTTAAACAGCTGATAAAATCGCGGAAACGTGCCATACGCCGCAAATATCCAACGTCGTCCCTGCAACACAGAGATCAAACAATGATATCGAAATGCTCAGAGACATGGTAAATAGACTGAGCGTGAGCATAGAGACATTGCGACAAGAAGTCAGTCAAAAAAATCGTTTTCAGTCGCGAAGTAGGTCTACATCAAGACGATTTCGATCCCCGTTTCAACCCCGCGCTGACGTTCCCGAGGATTGGTGTTGGTATCACCAAAAATATAAAGAAAAGGCCACTAAATGCCGACAGCCTTGCAATTATACCCCCCTTTCCTCGTCAAACCCATAGGCCTGCCAGAATCCACGACACCTGGTTGAGGCCATAACATCAGTCGTTTATTTTTTTTTATGATAAATCAACCAAATTTCGTTTTTTAATAGACACTGGCGCGGAACTAAGTGTCGTACCACCCCCGCGTAACCACCGTCTCACTCCCTCACGCATACTCCTCCAAGCTGCAAATAATAGTTCCATACTGACCTATGGCCAGAAATCAATGGAACTGGACCTTAGCTTACGGAGAAGTTTTCAATGGGTTTTTACCATCGCCGACGTTAAAACACCTATCATCGGGGCTGATTTTTTAAATCATTATAACCTTCTCGTTGATATACGACGTAAATGTTTGTTAGACCCTAAGACGACTTTAAAGTCTTATGGGCGATATATTGACTCGAACTTGTATAATTTGCAACTAGCAATAAAAATTGATTCACCGTATTTTAAAAATGTGTTGAAAGAATTCCCCGATATTTATGCCCCTCCAAATTACAGGTCACGCGTAAGCCACCAAGTAGTTCACCACATACGTACACTAGGACCACCCGTTTATGCCAGACCTCGACGCTTAGACCCTGTCAAGCTAAAAATTGCCAAACAGGAGTTTGCTCACATGCTCGAACTCAGCATAATTCAACCCTCAGAAAGCCCCTGGAGTTCTCCACTGTACATGGTTCTGAAAAAATCTCCAGGAGATTGGCGACCGTGTGGAGATTACCGAGCACTTAACGTTATAACGATACCGGATCGTTATCCTTTGCCACACTTGCACGATTTCTCGCTCAACCTAGCCGGCACAACCATCTATACAAAGATAGATCTAGTCAGGGCTTACCATCAAATACCCGTAGCCTTAGAAAACATCGCAAAGACTGCAATAACTACACCTTTCGGTCTTTATGAATTTTTGCGAATGCCTTTTGGTTTACGAAATGCTGCTCAAACATTCCAACGCTACATTGACCAAGCTCTCCGTGGTCTTAATTTTACCTTCGCATATTTGGACGATATTTTAATCGCAAGTACATCAACTAGTGAACATTTAGACCACTTACGTCAGGTTTTTACAAGATTAAGAGATTTTGATATAAAGATCAACCTGGACAAGTGCCAATGGGGATGTCCGTCTCTGGATTTCCTAGGACATCAAGTTTCCCCACAAGGTTTAACACCAATACCGGAGAAGATCTTGACCATCAAGAATTTTGCCACTCCGACCACCATGACACAACTACGTCGTTTCGTGGGAATGGTAAATTTTTACAGGCGTTTTATACCCAACTGTGCACTTCTTCTACAACCACTGACTGATCTCCTCACCGACACAAAAGGACCATTGGACATGACGCAGAGCGCACACGGTGCATTCCACAAGATTAAAATAATGTTCGATGAAATCTCGACCCTTAATCATTTAGTGGATGGTGCCAACATCTCTATTACAACCGACGCGTCAAACTCTGCCGTTGGAGCCGTTTTACATCAGATCGTAAAAGGGGAAATAAGTCCTTTATCCTTTTTCTCCCTGAAATTGAGCAAAACACAAACTCGATACAGTACATTCGGGAGAGAACTACTAGCAATCTATCTGGCAATTAAACATTACCGACACATTTTAGAAGGTCGCGATTTTACAATTTTTACTGATCACAAACCGTTAACTTACGTTCTCACTTCTAAATCCGATAAATACTCGCCCCGCGAAATACGACAATTAGACTACATCTCACAATTTACTTCAGATATACAATTTATTAAAGGTAAGGCGAATATTGTAGCAGACACTTTGTCCCGAATCGATATCGATTCCATTCAACAACCAAACACCTCACTTGCAGAAAGAATTGCTATGACACAAAAACAAGAGCAATACCAACTAGAAGATCTCGAAAGCCTTCGACTGGAACAACGCTTAATTCCAGGTACAAATTTAACTATTACGTGCGATACATCTAAATCGATTTCGAGACCTTTAGTACCTAAGACGCTCCGACGCATAGTTTTTAATCAGCTACATGGTCTTTCTCACCCAGCTTTACGCCCAACACTTAAACTAATCGCCCAACGTTTCGTCTGGCCAGGAATGAACAAAGATGTACGCGATTGGACAAAGCAATGCATTGCATGTCAAAAATGCAAGGTAAATAGGCACGTAATATCAACCCCAGGCACGTTCGCTGAACCAGACGCAAGGTTTAGCCACGTACATGTAGATCTCGTCGGACCCTTGCCACCTTCTAACGGCCATATTTACATTTTTACTGCCGTTGATCGTTTCACCCGATGGCCGATTGCAATTCCCATTAATGACGCAACAGCCGAAACCGTTGCACGCACATTTTTGACACACTGGATAGCCAACTTTGGTGTTCCAGCGACATTAACCACGGGCCGGGGACCGCAATTCCAATCAACCCTTTTTAAACAATTATCTATTTTACTAGGTTACCACCATATCACTACGACAGCTTACCATCCACAAGCCAATGGGATGGTAGAGCGATTCCACCGGCAACTCAAAAGTGCAATCATGACAAAAGGTGACGTTACCCGTTGGTCCGAACTTATTCCCCTTGTACTCCTAGGGATTCGCAACACCGTCAAGGAAGACCTCGCCTGTTCAAGCGCTGAGCTTGTATACGGTACTTCTTTACGACTCCCAGGAGATTTTTTACAACCGTCCGATTGTGACATTAACGCTGCCGATTAAATACAACGCCTTAGACAGCAGTTTGATGATGTCCGATTTACACCTTCCAGACAATCGAACATCAAACCACAAATTTCTGACAACTTATTTTCATCAACCCATGTTTTCATAAGAACTGATCGACTACGCAAAGCTTTAGTTCCCCCCTATGAAGGACCTTTCAAAGTGATTAAAAAGCATACTAAATTTTTTATCATAGACCACAATGGGAGGAAAGACACGGTCTCGATTGATCGATTAAAACCAGCTTTCCTTGAGCCTAAGTTTGTTAAACCGAATTCATCGGTTGACCCAAATTCACCCAAACCAAACAATCACCCACCAAACCAAATTTTAAAACAACCTATCATTGTTTCTTCTACAAAACCTAGCGCACCCCTCAACCCAACCTTTACCAAGTCTGGTCGACAAGTGCATTGGCCAAAAAAATTTGTTAATTTTGTATGAACTCCGTTTTTACCCAGCGGAATATTTGTTGCGTCCATTGGCTTAATTAATTTAATTGTCCCTTACGTCTTCGCAACGTTAATTGACCACCAAGCATACCTCGAGGTATCACCACTATATATAATTGATTTATTTATACCTCGCGGAGGCAACACTAAACTTAATTGATTCCAATTAATATATGTGTATATAAAGGAATTTTATATACACCAGGGACTCACTTTGTTCTCGCATACAATTTACTTTAATTGGATATTTAATAAAGTACTTATTACTTTATCCTTGTGTTATTTATCAACCCGAAAGGTCTACCTCGATATCTTTTCCCAATACAGGCAAAATTTCTCACTTGAAATTCGCTGTGACTTAAATAAAAAATCATTTTATCGATTCCAACACTTAGATTCAATTTTTATTTAATTTATGAAATCTTTTGCGCCCAAACTATTCAAACTAAAGGGTCTCGAAAAAATGACTTGGTCTAGCATGGGACTATACATGTACTGACTGCATTTAATCACAACAAAGATCCCCGTCTTCAGCCGAGGCTCTGAAAATTTTAAAATGCTCTAAAATTAACAAAACTATTTATATATAAAGTAAAGTAAAGTAAAGTGTATGTATGTATGTATGTATGTATGTATGTATGTATGTATGTATGTATGTATGTATGTATGTATGTATGTATGTATGTATGTATGTATGTATGTATGTATGTATGTATGTATGTATGTATGTATGTATGTATGTATGTATGTATGTATGTATGTATGTATGTATGTATGTATGTATGTATGTATGTATGTATGTATGTATGTATGTATGTATGTATGTATGTATGTATGTATGTATGTATGTATGTATGTATGTATGTATGTATGTATGTATGTATGTATGTATGTATGTATGTATGTATGTATGTATGTATGTATGTATGTATGTATGTATGTATGTATGTATGTATGTATGTATGTATGTATGTATGTATGTATGTATGTATGTATGTATGTATGTATGTATGTATGTATGTATGTATGTATGTATGTATGTATGTATGTATGTATGTATGTATGTATGTATGTATGTATGTATGTATGTATGTATGTATGTATGTATGTATGTATGTATGTATGTATGTATGTATGTATGTATGTATGTATGTATGTATGTATGTATGTATGTATGTATGTATGTATGTATGTATGTATGTATGTATGTATGTATGTATGTATGTATGTATGTATGTATGTATGTATGTATGTATGTATGTATGTATGTATGTATGTATGTATGTATGTATGTATGTATGTATGTATGTATGTATGTATGTATGTATGTATGTATGTATGTATGTATGTATGTATGTATGTATGTATGTATGTATGTATGTATGTATGTATGTATGTATGTATGTATGTATGTATGTATGTATGTATGTATGTATGTATGTATGTATGTATGTATGTATGTATGTATGTATGTATGTATGTATGTATGTATGTATGTATGTATGTATGTATGTATGTATGTATGTATGTATGTATGTATGTATGTATGTATGTATGTATGTATGTATGTATGTATGTATGTATGTATGTATGTATGTATGTATGTATGTATGTATGTATGTATGTATGTATGTATGTATGTATGTATGTATGTATGTATGTATGTATGTATGTATGTATGTATGTATGTATGTATGTATGTATGTAAGGGCTAAATTCTGAAACTACCGGCCCGATTCGCGCAAATATTTAGCCGTAGATGCTCAGGGCGGCCAGGGGTAAAATAGCTTTTTCAGATTTCTAAAATACTTTTTTGTTTTGAAAATATCGGACATTTGCCGGCCAGTTACATTTATAGCATCATATACAATAATCACGTCATACATACAAGGCTGAAGTTTTCTCGAATTTTATTATATTAAAGAAAATTGTATTTTTAGCAAAACAACGTTTGCGGGGTCAGCTAGTTTATAATACAATAATGGTGAAGGCTATTGAATCACTTATATTTTTTTATTATACAGCTATTATTTTAATTCGACATAAAATTCAAAACAAAACACCATGGCCTTTCTTTGATAACTAATTTTCTTAAAACAAAAAAAGAAATTAATAAGATGTTATATGGACAGGACCTAGTTGTATCTACTAGGTTAGATTTTTTTAATCTTTCAAAGTTAGAATGGAACCAAGAGTGCATTTACACTTTTATTAATTCTAATAATAATGATGGAATTAATAATATATAACATTTCCCTAGATTAAAAAACTTTTTATTAAATTTAATGTACCCCTGCCATTCAGCGCCCCCTCGAGCGCCTATTTAGTCATGTAAAACTAATATTTAGTGAAAAGCGGACAAGCTTATTAGTCGAAAATACAAGATATAACGTTTTATTGAAATCGAATCACCATATCAACTTATGATTTTTATTCTGCTATGTGAATAAATTACATTGAAAAAAAGGTTTTACCCGAGTAACTTTTAATGTAACGAGTTCCATCGGGTAAGAAACTGAAACTGTATTCAATTACTTATGGAAAAATGTAACTAACTGTAATTAGTTACATTTTTTTGAAAGTAACTGTAATTTAACCACTTACTGTGGAAACACCTCTAGATGAAACTATTATTTAGTAACAATTTAAATTTATTTAAGATTTGTAATATGAAAATTTTGAATTGTTTATTTGTAATTCCCCATTAATCGAATATTCTTAAATTTTTATGTGACAAAAAAACGTAACCTTATTTGGTCATATTTCTATTACGCATTATAAATCAACTTTCCTTGTTTTGATTTACCTATTATTTATTTTAAATTAAAGCCTTATTTTGTATATATGAATTAGAGGTGTGCACGGATCAAATTTTTTTGATCCGATCCGAGGGGTTTTTGAAAAATTTTATATCCATCCGATCCGATCCGAGTTTTTTTAAATCTAAATCCGATCCGATCCGAGTTTTTTAAAATCTAAATCCGATCCGATCCGAAATTTTTAAATTAAAATTTTACGAACAGAACTTTTTATTGATGATTAAATTCAAAATACATAAAAGTAAGGTATAGCAATTTTATTAGACCCGAAATAAATATAAAATTTTATTTGACTAATTCCATATTATCATATAAAAATAATAAAGAATCTAAATTTTCTGGTTTAATTCGCGTTCTTCTTTCTTCTAATGTTCTTCCAGCCACCAAGAAATTTCTTTCCGAAGTGATAGAGGTATCAGGTATAGCTAAAACTTTATTTGCCAGCTTATAAAGCCTTGGCAGGACTGTTTGATATGAAACCCACCATTTCAGCAAGTCTTTATTTGAATCATATTTGCAACCTTCATTTCAAAGATAATTATGAAAAGGTATACTAAAAATTATTAATTTAATTAATTAGAACTTATTACTGTTTATTTTAAATTTGAAAATCCGATCCGATCCAACTAAAATAAAATGTTGATCCGATCCGATCCGACTTCCAAAATTAAAATGTTAATCCGATCCGATCCGAGTTCAAACGGATCGGATGTCGGATCGGATTGATCCGTGCACACCTCTAATATGAATATAGACTTGATAATTCGATTCTAAAACGTCATTGTTAAAAAACTTGGCAAAATTTAGTAATATATTATAATATGCCGTTTAATTCTCAGAATTATTTAAATTTGCAAATATCGAGCTTACCTAAGGCAAAATACAATATTAAATTTATTAACGATTTCAAGAGAAAAATTTTTTAAACAAGATTCATTATTTTAACATCTTATCATGAATACACTGGAGTTTTTAATAAGGTTGAAATCATGTATAAGATGCTGACAAAACTATAGAAGGATGCTTCGAATAAATCATTTATTGCTAAGTTGGAGTTAATAACCCTTAGATTTAGTAAAGTGACATCTTATCACCTCAAACGGATGTAGAGGAAAAACTAAAACTATTATACATAATTGTTTTACTAGAATTTTTTAAATTTAATTTAAAAAGTCGTAAAAATACACAAGGGATAGATCAAAATATGGTGGTTGTATATGTAATATGAAAATGTTTAGATTTGGCACCTTCATTTTTTTATATAAGGTTCTACCTAAATTGCGATTTGACCAAAAAATTGTCATTCTTCATTACTTAATTCGTATTTAAAAAAAGACATTATAAGTATCAAGTGTTTAAATTGTATACCAAACATGGACTAACAACGCAAAAGACTGGCGAACAGCTCATAATTATTAAGTGAGGGTGCCGGCCGCCATGTTTATGGCATAAATTAGCAAATTAAACACTATTTATTTTATTGAATAATTTAATGTTAAACTTACATATGGGATGAGATTCCTTTAATGTTTTCATTAATCCTTCTTTCATAACTTTGCGCCGTTATTAAACCTCACTCAAATAATCTAAGATATTTAATAAATTTGATTATACATAAGCTATCGCCAGTCATTTGTAATATAACTTTAAGATTATAAATGATATTATTCATTATTATAATGGCAAAATTGTTATAAAAAGAAAAAAAAATATTTATTCGGAGGAGAGCATGGCTGGTCTCCTTGAGCTTAGATATTTAGGAAGTTGCCACATATTAGCTTTATTTTCTCGTAAAATTGACTGAGGCAATTCAACAATTGGTCCTTCATTGTATTAATTAGTTAAAAATTATAATTAAATTTAAAAAATTGATTATTAAAAAAGGTAATTATCTCCAAGTAGTGTGTCTAAATTTATAAGTAATAATACATGAGTGAGAGTTTAAATGTTTTTCACGATTAAATTAAATATTTTATGCCTATATTTGTGGGCTATACTAGTTTCAATTAGTCGTCAGACCAAAATGATAACACCAATGTGGATAAGGTAAGTACATTATAACGAGCATGGAATTTAATTTATATTAACCCAAATTGATTATAATGTTTTTTTTAACAATGGCACCTTTTCGAAATAAGTTTTGATGTTCATCAACCATATTTATAAGTCATAAAACAAATTAGCTTTGCTCTAAACATATTACATGTTTAATAAAGTATATACTAAAAATTTGTTAAATTAAAGAGTTAGTTGATCGGGCTACGAGCCCTGTCCTGATACATGTGATGTGCCAACCTTTAAGCATACTAGCAAGATATTTTATGATAGCCAAGGCACTTGTGCAGGCGCTTAGCTAAGATTTTCTCAAGGGAGAAAAATTCAAAAACTTTTCGGCACTTTTATTTATAATGTAACAAAAATAAACTTCGCGTACAATATCTGCGAAACTTCAAGGTGCTATATAACCAGCTTTGGAAAAATCTCTTCTTCATTAATCAGAGCATTTACTATCGCTTTTATACCTTAAAAAAGGACATTGACCTTATGCAAGTTATTCAACTGGCAGAAAATATTATCATTTAGGTAAAATTAAATAATGGCGGAAACCCAAAGCAAAATTATATGAGTTTTATCTGAAAAAATTCTCAAGTTGCTAATTAGCAAAATTATACAGTCACTCAATCTGTTTACTTGATATTTTTTAGTACAGCTAAATGAACGGTGTTTAGAAAAAAAACAACAAGTTTTAGCTAATTTCCAAATACTCTTTACACAAAATTCAATTTTACCTGAAACAGAAAGGAATTCCCTAGCCCAATTTTATTCAAATGAATCAATTCAAACTGAAGGTACATCGCGTTGTCCATGTTATGGGTCTATAAAATGATGGTTATTTTTCTTTTACCCTGCGATAGTTTATCAAGAATCTCATCTGAAGTGGGAGCTAATTCCCGATGACAAAGCTAATCCATTTAATCGATTTGTGGCCATAGTATTTCTTAAATTCGTTTTCAACCTTCTGAGCGTCTGAAAATTTCGCTCTTTAGTGCATGTAGTTATAGGGAGACAAGCCAGTATGTATAAAAGTGTGGTAACATTTGGTAATGAATTTAATATAGTCTTAAATGTAGAGAGTGCTGCGTTCAGGGCATTTTTGGGACGAGATGCCTCTGGCGTTTGTGACAACGCGATGTACCACAAATCAAATTCTGCTTTTAAATTTCGTATGTTCCAATTAAAACACTCAGATAAAATTCTGCTAAAGAATTTATTTTATTTTGTGTTTCAGGTAAAATGATTAGATTTTGTGGAAAGAGGATTTGGAAATTAGCTAAAACTTGTTTTTATCTAAAAACCGTTCATTTAGCTGAACTATAAAAGAATCAAGCAACGGTATATATATTGTTATTTTATAATATTCCACGATAGATTGAGTTGGAATATTACTGCGGTAAGTTTGCTTATTAGCAACTCGAGGTTTTTTCAGATCAAACTCATATAATTTTGCTTTCGCTTTAGCTATTAGAAAAATTTGACAATTTGATCTGAATGACAACATTCTGCTAGTTGAATAATCTGCTGAAGGTCAAGGTCCTTTTTCTGCAATTGTTTGCAGAGTATTGATGTATAATTGAGTAATTTATTAAGACATAAAAGCGAAATTAAATATTCTGATTGTCGAAGAGAACTTAATAAGGTTGCAGCTTCTGTTGCAACCTCGTGATCATACCACATAGAGATTTTTTCCAAAGCTGAATATATGGCGTCTTGAAGTTGTATATGAGTAGAAATTGCTTCGTGCCTAGAAGCCCATCGTGTCAAACACACTTGATTAAGCTTTTTGACATTCGATTTATTTTCCACGTTCGATAGCATTTCCAACAATACTTCTTGCCTTTTGGGGTATTTAAAAAGGTCATAGACCTTTGATATGCCTATATTATTTAGAAATAAAATTAATATTCAATCGAAATACAATATACCCATGCAATTTTTAATAGAAGTTAAAGTTGAGGCGTTATTAAGTGCCAAATTTAATGCATGAGATGCACAATGAACATATAGTGCTGTTAGATAAGATTTAATAATATTGGCCTGAACGCCATTAAATTTCCCACTCATTTTTCTGGCACCATCATAGCCTTGACCTCTTAACAAATTTATGTTAATCTTCATATCCTTGAGGCTTTTAATAATGATGGCAGATAATCCTTTTCCAGTTGCAAAAAATCCTCTTATATCGTGATTGAATCAATGTCCAGATAGCGAACACACAGCGACATTTGTTGTATTCCCGCTATGTCGGTGGATTCGTCAGAGAGTATGGAAAAAAGGGAGATTTATTAATGCAAATTACCAATTTTTCTAAGATAATTTTATTACAAACGTTGATGACTTCATTTTAAAAATGAGGACTTAAATACTGGGCTTTTTTGGGGACTTTTGAGGGAATCAAAAAGATTTTGATCCCTAATAGCCCTGTACCTTAATAGAGCCCGGCGATTCCCATCATTTATATCTAGGCTTATAAGCCCTGAATCTTTATGGCCTCGCAATGATAGGCCTTGAATGCCCAAAGTCAATACAGTGTCACTTATCGGGGCAATCTTCTGACGATTTTGTCTGGCCTGCAACACTCTATGTGTGTCTATTTGGTCAGTTATTTTTGATTTTTTCCCTTGTTTTATTAATTTCAATGATTGAGTTTGCAATGCATTAATATGGTATATATTGATTTGGTGGGCGTTAAAATTTTTAGGGCCATCGTTCCACCTTATAAATGGTTGCGAGACAAAAGCCTCCAACTTGATCCCCTTTACCACCATACTTGGTCCAAAAAACACACAAAATTTACAATAAGCACCACTTTCTCGGAGAGAATAGGGGAGCCAGCTCCATTTATAAAACCAAGAGAAATTAAATTTCAGCTTTTTAGCTGTTTCGTCACGACTCACGAGTAAAATTGAATAAAAGTGGTGGTTGATAAATTTTATCAAATTCTGCCAACTTATCTTCATAATGTTGTATGGTGTTAACATACAAAGATATCTCATACGGGCACGGCTGATCTAACATTAAATTATTTTAATTTACATTTTACAAATTTTAATTAACTCTTAATAAACTAAAAAGACAAAATTTGACATATACCATTTGACTTTAGAATAGGTGAGACATTTTCATCAATTGTATTGTTTAAAACAATGTGAGTGTGTGGCGTTTTATGGCGACATTAAGTAACCAATTGGCAGAACACATCGAATTAATTTATATAAAAACCATCCATCCATCTCAATTACATCCGCAATCGAAACATTCAACTACCAATACATTTAACACATTCGGCGTTACTTTAATATCCTTTTGTGGGTGTTGTTGTTTTGGTAATAGTAGTCGTAGAGTAGATAAACAACAACACAAACAACAGCACGCACTTAATTCCTAGTGTTAAAGAGAAGGGAGGGCGACGTCAAGTCTGGTGTAATTTGTCAATGTAAAAGATAGGGATAGTTAATTTTGTACATAACTTAAAAAGTAAGGGTGCTAGGATGAAAAAAAAATTGTAAATACATTCCTCTCCCCTATATCTACGAATTAAATCTATTAAATAAAATTTTTACCGCCTAATTTGCAAATTAGTCACGTTTGAAAAACGCTAAAATCGCGTTTTTGGCAACTTTGACAGCGAATATTTAAAAAACTTGACGTATAGGGAAAAAACTAAAAAAATATTTGTGTTCACCGTTAAAAACTCTACCAGAATCTGTCAATAGTTTGCCGGTTGATTTTTCTTGTTGAACCGTGTAATTGAAGAAAGATAGGGGGATATGTTGAGATCATAAGGCATTTAAATTAAGATTAATTTACAGCTTTACAGGATGCGATTCTATGTCCTCCCCAAAGGGAGTAGTTATCGGTATATTTTACTACATATTTTATTCCGTTAAAACTAAGAAGAGAAAAATTATAATTATATTGAATGAATAAAATCACATAACTCTCGATACAATACGTTGTGTATAAAAATCAATGATGCGTGTTCATGTTGATCAATAGGGGAAGAAATAACAAATACGTATAAGCGCGGGGGGGGGGGAAATAACACACGTACTGAAATTAAATAAAAGAAAGAGACGTGTATAAAGTTCTAGGAGTTCATTGCTGTAGAGTGCAACTTTCTTTTAACTAGAGATCGCGGCGGCGTCTATTTAATATTTCAAACATCTGGTGGAGGAAAATCCTTAGCTTTTGTATAAGAGGACATGGGGGGTGGGAGAATTTAAATATAAGAGTATCTTCAGATACGACTATACGAGTATCTCCAGATACGACTTAGCCGCCTATTCTATCTATTCGACAGGTCCACCTAACGGAAATCGTCAATACAGGAGCTAAATTAGCGTCATCCCACTTCCTCCCAAACATCCATTGATCCCGTCTGGAACTCTACAAACGGCTAATCAAACCAACATCCACACATACGGACAAGTCGTTTCTCTTATTATTATTAGCTATTTATTTTTCTCACCTTTTCCTATCTCCATCTGTATCTATTCTATTCTTATAAAAACATCCATCCCTACAATCGCTATTGTTAATTTCTCACTATAACCAGTTTTTTTTTTATATCTATATCATCGTTGTTATAATCACTTTACTTCATTTTTATTTTTTGAGACTACATCTTCTCCCTTTTTTCCCCTGAAGATGGACCATAAGTGTCCGAAATATTGCGTTCCATTTCCCTTTACCTACGCTATCAATCCAAATCCACCGTTTTTATACAATGACATTTATAAGTCGTATTGAGTTTAGACCTTGGTTTACGACGGGAATTTAAATGGGTATTTTTAGTCGCTAACGTACACACCCCTATAATTGGAGCTGACTTATTACACCACTATAAGTTAGTTGTGTACATCAACAATAAACGACTTATAGACAGCACCACCCAATTATCATCGAAATCCTCACCACACCAGACATTCGGTATCCGTGTAGCACTCAACAATCACAGCACAAAATTCGATGCAATTCTGCACGAATTTCCGTCACTCATATCCCCTCTAAACTTCAACCGTCAGATTCCACCATGATGTACTCCACCACATATTAACGAAAGGACCAGCTCAGTACGCACGTCTAAGAAGACTAACGGCGGAAAAGTTGAACGTCGCGAAAAAAGAATTCGAGTATATGTTAGAAACAGGAATCATTCAGAAATCAGAAAGCAACTGGGCGGCCCCATTGCATTTGGCCGCCAAAAGACAGGTGATTGGAGACCTTGTGGAGACTACAGAGGTCTAAATAAAGTCACAATACCGGACAGATATCCCATACCACACATACACGCCTTTACTGCTAATCTTCACAACAAATGCATATTCTCCGATCGGATAGCGAAGTCCTGTGTGACCTCTCAACCATAAAGCCTCGACCGGTCATACCGGAAGCACTTAGAAAAACAGTCTTCGACCATTTTCACGCTATCTGAAACTAATTACAAATCGTGTAGTCTGGCCATCAATAAACAAAGACGTCGTTAGATGGGCAAGAACTTGTGAATGGTGACAACGAAGCAAGGTATTTCGACAAACAGTTACGATACCCGGAACCTTTGCTTAACCCGACGCCCGTTTCGCACACGTACACATCGACTTAGTAGGACCACTACCACCGTCAAACGGATATACGCATTTATTAACGGCAGTGGACCGCTTCACCAGATGACCAATGGCTACTCCTTTATATGATACATCCACGAAGGTGATCGCGAAAAAGTTGATAGAGCACTGGATTTAAAACTTTGGCGTGCCGCATACGATTACCACCGACAGAAGATCACAATTTTAATCATCTCTCTTCCGCGAACTTTCCAATCTCTTAGGTTGCACACATATTAAAACAACCGCCTACCACCCACAGCAAATGGACTCATCGAACTTCCACAGACAACTTAAAGATTCGTTAAAAGCCGCCGGCGAGACGAAGTGAAACGAAATTTTACCATTGATATTATTAGGTTTACGTTCAACTATTAAAGAAGACACAGGAGCATCAACAGCAGAATTGGTGTACGGTACTAGTTTACGACTACCAGAAGACTTTTTCCTGAAAACCCCATTGCAACATCAATTCGTTGACAAGATGAGGAGGACCAAAGCAAAAATTCGTTACCCCATACCAAAACACCATGCCACAACAAAAGAACAAGTTAGCAGCGATCTGTTTGAAGCAACCCAAGTTTTTGTCAGAAACGACGCTGTGCGTAAGCCACTCAGCTCACCGCACGAAGGACCGTTTAAAGTGTTAAAACGCAAACCAAAATACTTCGTCATAGAATGATAAAAGAGATTTAGTCTCATTAGACAGATTAAAACCTTGCCATCTAAATAGAGATGAACCATCCCTCAGATCACCGACGAAACTCAAGCTGAAGCAACGACCAAAGAGGCGGAAGAGCCAACCAAAGTAACTAGAAAAGGCAGAAAATTGGCCGAAAAATCTTCGTGAATACAACACATAAGTTTTAGCCAATTTTTATCGATACCTTAAATATATCTGTAAGGGGAGTTTTGTGGCGTTTTAGACATTGGCGATATCAAGTAACCAATTGGCAGAACACATCGAATTGATTTATCCATCCATCTCAATTACATCCGCAATCGAAATATTCAACTACCAATACATTTAACACATCCGGCGTTACTTTTATATCCTTTTTCACATTCAATCTCGCTATTCATTTGTATTATATACTAGTTAAGCCCGGCAAACGTTGTTTTGTCATATATTTTTAATATATATATTAAAAGACAAACCTAATGCAAATTGTGTTTTAGTCATCAAATCCGACTAAAATTAAATGTTTTTGAAAAAATTGCTGATTAATGCTGTTACTTATTATACAATAATACCATCATTTTATTTTTCTAGTTAGCTGATTTATTTGAAATACAATTTTCTTTAATGTAATAAAATAATTAATTGAAGGATGGATAATTATTAAAAATATGCTTCTATGATCGACCACGTGATAATAATGGCAAAAATTGCATAATTTAAATTTTATTTATTTAAAACCCCAATAATTTTTACCGTATACTGTAACATTTTTATTATACTTTTAAATATCTAATTCGAGAAAACTTCAGCCTTTTATGTATGACGTCATTATTGTATATGATGCTATAAATGAAACTGCTGGCCGGGAAATATCCGATATTTTTAAAACGAAAAGGTATTTTAGGAATCTGAAAAAGCTATTTTACCCCTGGCCGCCCTGGGCATCTACGGCTAAATTTTCGCGCGAATCAGGCCGGTAGTTTTAGAATTTAGCCCTTTTAAACTAAAAAGAATTTTAGGATTCTGCAAAAGTTATTTTACCCCTGGCCGCCCTGAGAACCTACGGGTAAAGTTTCGCGCGAATCGGGCCGGTAGTTTCAGAATTTAGCCCTTACATACATACATACATACATACATACATACATACATACATACATACATACATACATACATACATACATACATACATACATACATACATACATACATACATACATACATACATACATACATACATACATACATACATACATACATACATACATACATACATACATACATACATACATACATACATACATACATACATACATACATACATACATACATACATACATACATACATACATACATACATACATACATACATACATACATACATACATACATACATACATACATACATACATACATACATACATACATACATACATACATACATACATACATACATACATACATACATACATACATACATACATACATACATACATACATACATACATACATACATACATACATACATACATACATACATACATACATACATACATACATACATACATACATACATACATACATACATACATACATACATACATACATACATACATACATACATACATACATACATACATACATACATACATACATACATACATACATACATACATACATACATACATACATACATACATACATACATACATACATACATACATACATACATACATACATACATACATACATACATACATACATACATACATACATACATACATACATACATACATACATACATACATACATACATACATACATACATACATACATACATACATACATACATACATACATACATACATACATACATACATACATACATACATACATACATACATACATACATACATACATACATACATACATACATACATACATACATACATACATACATACATACATACATACATACATACATACATACATACATACATACATACATACATACATACATACATACATACATACATACATACATACATACATACATACATACATACATACATACATACATACATACATACATACATACATACATACATACATACATACATACATACATACATACATACATACATACATACATACATACATACATACATACATACATACATACATACATACATACATACATACATACATACATACATACATACATACATACATACATACATACATACATACATACATACATACATACATACATACATACATACATACATACATACATACATACATACATACATACATACATACATACATACATACATACATACATACATACATACATACATACATACATACATACATACATACATACATACATACATACATACATACATACATACATACATACATACATACATACATACATACATACATACATACATACATACATACATACATACATACATACATACATACATACATACATACATACATACATACATACATACATACATACATACATACATACATACATACATACATACATACATACATACATACATACATACATACATACATACATACATACATACATACATACATACATACATACATACATACATACATACATACATACATACATACATACATACATACATACATACATACATACATACATACATACATACATACATACATACATACATACATACATACATACATACATACATACATACATACATACATACATACATACATACATACATACATACATACATACATACATACATACATACATACATACATACATACATACATACATACATACATACATACATACATACATACATACATACATACATACATACATACATACATACATACATACATACATACATACATACATACATACATACATACATACATACATACATACATACATACATACATACATACATACATACATACATACATACATACATACATACATACATACATACATACATACATACATACATACATACATACATACATACATACATACATACATACATACATACATACATACATACATACATACATACATACATACATACATACATACATACACTTTACTTTGTATATATAGATATTGTGTGACTGGAATAAAAATAAAAACATAACATACTTCTACATAAAATAAACATTTACAAGTGTTACAATTGAATCTTCATCATTCGACAAATTCAAATCCTCTAGAAATTAATATATTTGGTTTAATTTAAATATGTATATATACAGGATAGATAACATAAATATTAGTAGTCAATGCTCATTGCTTAATTATGTTTAAAATTGTCAATGTAATCACAATATTTGTAACAATCAATATATATAAGAATCTATACTATACTATATAAACTTAAAATAAAAACCTAAGCCCTTACTAGCAATACCAGGGTCTGGTATATTAAGAGGGAAGAAATCATCTATACAAACTCTTTTCATTACAATCAAATATCAATGGTGAAAAATTATAAAGGTGAGGTGCGAGCTTTTACTAAAAATTACATGTATATATTATGTTTCCAGACTTTTATAAGTGTCTCAAAATCTTTTATGCAACTAAACTATGATATATTAACCCCATTTAAGCTAATTATTAATTAAAAAAATTTCAAATTTTGGTCAAGGGGGTAGAAAATTCCCACTTTCTGCCCCCTTGGCTACGCGCCTGCACTTGTGTCTGCCCTGAACCGGGTACTAGAGTATGTCCATGTATTGGCGACTAATTTTTTGCTGCACATTCTTATAAAAATATTTTATTATTGATTTATAAAGTAACTTTATAAAAAAACTATAATATGAAAATTAAAGGTATAACATAAATTATGATAGGTGTAAAAATTGTTTACTTTGTTTTTTATATAACGCTTTTATGAGTATTGAACAAAAAAATAAAATATGTTTAAAGTATTTTTTATATTTTTTATCCCAGCTGATTTATCCTCAATATCGCGGTCAAAATCAAATTTATGAACCTAAGGAATTCTTTTACATCAGGCAAAAGATCACTATGGAAATCGTCAAATCCAACACGATTTCCATACACGGATCAATGCCATCCAATTAGTTTTTAACGCGTTTTCTTTTGTAGTATTTTATTTACCAAATTTTACCCATGTGATACTTTTTTTTATATATATTAAATAAAATATATATTCATTTGTGTATATTAAATTAAATCCTTTTTCCATGAGAGGTTTTATAGTGATTAATATTATGTTACCTGAACATTTTTTAACCAGTCCCTTAGTGATTGCTGGAGTAGTTGAAGTTCCCAAAATCTTTTGTTCGTTAAATTATTGTATGATGAATGACAACTATTTAATAGTGCTGTAAACGAACGCGTTCAATACGAACGCGTTCAAATTTTGTAAACGCGTTCATGAACGGTGTTCTTTGATTTTTTGGTAAACTTTGAACGTGAACGCGTTCCTTTTTTTGATGAACGCGTTCAAATTTAACGTTCGTTCAATTTGAAAAACCCTTTTTTATTTTTATTTTTATTTATTTAAAAATTAATGTTAATCCGAATTTTTAACAAAAAAGTCTTATATTTTTAATCAGCTGTTTTTCCTGTTTCCTATTACCAATTCCGAAATACTTTTAACAACATACTATAAACATAAAGTGCAAAATAAGATAAGATTAAAGTTAATTAATTTGATATTATTAATTATAGTTTAATTTATAGGTTAATATGGACAATCATAATATTATATCGTCGTCATCTTCAGATTCTGAATATTCAAAATCATCAGAATCAGATGAATTAAAATTGCCATGGCCAAAATATGAAAAATATTTTTCAATCGTTTCATATAAAGGAGGATCGAATTCAATCATTACCAAATGTAAAATGTGTCCAAAAAGTATTATTTCCACATCAAGGAGCTCAAGTTTTTAAAAAGACACCTGATTGTAAGATACAAAATTACCTTTTTCTTTTTCAAATATAAAGGATACTTGTATTTTTTGTTAAATTATAGCATCTTAAATTCAAAATACTTTTAGATTATCATTTCATTACCAATTACAAAAAATTTACCAAATAAGAACATGACCTATAATAAGAATGATTAGTTCATTACAACAATAATCAATAAAATACTTAATGATTAGTCAAATATATTAGATACAAGTTTTTGTGGTAGAGCCAAACACTGATTTTAGATATATTATTTTATAAGTCTTTTCTTTGCTTTTATCAGTTTAATAAAATAATATCATCTATAGCATAACCTATTAAAAAGTATTTTATTTTTATAGAACCATCATGATAATATGCTAAAAGAAATAAATGAAGTTCTTTCAAAATCTTCTGATAAAAATAATAAAAAGGTAAAATGTAAAAAATTCAAACAACAGACTACTGTAACAAAAATGCTTCATATGTGAATCAATCACAAATAGATGATGTAATAATCAATTTTGTGATAGAAGATCTACAGCCATTTAATATAGTTGAAAAACCTTCATTTTTAAAAATGATAACCACTTTACAACCTGTTATGTCACGCCCAACGCTTACATCAAAAATATCCAAAGATTATAACATCATGATAGATAAAATAATCTTGTTTAGCCAACCAAACCTTTCTTTGTATCACAGCGGATTCATGGTCATCATACCATCGGTAATTTGTACATAATTTGAAATCAATTTCTTAATATTATTAGTTCATTTTTAGGCATGACTTCCACTGGTTGGATGTAGTCACTTTAGAAAGAAAATCAGCATGTTTAGCTTGCCAAAGGCTAACTAGCAAACATACATTTGATTATTTAGCAGAAACAATTTCGAACCTTCTTAAAAGATTTAAGATACAGAACAAGGTGTCATTATGTGTCACTGACAATGCAAAAAAAATTTTAAAGGCCTTTAGGTATAAATAAATAGTCTACATTTTATATTTTTAAACAAATTATAGGTTATTCAGAAAGTATCTGAAGATGAGGAAGATGAAATTGTGTCATTTCCATTAAATGAAATATTTGAATATCAGAGTAGGCAGGAAATTATTTACCTCCCAAAACATCACTCTTGTGCATGCCACAATCTTAATCTAGTGGCAAGTGTCGATGCTGAAAAGGCACTAGAAATTCCATCTTTTAAAAACATATTAAAAAGTGCATTTGATAAATGCAAAAATTTATGGAACAAGCAAAATCAGTCGACATCATTTGCTGATGATGTAAAGAAAAATTTATCAAGGTTGCTTATAAGACCTGTTGTTCAAGATGGAATTCATATTATAATTCCTTAAAATTAATAGACTCATTATTAAAAGATAAACCTCATTTATTTGACAAAGTATGCGACATGGGAGGATTAGCAAGGCTTACAACCAATGAAAAATATTTTTGGAAGAATACTGTACCGTAAGTCCTAATAAAATTATAATAAATTTTAAATATTAAAACAGATCATGGAACCTGTTGCTACCGCTCTCACTATTTTAGAAAGTGAGGAAAATTGCATTTGGGCTATTTGACCCCAACAATAACAATAGTTATTTTGAAATTAAAAAAAATTAATAGCCTAAAATATGGTCAACCATTGATTGACGCTGTATTAAATGGGATTAATAAAAGGTAATAAACCTATTACTATCAAATTAATTGCATATATTTTCTTTTTTTTTAAGATTTCAACATATATATGAAGATCAATATCTTCTTTCGGCCATTATATATCCAATGTTCAAGCTTCAATGGCCTTGGATTAAACTTCGAGAAAATAAACCTTTAAAGAATAATCTTTTAGTGTTATTGAAAAAAGGGATTGAAACCCCTAGAAATGATAACGAAAGAGCCGTCAATTCTGATATATCATTTTTTGACGAGGAAGTGGAGGGGGGATTGGAGGATGATATTTTGTCGCAATTTTTTGAAGCGAGGGACAAAACATTAAATGTTTTTAATAAATTTCCTCCTTTAAAAAATTTGTTTATTAAGTATAATACTCCAATCCCCTCATCTGCCCCTGTGGAGCGGGTTTTTAGTATAGCTAATGCTGTATTAACTGCCAAGCGTTCTTGCTTATCAGACGAGAATTTTGAGAAACAATTATTATTAAAAATAAATAAAAAAAATTTTTATAAATAATCTTTATATTCGCTCTATTAAATTATATTGATTTATAATAATATTGTCGAAATAAAACTATCATTTTTTATCATGGCTATTTATTGTATTAAATATAAGACATTTATTTATATTAAATTAAATTTTAAAAAAATTTATCATAAAATTTTGAACGTTTGTGAACGCGTTCACGAACGTGAACGCGTTCCTTTTTTTTAAACGAACGTGAACGCGTTTGATTTTTGTCAATAAACGCTGAACGCGTTCGATTTTTTTACCAATGTTTATAGCACTACTATTTATTAATGATAAAACAACTAAGACATAATTTTACATAAATACAATGATGGGGTTTTATTACAATTTGATTAAAAATAATTAATAAAATAAATGAAGATAGGCATATGTTAAAAAATCGTATATCTTAAATATCATAAATTGAAATTATACGTTATTACAATAACTAACAAAACTTTGTGTGTCATTAAATGAAGGCCTTCTTAATGAAAGACCGTTAAAAGCTGCCAAACTTAAAGAACTTCTCGCTTCGTATTCTGGATGGTCATAATTAGGCTTAAAAAAAATTTGATTTCGCTTTCATCTTTGGACGCGTTAGATCGACTCCACAATTCTAAAATTAATGCAGAAGACACATTTGGTGTATCATCCAGTGTTATATTATAAAAATTAAGTAGATTACTAATTTGATAATCGTGAGCAACGTAGATATATAAATTTTCAGCCCTTTGGTTGAAACTGTTATTAAATTTGGATTTAATATCTTGAACTAAATGATATAATAAGTCATCAAGCGTGCGACTTTCGTTTGAGTTGTAATTGAAGAGGGATAACGTTAAGAGAGCCAAGTTAGTGTAAATACTTTGATTGGCCCACGCAGGCAAACTTATTCCATTTTCTTTCAAGGTTTTTAGCACCTCAAATATCCTGGCAGGCAATGCATAGTCTATGATACCTTCGCCCGTATAATTTTGTAGGGAAAGCAAGAAAGCCGTTTGGTTTATCAATAATTATTTGTATACACTACTATTCGATCGGAAATTTTGCTGCATACCTTGATACAGTTTTCTACAATTTGTAAAGGTGCCCTTTAAAAACCAGGACTTTAACAAAGTTGTCATATAATTAATTATTTTGACTGACCACTAATAGGGTAGTGTTTTGTTTATAGCCAATATATTCATATGGTCTTGAGTTAAAAAATAGTCGGAATCATTGTTGCTGATTCCGATTAAGATGGCCAACATGCTCGTAATAGTTCTGTTTGAGTTTGTGGATAACATATGCGTGTTGAAATTAGATGGTGCCGGAGCCAAGTGAAGGTTATGGTTTCCAAAATATTTAGACCTTATAAAAGTACCTAGCTGATAGCTTTGATTAATTCCGACATTTGTGATTTCCCCAAATCCATAAGGCCACATTTGTTCCGATAAATTATACGATGCATATGCATACTTCGGAACGATCGCTCTAGCCCCGTGCCTCGTCACGCATATGACTGCGAGAAGTTCGGCTAAAAATAAATATAGTGAAAATAATATTTAGGATTGGGCAGTATGCCTAAAAGCAATTACTTATATACATTCAATTTTATTTATAATACCTTTTCATGTATCCGATTATTAATTTTAATTTAATTGTATAAGATTAATTGTAATACTTTTTTAATAAATATATGATTATTAAATTAGAAAGTAAAATTAAAGATATGATTTGATTAATTTATTGTTTTATTAATTTCAAGTTTACAACGAGTAATTGCCATTTATTTTTAATTAAAATAGATTGCAATCAAAAAGACCTTTTATTAATTTTGAATTTTCGGGTCGAGTCTAAGATTATGACTACTTTTGCAATATCATTAAGCTTTTCAAAATTAAGATTTATTCCTTTAAATAATATATGCTTTTAAATATTAATTTTGTTTTTATATTTTCCTCAACTTATTTTAATCTCAGTACATAATTTTTACCTCCTGGAAATATTAATTTCGACTCTATTGCATATTTATGCGTTAAAAAATTATATCTTAGAAGATTTTAAAATTTTTATACACCTCGATTGAGCTGGAAATACACCTACAGTCAGTTTTAAAGTAACATTTAGCCTTACTGTTTGCTTTTTGAGGCACTAATTGGGCATGTTTTGAAATTAGTCAACATGTATATTTTTACCCTTTGATTTAACTTAGCTAAACCTAACTCACACATGCACATTTAGTAATTAGTATGATGTGACAATGGATCTCTATTTAAAATTAGGGTTTATTAATATATTTATATGCATTGTAATAAAGGTTTGGACATTTTTTTTGCAATAAAATATCCCTTTTGAGAATTATAGTAACTAAATTAAAAAAGTTTTACTTTTAAACAAAACATAGCTATTTAAAAATTATAAATTTGTTATGTGTTTTTAATTGTTTAGATTAAGTTGCTTTTTTAGAAACAAAGGTGAGAAACCATGAGCGTAGCCAAGGGGGGGGGGGGTGGCAGGGTGCGGCGGCTGCCCCCTCTAAATCCAAAAATTTGTTAAATATTAAAATTATGGCTAAAATTTAAAAAAAAATCATTTTACCCCTTCCTAAATCATTATTGCCCCCCTCTAATTCCAATATTGGCTACGCCCTTGTGAGAAACCGTTAGTTGTTTTTATGTATTTAATGACTGCCGATCAATTTTTTATTATCATATCTTTTCCTTTTTGACATTCATTGAAAAAACTGCAAACTACCTTACAATTAAATAGACTATTTGCATATTACAAATAGGATATACTACTTTTGGAAACCTCAATTTGTTGCCAGCAGCAAAAAACATTCGATTATTATTGAATTATGAAAAGAAGAAACGTTAGATTTAAAAGTTTTTGATATAAGGTTTTGCTCTGTGTCCGCATATAAAATCTTTAATTAATAAAATTACGCCCTTCGGGCGAGACCCCCTTGGGGGCTTCGCCCCCAAACCCCCTGCTGGGGGCTCCACCCCCAGTCCCCCGTTGGGGGATACGCCCCCAAACCCCCATCTACTGGGGGCTCCGCCCCCAGACCCCCGGGAAAGGGGGAGAAGGGAAGGGAAGACGACTCATCTATTCTCCGTATAAATGTAGCATATTTGCTATGCAATTTATGGGCGAGAAAGGTGGGAAGGGGCGAGAATGCCTATAGGGGGTAGGATAATTGCTAAGGTTTCCCCCTTGGCAAAGACAGCCCACTATTAGGTTTTCTATGAAATCCCAATCTAATTAAATGAAATATATTAACCCAATAAAAAAATATATATGCTTTTATAAGAAAGAAAGGTGGGAAGGGGCGAAAATGCGTAGGATATTTGCTAGGGTTTCCCCCTTGGCTACTACTCCCATGCTAGTTACACAACATAAAAATCTACTTTTTTGTCCAAAAAAAATAAATGAAAATTCATTTAAATTTAAACCCTCAATTTTACTCGCCGTTTTATAACGTATGTTTTGCATGTGATAAAAATTTGAAGAAGAAAAAGATAGTATTTTTTTTAATTTGGCAGAAGCTGGCTATGTAACAAGGGATTGTTTTGTAAAATAAAATGTGAACATTAAATAATCAAATATACTTTAAAAATTCTATTATTAATTCAAAAATCCATATTGTCGTAAAGAATGTTTCCAGTTATAACAACAATTATCCTCGTCTAGGTTAGGCTTTATTTAGTGTATTACTAATTTTATATTAATTTATTTGCTAAAATATAAAAGGCAAGGAGGGGGTAACTAGGCTAGGGGGGGGGGGGGGGTGAAATCAAAAAATTAAACGTCTTTGACTTTCAATTTTATTTAATGTTTTTAATTATGATAACTTTTCATTGATATAATATCTGTTTAAAACAAATTAGCTTGTCTAAATGTATTTTTTTTTACCAAAAAATTGATTTTTAAATGTCGTTTATTTGTTTATTTTTTTAAAAACGAATAAATTTGTTATAATAATATTTAGCTTAACTATGCTTCATTTCAACTCTCTATATTAAATTCATTTTTTATAATAGAAATTCTTTATCTACAAAAACATTATTTAATCAAAAAAAAATAACAAAAAGGAATGTAAAACACTTTGAATTTGATTTCATTCCCAAGATATAACCTTTGGTTTTGCTCGATTTGGGATAACAACATAAATATATATGACAAAATAATCTAATTAATGCCAATATTGTGAAATAATGAGAGATGATCTCTCTCCCTTTCTTCATCTCCTCCACTCCCGCCCCCTAGCGGTGGGCGGATAAGAGAGGAAGATAGGGGTAGGGGTTTAACCTTGGCATAGCGCCATTGAAAAAAAATCAATATAAAATAACGAAGGAATAATTTCCCCCTTTCCCCTTTTAATTGCTATATAATAATATACAATTTTTCCTCCTAGTTTCACTACTTTCTTTACAAGATTTAACTTAATTGGTGAATTAAAGTAAATGCTACAGAGGGAAATTTAATACATCCTATAGCACATCGATTGAGCTATACATTGGTAAAACATGGAGTTAACTAATTGTTATATGCATTCTAGAACTATAAAATACCCCAAACTTTAAATAGCTATAGCTTAGATGTTTTATAATATATAAACTTGCCAAAATTTGCAAGAATAATATTTCAACTCTTATATGTTCATTAATATATTAATTTGCCTATTTGATCAAGTGGTTTAAATTTTATGCCTATAATTAGAGACAACTAATTTATTTTGTACAGCATTTTTAAACGGCTTGGGGTCATTATTACCCCACCCGACCTACGAGTGGACTTATGGGGTTTGTAGGACCCCATTCTTAAAATGATCATAATTTTAAAACCAATAGAGTAACACATCTCAAATTTTAAATATAAGTTTATTAAAGCCTCTATAGGTTTGTAAAAAAAAGGATTTAATTATAAATAGTAATTCTAAAATTATATGCAATTTACCAAACACAAAGAAAATGAATAAAAATCAAAATGACATGTTTTATTTTTGTAATGGATACCAAACAGTTAGTAGAAATATAAAAAGCAAATGTTTGTTTAATAATAAAAGAAGGTTTGAAAGCAGCCAGGACAGGGTAAAAGTGGTTATAAATTCATAATAGTCAAAAAAAAAAAAAAAATTTCGAATCACATTTTGGCCAATAGTCATTTTTTTCATTGGTCAGCAGCCAGGACACGGCAAAAGTGGATATAAATTTATAAGTCAAAACAAAAACGAAAAAAAAAATTTTCGAATCACATTTTGGCCAATGGTTATTTTTTTAATTGGTCAGTACCAACAGATGGTCTATAAATCAATGTTAGCGAAAAAAAACGGAAAAAATAAACTTGGATTCACATTTTGGCCAATGGTCATTTTTTTCATTGGTCACCACCCAACGGACGGCCAAAAAGTCATAAAAGCAATGGTAGTAACAAGAACAATCATAATAGGCGGAAAAAACGGAAAAAATATACTTGGATTCACATTTTGACCAATGGTCATTTTTTCATTGGTCAGCACCCAACGGACGGCCAAAACATCTTATTATCAATGGTAGTAACACGAACAATCATAATAGTCGAAAAAAAACGAAAAAATAACCTTGGATTCACATTTTGGCCAATGGTCATTTTTTCCATCGGTCAGCAGCCAACGGACGGCCAAAAAGTCTTATTATCAATGGTAGTAACAAGAACAATCATAATAGTCGAAAAAAACGAAAAAATAAACTTGGATTCACATTTTGGCCAATAGTCATTTTTTTCCATCGGTCAGCAGCCAACGGACGGCCAAAAAGTCATAATAGCAATGGTAGTAACAGGAACAATCATAATAGGCGAAAAAAACGAAAAAATAAACTTGGATTCACATTTTGGCCAATGGTCATTTTTTTCATTGGTCAGCACCCAACGGACGGCCAAAAAGTCATAATAGCAATGGTAGTAACAGGAACAATCATAATAGTCAAAAAAAACCCGGGATTCGAACCCCAAAACTGGTTAAATTAACAAAAATTAAGAGTAAACAAAACAAGACACTCGGTGCGTGACATCCACGTTCGGTGCGCACGCCGAATAGCGCACGCCGAATAGCAAGACAAAACAAAATGGAAAGTGAGCCCATAAATTACATAGCAATTAATAATTAAAAAACTTTACTATTTTAATAATTATACAAATAACACTTAAAATTGTTTGCCTGGGAATTAGTCATATATATGAGGTTTCCCAAAATTTGCAAGAACAAATTAAGATGGAATGAAAGATATGCCATATTATTAGTAAAAGGGTTGGGTAAATTTTAAAAGATGATAACTTTGAACTGCCAAAATGAACTGCTTTAGCTTGTTTATGTTAACAGTTTGTTATTAACAATTCTTAATTTTATATAATTTATAATTGTGAACAATGCGCCGATAAAAAGGATCTTATATTTATAGGCCCATTTTCTCAATAAAGTACATGGGCGTAGCCAGGGGGGGGGGCAGGGGGTCTACAGCCCCCTCCCCCTAATTTACGATAAAAAAAAATTTCAATGCAAAAACGTTGAAAAATTAAAAAGTTTTATGTTTTGCCCCTCTCTAATTGAACTTTTAAACGTTTTGCCCCCCCCCTAATCCAAAACCTGACCATCATGATAAAGTATATTATTATATATTTCTACATGACTGCTCATTGAATCTCATATTTATATAATTAAAAAGTACATGTATTAGAATTAAATATATCTAAACGACAAAATACCTTTTAAGATAATTCTTGACTTAATAAAAATCAAGTCTTCACAAAACTACAGCATGATTAAAAATGAAAACCAAATATTATGAGTAAATACAACTATTTTTTTAATATTTAATTTGTACTATAAATATTAACCAGGGGCTTCGCCCCTGGTGGGGAAGAGGTGGGAAAGGGGAGGGGGGAAGTAGAGGGGGGGCAGGAGGGAAAGAGGAGGGGCGTTGAGAGCTGCGCCCCCAACACTATGCAGATGGTCCGACTTGGAGTTCGTTTTTTCGTTTTGGTATATTTGCCCATTTTATGGTATTGTTTTTACGAAACTCATCTATACGTATAAACGTACAGAAACCTGCAACGGGCATGTTTAGGTCGGTCGGCCCGCCCGTTATAAAAATTAAAAAGCCCGGGCCCGGCCCGGGCCCGTAAAAGTAAAAGGTGATAGGCCTGGGCCCGGCCGGCTAATTAATTGCAAAGCCCGAGCCCGGCCTGGGCCCGTATACAAAAATTTTTTAGTTTGCTAATTTCTGTTGGATTTAAATTTCTATTAAAATATTTAATTAATATATCTATATTTTACAAATATTAATAAAAATCATGTAAAAATAATAAATTATCAATTATTTCCGGTCTCAAGCGAGTTCTTCTTTCTTCAATCAATCGACCTGCAGTTGAAAATTTTCTTTCAGGAATATATAAAACTTTATATGCCAAAGATAGTTTGGATACCTAGTTTAAGGTTAAATTCATATTAATAACCTTACTTCGCCTCTTTGGCTTTCCACCATTTAATTAGATCAAAACATTCAGGATCTACATATTCCTCAAGATATTGATTAAATTCATCTGTTGATAAAGGTACACTTTCATTATCCTCCCATTCCAAATAAACGCATTTAGATTTTTTAACTAAAATATTACTCAAATTTTGTCTTAAAATTTAGAATCTTACCTTGAGACATACTTTTGTCATTTTCTATATTCTCGGAAGAACTAACTGATTGAGTACGCGATCTATAAGACTTTTTATTTCTTCATAAGTTTCCCTTTTCTCTTGAGTAGTATCCATTTTCATGTGTTTAAATTTGGGGTGAAGCGCTGTAGCCATTCTATGCAAGGAATGGATGGTATATTTTTGATTAATCAATTCTTTAATTTTATTTTTGATATTTCTAATTTGATTGTCAGAAATTGCATCATTTTCCATCATATTAATTAATTTCAATTTCTATAAAAACTAAGGCATAGTGGATTTTGAGTCCGCTTATAATTGTGTGCTTGCTCCTTTAAATGGCCTCAATAACTCAATAGTGGATTTTAGCAAACGTTTGTTTATATTAACCAACTTAGCAATTAATAAAAAAAAAAATTTCGATTCACACTTTGGACAATGGAATTTTTTTCCATTGGTCAGTAGCCAGGAGACGGTCAAAAAGCCATATTATCAATGGTATTAACAAGAACAATATATTAATTTAAAAGAAAAGTTTGCCCTCGCCGAGATTTGAACCCACAACAGTAGATACAAGTTGGACAACGGACGGACGGACAACGGACGGACGGACAAACAACGGACGGACAACGAAAAGCGAGCCCATAGATTGCATAGCAATTAATATCAAATTTAACAAAGGGAAATGAAAAAAAATTTAAACAAGTGCTCATAGTGCAAAATGGAAAAAGTAGCGACATGAAAAGCGAGAATGTTGTAGCGAAATATTACCTAGTAACTAATATAATAAATCATTGAAAACCATTTATACAGCTAAATTACCATGAGAATTGCATAATGTTTAGATAAGTAGGCGCTGATCATTGTTTATTGATTGTGGATTCGTTCCAAAACAGGAAAGATTTTATTAGAATAAACATGAAAAATCATAACTTTGGTGGAGCACTTAAGCGGTAAACACAAAAGCATGATATTAAAAAGACAAATTTAATTTTTAAGCTTGAAATATATAAAATAGGTAAATTGAATATAAAGCTTCTTATGACATTTTTATACAAATATTTTTCTTTATTTGTATTTAGCCTAGATTGATAACATTTTCTAATAATCTCTAAATTCTTAACATATTTAAACCGTGGGGGAAGGGGGAGGGGGGAAGGGGAGGAAGGGAAGGGGGGAGGAAGGGGCAGGAGGGAAGGGGTAACGAACACATCCATACTCCGTATAAACATAGCTTCGCTATGCAATTTATGGGCGAGAAAGGTGGGAAGGGGTGAGAATGCCTAGGGGGGGGAGGGCAATGGTCAAGCAAGAGTCAGATCATACTCGTACAACGTTATAGTTGTTTTTTAAATATACTATTTTCATATTAATAATTTTCCTCAATAAATAAAGTATTAATAAATGTTTTATCAGGTTTTACCAAAATTTAGCTTTTTAAATATTTGTATGAAAAAAAACTAAGTGTTATTATTTTGCATTTTTTATACTTGAGTTTGAGGAATAAGTTTTCTTTCATTCATTCTTATTTATCAACTTCTAAATTAATCAAAATTACGAAAGGAACGCAGGGTATAACATTGGAAAAGCCAATAGTCATCCTTCCAAAAAGTACAACTTTCAATTTAGAGTTTTTTGATGTATAAATTTAAACAACATGGTGTAGGCGACCCATTATTTGAATTATGACTATAGACTCTATTCAAAACATGCGCATATGTATAGTATAAACAAGATATTATAAAAAAGAAAAAAATTTCCAATCAGACTTTAGCCATTGATTATTTTTTTATTGGTCAGATGGCCAAATAGCCTATGATTATAACATAGAAAAAAAATGCGATAAACATCTTGGCCATTGGTCGTTCTTTCTAATGGTCAGCAGACGGCCAAATACTAGCTAATAATTATAATCTAGAAAAAATTGATTTTAATCTCACTTTGGCCAGTGGTCATTTTTTTATTGGTCAGTAGCCAGCAAACGGCTAAATAGCCTATATTCATAATATAGAAATAAAATTGATACACTTAGGCCAATGGTCATTTTTTTCCATTGGTCAGCAGCCAGGAGACGGTCAAAAAGGATATAAATACATAAGAGACAAAAAAAAAAAATAATTTCGATTCACACTTTAGCCAATGGTGATTTTTTCTATTGGTCAGCAGCCAGCGGACGGCCAAAAACCCAATATTATCAGTTATTAACAAGAACAATATATAAAATTAGAAAAAAATTAAAAAAATATGCCCTCGCCGAGATTCGAACCCACATCAATAGAAGCATAGGCCTTTGTAAGGGGGGGGGGCACAGGGACCCATATCAGTAGAGGCATAGGCTATTGTAGGGGGGGGGCACAGGAAAATTATCAATGTTAACCAAATATAACAATTCAAAAAACGAAAAAAAAATTCGATTCACACTTTGGCCAATGGTCATTTTTTCTATTGGTCAGCAGCCAGCGGACGGCCAAAAAGCCAATATTATTAATGATATTAACAAGAACAATATATTAATTTAAAAAAAAATTAAAAAAAATTGCCCTCGCCGGGATTCGAACCCACATCAGTAGAAGCATATGCCTTTGTAGGGGGGGGGGGGGGGCACAGGGACCCAGTAGAGGCATAGGCCCTTGTAGGGGGGGGCACAGGGAAATTATCAATGTTAACCAAATATAGCAATTCAAAAAACAAAAAAAAAATTCGATTCACACTTTGGCCAATGGTCATTTTTTGTATTGGTCAGCTGCCAGCGGACGGCCAAACAGCCAATATTATCAATGGTATTAACAAGAACAATATATTAATTTAAAAAAAATTTGCCATCGCCGGGATTCGAGCCCACATCAGATGATACAAGTTGGACGGACAACGGACGGACAGACGGACAACGAAAAGCGAGTAAATTGCATGGCAATTAATTGTAGTCAAATTTTGAAATTATTAAGCATGTAGCAAAATATATTTGAAACATGTTATTTTTCTATCATATTCTACATGATAATTGGTATAAAATTTCGCAAGCATTAAATTTGGTTTAAGAATACTTTACCTAGAATTCGCCCTCCCGGCAGCATATCGCTAGCCGCTTTTATTTCCTCTTTTAAGTCGGTCCAAAACTTAATTTTTAATCTTACAAAACATGCCTCCGACCCTATGCTAACTCAAGCCTTGGAGCTTTGGAATTGGAATGTCACACCCGATACCATTCAACCTCAAAGTACGAGACAAAAGGATTGGGATTCTGGACTAGTATCGCGCTCCGTTGATTACCTTTTATCGAGCAGCGATGATAGCCAGCATTACAACCTTAGGTCCCTCGCTTTTGATGGTTCCGGTCACGAGTGGCATGAAGCCTATCCCAGCAAACTTTTGGGAATGCTGCTTGAAGACTTTGAGCTATCATATTCCATAGCATTAAGGTAGGGGATTAGTTACAGCAGAGAATTCAGCTGTCAAAATTGTCTTACCGTTGTAGACGAATATGTTAGGCACCCTCTACACTGCCTAGCAAACAAATATAAATATGTTAGGCACACTAAAGCTAATTTATTAATTCAAGCTGCCCTTAAAAAGGCAAAAATCCCCTCAATCCTTGAGCCGTCAGATCTCTCTCTAGAAGACAGGATGCGCCCTGACGGCTCTTTTCTAGTCCCCTGGCAAAATGGCCTATTCTTCAAATGGGATTTTACTTGTATTGACTTTTTTGCCCCTTCCCATTTTAATTACGACCCTGGCGTATAATTACAAAGTATTCTGCCCTTTTGGCATCCAATATTTTTATCCCTGTCGTTGCCTCGTGCTCCGGTTCCTTTGGCAAACAGGCAATGGGGTTTTTTAACGAAATCGGAAAACGCACCCCGAAATCTAAAATTTCTGCGTCCTTTTTACTCAGGCAACAACTAGGGATTCTTGTTGTACGATACAACTTTAAATCCTTCGACTCATGGCCCATTTTAGAATATAATGATATAGATCTTTCTATTTAACCAATATGTCTTTATTTTTGTATTTCGCTTATTTATGTAACTTTGTTTCGTGAAAATAAACTTTTTAACCAAAAAAAAAATTAGGTATTTAAGTCAAAATATAAAGCTAGAGCAAACAATGCTCTTGCTTAAATATGTTGAATTTTACTAGTTCTTCACCTAGATTAGGGCAAAATTTTTAAATTTATGAGCTGTTTAAAACATAAAAATCCTTTGAAGGTAACTTTACTTTTAATAAATAGAGGGCTTAACTTTTACTTTCTTCGAGTGTTTATCACAGGCTGGTGGTCAGTCCTTTCAACATTTATTTCCAATGTCTCTAGATTTACACATATCAATTTATCTTGTATATTTTTATATCGTGCTTTATTTTATGATTTCCTTTCTCTTTTCCCTCCAAAGTTTATGTTCTCAATTTTTTCCGACGTAGTTATCATCGTCCCTTCTCTCTACACGGCCATACAATCTTAGTATATTTGTTAACAGCTTTGTCTTCATAGATGTTGTACACACATTTTTTCTTATTTCATTACGTTAGTGTTCCTTTTTGCTTGCTTCTAACGTCCATCTCAGCATCTCATCTACATGGACGCTAGTATAGCCCACGAATAGACATACAGGACTATTGGCTATATGATGGATATGTTCAATGCGCTTTTGGGTCTTGTTGGAATCTTTTTGTCACACAAAACGCCTTTTAAATCTCTTAAGCCATCCAGCATTTATCCTTGCATGGATTTCTATATCCATTCCACCATCCGCTTGAAGGATTGATCCTGGATATTTGAAGGACTCAACGCTTTTAAGTTCCCATTCGCCACTATAAGGGATGCACATTGCTAATTCATCTGATTTGAACTTTGTGTTTTCTTTCAATCTACACTGAAAACACTTTCTTCTATTAAATTTACTTATCTATCTAAAATATTATCCATGTTGTTCCCTTTTGGCACAGAGGATTATATCGTCTGCAAAGATAATTGCCAAGGTCGCCCAAATCCTTTATAATAATATTTATTATAATTATAAAAAGGAAGGAACTAAGAGTTGAACCATAATGGACTCCAGTGTTGATGGCAAAACCCTTTGTTCCCACCGTAGTTCTAACGAACTTTCTATTTCTCTTGTCCATTCTTTATGGCTCCCCGGTACAATTCTGACACCCCGTTTATTTAAAACATCTCTAAACTGATATCATGGGGATTTTATTAAACGATATTTCTAGATCAATGAAACACCTGTGAAAATCCTTCTCCCTTTTTCTAAGCTTTTCTATTAATTTTGTAACACTATTCAGAGCACCTGCTGTAGTCCTCTGCGGTATGAATCCAAATTGGTTGTAAATCAAGGAGACCAGCGATGCTCTCACCGAATAAGTTTTTTTCTCCTTTTTATAACATTTTTGGCATTATAATAATGAATAATATTATTTGTAATAAACTTATATTTCAAATGACTGGCGGCGATCAACTTATGTATTATCAAATTTATTGAATATAGGCTATTTTGGGTTAGGTAAAATAAGGGCACTTGTGTAGTTAAGTGCAGTTATGGAAGAGGAATAATGGGAATATTAAAAGAATCTCATCCCATATGTAAGTTTAACATTAAATTATTCAATAAAATAAATAGTGTTTAATTTGCTAATTTATGCCATAAACATGGCGGCCGACACCCTCACTTAATAATTATGAGCTGTTCGCCAGTCTTTTGCGTTGTTAGTCCATGTTTGGTATACAATTCAAACACTTGCTACTTATAATGTCTTTTTTTAAATATAAATTAAGTAATTAAGATAGACAATTTTTGGTCAAATCGCAATTTAGGTAGGACCTTATACAAAAAAATGAAGGTGCCAAATCTAAATTTTTTATATTATATATACAACCACCATATTTTGTCATACCTTCCAGAGTCGGCCAAACAACGAGATTGGGATGCTAGTATACTATCGCGCTCCGTCACTTACCTACTGTAGCATTTTAATCTCAGGTCACTTACCACCGACTCTGGTCACGAATGGCTTGAATGTATCCCAAGTAAACACTCAGGACTTCTGCTTTCAAATCCAGAAGTTTTGTATGCAATAGCTCTTCGCCTAGGTATTAAAGTTACCATAGGATATCCCTGCAAAAATTACAATAAGAGAATAGATATCTGGGCTCATCACCCACTCCATTGCAAGTTAAACAAATATCGCTTTATCTGTCATCAAAAGATAAACCTTTTGATTTAATCGGCTTTAAAAAAGGCCAGCACTCCTTCCATCCTCGAACCATCCTATCCTTCTTTAGAAGGTAGAATGCGTCCCGACGGAGCTTCTATGATCCCATGGGAGGATGGTACTTTACCTGCATTGATATATTCGCGCCAACTAATAATAATTATAACCCACTTTCTTATGCCGAAGATCGTAAAACACTCAAATACCGAGCCATCGCTCATTCTAAAATTTTTATTCCAATAGTAGCTTCCTGTTCGGCTACTTTTGGCAAAAAAGCCTTGGCTTTTTTAAATCGATAGGAAATAGATTTTCCAAAGCTAAATACTCACCCAAGCTTATTTTACGCCAAAAAATCGGCATTTTGATAGCTAAATATAATACAAATCTTTATCTGACATATGGCCTGTGTTGGCTATTGACGAATCTGATGAAGAACTTTTTTATTTTTAATATTATTTTATGCTCGTTTATATATTTCTTGTATAATTTTACCTAATAAAAGCATTAAAAAAAAATAAAAGCTCATGTGCATTGTGTCAAGCAGGATTGCATGTATATGTAATATGGGCAATCAAAATTCTAGTTAGACAATAATGTAAAATGGTTTTAGTTTTGCCCTAAATCCGTTTGAGGTAATAAGATGTCGCTTTACTAACCCTAAGGGTTGTTAACTCCAACTTAGCAGTAAAGGATTTATTCAAAGTATCCTCCTATAGTTTTGTTAGCATCTTATACATGATTTCAACCTTATATAAAACTCGAGTGTCATGATAATGGATGTTGAATTAATAAATCTTGTTTAGAATTTTTCTCTTGAAATCGTTAATGTATTTAATAAGGTAAGCCCAATATTAGCATGTTTAAATAATTCTGAGAATCAAACGGCAAAGTATAATATATTACTAGATTTTACCAAGTTTTTTAACAATGACGTTTTAAGTAAAATTCAATTACCAAGTGTATATTCAAATATACAAAATAAGGCTTTGATTAAAATAAATAATAGGTAAATCAAAATAAAGAAAGTTGATTTATAATGCGTAATAAAAATATGACCAATAATAAACAAGGTTACGTTTTTTGGTCACATAGAAATTTAAGAATATTCGATTAATGGGAAATTACAATTAAACTTCAAAATGTTTACATTAGAAATCTATATATATATATGTTACTCCGTTTTCTTTATTCACTAGTAACTCTTAAAATTCTCGACCTATTGCTACGAAGTTTAGCCAGATCATTACATTAGCATCCTAGATGGTTTATATTTATTTTTTTTCGACTTGCGATAGCTTTAGCCCTGTTTTTTTAGTGCTTACCGTTATCTAGCGGATGAGAGATACAACGTTTTTATACTTATTTATATTGCCTTAAAAAGCTTTTCCACGATGGCTCTGTCGTTTGTGTCTTAATTTTTTACTCAACTACGCAAGTTTTTTGACAATATATAAGCCTATGGCAAATAAATATTCTCGATACCCTAAAACATCACCATTATTTTAAATAAAAATAACGCGCGCTTTTGCAAACATTCTCACGTTTCGTTCTTTTTTCGTTAAGCAGTTGCCACATATTCGCTATATTTTCTCGCAAAATTGACTAATGCAATTTAACAATTGGTCTTCCATTATATTAATTAGTTACTAATTATAATTAAATTTAAAAAATTGAAAAAAATCTCAAAGTAGTGTGTATAAATTTATAAGTAATAATACATGAGAGTTCAAATGTTTTTTACAATTAAATTAAATATTTTATGCCTATATTGTGGGTTTTACTAGTTTCAATTAGTCGTCAGACCAATAATATACACCAATGTGGATCAGGTAAGTTTTAAATTACATTATAATGAGCATGGAATTTAATTTATATTAACCCAAATTGATTATAATGATTAATGCATTTTTTAACAATTGCACCATTTGAAATAAGTCTTAATGTTCATCGTCCATATTTATAAGTCATAAAACAAATTAGCTTTGCTCTAAAACATATTATATGTTTAATTAAGTATAAACTAAAAATTTGTTAAATCGAAGAGTTAATTGGTCGGGCTATGAGCCCTGTCCTGATACATGTTGATTTGATATGTTATGATAGCCAATGCACTTGTCTTGTGGCCCTGAATCGAGTACTAGAGTATGTCCATGTATTGGCGACGAAAATTTTTAGCTACACATTTTACTTATAAAAATATTTTATTTCTTGATTTATAAAGTACTTGATAAAAAAATTATAAACTTTATGAAAATCAAAGGTATAACATAAATTATGATTGGTGTAAAAATTGTTTACCATGTATTTTATTGAACAAAAAAATAAAATATGTTTAAAATATTTTTTATCTTAGCTGATTTATGCTCAATATTGCTGTCAAAAAGTCAAATTTATTTGTTACAATAAATTAAATCCTGTTTCCATGCTAAGAGGTTTTATAGTGATTAATATTATGTTACCTGAACATTTTTAATCAGTCGCTTAGTGATTGCTGGAGTAGTTGAAGTTTCCAAAATCGTTTGTTCGTTAAATTATTGTATGATGAATGATAACTATTTATTAGTGATAAAACAACTAAGACATAATTTTACATGAAAACAATGATGGGGTTTTACAATTTGATTAAAAGATATGATTAATAAAATAAATGAAGAAAAACATATGTTGAAAAATCGTGTATCGTAAATATCATAAATTGAAATTATACGTTATTACAATAACTAACAAAACTTTGTGTGTCATTAAATGAAGGCTTTCTTAATGAAAGACCGTTAAAAGCTGCCAAACTTAAAGAACTTCTCGCTTCGTATTCTGGATGGTCATAATTAGGCTTAAAATAAAATTTGATTTCACTTTGATTTTCGGACGCATTGGATCGACTTTTCCACAATTCTAATATTAATGCAGAAGACGCATTTGGTGTATCATCCAGTGTTATATTATAAAAATTAAGTAGATTAACAATTTGATAATCGTGAGCAACGTAGATATATAAATTTTTAGTCCTTTGGTTGAAACTGTTATTAAATCTGGATTTAAAATCTTGAATTAAATGATATAATAAGTCATCAAGCGTGCGACTCTCGTTTGAGGTGTAATTGAAGAAAGATAACGTTAGGTGAGCCAAGTTAGTGTAAATACTTTGATTGGCCCACGCAGGCAAACTTATTCCATTTCCGTTCAAAGTTTTTAGCACCTCAAATATCCTGGCAGGCAATCCATCGTCTATGATACCTTCGCTCGTATAATTTTGTAGCGAAAGCAAGAAAGCCGTTTGGTTTATCAATAATTTTTTGTATACACTACTATTCGATTGGAAAATGTGCTGCATACCTTGAATCAGTTTTCTACATTTTGTAAGGGAGTTGCCCATTAAAAACCAGGACTCTAACAAAGTTGTCATATTATTAGGTATTTTGACTGACCACTCATAGGGTAATGTTTTGTTTCTAGCCAATATATTCATATGGTCCTGAGTTAAAAAATAGTTGGAATCATTGTTGCTGATTCCGATTAATATGGCCAACATGCTCGTAATAGTTCTGTTTGAGTTTGTGGATAACAAATGAGTATTGAAATTAGATGGTGCCGGAGCCAAGTGAAGGTCATGGTTTCCAAAATATTTAGACCTTATAAAAGTACCTAGCTGATAGCTTTGATTAATTCCGACATTTGTGATTTGCCCATATCCATAAGGCCACCTTTGTTCCGATATATTATACGATGCATATGCATAGTCCGGAATGATAGCTCTAGCCCCGTGCCTCGTCACGCATATAACTGCAAGAAGTTCGGCTAAAAATAAATATAGTGAAAATAATATTTTAGGATTGGGCCGTATGCCTAAAAGCAATTAATTATATACATTCAATTTTATTTATAATACCTTTTCATGTATCCAATTATTAATTTTAATTTAATTGTATAAGATTAATTGTAATATACATATATGATTTTTAAATTAGCAATTTAAATTAAACATATGATTTTATTTATTTATTGTTTTATTAATCTCAAGTTTACAACAAGTAATTGCCATTTATTTTTAATTGAAATAGACTGCAATCAAAAAGACCTTTTATTAATTTTGAATCTTCGGGTCGAGTCTAAGATTATGACTACTTTTGCAATATCATCAAGCTTTTCAAAATTAAGAGTTATTTTAATCTATGCTTTAAATATTAATTTTGTTTTTTATATTTTCCTTAACTTATTTTGATCTCAGTTTATAATTTTTACCTCCTGGAAATATTAATATCGACTATTTTGCCTTTTTATGCATTAAAAATTATATCTTAGAAGATTTTAAAATTATTCTACACCTCGGTTGAGCTGGAACTACACATACAGTCAGGTTTAAAGTACAATTTAGCCTTACTGTTCGCTTTTTGAGGCACTAATTGGGCATGTTTTGAAATTAGTCAACATGTATATTCTTACCCTTTGATCTAACTTAGCTAAACCTAACTTACTCATGCACAGTTAGTAATTAATATGATGTGAAAATGTATCTCTATTTAAAATTAGGGTTTATTAATATTAATTGCTATGCAATTTATGGGCTCGCTTTTTGTTGTCCGTCCGTTGTTCGTCCGTCCGTCCGTCCACCAAGTTATTTTCCCGGGCTTTCTGACTTGCAGGTTCGAGTTCAAGCCCAGGAGAGGACAAATTTTTTTTTTAAAATTAAATTAATATTTTGTTTTTGTTAACACCATTGATAATATGACTTTTTGACCGTCCGCTGGCTCCTGACTAATGAAAAAATGACCATTGGCCACATTAATCTAATTTTTTTTCCGTTTTTGAATTGGTATATTAGGTTAACATTGATAAATACCCTATGTCCTTCCGTAGAAGGGCCTATGCCTCTACTGATGTGGGTTCGAATCCCGGCGAGGGCAAATTCTTAATTGCTGGTTCGAATCCCGGAAAGCGCAAATTTTTTTTTTTTTAAATTAATTAATATATTGTTCCAGTTAATACCATTGATAATATGACTTTTTGACCTTCCGCTGGCTACTGACTAATGAAAAAAATCACCATTGGCCAAATTGTGAATCGAAATTTTTTTTCGTCTTTTTTCAAATTAATAAATTGTTTTTGTTAATACCATTGATAATGTGACTTTTTGGCCGTCCGCTGGCTACTGACCAATGGGTATAAATCAATTTTTTTTTCTTTTTTTTGACTCGTTTGTATTTATAGACCGTCTCTTGGTACTGACCAATGGAAAAAAATGACCATTGGCCAAAGTGTGATTTGAGATATTTTTCGTCTCTTTTTAATTTACATTTTAACAATTTTCGCATTGATACCCATCCTTAAATGACTATTTTTAAGTAGCTAAAATTTCAAAAAATATCAGTTTGCCCCTCCCTAAATCATTATTGTGTCCTCCTAATTCTAATGCTAGCTACGCCCATGTTAACTGGAAATTCCTGACTTTGAATATAATCAAGGAATTTGTTGTATTTTTCTATTTCAATCATTTTTAAAAATGGTAGATTTTGTCCCTTCACCTATTTATTTTAAAATTTATTTTTAAATATCTTTTTGGGTTTAGCTAGCCTTTACAAAGCTTTACTATATCAGTCCTCTTTATTAATACAACTTTTTTTATTTATACTAAAGCTTAAAATTATTTATTTTGCCGATATGACATTATTAGTTTACTTAGGAAACCTTTTTAATTGCTGCCAAAATTCGTGTCATCGCAGGCACAGTATTTATTGGTTTTTTCCTCCTCACTTTCTAATATAATAATTCTAGCAGAGAGGGAAATCAATGGGAAAAGTCAATTCTTAAAATCGATAATTCGAATCAATTAATTGTTATGCGATTTATGGGCTGGATCTTTTTTAAAATATTAATGATCGTAACCTAGCCCTAAATATAGCATTAAGATGGCAACCTAAATGAAATTGGCTATTTTATATTAAAAACATGAGGATTATTATATTTATTTAAAATAGGTATTTCTACATTTTAGACGGATTAACTATTTGCGTTCCTTTCGTAATTTTGATTAATTTAGAAGTTGATAAATAAGAATGAATGAAAGAAAATATTTCATCAATAAATAATAAAGTATTATTAAGTGTTTTGAAAAAAAATAACCATTGGCCAAAGTATAAATCGATATTTTTTTTTCGTTTTTAAATTGGTATATTAGGCTACCATTGATAATGACCCTATGCCCTCCCCTACAAGGGCCTATGCCTCTACTTTATGATAGTATATTAAAAGATAAGTTTAAAATTTTTTCTAGGAGATTTTTAATTGTGGATTCGTATAATTTAAGAATATCTGTATGTAAGCAGCAGCTGATCTAAAACAATGCTGAATCTTGGAGATATTAAAAAAGTTTTTTATCATAAAAAAAGCGTGATGTATAGGTAACAATTTTAAAAGATCCATTTTTTAGGCCAAAAAAGGTAAATGTTTATTTAAAAAGTCCTGCAAGCACGGTCCGCCTATAGGTGAACCGAGCATAGAAAGTTTTTCCTTAGCCACAATAGAATATGTTTTAAAAATGGAATTTTGATCAAAGTTAGGGGGTTGTAAAACTTCGCATTTAGCATCATTAAGTGTTAGATTTAGGGACGTACAAAAGTCTTTAATTATATTGATTGCTTTGGTTACTTCTTCATGGCTGCCTGCCAAAGTTGCATCATCGAGATACCATACATGTAATGAAAGGTTACACTGGTTATTGATTTGTTTTATTAGTTTTCGTATGCCACAACAAAATAATGGGGGTCCTAATGGATCACCTTGTTGAAGGCCTTCTGCGGATTTTATTACAAAGGAGCCATATTATATAATTGTAATAAAATAAATAAATAATTAATTGCTATGCAATTTATGTTTGTGTATTTACTAACAACTTTTGCATTCTTTTTTTTAATATTTAATAAATACTTATTTCTAAATTTTAGGCGGTTTGACATTAATGAATAATATTTAAAACTTGAAGATTCTTTTTTTTATTTAATAAATATGTATTCTGATTGACGATCGCCGCCCCCCCCCCTAGGCATTCTCGCCCCTTCCCACCTTTGTCGCCCATAAATTGCATAGCAAATATGCTACTTTTTTACGGAGTAAGAGTTTCCCCTTCCCTCCCCCCTTCCCTTTCCCTACTCCCATTCCCCTCTACCCCTTCCCACGAGGGCCGAAGGCCCGAGTATTTATATGGATTGAATTTATGTAATAAAATATCCCTTTTGAGAATTATAGTAACTAAATTAAAAAAGTTTTACTTTTAAACAAAACATAGCTTTTTAAAAATTATAAATTTGTTATTTGCTTTTAATTGTTTTGATTAAACTGCTTTTTTAGATACAAAGGTGAGAAACCATGGGCTTAGACAAGGGGGGGCAGGAAGCGGCGGCTGCCCCCCTCTAAATCCAAAAATTTGTTAAATATTCTAAATCATTATTGCCCCCCTCTAATTCTAATGCTGGCTACGCCCATGTGAGAAACCGTTAGTTGTTTTTATGTATTTAATGACTGCCGATCGATTTTTTATTATCAGATCTTTTCCTTTTTGACATTCATTCAAAAAACTACAAACTACCTTACAATTAAATAGACTCTTTGCATATTAAAAATAGTATATACTACTTTTGGAAACCTCAATTTGTTGCTAGCAAAAAACATTCGATTATTATTGAATCATGAAAAGAAGAAACGTTAAATTTAAAATTTTTTGATATAAGGTTTTGCTCTGTGTACGCATATAAAATCTTTAATTAATAAAATAATTAGACAACTTTGCTGTTTAAATAAAATTATACAAATAACACTTACAATTGTTTGCATGGGAATTAGACATATAAATTAGGTTTCCCAGCAAGAACAAATTAAGATGGAATGAAAGATATGCCATATTATTAATAAAAGGGTTGGGTAAGTTTTAAAGATGATAACTTTAACTGCCAAAATGAACTGCTTTAGCTTGTTTATGTTAACAGTTTGTTATTAACATTTCTTAATTTTATATAATTTATAATTGTAAACAATGCGCCGATAAAAAGGATCTTATGTTTATAGGCTCATATAAAGTACATGGGCGTAGCCGGGGGAGGGGGGGGGGGGCGGGGAAGACTACCCCCCCTAATTTACGAGAAAAAAATTCAATGCAAAAACATTGAAAAATTTAAAAAAAAATTATGTTTTGCCCCCCTATAATTGCTTTTAACCGTCTTGCCCCCCCCCCTAATCCAAAACCTGGCACGCCAATGATAAAGTATATTATTATATATTGCTATATTGACTGCTCATTGAATCTCATATTATTTAATTAAAAAAGTACATACAATAGAATTAAATATATCTAAACGACAAAATACCTTTTAAGATAATTCTTGACTTAATAAAAATCAAGTCTTCACAAAGATACAGCATGATTAAAAATGAAAACCAAATATTATGATTAAATACAACTATTTTTTAATATTTAATTTGTACTATAAATTTTATTCAGGGGCTTCACCCCTGGTGGGAGGGAGGTGGGAAAAATGAGGGGGGAAGGGGAAGGGGGACAGGAGCTAAAGAGGAGGGGCGTTTGGAGCTGCGCCCCCAACACTATGCCGATGGTCCTTGGAGTTCGTTTTTTCGTTTTGGTACATTTGCCTATTTTGGGGTATTGTTTATTACGAAACTCATCTATACGTATAAAGGTACCATATTTGCTATGCAATTTATGGGCGAGAAAGGTGGGAAGGGGCAAAAATGACTATGGGGGGGGCAATGATCAAGCAGGGAGTCAGATAATACTCGTACAACATATTTTAAATATACTATTTTCATATAAATAACACAGGTTTACAAAAAAAATTATCCCGCTATCTAACCTATAATTATGATAGAAAATTTTGCGCTGATTAATAATGTGTTTTTAGTTTTTTTCCAAAACCTCCCGTTTTTAAGATAAACTAGGTTTAAGGTGCAAAAAATGCCCATATTACCCCTTTTTGAGGCTCAATAGCCACGAAATTTTTAATTTATATCAAAAAATATTAATTTATTCCGGTAGATTAAAGTTTCATCTATACGTCCATTTTTTATTTTTATATCATCCTTATATTTTTTTATATGCGTTTGCGTAAACCCCTTCTCTTATCAAATTCGTCCCACGATGTCTGGTAAACGGAGTACATTAGAGTTCATATTGCGTACGCGACGTTTACTAACACATATCTATCTCTCTTCACCTACGCTCCTCTCTTTCTCCTCCTATCCCGCCCCCTCATGTGTGGTTGGATAGATATGGGGGCGGGAGGGGAAGAGATGGAGAAAGGGAGAGAGAGATGTGTTAGTAAACAGCGCGTGTGTAGTATGAACTCTATTGTACTCCTTTTCCAGACATAGCGGGACGAATTTTGATAAGGGGAAGGGGTTTACGTAAACGTAAATAAATTAAATATTGATAAAAAAAATAAAGGACGTATAGATGAAACTTCAATCTACAGGAATAAATTAATATTTTTTGATATAAACTAAAAATTTCGTGGCTATTGAGCCTTAAAAAGGGGTAAAATGGGCATTTTTTGCACCTTCAACCTCGTTTATCTAGAAAAGGGAGGTTTTGGAAAAAAAACTAAAAACACATTATTAATCAGCGCAAAATTCTCTATCAGAATTATGGGTTAGATAGCGGGATGAAATCACAAAGTCAATATTTGTAGAGCTGTGTAATTTAAGTATTAATAAATGTTTTATAGCATTTTTACAAAAATTAAGCCTTTTAATATTTGTATGAAAAAAATAGGTCATCAGTTTGCATTTTTACTTGATTTCAGGAATAAGTTTTCTTTCGTTCATTCTTATTTATCAACTTCTAATTAATCAAAATGGCGAATGGAACGCAAATACAGGGTATTACCTTGGAAAGCCAATAGTCATCCTTCCAATACGTACAACTTTTAATTTAGAGTTTATTGTATAAATTTAAACAATTTGGTGTAGGCGACATAATTTGAATTATGTTTTATAAACGCAGGTTTTCGTTTTGAATCCTTTATTTTAATAATTCAAATTGTCCGATAGGGTTATACAATAATGAATCAGATAAAGTTTCTCAATATATATTAAAGCATGGAATGGACGATGGCCGTGGAGAAGCAGTGTTCGCCTAACCAATCGGTTTAAATGAGGGACGTCAACGGTTTACAAATAAGGTATTGAGTTAGGGCCGTTTGTTTCTTCGTGGACAATCGCAGTTACTAGCAGAGAAGAATAAGATTCCGTCTACGGCGAAAGGAAGGTATCGGATTAAAGGAACGTCTGGCTGCTGGACCTACGTGTCTAAAATGAGAAATAAACATCTCCCCCCACAGGACTAACGTGTTCTGAACGAAAATTAAATATCTCCTCCCGCAGGACTAAATAACAAATTAAATAACTGACCAGAAAATTAAATAACTGATTATATCATGGTCAAATTCTCGCTATTTAAATCTTATCGATGCACTTCTCAATTTGCATGAGAGATGCCAACAGTTCGATGTACCACACATCTCAATAAGAAAATGCCCTTTACAAATTCGTCTGTTTCTAATTAGTGCTTTAAACAAACCCTCGCAGACGATAACTAAATTATTTCTCACGCCTAATGCAGATGAGAACTCGTTTCTCGTGCATAATTAAATTCCTGTAAAATCTTAATTAGCCAACTGTCAAATCTTAATTGGCCAAACTTTAACAACTGTCAAATCTTAATTGGCCCAACTACAACATTATGAATATAGACTATATTCAAATCATACGCGTATGTATTTGTATAGTATAAAAAACAAGAAAGCAACAATGAAATAGTAACATTTCATCTAATCTAGCGAGTAAAAGAATGGATTATGTGCGAATATTAGATGCGACGGTGAAATGAAGGTGAAAATTTTGCACTATATTCAGGGTTATGTTAATGGATAGCGGTTTTATTAGCAAAAAGGGAAGGGCCAACCAATTTGTAAAATTATAAATATAAAGAACCATGTAATAGGTGTGGGGTGCGGTGAGACATGGGAAATAAATTATTTAAGGGCAAAAATAGAATAAAAAATTTCGATATACACATTGACGAGGGATTTTTTCCATTGGTCAGCAGGACCAAAAAGCGCCTAAATACCTAACGGTGTAAAAAAATTAAAAAAATTTCCAATCGCACTTTTGCCAGTGGTCATTTTTTCCATTGGTCAGCAGAGGGCTAAATAGCTAGTCTATATTTATAATAAAAATAGATTAAAAAAATCGATTTTAATCTCACTTTGGCCAGTGGTCATCTTTTCTAAAGATCAGCAGACGGCCAAATAGCTAGCTAATAATTAGAATTTTGAGAAAAAAATTCGATTTTAATCTCACTTTGGCCAGTGATATTTTTTTTATTGGTAAGTAAGAAAACGGCCAGCTATAAATTTGATATACACTGTTTCGAATCACACATCAGCCAAAGGTCATTTTTTCCATTGGTCAGCAGGACACGGTCAAAAAGGATAAAATACATAAGAGACAAAAAAACGCAAAAAAAATTTCGATTAACAATTTGGCCAATGGTCATTTTTTTATTGGTCAGCAGTGAGCGTAAAGCCAAAAAGCCATATTATCAATGTTATTAACAAGAACAATATATTAATTATTAATTAAAAAAAAAATTAGCCCTCATCGAGATTTGAACCTACATCAGTAGAGGCATAGGCCTTTGCAGGGGAAGGGGGCACAGGGAGCCATAACCGTAGAGGCATAGGTCCTTGTGGGGGGGGGGGCAGAGTAATTATTATCAATGTTAACTAAATATAAATTGCATATCAATTAAAAGCAATTTTAAAAACAAAAAAATATTTCAGTTCACACTTTGGACAATGGTAATGTTTTTCCATTGGTCAGTAGCCAGGAGACGGTCAAAAAGCCATATTATCAATGGTATTAACAAGAACAATACATTAATTTAAATAAAAATTTACCCTCGCCGAGATTTGAACCCACATCAGTAGATACAAGTTGGACAACGGACGGACGGACAACAAAAAGCGAGCCCATAAATAGCATAGCAATTAATATCAAATTTAGCAAAGGGCAATGAAAAAAATAAATTAATTTTAATCAACACGCCTATTATTTTAAACAAGTGCTCATAGTGTAAAAGTATATAAAAAGCAGCGACATAAAAAGCTTGAATGTTGTAGCGAAATATTGCCTAGTAACTAATGAAATAAATTATTGAAAACCATTTATGCAGCTAAATAACCATGAGAATTGCATAATGTTTAGAGAAGTAGGCGCTAATCATTGTTTATTGATTGTGGATTCGTTCCATAATAGGAAAGATTTTATTAGAATAAACAGGAAAAATCATAAATTTAGTATTTAGGAGCTAAGAGTTAAACACAAAAGCATGATATTAAAAAGACAAAATTTAATTTTTAAGCTTGAAATATATAAAATAGGTAAATTGAATGTAAAGCATCTAAAGACATTTTATACAAATATTAATTGCTATGCAATTTATGGGCTCACTTTCCAATTTGTTTTGTCACGCTATTCGGCGTGCGCACCGAATGTGGATGTCACGCTGTTCGTGTCACGCACCGAACGTGGATGTCACGCACCGTTTTGTTTACTTTTAATTTTTGTTAATTTAACCAGTTTTTGGGTTCGAATCCCGGTTTTTTTTTGACTATTATGATTGTTCCTGTTACTACCATTGATAATAAGACTTTTTGGCCGTCCGCTGGCTGCTGACCACTGGAAAAAAATGACCATTTGGCTAAAATGTGAATCCAAGTTTATTTTTCCGTTTTTTTTGCCTCTTATGATTGTTCCTGTTACTACCATTGATAATATTCCTTTTTGGCCGTCCGTTGGCTGCTGACCAATGAAAAAAACGTGGATGTCTTGCACCGAATGTCTTTTTTGTTTACTTTTAATTTTTGTTAATTTAACCAGTTTTTGGGTTCGAATCCCGGGGTTTTTTTTGACTATTATGTTTGTTCCTGTTACTACCATTGATAATAAGACTTTTTGGCCGTCCGCTGGCTGCTGACCACTGGAAAAAAATGACCATTTGGCCAAAATGTGAATCCAAGTTTATTTTTTCGCTTTTTTCCGCCTATTATGATTGTTCATGTTACTACGATTGATAATCTGACTTTTTGGCCGTCCTCTGGCTACTGACCACTGGAAAAAATGGTCAGTGTCCGAAAGTGTGAAGCGAAATTTTTTTTCCCGTTTTTTTGACTCTTATGATTGTTCCTGTTACTACCATTGATAATATGACTTTTTGGCCGTCCGCTGGCTACTGACCATTGGAAAAAAATGACCAGTGTCCGAAAGTGTGAAGCGAAATTTTTTTCCCGTTTTTTTTGACTCTTATGATTGTTCCTGTTACTACCATTGATAATATGACTTTTTGGCCGTCCGCTGGCTACTGACCATTGAAAAAAATGACCATTGGCCAAAGTATGAAGTAAAATTTTTTTCCTCGTTTTTTTGGCTAACATTGACTTATAGAGTATCTGTTGGTAGTGACCAATGAAAAAAATGACCATTTGGCCAAAATGTGAATCGAAAATTTTTTTTCGTAATGGGACGTCTCAGCAGTCTGGCAACAATATCGCCAGCTTATCCGCTTTGCGTAGCGTAACTACTTTTTTTGACTTTTATGATTGTTTCTGTTAATACCATTAATAATATGACTTTTTGGCCGTCCGCTGGCTACTAACCATTGGAAAAAAATGCCCATTGGCCAAAGTATGAAGTGAAATTTTTTTCCTCGTTTTTTTGGCTAACATTGACTTATAGAGTATCTGTTGGTAGTGACCAATGAAAAAAATGACCATTTGGCCAAAATGTGAATCGAAATTTTTTTTAGTTTTTTTTGACTCTTATGTTTTAATAGATTGTCTTTTGGTACTGACCAATGGAACAATTTAGCACATGTAAATTTTTTGATATATCTTTATGATACCTGTGACAGTTTTAGATGCGCGGTCGTAACAGGCAATAGCGGAGCTATTGCATGTCGCTGATAGTTTCGCCGTAAGGATTTTTTTAATTTTTATTATTATTTCCCATTAATTTCTATGTAAAAATTTTTAATAATTTCTATAAGCTACAATAGGAATTATCCCAATTTAATAACATTTTACCTTAACCAAAAGTAAGTTTTTAAATTTTATTATTTTTAGATGCGCGTTCGTAACAGGCAATAGCGGAGCTATTGCATATCGCTGGTAATTGTGCCATTTTTAGATGCGCAGACGTAACAGGACGCCTAAATTAATTACTATTTTTAACAAAGTTTTCCATTATTACTAACCAAAATTTATAGAGATGGACCTTTTGCATATCATTTTAAGAAAGATGTAAAATAATAAAAATTAGGTTTCCTCATTTTAAAAAGGAACTTATTAGTTCCTTTTTAAACTAGTTCCTTTAACAGCTCTAGCTAAACCAATATTAAATGGCTTTTAAATAATTTGTTACCAAAACAATCAAAGTATCGAATAGTGAGAGCTAATGTATATGAGAATTATTTTAGTTACATTTCTTTACCGTTACTAAATAAAAATTACCTCTGAATTACGTAGCGAGTTTTTTATTTTTATATTGATTATACGTTAAACCCCTACCCCTCCCTATCTTACCCTTCCACCGCTGAGTTGGTATTATTAGGGGGCGGGAGTGGAGGAGATCATCCCTCAACCCCTTTTTAATATTATTGATTTTTATATGCTTTTGGCAAATTAACGGAGGGAAAGGGGGGATAGTGTGCGCGTTTAGTTTTAACGGAGGGAAAGGGGGGGAAGGAGGTAGTTACTCTTCTATTCCCCCTCACTTCAGGCAAATACACTTAGAGCGCCAAGTCAGCTGTTTATATCACTCAAATATTTATAGGGCTATTTATTTTTAAATCTTTTAAATTAGAAAATTAATCTTTAATTTAATTAACTGCGAATTAGGGCATACTAATTTAAAGGTTTCCTTTACTTACAATAACGTTCCACTAGATTTTGTTTTGGTTCAAACAGTTTAACTTAAAAATGAAATGGTTGCATTTTTTCTAGCTTTATATTTTAATGTATTCAATCTTCTCGGAACTTTTGGTAATAATCCAGCCTCCTTATGCTGACCCCACTTCTTATGTATATACCTTATCTAATCTCTGTTATTTAACGCCTCTTTTATCATTTAATAAACATTAATCTCTCCTTCAATAATTTAATCTTTCATTTAATAAACATTAATCTCTCCTTTTTAAATACATTTTTAATATATTCCAAATGTCTTTGTATAATGTTATGTTTTCCATATGAACCTATTATAAATGACGTCTAACTCTATAATTCAGTACACTTTTAAAAAACATTTTATCGTAAAAATATGTTTATCAAAAATGAAATTTAATTGATCAGACAGGGACATGGACGTAGCCAGGTTTTGGTTTGGGGGGGGAGGCGAAACGTTTAAAATTTCAATCAGGGGGGGGGCCAAACCTACAATTTTTAATTTTTACGGGTTTTTTCATTGAAAAATTTTATTTTCGTCATTTAGGGGGGTTTTCTTATTTGAACTAAAGGTCGACCAAGCAAAACCCAGGCAAAACTAGTCCCCCCCCCACTAAATGACAAAAAATTTCAATAAAGCTTCCTCCAAGAGTTACATTTTAGCCCCTTCACCCTCCTAACCTAAAATGTTTAACCTAATTTCATTTATTAAAAAATAAAAAATAAAGATGATATTTATATACTTTATCCAGCCGACATTTATACACTTAACTCATTTATATTTTCCCGCTTCGTCAAATTGTAAATCAAAATAAAATTTTACGTTTTTTTGGCTAACATTGATACCTACCTATGCCCGTCAGTCCAATTCTTTTGCCTTTAATACCCCCCTATAGGCATTCTCGCCCCTTCTCACCTTTCTCGCCCATAAATTGCATAGCAAATAAGCTACATTTATACGTAGAATAGATGAGTCGTCCCCTCTTCCCTTCCCCCCCCCCTTCCCATCTCCCCCTTCTCCGGGGGTCTGGGGGCGGAGCCCCCAGGAGATGGGGGTTTGGGGGCGTAGCCCCCAACGGGGGTTTGGGGGCAGAGCCCCCAACGGGGGACTGGGGGCGGAGCCCCCAGCAGGGGGTTTGGGGGCGAAGCCCCCAAGGGGGTCTGGGGGCGAAGCCCCCAGTTACGCCCGAAGGGCGTATTTGATTAGCCTCAGATTTGTTTTTTAGCGAGGAACTTGATCCGACTTGACAGATTTCTAAATTATTTCAGATATCGCTGATACTGTTATATAATGGTTAAATTTGCCATGAATTTAATTCAGCCATAGTTAACCTTAATCCCTAATTAATGTTTAAAAGTCAATAAAATAAATTGACTATTTTAAAGGTTGTTTAGGACTTAGTCCATAAAGTACTATTTTGGCCGACGTTGTGTTAAAATTTTTTAAAAGCCGTTTGGGCTACACATGACTACAAAACTTGATAAATTAAGGAATATATCCACGCTAAGCCTGAAATGGTGCTAGTTGTTAAATGCGCGGATTCATGGGCGTAGCCAAGGGGGGCAGGGAGGTGCGGCTGCCCCCCTCTAAATCGAAAAAATTGGTGAATTTTATTATAATTATATAGCTAAAATATCAAAAAAATGATCATTTTGCCCCTCCCTAATCATTTTTGCCCCCCTCTAATTCCAATGCTGGCTACGCCCATGCGCGGATTTTATTTATATACTGTTGTAACGTTTTTAGGCATAAAAGTAGTGGTCTTTTCAAAGAATTTTGGACCGCATTAGATTACTGTAAAGTAAAGTCAGATTTTTCATTCTTGAAACAATTAGAAAAAAAACACCAGCATTACTCAAAGTGCATTGTTAGGTTATGCTCAATAATTTGTGGGAACTGTACCCAATTTTTTTGAATTTTTTTTCTTTATTTGTATTCAGCCTTGATTAAAACATTTTCCAATTATCTCTTAATACATAACATATTTACACCGTAGAGGAAGGGGGAGAGGGGAAGGGGAGGAAGGGAAGGGAAAGGGGGAAGGGAAGGGGGGGGGGGAGGGAGGGGCAGGAGGGAAGGGGTAACGAGACATATCTATACTCCGTACAAACGTTGCATATTTGCTATGCAATTTATGGGCGAGGGGAAGGGGCGAGAAAGGTGGGAAGAGGCGAGAATGCCGGGGGGGGGGGTGGAAGCAATGGTCAAGCAGGGAGTCAGATAATACTCGTACAACGTTATAGTTGTTTTATAAATATACTATTTTCATATTAATAATTCTCAAAAAATAAAGTATTAATAAATGTTTTATAGCAGGTTTTAAAAAAACTTAGCTTTTTAAATATTTGTATGAAAAAAAAACTAAGTTATTATTTTGTATTTTTTATACTTGAGTTTGGGGAATAGGTTTTCTTTCATTCATTCGTATTTATCAACTTCTAAATTAATCAGAATGACGAAAGGAACGCAGGGTATGATCTTGTAAAAGCCAATAGTCATCCTTCCAAAACGTACAACTTTCAATTTAGAGTTTTTTTGGTGCATAAACTTAAACAATTTGGTGTAGGCGACCCATAATATAAATTATGACTATAGACTCTATTCAAATCATGCCCATATGTTTAGTATATAAAAGATATTATAAAAACGAAAAATATTTCTAATCAGACTTTGGCCATTGATCATTTTTTTTATTGGTCAGACGGCTAAATAGCCTACAATTATAATATAGAAAAAAAATGCGATATACACTTTGGCCAGGGGTCGTTTTTTCTAATGGTTAGCAGACGGCCAAATACTAGCCAATATATAATCTAGGAAAATAATTAATTTTAATCTCACTTTGGCCAGTGGTCATTTTACTTATTGGTCAGTAGCCAACAAACGGCCAAATAGCCTATATTTATAATATAAAAAAATAAATTGATACACCTAGGCCAATGGTTATTTTTTCCATTGGTCAGCAGTCAGGAGACGGTCAAGAAGGATATAAATACATTACATAAGAGACAAAAAAAACGAAAAAAATAATTTCGATTCACACTTTGGTTAATGGTCTCTAATGGTCAGCAGCCAGCGGACGGCCAAAAACCCAATATTATCAATGTTATTAACAAGAACAATATATAAATTTAAAAAAAAATATGCCCTCGCCGAGATTCGAACCCACATTAGTAGAGGCATAGGCCTTTGTAGGGGGGGGGGGCACAACCACCAATATCAGTAGAGGCATGGGCCCTTGTGGGGGGGGGCACAGGGAAATTATCAATGTTAATCAAATATAGCAATTCAAAAAACGAAAATAAAATTTCGATTCACACTTTGGCCCATGGTGATTTTTCCTATTGATCAGCAGCCAGCTGAGGGCCAAAAAGCCAATATTATCAATGGTATTAACAACAACAATATATTAATTAAAAAAAACCCACATCAGTAGAGTCATAGGCCTTTGTAGGGGAGGAGGGCACAGGGACCCATATCAGTAGAGGCATAGGCCCTTGTAGGGGGGCATAGGGTGATTATCAATGTTAACCAAATATAGCAATTTAAGAAACTGAAAAAACATTTCTATTCACACTATGGCCAATGATCATTTTTTCATTGAACAGTAGCCACGACACGGTCAAAAAGTCATATTATTAATGGTATTAGCAAGAACAATATATTAATTTAAACACGGTCAAAAAGTCATATTATTAATGGTATTAGCAAGAACAATATATTAATCTAAACAAAAATTGCCCTCGCCGGGATTCGAACCCACATCAGTAAAAATTACGAGTTGTACGGACGGACAACGAAAAGCGAGCTTATAAATTGCATAGCAATTATTATTTGATTTACACTTTGGCCAATGGTCATTTTATTCATTTGTCAGCAGATAGCGGACGGCCAAAGTCAAATTATCAATGGTATTAACAACAACAATATATTAATTTCAAAAAAAAAACCACATCAGTAGAGGCATAGGCCTTTGTAGGGGGGGGGGGGCTAGAGGTGTGCACTGATCAAATTTTTTTGATCCGATCCGATCCGAGGGGTTTTTGAAAAATTTTATATCCATCCGATCCGATCCGAGTTTTTTAAAATCTAAATCCGATCCGATCCGAAATTTTTAAATTAAAATTTTACGAACCTTTTATTGATGATTAAATTCAAAATACATAAAAATAAGGTATAGCAATTTTAATAGACACGAAATAAATATAAATTTTATTTGACTAATTCCATATTATCATATAAAAATAATAATAAAGAATCTAATTTTTCTGGTTTAATTCGCGTTCTTCTATCTTCTAATGTTTTTCCAGCCACTAAGAAATTTCTTTCCGAAGTGGTAGAGGTAGCAGGTATAGCTAAAACTTTATTTGCCAGCTAATAAAGCCTTGGCAGGACTGTTTGATATGAAACCGACCATTTCAGCAAATCTTTTTTGGAATCATATTTGCAATCTTCATTTCAAAGATAATTATGAAAAGGTATACTAAAAATTATTAATTTAGTTAATTAGAACTTATTATCGTATATTTTAAATTTGAAAATTCGATCCGATTCGAATAATAAAATGTTGATCCGATCCGATCCGATCCGACTTCCAAAAATTAAAATGTTAATCCGATCCGATCCGAGTTCGGACGGAGCGGATCGGATCGGATGTTGGATCGGATTGATCCGTGCACACCTCTAGGGGGGAACAGGGACCCATCAGTAGAGGCATAGGCCCTTGTAGGGGGGCATAGGGTAATTATCAATGTTAACCAAATATAGCAATTTAAAAAACGGTAATAACATTTCTATTCACACTTTGGCCAATGATCATTTTTTCATTGAACAGTAGCCACGACACTGTCAAAAAGTCATATTATTAATGGTATTAGCAAGAACAATATATTAATTTAAACAAAAATTGCCCTCGCCGGGATTCGAACCCACATCAGTAAAAATTACAAGTTGGACGGACGGACGGACGGACGGACGGACAACGAAAAGCGAGCTTATAAATTGCATAGCAATTATTATTTGATTTACACTTTGGCCAATGGTCATTTTTTTCATTGGTCAGCAGCCAGCGGACGGCCAAAAAGTCATATTATCAATGGTATAAACAAGAATAATATATTAATTAAAAAATAAAAAAAATTTGCCCTCTCCGGGATTTGAACCTACATGAGTAGAGGCAAAAGCCTTTGTGGGGGGGGGCACAGGGACCCATATCAGTAGAGGCATAGGCTCTTGTAGGGGGGCATAGGTAATTATCAATGTTAACCTAATATAGCAATTCAAATAAATAAATTCGATTTATACTTTAGCCAATGGTCATTTTTTCATTGGTCAGTAGCCAGAACTAGAGACCTGCACAGCGCGGCCCGACCCGCGAGCCTGGCTTGGACGGGCTTCTGCTCAAAAATAAAACAACCATGGACGGGCCTTAATATAACTTAACGGGCTGGGCAGGGCCTAATACTTAAAGTTCGTTAAAAGCCTGTTACAAAATTAATTAGATTTAGTATAAAGAAATGTTTTTTGATGTTCTAATTTATAATTATTTTATGTATATTGAATTAACAAGAAATGTTAAATTTTATTTCCATCTTAGCTCTTTAATTCATCAATATCTCAACTCGCATTAATAATGATAAAGATATTTATACACGTAATCTCATGGGCGTTGCCATTTTAAATTAGAGGGGGGGGGGCAGTTTACGTAGGGCAAAAATTGTTTTTTAGATCAAGAATTTTTGGATTTGGAGGAAAGCTGCTGCCCATCTTTGCCTCCCCAATTTATACCCTATACCAAAATTGTGTGAATTATTTTATTATTATGTAAGATTATTAATTGCTGTGCAATTTATGGTGCCGCTTTTGGTTATCCGTCCGTTGTCCGTCCGTCATGTCCAACTTGTAATTTTTCAATTATTGCTGTGGAAATTAGTACTGGTTTAAATAGCTGTGGACTTATGCTTCTGTAAAAGACTTTTATTTTGCTTTCGCAAACACACTAACTAATGACCGCTGATTGACATTCCTTTTTTCGATTTTGCCCGAGCTTAAATATTATTGTTTTTGTGGCCGACTGATTACTAACTATATTTTTTCTTTTGGCAACTTGTCTAGGTTTTTGCTATTTATCGGATAATTGCGAAACTGGTTAAATAATTTCCTGAAAATTATTAAGGACCGTTGCTTTTATATATACACTCATTAACAAATTTACTTTAAAATTTATTTCATCAAGTTACTTTTGTAAAATAGCACTGTTTTTTCATTTTTAACAAGAATTTAAAAATTTAAATTAGTGGAAAAGCAAAGAAGCCAAGTAACTATAACTTTAATAAAAACATTATAACCTTAAATAAGTGTTTTAAATGTTTATTTGGCATATGTAGTTTTATGTTCCGAAGTGCCACTTGTTAAAAAAAAATTTTCTTGTAAGTCGCCTCTTAAAAGATAGAAGAACTTGTCTGATCGGGAATTGTTTTTTATTATTTTTACATTATTTTTATTAACGTTTTTATATAAATTTTAACATATCAAAAAAAAAATTTAAAAAATAATTTTTACGGGCCCGGGCCGGGCTTGGGCCTGGTATAAAATTTGCGGGCCGGGCCCTGGCTTATAAATTAGTATTTTGACGGGCCCGGGCCGGGCCGGTCTTTTAAATTTTTATTACTGGCGGGCCGACTGACCGAAACAGGCCCGTTGCAGGTCTCTCCAGGACACGGTCAAAAAGGATATAAATACAAAAGAGACGATAAAAAACGGGAAAAAATATATTCAGATTTGGCCTATGGTCATTTTTTTATTGGTCAGTAGCCAGGACACGGTCAAAAAGTCATATTATCAATGGTATTAACAAGAACAATATATTAATTTAAAAAATAATAAAAAAAATTAACCCTCTCCATATTTCGAACCCACATCAGTAGAGGCATAAGCCTTTGTGAGGGGGGGGGCACAGGGGCCCATATCAGTAGAGGCATAGGCCCTTCTAGGGGAGGACATAGGGTAATTTATCAATGTTAACCTAATTTACCAATCCAAAAAAAAATTTCGAATCACAATTTGGCCAGGTAATTTTTTTCATTGGTCAGTAGCCAGGACACGGTCAAAAATTCATATTATCAGTGGTATTAACAAGAACAATATATTAATTTAATTTAAAAAAAAATTTGCCCTCTCCGGGTATCGAGTTAGCAATTAAGACATGTTGGACGGAAAACGAACGGACGGGAGAACGGACAACAAATAACGAGCCCATAAATTGCATTGCAATTAAAAATTTGCCGTCGCCGGGATTCGAACCCACATCAGAAGATACAAGTTGGACGGACAGACGGACAACAAAAAGCGAGCCATAAATTGCATGGCAATTAATTGTAGTCAAATTTTGAAATTACCAAGCATGTAGCAAAATTTATTAGAGACATGCTTTTTTTTATCATATTCTAGCCCGAGCTACTCTATCGTCTTCTATCATGATAATTGGTATTAAATTTAGTCAGCATTAATTTTGGTTTAAGAATATTCCCTTTTACCAATTTAGGTATTTAAGTCAAAATAAAAGGCTAGAGCAAACAATGCTCTTGCTTAAATATGTTGAATTTTATTAATTTTTCTACTAGATTAGGGCAAAATTTTTAAATTTATAAGCTGTATAAAACATAAAAATCCCTTGTAGGTAACTTTACTTAAATAGAGGGCTTAACTTTTTCTTTCTATGAGTGTTTATCACAGGCTGGTGGTCAGTCCATTCCAGATTCCACATTAAATTTCCAATGTCTTTAGATATACACATATCAATTTATCTTGTATATTTTTTTATCGTGCTTTATTTTATGATTTCCTTTCTCTTTTCCCTGTAAATTTTATCTTCTCAATTTTTTCTGGCGTAGCTATCGTCCCTTCTTTCTACACGGCCATACAATCTTAGTATATTTGTTATTTGTCTTCATAGATGTTGTACACAGATTTTCCCTTATTTCTTCATTACGTTAGTGTTCCTTTTTGCTTGCTTCTAACGTCCATCTCAGCATTCTCATCTACATGGACGCTAGGCGTTGCTCTACTCTATTACGTATAGCCCATGATTAGACTATTGGCTATATGATGGATATAGTGCGCCTTTGGGTCTTGTTGAAATCTTTTGTCACACAAAACGACTCTTCTTAAGCCATCCAGCATTTATCCTTGCTTGGATTTCTTTATCCATTCAACCATCCGCTTGAAGGATTGATCTTGGATATTTGAAGACTTTACGCTTTTAAGTTCCCATTGGCCTAATGTAAGGGATGCACATTGCTATTTTCATCTGATTATAACTTTGTGTTTTCTTTCAATCTACCCTGAGAACACTTTGTTCTATTACATTTACTTATCTATCTAAAATATTATAAATGTTGTTCCCTTTTGGCACAGAGGATTATATCGTCTGCAAAGATAATTGCCAAGAGAGTTTAGACGCCCAAATCCTTTATAATAATATCCATTATAATTATAAAAGGAAGGGACTAATATTTGAACCATAATGGACTCCAGTGTTGATGGCAAAATTCTGTTAAGTTCCCATCGTAGTTCTAACGAACGTTCTATTTCTCTTGTTTATTCTTTTAATGGCTCCCCGGTACAATTCTGACACCATGTTTATTTAAAACATTTCTAAACTGATATCATGAGGATTTTATTAAACGCTATTTCTAGATCAATGAAACACCTGTGAAAATCTTTCTCCCTTTTTCTAAACCTTTCTATTAATTTTGTAACACTATTCAGGGGACCTGCTGTAGTCCTCTCCGGTATGAATCCAAATTGGTTGTAAATCAAGGAGACCAGCGATGCTCTCACCGAATAAGTTTTTTTCTCCTTTCTATAACATTTTGGCATTATAATAATCAATAATAATGTTTGTAATCTTAAACTTATATTACAAATGAATGGCGATCAGCTTATGTATAATCAAATTTATTAAATATAGGTTATTTTGGGCTAGGTAAAATAATGGCACTTGTGTAGTGAAAAAGTGCAGTTAAGGAAGAAGGAATAATGAGAACATTAAAGGAATCTCATCCCATATGTAAGTTTAACATTAAATTATTCAATAAAATAAATAGTGTGTAATTTGATGCCATAAACATGGCGGCCGACACCCACTGAATAATTATGAGCTGTTCGCAAGCCTTTTGCGTTGTTAGTTTATGTTTAGTATACAATTAAAACACTTGATACTCATAATGTCTTTTTTTAAATACGAATTAAGTAATTAAGAATGACAAATTTTTGGTCAAATCGCAATTTATTTAGGACCTTATACAAAAAAAATGAAGGTGCCAAATCTAACTTTTCATATTATATATACAACAACCAAATTTTGTCATACCAGGAACCAGCCTTCCAGAGTCGGCCAAACAACGAGATTGCGATGCCAGTATAGTATCGCGCTCTGTCGCTTACTTACTTTCGAGTTGTGATACTGTGCAGCATTTTAATCTCAGGTCACTTACGACCGACTCTGGTCACGAATGGCTTGAATGTATCCAAACTAAACACTCAATGAAGGTGTCAAATCTCAACTTTTTCATAATATATATACAACCACCTTGTCATACCAGGCACCAGCCCTCCAGAGTCGCCCAAATAACGAGATTGGGATGCCAGTATAGTATCGCGCTCCGTCGCATACCTATTTTCGAGTTGTGATATGTGCAGCATTTTAATCTCAGGTCACTTACGACCGACTCTGGTCACGAATGGCTTGAATGTATCCCAAGTAAACACTCAAGACTTCTGCTTTCAAGTCCAGAAGTTTCGTATGCAATAGCTCATCGCCTAGGTATTAAAGTTACCATAGGATATTCCTGCAAAAATTGCAATAAGGAAATAGATATCTGGGCCATCACCCACTCCATTGCAAGGTAAACAAATATCGCTTTATCTGTCATCAAAAGATAAACCTTTTGATCAATCGGCTTTAAAAAAGGCCGGCACTCCTTCCATCCTCGAACCATCCGATCCTTCTTTAGAAGGTAGAATGCGTCCCGACGGAGGGTCTATGATCCCTGCGAGGATGTTAAGTTCCTAACTTGGGACTTTACCTGCATTGATATCTTCGCGCCAAATAATAATAATTATAACCCATTTTCTTGTGCCGAAGATCGTAAAACACTCAAATACCGAGCCATAGCTCATTCTAAAATTTTTATTCCAATAGTAGCTTCCTGTTCGGCTACTTTTGGCAAAAAAGCATTAACATTTTTTAAATCGATAGGAAAGATTTTCCAAAGCTAAATACTCACCCAGCTTATTTTACGCCAAAAAATCGGCATTTTGATAGCTAAATATAATTACAAATCTTTATCTGAAACAGGGCCTCTGATGGCTATTGACGAATTTGATGAATAGTTTTTATTTATAATATTATTTTATGCTCGTTTATTGTATATTTCACCTAATAAAAGCATAAAAAAATCAAAGCTCATGTGCATTGTGTCAAGAAAGATTGCATGTTAATGTAATGAATAGGTCTGGACGACCGTTGTTAGGAACATAGGCAATCGAAATTCTAGTAAATAATAATGTAAAATGGTTTTAGTTTTTGCCCTAAATCCGTTTGAGGTAATAAGATGTCGCTTTCCTAAGCCTAAGGGTTTATTGGGAGGGGAGACTCTTTATTAAAGGTATATAATAAAGTGAGTGAAAAGAAAAGAGTTCGAAGAGTGATGAAGAAGTGTTTTAAACGCCTTTAAATAATCGCGAATTAATTGAATAAATCAGTTACATTTAGTGGTGCATCCGCGATGTATGTGATTGGTAAATTAACGTCGCTAGTTAGGTAATGTAAATGAGTCAATTAAGTTTCAAGACATAAGTAATATGCCGCGAGCAAAATAGTAATTGACGCAACAGGTTATTAACTCCAACTTAGCAGTAAATGATTTATTCAAAGTATCCTCCTATAGTTTTGTTAGCATCTTATACATGATTATAACCTTAATTCAACATCCAGTGTCATGATAATGGATGTTGAATTAATGAATCTTGTTTAAAATTTTTCTCTTAAAATAATGTATTTAATAAGGTAAGCTCGATATTCGCATATTTAAATAATTCTGATAATCAAACGGCAAGTATAATAAATTACTATATTTTACCAAGTTTTTTAACAATGACGTTTTAATTAAAATTGTATTACCAAGTGTATATTCATATATACAAAATAAGGTTTTGGTTAAAAAAAAATAAGGTAAATCAAAACAGAAAGTTGATTTAAAATGCGTATGACCAATAATAAATAAAGTTACGTTTTTTGTCACATTAAGAATATTTGATTAATGGGAAATTACAATTAAACTTCAAAATGTTTACATTAGTAATCTATATATATAAAAATGTAACCCCGTTTTCTTTATTCTCAAGTAACTTTTAAAGCTCTCGACCGATTGCCACGAAGTTTAGCTAGATCATTACATTAGCATCCTAGATGGTTTATATTTATTTTTTTTCGACTTGCGACACCTTTAACACTGTTTTATGGTAGTGCTTACCGTTATCTAGAGGCTGAGAGATACAACGTTTTTATACTTATTTATATGTATGCTGCTACTTATTGCCTTAAAAAAGCTTTTCGACGGTGGCCTTGTCGTTTGTGTATCCATTTTTTACTCAACTACGCCAGTTTTTTTGACATATATAAGCCTGTGACAAATAAATATTCTCGATACCCTAAAACATCACCATTTTTTTAAATAAAAATAACGCGCGCTTTTGCAAACATTCTCACGTTCGTTCTTTTTTCGTTAAGCAGTTGCCACATATTCGCTTTATTTTCTAGCAAAATTGATTAATGAAATTTAACAATTGGTCCTTCATTATTTTATGCCTATATTGTGGGTTATACTAGTTTCAATTAGTCGTCAGACCAATGATATACATCAATGTGGATCAGGTAAGTTTTAAATTACAATATAACGAGCATGAAATTTACTTTTTATTAACCCAAATTAATTATAATGATTAATGTTTTTGTTAACAATTGCACCGTTTTGAAATAAGTTTTAATGTTCATCATCCATATTTATAAGTCATACAACAAATTAGCTTTGCTCTAAAACATATTACATGTTTAATATAGTATATACTAAAAATTAGTTAAATTAGAGAGTTAGTTGGTCGAGCTACGACCCCTGTCCTGATACATGTGATTTGCCAACCTTTAGACATATTATCATGATATGTTATGATAGCCAAGGCACTAATGTATGCCCCAAACCGGGTTCTAGAGTAATAGTATGTCCATGTAATGCCCACTATAAATTTTAGCTACACATTATACTTTTAAAAATATTTGATTTATTCATAAAGTAATTTTCTATAAATTTTATGAAATTTAAAGGTATAACATAACTTACTATTAGTATAAAAATTGTTTAACCTGTTTTTATATAACGTTTATAAGAGTACTGGGCATTTATCAAATATAACTGCTAAGCAATTGAATAGTATTGACCAAAAAAATTAAATATGATTATAAAGTTTTTAATCCTAGCTGATTTATGCTCAATAACGCGGTGATTTAATAAAAGTCAAATTTATTTGTTAATATTTAATCAAATCCTGTTTCCATGCTAAGGGGTTTTATAGTGATCAATATTATGTTACCTGAACATTTTTTTAAACAGCCGCTTAGTTATTGTAGGAGTAGTTATAGTTCCTTAAATTTTTTGTTTGTTAGATTATTGTATCATGAATGATAACTATTTATTAGTGATAAAACAACTAAGACATAATTTTACATAAATTCAATGATAAGGTTTTATAACAATTAAAAGACATAATTAATAAAATAAATGAAGAAGGGCATATGTTAAAGAATTGTATATCGTATTAATCATAAATTGAAATTATTCGTTATTACAATAACTAACAAAACTTTGTGTGTCATTATATGAAGGCTTTCTTAAAGAAAGACTGTTAAAAGCTGCCAAACTTAAAGAACTTCTCGCTTCGTATTCTGGATGGTCATAATTAGGCTTAAAATAAAATTTGATTTCACTTTGATTTTCGGACGCATTGGATCGACTTTTCCACAATTCTAATATTAATGCAGAAGACGCATTTGGTGTATCATCCAGTGTTATATTATAAAAACTAAGTAGATTAACAATTTGATAATCGTGAGCAACGTAGATATATAAATTTTTTGTCCTTTGGGTGAAACTGTTATTAAATCTGGATTTAAAATCTTGAATTAAATGATATAATAAGTTATCAAGCGCGCGACTCTCGTTTGAGGTGTAATTGAAGAAAGATAACGTTAGGTGAGCCAAGTTAGTGTAACTACTTTGATTGGCCCACGCAGGCAAACTTATTTCATTTCCGTTCAAGCTCTTTAGCACCTCATATATCCTGGCAGGCAATGCATAGTCTAGGATACCTTCGCCCGTATAATTTTGTAGCGAAAGCAAGAAAGCCGTTTGGTTTATCAATAATTTTTTGTATTCCCTAATATTCGATCGGGAAATGTTCTGCATACCTTGACTCAGTTTTCTACAATGTGCAAGGGTGCCCATTAAAACCCAGGTCTCTAACAAAGTTGTCATATTATTGGATATTATGCCTGACCACTCATAGGGTAGTGTTTTGTTTATAGCCAATATATTCATATGGTCCTGAGTTAAAAAATAGTTGGAATCATTGTTGCTGATTCCGATTAAGATGGCCAACATGCTCGTAATAGTTCTGTTTGAGTTTGTGGATAACAAATGAGTATTGAAATTAGATGGTGCCGGAGCCAAGTGAAGATCATGGTTTCCAAAATATTTAGACCTTATAAAAGTACATAGCTGATAGCTTTGATTAATTCCGACATTTGTGATTTGCCATATCCATAAGGCCACCTTTGTTCCGATATATTATACGATGCATATGTATACTCCGGAATGATAGCTCTAGCTCCGTGCCTCGTCACGCATATAACTGCGAGAAGTTCGGCTAAAAATAAATTTAGTGAAAATAATATTTTAGGATTGGGCAGTATGCCTAAAAGCAATTAATTATATACATTCAATTTTATTTATAATACCTTTTCATGTATCCGATTATTAATTTTAATTTAATTGTATAAGATTAATTGTAATACTTTTTAATACATATATGATTTTTAAATTAGCAATTTAAATTAAACATTAGATTTTATTTATTTATTGTTTTATTAATCTCAACTTTACAACAAGTAATTGCCATTTATTTTAATTGAAATAGATTGCAATCAAAAAGACCTTTTATTAATTTTGAATCTTCGGTCGAGTCTAAGATTATGACTACTTTTGCAATATCATCAAGCTTTTCAAAATTAAGAGTTATTTAAATAATATATGCTTTAAATATTAATTTTGTTTTTTATATTTTCCTTAACTTATTTTAATCTCAGTTTATAATTTTTACCTCCTGGAAATATTAATATCGACTATTTTGCCTTTTTATGCATTAAAAATTATATCTTAGAAGATTTTAAAATTATTATACACCTCGATTGAGCTGGAACTACACATACAGTCAGGTTTAAAGTAAAATTTAGCCTTACTGTTCGCTTTTTGAGGCACTAATTGGGCATGTTTTGAAATTAGTCAACATGTATATTCTTACCCTTTGATCTAACTTAGCTAAACCTAACTTACTCATGCACAATTAGTAATTAATATGATGTGAAAATGTATCTCTATTTAAAATTAGGGTTTATTAAAATTAATTGCTATGCAATATATGGGCTCGCTTTTTGTTGTCCGTCCGTTGTTCGTCCGTCCGTCCGTCCACCAAGTTATTTTCCCCGGCTTTCTGACTTGCAGGTTTGAGTTCAAGCCCAGGAGAGGACAAATTTTTTTTTTAAATTAAATTAATATTTTGTTTTTGTTAACACCATTGATAATATGACTTTTTTACCGTCCGCTGGCTCCTGACCAATGAAAAAATGACCATTGGCCACATAAATCTAATTTTTTTTCCGTTTTTGAATTGGTATATTAGGTTAACATTGATAAATACTAGAGATGCACCGGTACCACTATTTTATGCCGATACCGATACCAGCCGATACTTAAGATTTTTTTGCCGATACCGATACCATGCCGATACTTATAATAAAAAAAAATTTTATACTAAAAAATATATGCAAATTAAATATTTCTACAATTGAAAAGGGTTGTGAGTCCAATGCAATCATTTCAGCAATTAATTGAGTAATACTCTCTGCTTTATCATGTGCACTATCCCACATTTTATTAAGCTCAATCACTTCTTTTAATGTAGATTGAATACCAGAAGCTGGTTTTTGTTCATCCAAATTAATCTTTTTTGTATTAATATCACTTTCATTTTTAAGAACACTGCGAAATTCGATTGGATGTCTACCTTTTAAATGTTTCCTTAAATTTGAAGTATTAAAGGAATGTTTGTTTTTGCCCCCACGACTTATTTTAGCTTTGCATAATTCACAGATTACAAATTTTTCATCTGCTGACACAACAAAATAACTCCATAGTGTATCTAAAGAATCCATCTAAGGCTTAATATTAATATATAATAATTTTTAAAATAAAACAATATTTACTTAAAAGCGCAGTTATTCGGAACAGATGGTCAATGAGTTTATTATACTCCACATAGAAATATTAATAGCCAATCAAATGAAACAATTTTCAAAAATTTAAAAAGTCCTCTATTTTTTAATGGTAGGAGATACTATAAATATTATTTTTTGAGTTTCATATTGAAAAAGGTATCGGCTTGGTAATTGCCGATACTAAGCAAAGTATCGGGCCGATTCATTTGGCAAGGTATCGGCGCCGATACCATGCCGATACTTGGTATCGGTGCATCTCTAATAAATACCCTATGTCCTTCCGTAGAAGGGCCTATGCCTCTACTGATGTGGGTTCGAATCCCGGCGAGGGCAAATTCTTAATTGCTGGTTCGAATCCCGGAGAGGGCAAAATTTTTTTTTTTTTTAATTAATTAATATATTGTTCCAGTTAATACCATTGATAATATGACTTTTTGACCTTCCGCTGGCTACTGACCAATGAAAAAAATCACCATTGGCCAAATTGTGAATCGAAATTTTTTTCGTCTTTTTTCAAATTAATATATTGTTTTTGTTAATACCATTGATAATGTGACTTTTTGGCCGTCCGCTGGCTACTGACCAATGGGTATAAATCAATTTTTTTTTCTTTTTTTTTGACTCGTTTGCATTTATAGACCGTCTCTTGGTACTGACCAATGGAAAAAAATGACCATTGGCCAAAGTGTGATTTGAAATTTTTTTCGTCTCTTTTATTTTACATTTTAACAATTTTCGCATTGATACCCATCCTTAAATGACTATTTTTAAGTAGCTAAAATTTCAAAAAATATCAGTTTGCCCCTCCCTAAATCATTATTGTGTCCCCCTAATTCTAATGCTAGCTACGCCCATGTTAACTGGAAATATTTCCTGACTTTGAATATAATCAAGGAATTTGTTGTATTTTTCTATTTCAATCATTTTTAAAAATGGTAGATTTTGTCCCTTCACCTATTTATTTTAAAATTTATTTTTAAATATCTTTTTGGGTTTAGCTAGCCTTTACAAAGCTTTACTATATCAGTCCTCTTTATTAATACAACTTTTTTTATTCATTCTAAAGCTTAAAATTATTTATTTTGCCGATATGACATTATTAGTTTACTTAGGAAACCTTTTTAATTGCTGCCAAAATTCGTGTCATCGCAGGCACAGTATTTATTGGTTTTTTCCTCCTCACTTTCTAATATAATTATTCTAGCAGAGAGGGAAATCAATGGGAAAAGTCAATTCTTAAAATCGATAATTCGAATCAATTAATTGTTATGCGATTTATGGGCTGGATCTTTTTTAAAATATTAATGATCGTAACCTAGCCCTAAATATAGCATTAAGATGGCAACCTAAATGAAATTGGCTATTTTATATTAAAAACATGAGGATTATTATATTTATTTAAAATACGTATTTCTACATTTTAGACGGATTAACTATTTGCGTTCCTTTCGTAATTTTGATTAATTTAGAAGTTGATAAATAAGAATGAATGAAAGAAAATATTTCATCAATAAATAATAAAGTATTATTAAGTGTTTTGAAAAAAAATAACCATTGGCCAAAGTATAAATCGATATTTTTTTTTCGTTTTTAAATTGGTATATTAGGCTACCATTGATAATGACCCTATGCCCTCCCCTACAAGGGCCTATGCCTCTACTTTATGATAGTATATTAAAAGATAAGTTTAAAATTTTTTCTAGGAGATTTTTAATTGTGGATTCGTATAATTTAAGAATATCTGTATGTAAGCAGCAGCTGATCTAAAACAATGCTGAATCTTGGAGATATTAAAAAAGTTTTTTATCATAAAAAAAGCGTGATGTATAGGTAACAATTTTAAAAGATCCATTTTTTAGGCCAAAAAAGGTAAATGTTTATTTAAAAAGTCCTGCAAGCACGGTCCGCCTATAGGTGAACCGAGCATAGAAAGTTTTTCCTTAGCCACAATAGAATATGTTTTAAAAATGGAATTTTGATCAAAGTTAGGGGGTTGTAAAACTTCGCATTTACCATCATTAAGTGTTAGATTTAGGGACGTACAAAAGTCTTTAATTATATTGATTGCTTTGGTTACTTCTTCATGGCTGCCTGCCAAAGTTGCATCATCGAGATACCATACATGTAATGAAAGGTTACACTGGTTATTGATTTGTTTTATTAGTTTTCGTATGCCACAACAAAATAATGGGGGTCCTAATGGATCACCTTGTTGAAGGCCTTCTGCGGATTTTATTACAAAGGAGCCATATTATATAATTGTAATAAAATAAATAAATAATTAATTGCTATGCAATTTATGTTTGTGTATTTACTAACAACTTTTGCATTCTTTTTTTTAATATAAATACTTATTTCTAAATTTTAGGCGGTTTGACATTAATGAATAATACTTAAAACTTGAAGATTCTTTTTTTTATTTAATAAATATGTATTCTGATTGACGATCGCCGCCCCCCCTAGGCATTCTCGCCCCTTCCCACCTTTGTCCCCCATAAATTGCATAGCAAATATGCTACTTTTTTACGGAGTATAAAAGAGTTTCCCCTTCCCTCCCCCCTTCCCTTTCCCTACTCCCATTCCCCCCTACCCCTTCCCACGAGGGCCGAAGGCCCGAGTATTTATATGGATTGAATTTATGTAATAAAATATCCCTTTTGAGAATTATAGTAACTAAATTAAAAAAGTTTTACTTTTAAACAAAACATAGCTATTTAAAAATTATAAATTTGTTATGCGCTTTTAATTATTTTGATTAAACTGCTTTTTTAGATACAAAGGTGAGAAACCATGGGCTTAGACAAGGGGGGGGGGGCAGGGAGCGGCGGCTGCCCCCCTCTAAATCCAAAAATTTGTTAAATATTCTAAATCATTATTGCCCCCCTCTAATTCTAATGCTGGCTACGCCCATGTGAGAAACCGTTAGTTGTTTTTATGTATTTAATGACTGCCGATCGATTTTTTATTATCAGATCTTTTCCTTTTTGACATTCATTTAAAAAACTACAAACTACCTTACAATTAAATAGACTCTTTGCATAATAAAAATAGTATATACTACTTTTGGAAACCTCAATTTGTTGCTAGCAAAAAACATTCGATTATTATTGAATCATGAAAAGAAGAAACGTTAAATTTAAAATTTTTTGATATAAGGTTTTGCTCTGTGTACGCATATAAAATCTTTAATTAATAAAATAATTAAACAACTTTGCTGTTTAAATAAAATTATACAAATAACACTTACAATTGTTTGCCTGGGAATTAGACATATAAATTAGGTTTCCCAGCAAGAACAAATTAAGATGGAATGAAAGATATGCCATATTTTTAGTAAAAGGGTTGGGTAAGTTTTAAAGATGATAACTTTGAACTGCCAAAATGAACTGCTTTAGCTTGTTTATGTTAACAGTTTGTTATTAACATTTCTTAATTTTATATAATTTATAATTGTAAACAATGCGCCGATAAAAAGGATCTTATGTTTATAGGCTCATTTTCTCAATAAAGTACATGGGCGTAGCCGGGGGAGGGGGGGGGGGCGGGGAAGACTGCCCCCCCTAATTTACGAGAAAAAAAATTGAATGCAAAAACATTGAAAAATTTAAAAAAAAATTATGTTTTGCCCCCCTATAATTGCTTTTAACCGTCTTGCCCCCCCCCCCTAATCCAAAACCTGGCACGCCAATGATAAAGTATATTATTATATATTTCTATATTGACTGCTCATTGAATCTCATATTATTTAATTAAAAAAGTACATACAATAGAATTAAATATATCTAAACGACAAAATACCTTTTAAGATAATTCTTGACTTAATAAAAATCAAGTCTTCACAAAGATACAGCATGATTAAAAATGAAAACCAAATATTATGATTAAATACAACTTTTTTTTAATATTTAATTTGTACTATAAATTTTATTCAGGGGCTTCACCCCTGGTGGGAGGGAGGTGGGAAAAATGAGGGGGGAAGGGGAAGGGGGAAGGGGAGGGGGGACAGGAGCTAAAGAGGAGGGGCGTTCGGAGCTGCGCCCCCAACACTATGCCGATGGTCCTTGGAGTTCGTTTTTTCGTTTTGGTACATTTGCCTATTTTGGGGTATTGTTTATTACGAAACTCATCTATACGTATAAAGTAACCATATTTGCTATGCAATTTATGGGCGAGAAAGGTGGGAAGGGGCAAAAATGACTATGGGGGGGGGCAATGGTCAAGCAGGGAGTCAGATAATACTCGTACAACATATTTTAAATATACTATTTTCATATAAATAACACAGGTTTACAAAAAAAATTATCCCGCTATCTAACCTATAATTATGATAGAAAATTTTGCGCTGATTAATAATGTGTTTTTAGTATTTTCCCAAAACCTCCCGTTTTTAAGATAAACTAGGTTTAAGGTGCAAAAAATGCCCATATTACCCCTTTTTGAGGCTCAATAGCCACGAAATTTTTAATTTATATCAAAAAATATTAATTTATTCCGGTAGATTAAAGTTTCATCTATACGTCCATTTTTTATTTTTTTAATATCATCCTTATATTTTTTTATATGCGTTTGCGTAAACCCCTTCTCTTATCAAATTCGTCCCACGATGTCTGGTAAACGGAGTACATTAGAGTTCATATTGCGTACGCGACGTTTACTAACACATATCTATCTCCCTTCACCTACGCTCCTCTCTTTCTCCTCCTATCCCGCCCCCTCATGTGTGGTTGGATAGATATGGGGGCGGGAGGGGAAGAGATGGAGAAAGGGAGAGAGAGATGTGTTAGTAAACAGCGCGTGTGTAGTATGAACTCTAATGTACTCCTTTTCACATAGCGGGACGAATTTTGATAAGGGGAAGGGGTTTACCTAAACGTAAATAAATTAAATATTGATAAAAAAAAATAATGGACGTATAGATGAAACTTCAATCTACAGGAATAAATTAATATTTTTTGATATAAACTAAAAATTTCGTGGCTATTGAGCCTTAAAAAGGGGTAAAATGGGCATTTTTTGCACCTTCAACCTCGTTTATCTAGAAAAGGGAGGTTTTGGAAAAAAAACTAAAAACACATTATTAATCAGCGCAAAATTCTCTATCAGAATTATAGGTTAGATAGCGGGATGAAATCACAAAGTCAATATTTGTAGAGCTGTGTAATTTAAGTATTAATAAATGTTTTATAGCATTTTTACAAAAATTTAGCCTTTTTAATATTTGTATGAAAAAAATAGGTCATCAGTTTGCATTTTTACTTAATTTCAGGAATAAGTTTTTTTTCGTTCATTCTTATTTATCAACTTCTAATTAATCAAAATGGCGAATGGAACGCGAATACAGGGTATTACCTTGGAAAGCCAATAGTCATCCTTCCAATACGTACAACTTTTAATTTAGAGTTTACTGTATAAATTTAAACAATTTGGTGTAGGCGACATAATTTGAATTATGTTTTATAAACGCAGGTTTTCGTTTTGATCCTTTATTTTAATAATTCAAATTGTCCGATAGGGTTATACAATAATGAATCAGATAAAGTTTCTCAATATATATTAAAGCATGGAATGGACGATGGCCGTGGAGAAGCAGTGTTCGCCTAACCAATCGGTTAGAATGAGGGACGTCAACGGTTTACAAACAAGGTATTGAGTTAGGGCCGTTTGTTTCTTCGTGGACAATCGCAGTTACTAGCAGAGAAGAATAAGATTCCGTCTACGGCGAAAGGAAGGTATCGGATTAAAGGAACGTCTGGCTTTTGTTAGATAATTGCCGCTGGACCTACGTGTCTAAAATGAGAAATAAACATCTCCCCCCGCAGGACTAACGTGTCCTGAACGAAAATTAAATATCTCCTCCCGCAGGACTAAATAACAAATTAAATAACTGACCAGAAAATTAAATAACTGATTATATCATGGTCAAATTTTCGCTATTTAAATCTTGTCGATGCACTTCTCAATTTGCATGAGAGATGCCAACAGTTCGATGTACCACACATCTCAATAAGAAAATGCCCTTTACAAATTCGTCTGTTTCTAATTAGTGCTTTAAACAAACCCTTAATCGCAGACGATAACTAAATTATTTCTCACGCCTAATGCAGATGAGAACTCGTTTCTCGTGCATAATTAAATTCCTGTAAAATCTTAATTAGCCAACTGTCAAATCTTAATTGGCCAAACTTTGACAACTGTCAAATCTTAATTGGCCCAACTACAACATTATGAATATAGACTATATTCAAATCATACGCGTATGTATTTGTATAGTATAAAAAACAAGAAAGCAACAATGAAATAGTAACATTTCATCTAATCTAGCGAGTAAAAGAATGGATTAGATCTCTTAAAGTGTCTGCCTTCACACCACGCTTTTTACATAATAAAAAACTATTTTAATATTTCAAAGATTCAGCACTGTTTTCGCTCTTCAAGTGCTTTTTTACACTCGGAAATTTTAAACCTCTTCGAACAAAATATTAAATCTATTTTACAATCTATTTTAAATATTAAATTCAATACTCATAGCTGGTTACAAGCTTCCCTACCAACCAAATCGGGTGGTTTAGGGATTCGCTCACCGGCCTCAATATCTCTAGTCTCCTTTATTTCATCTTATAAATCCGTACAAGATACCATTTTTAAGTTGTATCCGGTTAAAGAAGACCCGCTTCTACCCATTGCTTTAGCTACTTGGGAAAACAACACCAATCCCGAAACACCTTTGCCACAAACCTCACGACAAAGAGATTGGGATGCCGGACTTGTGTTGCACTCCGTTGATTATCTAATTTCGAGTCGCGATGCAAGTCAGTGTTCTAATTTAAGGTCGTTTTTGTTTGATGGCTCAGGTCACGAATGGCTAGAGGCCTACCCAAGCTGTCTCACCGGGATGATGCTGGAGGACTCGGAGCTTTCGTACTCCATAGCACTCCGGCTAGGGGTGAAATTTTCGAAGCCATTTACTTGCCGAAATTGCAGCATACTCGTAGACGAACAAGCCAGGCATCCCTTACACTGCCTGGCAAACAAATTCAAATATGCTAGACACAATAAGGCCAACGCCTTAATTCAAAGTGCCCTGAAGAGAGCAAAGATTCCATCCATCTTGGAGCCATCGGACCCCGCCTTGGAGGGACGTATGCGTCCTGATGGATCTTCTTTAGTCCCATGGAGCAATGGTCTTCACCTTAAATGGGACTTCACATGTATTGACCTATTTGCTTCCCTTAACTGCAACAATGATTCTTTAGCTGTTGCAGAGGGGCGGAAAACCAATAAATACAAAGCCCTATTATCCTCAAATATTTTTATTCCATTGGTTGCTTCGTGTTCAGGCACCTTTGGCAAACAGGCCTTAGCTTTTTTTAAAGAGGTTGGAAGACGTTCTTTCCCGTCTAAACATTCGGTACCCTTTTTACTAAAACAAAGACTTGGTATTCTTATAGCCAAGTACAACTTTAAATCGTTCGCGGATTCTTGGCCAATTTTGGAAGATCCCCTCGATGATGATATATCCGAATAGTGTATTATTTTATTCGGCGCATTTTGCCTTTTATATTTCATGTATTTATATTATATTACTGTCAGTGGATTTTTAACAACTAAACTTTTTAAATTAAAAAAAAAAAAAAAAAAAAATATTAGATGCGACGGTGAAATGAAGGTGAAAATTTTGCACTATATTCAGGGTTATGTTAATGGATAGCGGTTTTATTAGCAAAAAGGGACGGGGCAAACCAATTTGTAAAACTATAAATATAAAGAACCATGTAAGGGGTGTGGGGTGCGGTGAGACATGGGAAATAAATTATATAAGGGCAAAAATAGAATAAAAAATTTCGATATACACATTGACGAGGGATTTTTTCCATTGGTCAGCAGGACCAAAAAGCGCCTAAATACCTAACGGTGTAAAAAAATTAAAAAAATTTCCAATCGCACTTTGGCCAGTGGTCATTTTTTCCATTGGTCAGCAGAGGGCTAAATAGCTAGTCTATATTTATAATAAAAATAGATAAAAAAAATCGATTTTAATCTCACTTTGGCCAGTGGTCATCTTTTCTAAAGATCAGCAGACGGCCAAATAGCTAGCCAATAATTAGAATTTTGAGAAAAAAATTCGATTTTAATCTCACTTTGGCCAGTGATATTTTTTTTATTGGTAAGTAAGAAAACGGCCAGCTATAAATTTGATATACACTGTTTCGAATCACACATCAGCCAAAGGTCATTTTTTCCATTGGTCAGCAGGACACGGTCAAAAAGGATAAAATACATAAGAGACAAAAAAACGCAAAAAAAATTTCGATTAACAATTTGGCCAATGGTCATTTTTTTATTGGTCAGCAGTGAGCGTAAAGCCAAAAAGCCATATTATCAATGTTATTAACAAGAACAATATATTAATTATTAATTAAAAAAAAAATTAGCCCTCATCGAGATTTGAACCTACATCAGTAGAGGCATAGGCCTTTGCAGGGGAAGGGGGCACAGGGAGCCATAACCGTAGAGGCATAGGTCCTTGTGGGGGGGGCAGAGTAATTATTATCAATGTTAACTAAATATAAATTGCATATCAATTAAAAGCAATTCTAAAAACAAAAAAATATTTCAGTTCACACTTTGGACAATGGTAATGTTTTTCCATTGGTCAGTAGCCAGGAGACGGTCAAAAAGCCATATTATCAATGGTATTAACAAGAACAATACATTAATTTAAATAAAAATTTACCCTCGCCGAGATTTGAACCCACATCAGTAGATACAAGTTGGACAACGGACGGACGGACAACAAAAAGCGAGCCCATAAATAGCATAGCAATTAATATCAAATTTAGCAAAGGGCAATGAAAAAAATAAATTAATTTTAATCAACACGCCTATTATTTTAAACAAGTGCTCATAGTGTAAAAGTATATAAAAAGCAGCGACATGAAAAGCTTGAATGTTGTAGCGAAATATTGCCTAGTAACTAATAAAATAAATTATTGAAAACCATTTATGCAGCTAAATAACCATGAGAATTGCATAATGTTTAGAGAAGTAGGCGCTAATCATTGTTTATTGATTGTGGATTCGTTCCATAATAGGAAAGATTTTATTAGAATAAACAGGAAAAATCATAAATTTAGTATTTAGGAGCTAAGAGTTAAACACAAAAGCATGATATTAAAAAGACAAAATTTAATTTTTAAGCTTGAAATATATAAAATAGGTAAATTGAATGTAAAGCATCTAAAGACATTTTATACAAATATTTTTCTTTATTTGTATTCAGCCTTGATTAAAACATTTTCCAATTATCTCTTAATACATAACATATTTACACCGTAGAGGAAGGGGGAGAGGGGAAGGGGAGGAAGGGAAGGGAAAGGGGGAAGGGAAGGGGGGGGAGGGAGGGGCAGGAGGGAAGGGGTAACGAAACATATCTATACTCCGTACAAACGTTGCATATTTGCTATGCAATTTATGGGCGAGGGGAAGGGGCGAGAAAGGTGGGAAGAGGCGAGAGCCGGGGGGGGGGTGGAAGCAATGGTCAAGCAGGGAGTCAGATAATACTCGTACAACGTTATAGTTGTTTTATAAATATACTATTTTCATATTAATAATTCTCAAAAAATAAAGTATTAATAAATGTTTTATAGCAGGTTTTAAAAAAACTTAGCTTTTTAAATATTTGTATGAAAAAAAAACTAAGTTATTATTTTGTATTTTTTATACTTGAGTTTGGGGAATAGGTTTTCTTTCATTCATTCGTATTTATCAACTTCTAAATTAATCAGAATGACGAAAGGAACGCAGGGTATGATCTTGTAAAAGCCAATAGTCATCCTTCCAAAACGTACAACTTTCAATTTAGAGTTTTTTTGGTGCATAAACTTAAACAATTTGGTGTAGGCGACCCATAATATAAATTATGACTATAGACTCTATTCAAATCATGCCCATATGTTTAGTATATAAAAGATATTATAAAAACGAAAAATATTTTTAATCAGACTTTGGCCATTGATCATTTTTTTTATTGGTCAGACGGCTAAATAGCCTACAATTATAATATAGAAAAAAAATGCGATATACACTTTGGCCAGGGGTCGTTTTTTCTAATGGTTAGCAGACGGCCAAATACTAGCCAATATATAATCTAGGAAAATAATTAATTTTAATCTCACTTTGGCCAGTGGTCATTTTACTTATTGGTCAGTAGCCAACAAACGGCCAAATAGCCTATATTTATAATATAAAAAAATAAATTGATACACCTAGGCCAATGGTTATTTTTTCCATTGGTCAGCAGTCAGGAGACGGTCAAGAAGGATATAAATACATTACATAAGAGACAAAAAAACGAAAAAAATAATTTCGATTCACACTTTGGTTAATGGTCTCTAATGGTCAGCAGCCAGCGGACGGCCAAAAACCCAATATTATCAATGTAATTAACAAGAACAATATATAAATTTAAAAAAAAATATGCCCTCGCCGAGATTCGAACCCACATTAGTAGAGGCATAGGCCTTTGTAGGGGGGGGGGCACAACCACCAATATCAGTAGAGGCATGGGCCCTTGTGGGGGGGGGGGGCACAGGGAAATTATCAATGTTAATCAAATATAGCAATTCAAAAAACGAAAATAAAATTTCGATTCACACTTTGGCCCATGGTGATTTTTCCTTTTGATCAGCAGCCAGCTGAGGGCCAAAAAGCCAATATTATCAATGGTATTAACAACAACAATATATTAATTAAAAAAAACCCACATCAGTAGAGTCATAGGCCTTTGTAGGGGAGGAGGGCACAGGGACCCATATCAGTAGAGGCATAGGCCCTTGTAGGGGGGCATAGGGTGATTATCAATGTTAACCAAATATAGCAATTTAAGAAACTGAAAAAACATTTCTATTCACACTATGGCCAATGATCATTTTTTCATTGAACAGTAGCCACGACACGGTCAAAAAGTCATATTATTAATGGTATTAGCAAGAACAATATATTAATTTAAACACGGTCAAAAAGTCATATTATTGTATTAGCAAGAACAATATATTAATCTAAACAAAAATTGCCCTCGCCGGGATTCGAACCCACATCAGTAAAAATTACGAGTTGTACGGACGGACAACGAAAAGCGAGCTTATAAATTGCATAGCAATTATTATTTGATTTACACTTTGGCCAATGGTCATTTTATTCATTTGTCAGCAGATAGCGGACGGCCAAAGTCAAATTATCAATGGTATTAACAACAACAATATATTAATTTCAAAAAAAAAACCACATCAGTAGAGGCATAGGCCTTTGTAGGGGGGGGGGGGGGGGGGCTAGAGGTGTGCACTGATCAAATTTTTTTGATCCGATCCGATCCGAGGGGTTTTTGAAAAATTTTATATCCATCCGATCCGATCCGAGTTTTTTAAAATCTAAATCCGATCCGATCCGAAATTTTTAAATTAAAATTTTACGAACCTTTTATTGATGATTAAATTCAAAATACATAAAAATAAGGTATAGCAATTTTAATAGACACGAAATAAATATAAATTTTATTTGACTAATTCCATATTATCATATAAAAATAATAATAAAGAATCTAATTTTTCTGGTTTAATTCGCGTTCTTCTATCTTCTAATGTTTTTCCAGCCACTAAGAAATTTCTTTCCGAAGTGGTAGAGGTAGCAGGTATAGCTAAAACTTTATTTGCCAGCTAATAAAGCCTTGGCAGGACTGTTTGATATGAAACCGACCATTTCAGCAAATCTTTTTTGGAATCATATTTGCAATCTTCATTTCAAAGATAATTATGAAAAGGTATACTAAAAATTATTAATTTAATTAATTAGAACTTATTATCGTATATTTTAAATTTGAAAATTCGATCCGATTTGAATAATAAAATGTTGATCCGATCCGATCCGATCCGACTTCCAAAAATTAAAATGTTAATCCGATCCGATCCGAGTTCGGACGGAGCGGATCGGATCGGATGTTGGATCGGATTGATCCGTGCACACCTCTAGGGGGGAACAGGGACCCATCAGTAGAGGCATAGGCCCTTGTAGGGGGGCATAGGGTAATTATCAATGTTAACCAAATATAGCAATTTAAAAAACGGTAATAACATTTCTATTCACACTTTGGCCAATGATCATTTTTTCATTGAACAGTAGCCACGACACTGTCAAAAAGTCATATTATTAATGGTATTAGCAAGAACAATATATTAATTTAAACAAAAATTGCCCTCGCCGGGATTCGAACCCACATCAGTAAAAATTACAAGTTGGACGGACGGACGGACGGACGGACGGACAACAAAAAGCGAGCTTATAAATTGCATAGCAATTATTATTTGATTTACACTTTGGCCAATGGTCATTTTTTTCATTGGTCAGCAGCCAGCGGACGGCCAAAAAGTCATATTATCAATGGTATAAACAAGAATAATATATTAATTAAAAAATAAAAAAAATTTGCCCTCTCCGGGATTTGAACCTACATCAGTAGAGGCAAAAGCCTTTGTGGGGGGGGGCACAGGGACCCATATCAGTAGAGGCATAGGCTCTTGTAGGGGGGCATAGGTAATTATCAATGTTAACCTAATATAGCAATTCAAATAAATAAATTCGATTTATACTTTAGCCAATGGTCATTTTTTCATTGGTCAGTAGCCAGAACTAGAGACCTGCACAGCGCGGCCCGACCCGCGAGCCGTGCTTGGACGGGCTTCTGCTCAAAAATAAAACAACCATGGACGGGCCTTAATATAACTTAACGGGCTGGGCAGGGCCTAAATATACTTAAAGTTCGTTAAAAGCCTGTTACAAAATTAATTAGATTTAGTATAAAGAAATGTTTTTTGATGTTCTAATTTATAATTATTTTATGTATATTGAATTAACAAGAAATGTTAAATTTTATTTCCATCTTAGCTCTTTAATTCATCAATATCTCAACTCGCATTAATAATGTTAAAGATATTTATACACGTAATCTCATGGGCGTTGCCATTTTAAATTAGAGGGGGGGGCAGTTTACGTAGGGCAAAAATTGTTTTTTAGATCAAGAATTTTTGGATTTGGAGGAAAGCTGCTGCCCATCTTTGCCTCCCCAATTTATACCCTATACCAAAATTGTGTGAATTATTTTATTATTATGTAAGATTATTAATTGCTGTGCAATTTATGGTGCCGCTTTTGGTTATCCGTCCGTTGTCCGTCCGTCATGTCCAACTTGTAATTTTTCAATTATTGCTGTGGAAATTAGTACTGGTTTAAATAGCTGTGGACTTATGCTTCTGTAAAAGACTTTTATTTTGCTTTCGCAAACACACTAACTAATGACCGCTGATTGACATTCCTTTTTTCGATTTTGCCCGAGCTTAAATATTATTGTTTTTGTGGCCGACTGATTACTAACTATATTTTTTCTTTTGGCAACTTGTCTAGGTTTTTGCTATTTATCGGATAATTGCGAAACTGGTTAAATAATTTCCTGAAAATTAATAAGGACCGTTGCTTTTATATATACACTCATTAACAAATTTACTTTAAAATTTATTTCATCAAGTTACTTTTGTAAAATAGCACTGTTTTTTCATTTTTAACAAGAATTTAAAAATTTAAATTAGTGGAAAAGCAAAGAAGCCAAGTAACTATAACTTTAATAAAAACATTATAACCTTAAATAAGTGTTTTAAATGTTTATTTGGCATATGTAGTTTTATGTCCCGAAGTGCCACTTGTTAAAAAAAAATTTTCTTGTAAGTCGCCTCTTAAAAGATAGAAGAACTTGTCTGATCGGGAATTGTTTTTTATTATTTTTACATTATTTTTATTAACGTTTTTATATAAATTTTAACATATCAAAAAAAAAATTTAAAAAATAATTTTTACGGGCCCGGGCCGGGCTTGGGCCTGGTATAAAATTTGCGGGCCGGGCCCTGGCTTATAGATTAGTATTTTGACGGGCCCGGGCCGGGCCGGTCTTTTAAATTTTTATTACTGGCGGGCCGACTGACCGAAACAGGCCCGTTGCAGGTCTCTCCAGGACACGGTCAAAAAGGATATAAATACAAAAGAGACGATAAAAAACGGGAAAAAATATATTCAGATTTGGCCTATGGTCATTTTTTTATTGGTCAGTAGCCAGGACACGGTCAAAAAGTCATATTATCAATGGTATTAACAAGAACAATATATTAATTTAAAAAATAATTAAAAAAATTAACCCTCTCCATATTTCGAACCCACATCAGTAGAGGCATAAGCCTTTGTGAGGGGGGGGGGCACAGGGGCCCATATCAGTAGAGGCATAGGCCCTTCTAGGGGAGGACATAGGGTAATTTATCAATGTTAACCTAATTTACCAATCCAAAAAAAAATTTCGAATCACAATTTGGCCAGGTAATTTTTTTCATTGGTCAGTAGCCAGGACACGTTCAAAAATTCATATTATCAGTGGTATTAACAAGAACAATATATTAATTTAATTTAAAAAAAAATTTGCCCTCTCCGGGTATCGAGTTAGCAATTAAGACATGTTGGACGGAAAACGAACGGACGGGAGAACGGACAACAAATAACGAGCCCATAAATTGCATTGCAATTAAAAATTTGCCGTCGCCGGGATTCGAACCCACATCAGAAGATACAAGTTGGACGGACAGACGGACAACAAAAAGCGAGCCATAAATTGCATGGCAATTAATTGTAGTCAAATTTTGAAATTACCAAGCATGTAGCAAAATTTATTAGAGACATGCTTTTTTTATCATATTCTAGCCCGAGCTACTCTATCGTCTTCTATCATGATAATTGGTATTAAATTTAGTCAGCATTAATTTTGGTTTAAGAATATTCCCTTTTACCAATTTAGGTATTTAAGTCAAAATAAAAGGCTAGAGCAAACAATGCTCTTGCTTAAATATGTTGAATTTTATTAATTTTTCTACTAGATTAGGGCAAAATTTTTAAATTTATAAGCTGTATAAAACATAAAAATCCCTTGTAGGTAACTTTACTTAAATAGAGGGCTTAACTTTTTCTTTCTATGAGTGTTTATCACAGGCTGGTGGTCAGTCCATTCCAGATTCCACATTAAATTTCCAATGTCTTTAGATATACACATATCAATTTATCTTGTATATTTTTTTATCGTGCTTTATTTTATGATTTCCTTTCTCTTTTCCCTGTAAATTTTATCTTCTCAATTTTTTCTGGCGTAGCTATCGTCCCTTCTTTCTACACGGCCATACAATCTTAGTATATTTGTTATTTGTCTTCATAGATGTTGTACACAGATTTTCCCTTATTTCTTCATTACGTTAGTGTTCCTTTTTGCTTGCTTCTAACGTCCATCTCAGCATTCTCATCTACATGGACGCTAGGCGTTGCTCTACTCTATTACGTATAGCCCATGATTAGACTATTGGCTATATGATGGATATAGTGCGCCTTTGGGTCTTGTTGAAATCTTTTGTCACACAAAACGACTCTTCTTAAGCCATCCAGCATTTATCCTTGCTTGGATTTCTTTATCCATTCAACCATCCGCTTGAAGGATTGATCTTGGATATTTGAAGACTTTACGCTTTTAAGTTCCCATTGGCCTAATGTAAGGGATGCACATTGCTAATTTCATCTGATTATAACTTTGTGTTTTCTTTCAATCTACCCTGAGAACACTTTGTTCTATTACATTTACTTATCTATCTAAAATATTATCCATGTTGTTCCCTTTTGGCACAGAGGATTATATCGTCTGCAAAGATAATTGCCAAGAGAGTTTAGACGCCCAAATCCTTTATAATAATATCCATTATAATTATAAAAGGAAGGGACTAATATTTGAACCATAATGGACTCCAGTGTTGATGGCAAAATTCTGTTAAGTTCCCATCGTAGTTCTAACGAACGTTCTATTTCTCTTGTTTATTCTTTTAATGGCTCCCCGGTACAATTCTGACACCATGTTTATTTAAAACATTTCTAAACTGATATCATGAGGATTTTATTAAACGCTATTTCTAGATCAATGAAACACCTGTGAAAATCTTTCTCCCTTTTTCTAAACCTTTCTATTAATTTTGTAACACTATTCAGGGGACCTGCTGTAGTCCTCTCCGGTATGAATCCAAATTGGTTGTAAATCAAGGAGACCAGCGATGCTCTCACCGAATAAGTTTTTTTCTCCTTTCTATAACATTTTGGCATTATAATAATCAATAATAATGTTTGTAATCTTAAACTTATATTACAAATGAATGGCGATCAGCTTATGTATAATCAAATTTATTAAATATAGGTTATTTTGGGCTAGGTAAAATAATGGCACTTGTGTAGTGAAAAAGTGCAGTTAAGAAAGAAGGAATAATGAGAACATTAAAGGAATCTCATCCCATATGTAAGTTTAACATTAAATTATTCAATAAAATAAATAGTGTGTAATTTGATGCCATAAACATGGCGGCCGACACCCACTGAATAATTATGAGCTGTTCGCAAGCCTTTTGCGTTGTTAGTTTATGTTTAGTATACAATTAAAACACTTGATACTCATAATGTCTTTTTTTAAATACGAATTAAGTAATTAAGAATGACAAATTTTTGGTCAAATCGCAATTTATTTAGGACCTTATACAAAAAAAATGAAGGTGCCAAATCTAACTTTTCATATTATATATACAACAACCAAATTTTGTCATACCAGGAACCAGCCTTCCAGAGTCGGCCAAACAACGAGATTGCGATGCCAGTATAGTATCGCGCTCTGTCGCTTACTTACTTTCGAGTTGTGATACTGTGCAGCATTTTAATCTCAGGTCACTTACGACCGACTCTGGTCACGAATGGCTTGAATGTATCCAAACTAAACACTCAATGAAGGTGTCAAATCTCAACTTTTTCATAATATATATACAACCACCTTGTCATACCAGGCACCAGCCCTCCAGAGTCGCCCAAATAACGAGATTGGGATGCCAGTATAGTATCGCGCTCCGTCGCATACCTATTTTCGAGTTGTGATATGTGCAGCATTTTAATCTCAGGTCACTTACGACCGACTCTGGTCACGAATGGCTTGAATGTATCCCAAGTAAACACTCAAGACTTCTGCTTTCAAGTCCAGAAGTTTCGTATGCAATAGCTCATCGCCTAGGTATTAAAGTTACCATAGGATATTCCTGCAAAAATTGCAATAAGGAAATAGATATCTGGGCCATCACCCACTCCATTGCAAGGTAAACAAATATCGCTTTATCTGTCATCAAAAGATAAACCTTTTGATCAATCGGCTTTAAAAAAGGCCGGCACTCCTTCCATCCTCGAACCATCCGATCCTTCTTTAGAAGGTAGAATGCGTCCCGACGGAGGGTCTATGATCCCTGCGAGGATGTTAAGTTCCTAACTTGGGACTTTACCTGCATTGATATCTTCGCGCCAAATAATAATAATTATAACCCATTTTCTTGTGCCGAAGATCGTAAAACACTCAAATACCGAGCCATAGCTCATTCTAAAATTTTTATTCCAATAGTAGCTTCCTGTTCGGCTACTTTTGGCAAAAAAGCATTAACATTTTTTAAATCGATAGGAAAGATTTTCCAAAGCTAAATACTCACCCAGCTTATTTTACGCCAAAAAATCGGCATTTTGATAGCTAAATATAATTACAAATCTTTATCTGAAACAGGGCCTCTGATGGCTATTGACGAATTTGATGAATAGTTTTTATTTATAATATTATTTTATGCTCGTTTATTGTATATTTCACCTAATAAAAGCATAAAAAAATCAAAGCTCATGTGCATTGTGTCAAGAAAGATTGCATGTTAATGTAATGAATAGGTCTGGACGACCGTTGTTAGGAACATAGGCAATCGAAATTCTAGTAAATAATAATGTAAAATGGTTTTAGTTTTTGCCCTAAATCCGTTTGAGGTAATAAGATGTCGCTTTCCTAAGCCTAAGGGTTTATTGGGAGGGGAGACTCTTTATTAAAGGTATATAATAAAGTGAGTGAAAAGAAAAGAGTTCGAAGAGTGATGAAGAAGTGTTTTAAACGCCTTTAAATAATCGCGAATTAATTGAATAAATCAGTTACATTTAGTGGTGCATCCGCGATGTATGTGATTGGTAAATTAACGTCGCTAGTTAGGTAATGTAAATGAGTCAATTAAGTTTCAAGACATAAGTAATATGCCGCGAGCAAAATAGTAATTGACGCAACAGGTTATTAACTCCAACTTAGCAGTAAATGATTTATTCAAAGTATCCTCCTATAGTTTTGTTAGCATCTTATACATGATTATAACCTTAATTCAACATCCAGTGTCATGATAATGGATGTTGAATTAATGAATCTTGTTTAAAATTTTTCTCTTAAAATAATGTATTTAATAAGGTAAGCTCGATATTCGCATATTTAAATAATTCTGATAATCAAACGGCAAAGTATAATAAATTACTATATTTTACTAAGTTTTTTAACAATGACGTTTTAATTAAAATTGTATTACCAAGTGTATATATACAAAATAAGGTTTTGGTTAAAAAAAAATAAGGTAAATCAAAACAAAGAAAGTTGATTTAAAATGCGTATGACCAATAATAAATAAAGTTACGTTTTTTGTCACATTAAGAATATTTGATTAATGGGAAATTACAATTAAACTTCAAAATGTTTACATTAGTAATCTATATATATAAAAATGTAACCCCGTTTTCTTTATTCTCAAGTAACTTTTAAAGCTCTCGACCGATTGCCACGAAGTTTAGCTAGATCATTACATTAGCATCCTAGATGGTTTATATTTATTTTTTTTCGACTTGCGACACCTTTAACACTGTTTTATGGTAGTGCTTACCGTTATCTAGAGGCTGAGAGATACAACGTTTTTATACTTATTTATATGTATGCTGCTACTTATTGCCTTAAAAAAGCTTTTCGACGGTGGCCTTGTCGTTTGTGTATCCATTTTTTACTCAACTACGCCAGTTTTTTTGACATATATAAGCCTGTGACAAATAAATATTCTCGATACCCTAAAACATCACCATTTTTTTAAATAAAAATAACGCGCGCTTTTGCAAACATTCTCACGTTCGTTCTTTTTTCGTTAAGCAGTTGCCACATATTCGCTTTATTTTCTCGCAAAATTGATTAATGAAATTTAACAATTGGTCCTTCATTATTTTATGCCTATATTGTGGGTTATACTAGTTTCAATTAGTCGTCAGACCAATGATATACATCAATGTGGATCAGGTAAGTTTTAAATTACAATATAACGAGCATGAAATTTACTTTTTATTAACCCAAATTAATTATAATGATTAATGTTTTTGTTAACAATTGCACCGTTTTGAAATAAGTTTTAATGTTCATCATCCATATTTATAAGTCATACAACAAATTAGCTTTGCTCTAAAACATATTACATGTTTAATATAGTATATACTAAAAATTAGTTAAATTAGAGAGTTAGTTGGTCGAGCTACGACCCCTGTCCTGATACATGTGATTTGCCAACCTTTAGACATATTATCATGATATGTTATGATAGCCAAGGCACTAATGTATGCCCCAAACCGGGTTCTAGAGTAATAGTATGTCCATGTAATGCCCACTATAAATTTTAGCTACACATTATACTTTTAAAAATATTTGATTTATTCATAAAGTAATTTTCTATAAATTTTATGAAATTTAAAGGTATAACATAACTTACTATTAGTATAAAAATTGTTTAACCTGTTTTTATATAACGTTTATAAGAGTACTGGGCATTTATCAAATATAACTGCTAAGCAATTGAATAGTATTGACCAAAAAAATTAAATATGATTATAAAGTTTTTAATCCTAGCTGATTTATGCTCAATAACGCGGTGATTTAATAAAAGTCAAATTTATTTGTTAATATTTAATCAAATCCTGTTTCCATGCTAAGGGGTTTTATAGTGATCAATATTATGTTACCTGAACATTTTTTTAAACAGCCGCTTAGTTATTGTAGGAGTAGTTATAGTTCCTTAAATTTTTTGTTTGTTAGATTATTGTATCATGAATGATAACTATTTATTAGTGATAAAACAACTAAGACATAATTTTACATAAATTCAATGATAAGGTTTTATAACAATTAAAAGACATAATTAATAAAATAAATGAAGAAGGGCATATGTTAAAGAATTGTATATCGTATTAATCATAAATTGAAATTATTCGTTATTACAATAACTAACAAAACTTTGTGTGTCATTATATGAAGGCTTTCTTAAAGAAAGACTGTTAAAAGCTGCCAAACTTAAAGAACTTCTCGCTTCGTATTCTGGATGGTCATAATTAGGCTTAAAATAAAATTTGATTTCACTTTGATTTTCGGACGCATTGGATCGACTTTTCCACAATTCTAATATTAATGCAGAAGACGCATTTGGTGTATCATCCAGTGTTATATTATAAAAACTAAGTAGATTAACAATTTGATAATCGTGAGCAACGTAGATATATAAATTTTTTGTCCTTTGGGTGAAACTGTTATTAAATCTGGATTTAAAATCTTGAATTAAAATGATATAATAAGTTATCAAGCGCGCGACTCTCGTTTGAGGTGTAATTGAAGAAAGATAACGTTAGGTGAGCCAAGTTAGTGTAACTACTTTGATTGGCCCACGCAGGCAAACTTATTTCATTTCCGTTCAAGCTCTTTAGCACCTCAAATATCCTGGCAGGCAATGCATAGTCTAGGATACCTTCGCCCGTATAATTTTGTAGCGAAAGCAAGAAAGCCGTTTGGTTTATCAATAATTTTTTGTATTCCCTAATATTCGATCGGGAAATGTTCTGCATACCTTGACTCAGTTTTCTACAATGTGCAAGGGTGCCCATTAAAACCCAGGTCTCTAACAAAGTTGTCATATTATTGGATATTATGCCTGACCACTCATAGGGTAGTGTTTTGTTTATAGCCAATATATTCATATGGTCCTGAGTTAAAAAATAGTTGGAATCATTGTTGCTGATTCCGATTAAGATGGCCAACATGCTCGTAATAGTTCTGTTTGAGTTTGTGGATAACAAATGAGTATTGAAATTAGATGGTGCCGGAGCCAAGTGAAGATCATGGTTTCCAAAATATTTAGACCTTATAAAAGTACCTAGCTGATAGCTTTGATTAATTCCGACATTTGTGATTTGCCATATCCATAAGGCCACCTTTGTTCCGATATATTATACGATGCATATGTATACTCCGGAATGATAGCTCTAGCCCCGTGCCTCGTCACGCATATAACTGCGAGAAGTTCGGCTAAAAATAAATATAGTGAAAATAATATTTTAGGATTGGGCAGTATGCCTAAAAGCAATTAATTATATACATTCAATTTTATTTATAATACCTTTTCATGTATCCGATTATTAATTTTAATTTAATTGTATAAGATTAATTGTAATACTTTTTAATACATATATGATTTTTAAATTAGCAATTTAAATTAAACATTAGATTTTATTTATTTATTGTTTTATTAATCTCAAGTTTACAACAAGTAATTGCCATTTATTTTAATTGAAATAGATTGCAATCAAAAAGACCTTTTATTAATTTTGAATCTTCGGTCGAGTCTAAGATTATGACTACTTTTGCAATATCATCAAGCTTTTCAAAATTAAGAGTTATTTAAATAATATATGCTTTAAATATTAATTTTGTTTTTTATATTTTCCTTAACTTATTTTAATCTCAGTTTATAATTTTTACCTCCTGGAAATATTAATATCGACTATTTTGCCTTTTTATGCATTAAAAATTATATCTTAGAAGATTTTAAAATTATTATACACCTCGATTGAGCTGGAACTACACATACAGTCAGGTTTAAAGTAAAATTTAGCCTTACTGTTCGCTTTTTGAGGCACTAATTGGGCATGTTTTGAAATTAGTCAACATGTATATTCTTACCCTTTGATCTAACTTAGCTAAACCTAACTTACTCATGCACAATTAGTAATTAATATGATGTGAAAATGTATCTCTATTTAAAATTAGGGTTTATTAAAATTAATTGCTATGCAATATATGGGCTCGCTTTTTGTTGTCCGTCCGTTGTTCGTCCGTCCGTCCGTCCACCAAGTTATTTTCCCCGGCTTTCTGACTTGCAGGTTTGAGTTCAAGCCCAGGAGAGGACAAATTTTTTTTTTAAATTAAATTAATATTTTGTTTTTGTTAACACCATTGATAATATGACTTTTTTACCGTCCGCTGGCTCCTGACCAATGAAAAAATGACCATTGGCCACATAAATCTAATTTTTTTTCCGTTTTTGAATTGGTATATTAGGTTAACATTGATAAATACTAGAGATGCACCGATACCACTATTTTATGCCGATACCGATACCAGCCGATACTTAAGATTTTTTTGCCGATACCGATACCATGCCGATACTTATAATAAAAAAAAATTTTATACTAAAAAATATATGCAAATTAAATATTTCTACAATTGAAAAGGGTTGTGAGTCCAATGCAATCATTTCAGCAATTAATTGAGTAATACTCTCTGCTTTATCATGTGCACTATCCCACATTTTATTAAGCTCAATCACTTCTTTTAATGTAGATTGAATACCAGAAGCTGGTTTTTGTTTATCCAAATTAATCTTTTTTGTATTAATATCACTTTCATTTTTAAGAACACTGCGAAATTCGATTGGATGTCTACCTTTTAAATGTTTCCTTAAATTTGAAGTATTAAAGGAATGTTTGTTTTTGCCCCCACGACTTATTTTAGCTTTGCATAATTCACAGATTACAAATTTTTCATCTGCTGACACAACAAAATAACTCCATAGTGTATCTAAAGAATCCATCTAAGGCTTAATATTAATATATAATAATTTTTAAAATAAAACAATATTTACTTAAAAGCGCAGTTATTCGGAACAGATGGTCAATGAGTTTATTATACTCCACATAGAAATATTTATAGCCAATCAAATGAAACAATTTTCAAAAAATTTAAAAAGTCCTCTATTTTTTAATGGTAGGAGATACTATAAATATTATTTTTTGAGTTTCATATTGAAAAAGGTATCGGCTTGGTAATTGCCGATACTAAGCAAAGTATCGGGCCGATTCATTTGGCAAGGTATCGGCGCCGATACCATGCCGATACTTGGTATCGGTGCATCTCTAATAAATACCCTATGTCCTTCCGTAGAAGGGCCTATGCCTCTACTGATGTGGGTTCGAATCCCGGCGAGGGCAAATTCTTAATTGCTGGTTCGAATCCCGGAGAGGGCAAAATTTTTTTTTTTTTAATTAATTAATATATTGTTCCAGTTAATACCATTGATAATATGACTTTTTGACCTTCCGCTGGCTACTGACCAATGAAAAAAATCACCATTGGCCAAATTGTGAATCGAAATTTTTTTCGTCTTTTTTCAAATTAATATATTGTTTTTGTTAATACCATTGATAATGTGACTTTTTGGCCGTCCGCTGGCTACTGACCAATGGGTATAAATCAATTTTTTTCTTTTTTTTTGACTCGTTTGCATTTATAGACCGTCTCTTGGTACTGACCAATGGAAAAAAATGACCATTGGCCAAAGTGTGATTTGAAATTTTTTTCGTCTCTTTTATTTTACATTTTAACAATTTTCGCATTGATACCCATCCTTAAATGACTATTTTTAAGTAGCTAAAATTTCAAAAAATATCAGTTTGCCCCTCCCTAAATCATTATTGTGTCCCCCTAATTCTAATGCTAGCTACGCCCATGTTAACTGGAAATATTTCCTGACTTTGAATATAATCAAGGAATTTGTTGTATTTTTCTATTTCAATCATTTTTAAAAATGGTAGATTTTGTCCCTTCACCTATTTATTTTAAAATTTATTTTTAAATATCTTTTTGGGTTTAGCTAGCCTTTACAAAGCTTTACTATATCAGTCCTCTTTATTAATACAACTTTTTTTATTCATTCTAAAGCTTAAAATTATTTATTTTGCCGATATGACATTATTAGTTTACTTAGGAAACCTTTTTAATTGCTGCCAAAATTCGTGTCATCGCAGGCACAGTATTTATTGGTTTTTTCCTCCTCACTTTCTAATATAATAATTCTAGCAGAGAGGGAAATCAATGGGAAAAGTCAATTCTTAAAATCGATAATTCGAATCAATTAATTGTTATGCGATTTATGGGCTGGATCTTTTTTAAAATATTAATGATCGTAACCTAGCCCTAAATATAGCATTAAGATGGCAACCTAAATGAAATTGGCTATTTTATATTAAAAACATGAGGATTATTATATTTATTTAAAATACGTATTTCTACATTTTAGACGGATTAACTATTTGCGTTCCTTTCGTAATTTTGATTAATTTAGAAGTTGATAAATAAGAATGAATGAAAGAAAATATTTCATCAATAAATAATAAAGTATTATTAAGTGTTTTGAAAAAAAATAACCATTGGCCAAAGTATAAATCGATATTTTTTTTTCGTTTTTAAATTGGTATATTAGGCTACCATTGATAATGACCCTATGCCCTCCCCTACAAGGGCCTATGCCTCTACTTTATGATAGTATATTAAAAGATAAGTTTAAAATTTTTTCTAGGAGATTTTTAATTGTGGATTCGTATAATTTAAGAATATCTGTATGTAAGCAGCAGCTGATCTAAAACAATGCTGAATCTTGGAGATATTAAAAAAGTTTTTTATCATAAAAAAAGCGTGATGTATAGGTAACAATTTTAAAAGATCCATTTTTTAGGCCAAAAAAGGTAAATGTTTATTTAAAAAGTCCTGCAAGCACGGTCCGCCTATAGGTGAACCGAGCATAGAAAGTTTTTCCTTAGCCACAATAGAATATGTTTTAAAAATGGAATTTTGATCAAAGTTAGGGGGTTGTAAAACTTCGCATTTACCATCATTAAGTGTTAGATTTAGGGACGTACAAAAGTCTTTAATTATATTGATTGCTTTGGTTACTTCTTCATGGCTGCCTGCCAAAGTTGCATCATCGAGATACCATACATGTAATGAAAGGTTACACTGGTTATTGATTTGTTTTATTAGTTTTCGTATGCCACAACAAAATAATGGGGGTCCTAATGGATCACCTTGTTGAAGGCCTTCTGCGGATTTTATTACAAAGGAGCCATATTATATAATTGTAATAAAATAAATAAATAATTAATTGCTATGCAATTTATGTTTGTGTATTTACTAACAACTTTTGCATTCTTTTTTTTAATATAAATACTTATTTCTAAATTTTAGGCGGTTTGACATTAATGAATAATACTTAAAACTTGAAGATTCTTTTTTTTATTTAATAAATATGTATTCTGATTGACGATCGCCGCCCCCCCCTAGGCATTCTCGCCCCTTCCCACCTTTGTCCCCCATAAATTGCATAGCAAATATGCTACTTTTTTACGGAGTATAAAAGAGTTTCCCCTTCCCTCCCCCCTTCCCTTTCCCTACTCCCATTCCCCCTACCCCTTCCCACGAGGGCCGAAGGCCCGAGTATTTATATGGATTGAATTTATGTAATAAAATATCCCTTTTGAGAATTATAGTAACTAAATTAAAAAAGTTTTACTTTTAAACAAAACATAGCTATTTAAAAATTATAAATTTGTTATGCGCTTTTAATTATTTTGATTAAACTGCTTTTTTAGATACAAAGGTGAGAAACCATGGGCTTAGACAAGGGGGGGGGGGGGCAGGGAGCGGCGGCTGCCCCCCTCTAAATCCAAAAATTTGTTAAATATTCTAAATCATTATTGCCCCCCTCTAATTCTAATGCTGGCTACGCCCATGTGAGAAACCGTTAGTTGTTTTTATGTATTTAATGACTGCCGATCGATTTTTTATTATCAGATCTTTTCCTTTTTGACATTCATTTAAAAAACTACAAACTACCTTACAATTAAATAGACTCTTTGCATATTAAAAATAGTATATACTACTTTTGGAAACCTCAATTTGTTGCTAGCAAAAAACATTCGATTATTATTGAATCATGAAAAGAAGAAACGTTAAATTTAAAATTTTTTGATATAAGGTTTTGCTCTGTGTACGCATATAAAATCTTTAATTAATAAAATAATTAAACAACTTTGCTGTTTAAATAAAATTATACAAATAACACTTACAATTGTTTGCCTGGGAATTAGACATATAAATTAGGTTTCCCAGCAAGAACAAATTAAGATGGAATGAAAGATATGCCATATTATTAGTAAAAGGGTTGGGTAAGTTTTAAAGATGATAACTTTGAACTGCCAAAATGAACTGCTTTAGCTTGTTTATGTTAACAGTTTGTTATTAACATTTCTTAATTTTATATAATTTATAATTGTAAACAATGCGCCGATAAAAAGGATCTTATGTTTATAGGCTCATTTTCTCAATAAAGTACATGGGCGTAGCCGGGGGAGGGGGGGGCGGGGAAGACTGCCCCCCCTAATTTACGAGAAAAAAAATTCAATGCAAAAACATTGAAAAATTTAAAAAAAAATTATGTTTTGCCCCCCTATAATTGCTTTTAACCGTCTTGCCCCCCCCCCCTAATCCAAAACCTGGCACGCCAATGATAAAGTATATTATTATATATTTCTATATTGACTGCTCATTGAATCTCATATTATTTAATTAAAAAAGTACATACAATAGAATTAAATATATCTAAACGACAAAATACCTTTTAAGATAATTCTTGACTTAATAAAAATCAAGTCTTCACAAAGATACAGCATGATTAAAAATGAAAACCAAATATTATGATTAAATACAACTTTTTTTAATATTTAATTTGTACTATAAATTTTATTCAGGGGCTTCACCCCTGGTGGGAGGGAGGTGGGAAAAATGAGGGGGGAAGGGGAAGGGGGAAGGGGAGGGGGGACAGGAGCTAAAGAGGAGGGGCGTTCGGAGCTGCGCCCCCAACACTATGCCGATGGTCCTTGGAGTTCGTTTTTTCGTTTTGGTACATTTGCCTATTTTGGGGTATTGTTTATTACGAAACTCATCTATACGTATAAAGGTACCATATTTGCTATGCAATTTATGGGCGAGAAAGGTGGGAAGGGGCAAAAATGACTATGGGGGGGGGGGCAATGGTCAAGCAGGGAGTCAGATAATACTCGTACAACATATTTTAAATATACTATTTTCATATAAATAACACAGGTTTACAAAAAAAATTATCCCGCTATCTAACCTATAATTATGATAGAAAATTTTGCGCTGATTAATAATGTGTTTTTAGTATTTTCCCAAAACCTCCCGTTTTTAAGATAAACTAGGTTTAAGGTGCAAAAAATGCCCATATTACCCCTTTTTGAGGCTCAATAGCCACGAAATTTTTAATTTATATCAAAAAATATTAATTTATTCCGGTAGATTAAAGTTTCATCTATACGTCCATTTTTTATTTTTTTAATATCATCCTTATATTTTTTTATATGCGTTTGCGTAAACCCCTTCTCTTATCAAATTCGTCCCACGATGTCTGGTAAACGGAGTACATTAGAGTTCATATTGCGTACGCGACGTTTATTAACACATATCTATCTCCCTTCACCTACGCTCCTCTCTTTCTCCTCCTATCCCGCCCCCTCATGTGTGGTTGGATAGATATGGGGGCGGGAGGGGAAGAGATGGAGAAAGGGAGAGAGAGATGTGTTAGTAAACAGCGCGTGTGTAGTATGAACTCTAATGTACTCCTTTTCACATAGCGGGACGAATTTTGATAAGGGGAAGGGGTTTACCTAAACGTAAATAAATTAAATATTGATAAAAAAAAATAATGGACGTATAGATGAAACTTCAATCTACAGGAATAAATTAATATTTTTTGATATAAACTAAAAATTTCGTGGCTATTGAGCCTTAAAAAGGGGTAAAATGGGCATTTTTTGCACCTTCAACCTCGTTTATCTAGAAAAGGGAGGTTTTGGAAAAAAAACTAAAAACACATTATTAATCAGCGCAAAATTCTCTATCAGAATTATAGGTTAGATAGCGGGATGAAATCACAAAGTCAATATTTGTAGAGCTGTGTAATTTAAGTATTAATAAATGTTTTATAGCATTTTTACAAAAATTTAGCCTTTTTAATATTTGTATGAAAAAAATAGGTCATCAGTTTGCATTTTTACTTAATTTCAGGAATAAGTTTTTTTTCGTTCATTCTTATTTATCAACTTCTAATTAATCAAAATGGCGAATGGAACGCGAATACAGGGTATTACCTTGGAAAGCCAATAGTCATCCTTCCAATACGTACAACTTTTAATTTAGAGTTTACTGTATAAATTTAAACAATTTGGTGTAGGCGACATAATTTGAATTATGTTTTATAAACGCAGGTTTTCGTTTTGATCCTTTATTTTAATAATTCAAATTGTCCGATAGGGTTATACAATAATGAATCAGATAAAGTTTCTCAATATATATTAAAGCATGGAATGGACGATGGCCGTGGAGAAGCAGTGTTCGCCTAACCAATCGGTTAGAATGAGGGACGTCAACGGTTTACAAACAAGGTATTGAGTTAGGGCCGTTTGTTTCTTCGTGGACAATCGCAGTTACTAGCAGAGAAGAATAAGATTCCGTCTACGGCGAAAGGAAGGTATCGGATTAAAGGAACGTCTGGCTTTTGTTAGATAATTGCCGCTGGACCTACGTGTCTAAAATGAGAAATAAACATCTCCCCCCGCAGGACTAACGTGTCCTGAACGAAAATTAAATATCTCCTCCCGCAGGACTAAATAACAAATTAAATAACTGACCAGAAAATTAAATAACTGATTATATCATGGTCAAATTTTCGCTATTTAAATCTTGTCGATGCACTTCTCAATTTGCATGAGAGATGCCAACAGTTCGATGTACCACACATCTCAATAAGAAAATGCCCTTTACAAATTCGTCTGTTTCTAATTAGTGCTTTAAACAAACCCTTAATCGCAGACGATAACTAAATTATTTCTCACGCCTAATGCAGATGAGAACTCGTTTCTCGTGCATAATTAAATTCCTGTAAAATCTTAATTAGCCAACTGTCAAATCTTAATTGGCCAAACTTTGACAACTGTCAAATCTTAATTGGCCCAACTACAACATTATGAATATAGACTATATTCAAATCATACGCGTATGTATTTGTATAGTATAAAAAACAAGAAAGCAACAATGAAATAGTAACATTTCATCTAATCTAGCGAGTAAAAGAATGGATTAGATCTCTTAAAGTGTCTGCCTTCACACCACGCTTTTTACATAATAAAAAACTATTTTAATATTTCAAAGATTCAGCACTGTTTTCGCTCTTCAAGTGCTTTTTTACACTCGGAAATTTTAAACCTCTTCGAACAAAATATTAAATCTATTTTACAATCTATTTTAAATATTAAATTCAATACTCATAGCTGGTTACAAGCTTCCCTACCAACCAAATCGGGTGGTTTAGGGATTCGCTCACCGGCCTCAATATCTCTAGTCTCCTTTATTTCATCTTATAAATCCGTACAAGATACCATTTTTAAGTTGTATCCGGTTAAAGAAGACCCGCTTCTACCCATTGCTTTAGCTACTTGGGAAAACAACACCAATCCCGAAACACCTTTGCCACAAACCTCACGACAAAGAGATTGGGATGCCGGACTTGTGTTGCACTCCGTTGATTATCTAATTTCGAGTAGCGATGCAAGTCAGTGTTCTAATTTAAGGTCGTTTTTGTTTGATGGCTCAGGTCACGAATGGCTAGAGGCCTACCCAAGCTGTCTCACCGGGATGATGCTGGAGGACTCGGAGCTTTCGTACTCCATAGCACTCCGGCTAGGGGTGAAATTTTCGAAGCCATTTACTTGCCGAAATTGCAGCATACTCGTAGACGAACAAGCCAGGCATCCCTTACACTGCCTGGCAAACAAATTCAAATATGCTAGACACAATAAGGCCAACGCCTTAATTCAAAGTGCCCTGAAGAGAGCAAAGATTCCATCCATCTTGGAGCCATCGGACCCCGCCTTGGAGGGACGTATGCGTCCTGATGGATCTTCTTTAGTCCCATGGAGCAATGGTCTTCACCTTAAATGGGACTTCACATGTATTGACCTATTTGCCCCCTCTAACTGCAACAATGATTCTTTAGCTGTTGCAGAGGGGCGGAAAACCAATAAATACAAAGCCCTATTATCCTCAAATATTTTTATTCCATTGGTTGCTTCGTGTTCAGGCACCTTTGGCAAACAGGCCTTAGCTTTTTTTAAAGAGGTTGGAAGACGTTCTCCCCCGTCTAAACATTCGGTACCCTTTTTACTAAAACAAAGACTTGGTATTCTTATAGCCAAGTACAACTTTAAATCGTTCGCGGATTCTTGGCCAATTTTGGAAGATCCCCTCGATGATGATATATCCGAATAGTGTATTATTTTATTCGGCGCATTTTGCCTTTTATATTTCATGTATTTATATTATATTACTGTCAGTGGATTTTTAACAACTAAACTTTTTAAATTAAAAAAAAAAAAAAAAAAAAATATTAGATGCGACGGTGAAATGAAGGTGAAAATTTTGCACTATATTCAGGGTTATGTTAATGGATAGCGGTTTTATTAGCAAAAAGGGACGGGGCAAACCAATTTGTAAAACTATAAATATAAAGAACCATGTAAGGGGTGTGGGGTGCGGTGAGACATGGGAAATAAATTATATAAGGGCAAAAATAGAATAAAAAATTTCGATATACACATTGACGAGGGATTTTTTCCATTGGTCAGCAGGACCAAAAAGCGCCTAAATACCTAACGGTGTAAAAAAATTAAAAAAATTTCCAATCGCACTTTGGCCAGTGGTCATTTTTTCCATTGGTCAGCAGAGGGCTAAATAGCTAGTCTATATTTATAATAAAAATAGATAAAAAAAATCGATTTTAATCTCACTTTGGCCAGTGGTCATCTTTTCTAAAGATCAGCAGACGGCCAAATAGCTAGCCAATAATTAGAATTTTGAGAAAAAAATTCGATTTTAATCTCACTTTGGCCAGTGATATTTTTTTTATTGGTAAGTAAGAAAACGGCCAGCTATAAATTTGATATACACTGTTTCGAATCACACATCAGCCAAAGGTCATTTTTTCCATTGGTCAGCAGGACACGGTCAAAAAGGATATAATACATAAGAGACAAAAAAACGCAAAAATAATTTCGATTAACAATTTGGCCAATGGTCATTTTTTTATTGGTCAGCAGCCAGCGTAAAGCCAAAAAGCCATATTATCAATGTTATTAACAAGAACAATATATTAATTATTAATTAAAAAAAAAATTAGCCCTCATCGAGATTTGAACCCACATCAGTAGAGGCATAGGCCTTTGCAGGGGAAGGGGGCACAGGGAGCCATAGCCGTAGAGGCATAGGTCCTTGTGGGGGGGGGCAGAGTAATTATTATCAATGTTAACTAAATATAAATTGCATATCAATTAAAATCAATTTAAAAAACGAAAAAATATTTCAATTCACACTTTGGACAATGGTAATGTTTTTCCATTGGTCAGTAGCCAGGAGACGGTCAAAAAGCCATATTATCAATGGTATTAACAAGAACAATACATTAATTTAAAAAAAATTTACCCTCGCCGAGATTTGAACCCACATCAGTAGATACAAGTTGGACAACGGACGGACGGACAACAAAAAGCGAGCCCATAAATAGCATAGCAATTAATATCAAATTTAGCAAAGGGCAATGAAAAAAATAAATTAATTTTAATCAACACGCCTATTATTTTAAACAAGTGCTCATAGTGTAAAAGTATATAAAAAGCAGCGACATGAAAAGCGTGAATGTTGTAGCGAAATATTGCCTAGTAACTAATAAAATAAATTATTGAAAACCATTTATGCAGCTAAATAACCATGAGAATTGCATAATGTTTAGAGAAGTAGGCGCTAATTATTGTTTATTGATTGTGGATTCGTTCCATAATAGGAAAGATTTTATTAGAATAAACAGGAAAAATCATAAATTTAGTATTTAGGAGCACTTAAGAGTTAAACACAAGAGCATGATATTAAAAAGACAAAATTTAATTTTTAAGCTTGAAATATATAAAATAGGTAAATTGAATGTAAAGCTTCTAAAGACATTTTTATACAAATATTTTTCTTTATTTGTATTCAGCCTTGATTTAAACATTTTCCAATTATCTCTTAATACATAACATATTTACACCGTAGAGGAAGGGGGAGAGGGGAAGGGGAGGAAGGGAAGGGAAAGGGGGAAGGGAAGGGGGGGGGGGGAGGGGCAGGAGGGAAGGGGTAACGAAACATATCTATACTCCGTACAAACGTTGCATATTTGCTATGCAATTTATGGGCGAGGGGAAGGGGCGAGAAAGGTGGGAAGAGGCGAGAATGCCGGGAGGGGGGGAAGCAATGGTCAAGTAGGGAGTCAGATAATACTCGTACAATGTTATAGTTGTTTTATAAATATACTATTTTCATATTAATAATTCTCAAAAAATAAAGTATTAATAAATGTTTTATAGCAGGTTTTAAAAAAACTTAGCTTTTTAAATATTTGTATGAAAAAAAACTAAGTTATTATTTTGTATTTTTTATACTTGAGTTTGGGGAATAGGTTTTCTTTCATTCATTCGTATTTATCAACTTCTAAATTAATCAGAATGACGAAAGGAACGCAGGGTATGATCTTGTAAAAGCCAATAGTCATCCTTCCAAAACGTACAACTTTCAATTTAGAGTTTTTTTGGTGCATAAACTTAAACAATTTGGTGTAGGCGACCCATAATATAAATTATGACTATAGACTCTATTCAAATCATGCCCATATGTTTAGTATATAAAAGATATTATAAAAACGAAAAATATTTCTAATCAGACTTTGGCCATTGATCATTTTTTTTATTGGTCAGACGGCTAAATAGCCTACAATTATAATATAAAAAAAAATGCGATATACACTTTGGCCAGGGGTCGTTTTTTCTAATGGTTAGCAGACGGCCAAATACTAGCCAATATATAATCTAGAAAAAAAATTAATTTTAATCTCACTTTGGCCAGTGGTCATTTTACTTATTGGTCAGTAGCCAACAAACGGCCAAATAGCCTATATTTATAATATAAAAAAATAAATTGATACACCTAGGCCAATGGTTATTTTTTCCATTGGTCAGCAGTCAGGAGACGGTCAAAAAGGATATAAATACAATACATAAGAGACAAAAAAACGAAAAAAATAATTTCGATTCACACTTAGGTTAATGGTCTCTAATGGTCAGCAGCCAGCGGACGGCCATAAACCCAATATTATCAATGTTATTAACAAGAACAATATATAAATTTAAAAAAAAATATGCCCTCGCCCAGATTCGAACCCACATTAGTAGAGGCATAGGCCTTTGTAGGGGGGGGGGGCACAACCACCAATATCAGTAGAGGCATGGGCCCTTGTAGGGGGGGGGGCATAGGGAAATTATCAAAGTTAACCAAATATAGCAATTCAAAAAACGAAAATAAAATTTCGATTCACACTTTGGCCCATGGTGATTTTTCCTATTGATCAGCAGCCAGCTGAGGGCCAAAAAGCCAATATTATCAATGGTATTAACAACAACAATATATTAATTAAAAAAAAACCACATCAGTAGAGTCATAGGCCTTTGTAGGGGAGGAGGGCACAGGGACCCATATCAGTAGAGGCATAGGCCCTTGTAGGGGGGCATAGGGTGATTATCAATGTTAACCAAATATAGCAATTTAAAAAACTGAAAAAACATTTCTATTCACACTTTGGCCAATGATCATTTTTTCATTGAACAGTAGCCACGACACTGTCAAAAAGTCATATTATTAATGGTATTACCAAGAACAATATATTAATTTAAAAAAATTGCCCTCGCCGGGATTCGAACCCACATCAGTAAAAATTACAAGTTGGACGGACGGACGGGCGGACGGACAACGAAAAGTGAGCTTATAAATTGCATAGCAATTATTATATATTTACACTTTGGCCAATGGTCATTTTATTCATTGGTCAGCAGCCAGCGGACGGCCAAAAAGTCATATTTTCAATGGTATAAACAAGAACAATATATTAATTAAAAAAATAAAAAAATTGCCCTCTCCGGGATTTGAACCTACATCAGTAGAGGCAAAAGCCTTTGTGGGGGGGGGGGGGCACAGGGACCTATATCAGTAGAGGCATAGGCCCTTGTAGGGGGGCATAGGTAATTATCAATGTTAACCTAATATAGCAATTCAAAAAAATAAATTCGATTTATACTTTAGCCAATGGTCATTTTTTCATTGGTCAGTAGCCAGAACTAGAGACCTGCACAGCGCGGCCCGACCCGCGAGCCGTGCTTGGACGGGCTTCTGCTCAAAAATAAAACAACCATGGACGGGCCTTAATATAACTTAACGGGCTGGGCAGGGCCTAAATATACTTAAAGTTCGTTAAAAGCCTGTTACAAAATTAATTAGATTTAGTATAAAGAAAATGTTTTTTGATGTTCAAATTTATAATTATTTTATGTATATTGAATTAACAAGAAATGTTAAATTTTATTTCCATCTTAGCTCTTTAATTCATCAATATCTCAACTCGCATTAATAATGTTAAAGATATTTATACACGTAATCTCATGGGCGTTGCCATTTTAAATTAGAGGGGGGGGGGCAGTTTACGTAGGGCAAAAATTGTTTTTTAGATCAAGAATTTTTGGATTTGGAGGAAAGCTGCTGCCCATCTTTGCCTCCCCAATTTATACCCTATACCAAAATTGTGTGAATTATTTTATTATTATGTAAGATTATTAATTGCTGTGCAATTTATGGTGCCGCTCTTGGTTATCCATCCGTTGTCCGTTCGTCATGTCCAACTTGTAATTTTTCAATTATTGCTGTGGAAATTAGTACTGGTTTAAATGGACTTATGCTTTTTTCGACCTGGCCTGAGCCCAAATTCCATTATTGTTTTTGTGCCCGACTGATTATTAACTATATTTTTTCTTTTGGCAACTTGTCTAGGTTGTTGCTATTTATCGGATAATTGCGAAACTGGCTAATTAATTTACTGAAAATTAATAATGACCGTTGCTTTTATATATACACTCATTAACAAATTAACTTTTAAATTTTTTTCGTCAAGTTACTTTTGTAAAATATCACTGTTTTTTCATTTTTAACAAGAATTTAAAAATTTAAAATGGTGGAAAAGCAAAGAAGCCAAGTAACTATAACTTTAATAAAAACATTATAACCTTAAATAAGTGTTTTAAACGTTTATTTGGCATATGTAGTTTTATGTCCCGAAGTGCCACTTGTTAAAGAAATTTTTTCCTGTAAGTCGCCTCTTAAAAGATAGAAGAATTCGTCTGGTCGGAAATTATTTTTTATTATTTTTACATTATTTTTATTAACGTTTTTATATAAATATTGTTAAACATATCGATACAAAAAAATAAAAAAAAAATTTTAAGGGCCCGGGCCGGGCTTGAGCCTTATATAAAATTTGCGGGCCGGGCCCGGGCTTATAAATTAGTATTTTGACGGGCCCGGGCCGGGCCGGTCTTTTAAATCCTTATTACGAGCAGGCCCGTTGCAGGTCTCTAGCCAGGACACGGTCAGAAAGGATATAAATACATAAAAGACGATAAAAAACGAAAAAAAATCGATTCACAATTGGCCTATGGTCATTTTTTTTATTGGTCAGTAGCCTGGACACGGTCAAAAAGTCATATTATCAATGGTATTAACAAGAACAATATTTTCATTTAAAAAATATTAAAAATTTTTTACCATCTCCAGGTTTCGAACCCACATCAGTAGAGGCATAACCCTTTGTGAGGGGGGGGGGGACAGGGGCCCATATTAGTAGAGGCATAGGCCCTTCTAGGGGAGGGCATAGGGTAATTATTAATGTTAACCTAATATACCAATCCAAAAAAAAAAAAATTCGAATCACAATTTGGCCAGGTAATTTTTTTCATTGGTCAGTAGCCAGGACACGGTCAAAAAGTCAATTTATGTTAGTTTTGATAATGCTTAATATGGAACACCCATCTCCAAAAACATAAATGCTGTAAAGAAGTCCAAGAAAATAAAAATTGGACAATTTCCTATGCAAGCCACTTTTAATAAAACTTACAAATCCTGCAAAAATCAAAAAAGATCTCATATCCTCAATAGCCCAATTTTGTTGAATGGATATGGCATGAAACATCTTCTATGAAGAAAGAGGTAGAGGAAAATGAAGTTGACACCAACACAAAGTTAAAGATCAATGAGAAAAAAAAATTATCGAATTGGTCGAAAGACCACAGTGGTCATTTCCAGCGCCTAGCCCTCTTGTTTGTAAGATTTTCGACACCTGATTTGGCCTCAAGTGAGAGGTGTTTTTCGTCAGCTGGCCGCATTTATGAAGAGCGGAGAACAAATCTAAAACACGGAAATTTTTGATGCCTGTGTTTTTTGCATCAAAATAGATTTTTATCCATTTATAATTTTTTTATGTGCGTTTTATTATTTAATAAAAAATTTTACCAAAATTCAGTTTGATTAAGTTTCTGAAATTACCAAAATTCTCGGGCCGGGCCGGGCTCGGGCCTTGTTTTTAAAGATGCTAAAATACGGGCCCGGGCCGGGCCTATTTCCCCATTTTAATTCCGGGCCCGGGCCGGGCCGGGCCTTAAAAACTGATTTTGCAGGTCTCTAACTATCAGTGGATTTAACAAGAACAATATATTAATTTAATTTAAAAAAAAATTTGGCCTCTCCGGGTATCGAATTAGCAATTAAGATACATGTTGGACGGACAACGGACGGACGGACAAACGGACAACAAATAACGAGCCCATAAATTGCATTGCAATTAAAAATTTGCCGTCGCCGGGATTCGAACCCACATCAGAAGATACATGTTGGACGGACAACGGACGGACAGACGGACAACAAAAAGCGAGCCCATAAATTGCATAGCAATTATTTGTAGTCAAATTTTGAAATTACCAAGCATGTAGCAAAATTTATTAAAGACATGTTATTTTTTTATCATATTCTAGCCCGAGCTACTCTATCGTCTTCTATCATGATAATTGGTATAAAATTTAGTCAGCATTAATTTTGGTTTAAGAATACTTTCCCTTTTACCAATTTAGGTATTTAAGTCAAAATAAAAGGCTAGAGCAAACAATGCTCTTGCTTAAATATGTTGAATTTTACTAATTTTTCTACTAGATTAGGGCAAAATTTTTAAATTTATGAGCTGTATAAAACATAAAAATTCCTTGTAGGTAACTTTACTTAAATAAAGGGCTTAACTTTTTCTTTCTATGAGTGTTTATCACAGGCTGGTGGTCAGTCCATTCCAGATTCCACATTAAATTTCCAATGTCTTTAGATATAAACATATCAATTTATCTTGTATATTTTTTTATCGTGCTTTATTTTATGATTTCCTTTCTCTTTTCCCTGCAAATATTATCTTCTTAATTTTTTCTGGCGTAGCTATCGTCTCTTCTCTCTACACGGCCATACAATCTTAGTATATTTGTCATTTGTCTTCATAGATGTTGTACACAGAATTTCCCTTATTTCTTCATTACGTTAGTGTTCCTTTTTGCTTGCTTCTAACGTCCTTCTCAGTATCCTCATCTACATGGACGCTAGGCGTTGCTCTACTCTATTACGTAGCCCATGATTAGCCATACAGGACTATTGGCTATATGATAGATATAGTGCGCCTTTGGGTCTTGTTGAAAACTTTTGTCACACAAAACGACTCTTCCATTTAAGCCATCCAGCATTTATCCTTGCTTGGATTTCTTTATCCATTCCACCATCCGCTTGAAGGATTGATCCTGGATATTTGAAGGACTCTACGCCCCATTGGCCTAATTTAAGGGATGCACATTGCTAATTTCATCTGATTTTAACTTTGTGTTTCCTTTCAATCTACACTGAGAACACCTTCTTCTATTACATTTACTTATCTATCTAAAATATTATCCATGTTGTTCCCTTTTGGCACAGAGGATTATATCGTCTGCAAAAATAATTGCCAAGAGAGTTTAGACGCCCAAATCCTTAATAATAATATCCATTATATTTATAAAAAGAAGGGACTAAGATTTGAACCATAATGGACTCCAGTGTTGATGGCAAAATTCTTTTAAGTTCCCATCGTAGTTCTAACGAACGTTCTATTTCTCTTGTTTATTCTTTTAATGGCTCCCCGGTACAATTCTGACACCCTGTTTATTTAAAACATCTAAACTGATATCATGAGGATTTAATTAAACGCTATTTCTAGATCAAACACTTGTAAAAATCCTTGTCCCTTTTTCTAAACCTTTCTATTAATTTTGTAACACTATTCAGGGCACCTGCTGTAGTCCTTTCCGGTATGAATCCAAATTGGTTGTAAATCAAGGAGACCAGCGATGCTCTCACCGAATAAGTTTTTTTCTCCTTTTTATAACATTTTTGGCATTATAATAATAAATAATAATATTTGTAATCTTAAACTTTTATTACAAATGAATGGCGATCAGCTTATGTATAATCAAATTTATTAAATATAGATTATTTTGGGTTAGGTAAAATAAGAGCACTTGTGTAGTGAAAAAGTTCAGTTACGGAAGAAGGAATAATGAGAACATTAAAGGAATCTCATCCCATATGTAAGTTTAACATTAAATTATTCAATAAAAAAATAGTGTTTAATTTGATGCCATAAACATGGCGGCCGACACCCACTTAATAATTATGAGCTGTTCGCCAGCCTTTTGCGTTGTTAGTCCATGTTTAGTATACAATTCAAACACTTGATACTTATAATGTCTTTTTTCAAATACGAATTAGTAATTAAGAATGACAAATTTTTGGTCAAATCGCAATTTAGGTAGGACCTTATACAAAAAAATGAAGGTGCCAAATCTAAACTTTTCATATTATATATACAACAACCATATTTTGTCATACCAGGAACCAGCCTTCCAGAGTCGGCCAAACAACGAGATTGGGTTGCCAGTATAGTATCGCGCTCTGTCGCTTACCTACTTTTGAGTTATGCTACTGTGCAGGATTTTAATCCAGGTCACTTTGACCGACTCTGGTCACGAATGGCTTGAATGTATCCAAACTAAACACTCAATGAAGGTGCCAAATCTCAACTTTTTCATATTATATATACAACCACCTTGTCATACCAGGCACCAGCCTTCCAGAGTCGGCCAAACAACGAAATTGAGATGCCAGTATAGTATTGCGCTCCGTCGCTTACCTATTTTCGAGTTGTGATACTGTGCAGCATTTTAATCTCAGGTCACTTACGACCGACTCTGGTCACGAATGACTTGTATGTACCCTAAGTAAACACTCAGGACTTCTGCTTTCAAGTCCGGAAGTTTCGTATGCAATAGCTCTTCGCCCAGGTATTAAAGTTACCATAGGGTATCCCTGCAAAAATTGCAATAAGGAAATAGATATATGGGCCATCACCCACTCCATTGCAAGTTAAACAAATATCGCTTTATCTGTCATCAAAAGATAAACCTTTTGATCAAACGGCTTTAAAAAAGGCCGGCACTCCTTCCATCCTCGAACCTTCCGATCCTTCTTTAGAAGGTAGAATGCGTCCCGACGGAGGGTCTATGATCCCTGCGAGGATGTTAAGTTCCTAGCTTGGGACTTTACCTGAATTGATATCTTCGCGCCAACTAATAATAATTAGAACCCACTTTCTTGTGCCGAAGATCGTAAAACACTCAAATACCGAGCCATCGCTCATTCTAAAATTTTTATCCCAATAGTAGCTTCCTGTTCGGCTACTTTTGGCAAAAAAACATTAACATTTTTTAAATCGATAGGAAACAGATTTTCCAAAGCTAAATACTCACCCAGCTTATTTTACGCCAAAAAATCGACATTTTGATAGCTAAATATAATTACAAATCTTTATCTGGCACATGGCCTATGTTGGCTATTGACGAATTATTTTTTTTTATTTATAACATTATTTTATGCTCTTATTGTATATTTTTTGTACCAATTTTACCTAATAAAATATCAAAAAAAAATAAAAAAAATAAAAGCTCATGTGCATTGTGTCAAGGAGGATTGCATGTAAATGTAATGAATAGGTCTGGACGACCGTTGTTAGGAACATAGGCAATCGAAATTCAGTAAAACAATAATGTAAAATGGTTTTAGTTTTTGCCCTAAATCCGTTTGAGGTAATAAGATGTCGCTTTCCTAAGCCTAAGGGTTTATTGGGAGGGGAGACTCTTTGAGACTCTTTTTTAAAGGTATATAATAAAGTGAGTGAAAAGAAAAGAGTTCGAAGAGTGATGAAGAAGTGATTTAAGCGCCTTTAAATAATCGCGAATTAATTGAATAAATCAGTTACATTTAGTGGTGCATCCGCTATGTATGTGATTGGTAAATTAATGTCGCGAAGTAGTAAGGTAATGTAAATGAGTCGATTAAGTTTCAAGACATAAGTAATATGCCGCGAGCAAAATAAAAATTGACGCAACAGGTTATTAACTCCAACTTAGCAGTAAATGATTTATTCAAAGTATCCTCCTATAGTTTTGTTAGCATCTTATACATGATTTCAACCTTATATAAAACTGGAGTGTCATGATAATGGATGTTGAATTAATGAATCTTGTTTAAAATTTTTCTCTTGAAATAATGTATTTAATAAGGTAAGCTCGATTTCGCATATTTAAATAATTCTGATAATCAAACGGCAAAGTATAATAAATTACCATATTTTACCAAGTTTTTTAACAATGACGTTTTAATTAAAATTGAATTACCAAGTGTATATTCATATATACAAAATAAGGCCTTGATTAAAAATAAATAAGGTAAATCAAAATAAAGAAAGTTGATTTAAAATGTGTATGACCAATAATAAATAAGGTTACGTTTTTTGTCACATTAAGAATATTTGATTAATGGGAAATTACAATTAAACTTCAAAATGTTTACATTAGTAATCTATATATATAAAAATGTAACCCCGTTTTCTTTATTCTCTAGTAACTTTTAAAGTTCTCGACCGATTGCCACGAAGTTTAGCCAGATCATTACATTAGCGTCATAGATGGTTTATATTTACTTTTTTTCGACTTGCGACAGCATTAACACTGTTTTTTGGTAGTGCTTACCGTTATCTAGCGGATGAGAGATACAACGTTTTTATACTTATTTATATGTATGCTGCTACTTATTGCCTGAAAAAGCTTTTCCACGGTGGCTTTGTTGTTTGTGTATCAATTTTTTACTCAACTACGCCAGTTTTTTTGACAAATATAAGCCTGTGACAAATAAATATTCTTGATACCCTAAAACATCACCATTTTGTTAAATAAAAATAACGCGCGCATTTGCAAACATTCTCACGTTCGTTCTTTTTTCGTTAAGCAGTTGCCACATATTCGCTTTATTTTCTCGCAAAATTGATTAATGAAATTTAACAATTGGTCCTTCATTATTTTATGCCTATATTGTGGGTTATACTAGTTTCAATTAGTCGTCAGACCAATGATATACATCAATGTGGATCAGGTAAGTTTTAAATTACATTATAACGAGCATGAAATTTAATTTATATTAACCCAAATTAATTATAATGATTAATGTTTTTGTTAACAATTGCACCGTTTCGAAATAAGTTTTAATGTTCATCATCCATATTTATAAGTCATACAACAAATTAGCTTTGCTCTAAAACATATTACATGTTAAATAAAGTATATACTAAAAATTAGTTAAATTAGAGAGTTAGTTGGTCGAGCTACGACCCCTGTCCTGATACATGTAATTTACCAACCTTTAGACATATTATCATGATATGTTATGATAGCCAAGGCACTAATGTATGCCCCAAACCGGGTTCTAGAGTAATAGTATGTCCATGTAATGCCTACTAAAAATTTTAGCTACACATTATACTTTTAAAAATATTTGATTTATTCATAAAGTAATTTTCTATAAATTTTATGAAATTTAAAGGTATAACATAACTTACTATTAATATAAAAATTGTTTAACCTGTTTTTATATAACGTTTATAAGAGTACTGGGCATTTATCAAATATAACTGCTGAGCAATTGAATAGTATTGACCAAAAATATTAAATATGATTATAAAGTTTTTAATCCTAGCTGATTTATGCTCAATAACGCGGTGATTTAATAAAAGTCAATTTTATTTGTTAATATTTAATCAAATCCTGTTTCCATGCTAAGGGGTTTTATAGTGATCAATATTATGTTACCTGAACATTTTTTTAAACAGCCGCTTAGTTATTGTAGGAGTAGTTATAGTTCTTTAAATTTTTTGTTTGTTAGATTATTGTATCATGAATGATAACTATTTATTAGTGATAAAACAACTAAGACATAATTTTACATAAATTCAATGATAAGGTTTTATAACAATTAAAAGACATAATTAATAAAATAAATGAAGAAGGGCATATGTTAAAGAATTGTATATCGTATTAATCATAAATTGAAATTATTCGTTATTACAATAACTAACAAAACTTTGTGTGTCATTATATGAAGGCTTTCTTAAAGAAAGACTGTTAAAAGCTGCCAAACTTAAAGAACTTCTCGCTTCGTATTCTGGATGGTCATAATTAGGCTTAAAATAAAATTTGATTTCACTTTGATTTTCGGACGCATTGGATCGACTTTTCCACAATTCTAATATTAATGCAGAAGACGCATTTGGTGTATCATCCAGTGTTATATTATAAAAATTAAGTAGATTAACAATTTGATAATCGTGAGCAACGTAGATATATAAATTTTTTGTCCTTTGGGTGAAACTGTTATTAAATCTGGATTTAAAATCTTGAATTAAATGATATAATAAGTTATCAAGCGCGCGACTCTCGTTTGAGGTGTAATTGAAGAAAGATAACGTTAGGTGAGCCAAGTTCTTTGATTGGCCCACGCAGGCAAACTTATTCCATTTCCGTTCAAGCTCTTTAGCACCTCAAATATCCTGGCAGGCAATGCATAGTCTAGGATACCTTCGCCCGTATAATTTTGTAGCGAAAGCAAGAAAGCCGTTTGGTTTATCAATAATTTTTTGTATTCACTAATATTCGATCGGGAAATGTTCTGCATACCTTGACTCAGTTTTCTACAATGTGCAAGGGTGCCCATTAAAACCCAGGTCTCTAACAAAGTTGTCATATTATTGGATATTATGCCTGACCACTCATAGGGTAGTGTTTTGTTTATAGCCAATATATTCATATGGTCCTGAGTTAAAAAATAGTCGGAATCATTGTTGCTGATTCCGATTAAGATGGCCAACATGCTCGTAATAGTTCTGTTTGAGTTTGTGGATAACAAATGAGTATTGAAATTAGATGGTGCCTGAGCCAAGTGAAGGCCATGGTTTCCAAAATATTTAGACCTTATAAAAGTACCTAGCTGATAGCTTTGATTAATTCCTACATTTGTGATTCCCCCAAATCCATAAGGCCACTTTTGTTCCGATATATTATACGATGCATATACATACTTCGGAATGATCGCTCTAGCCCCATGCCTCGTCACGCATATGACTGCGAGAAGTTCGGCTAAAAATAATATTATTATAGGATTGGGCGGTATGCGTAAAAGCAATTACTTACATATATTCAATGTTATTTCCAATAACTTTCATGTATCCGCTTATTATTTTGAATTTAATTGTATAAGATTAATTGTAATACTTTTTTAATAAACATATTATTATTAATTTGCAATTAAAATTAAAGTTATGATTTTATTTATTTATTGTTTTATTAACTTCAAGTTTACTTTATTTTTAATTAAAATAGATTGCAATCAAAAAGACCTTTTATTAATTTTGAATTTTCGGGTCGAGTCTAAGATTATGACTACTTTTGCAATATCATCAAGCTTTTTAAAATTAAGATTTATTCCTTTAAATAACATATGCTTTTCAATATTAATTTTTTTTATATTTTTCTTAACTTATTTTAATCTCAGTATATAATTTTTACCTCCTGGAAATATTAATTTCGACTATTTTGCCTTTTTATGCATTAAAAAATTATATCTTAGATGATTTTAAAATTTTTATACACCTCGATTGAGCTGGAACTACACATACAGTCAGTTATAAAGTAACATTTAGCCTTACTGTTCGCTTTTTGCGGCACTAATTGGGCATGTTTTGAAATTAGTCAACATGTATATTCTTACCCTTTGATCTAACTTAGCTAAACCTAACTTACTATGCACAGATAGTAATTAGTATGATGTGAAATCTCTATTTAAAATTAGGGTTTATTAATATATTTATATGGATTGTATTAAAGGTTTGGACATTTTTTATGCAATTAAATATCCCTTTTGAGAATTATAGTAACTAAATTAAAAAAGTTTTACTTTTAAACAAAACATAGCTATTTAAAAATTATAAATTTGTTCTGTGTTTTTAATTGTTTTGATTAAATTGCTTTTTTAGATACAAAGGTGAGAAACCATGGGCGTAGCCAAGGGGGGGGGGCAGTGAGCGGCGGCTGCCCCCTCTAAATCCAAAAAATTGTTAAATATGGAAATCATGGCTAAAATTTAAAAAAAAATCATTTTGTCCCTCCCTAAATCATTATTGCCCCCCTCTAATTCCAATGCTGGTTACGCCCATGTGAGAAACCGTTAGTTTTTTTATGTATTTATTTAAAGACTGCTGATCGATTTTTTATTATCATATCTTTTGCTTTTTGACATTCGTTGAAAAAACCTTACAATTAAATAGACTCTTTGCATATTACAAATAGGATATATTACTTTTGGAAACCTCAATTTGTTGCTAGCAAAAAACATTCGATTATTATTGAATCATGAAAAGAAGAAACGTTAGATTTAAAACTTTTTGATATAAGGTTTTGCTCTGTGTCCGCATATAAAATCTTTAATTAATAAAATAATTAAACAACTTTACTGTTTAATTAAAATTATACAAATAACACTTACAATTGTCTGCCTGGGAATTAGTCATATATATTAGGTTTCCCAAAATTTGCAAGAACAAATTAAGACGGAATGAAAGATATGCCATATTATTAGTAAAAGGGTTGGGTAAGTTTTAAAAGATGATAACTTTGAACTGCCAAAATGAACTGCTTTAGCTTGTTTATGTTAACAGTTTGTTATTAACATTTCTTAATTTTGTATAATTTATAATTGTAAACAATGCGCCGATAAAAAGGATCTTATGTTTATAGGCCCATTTTCTCAATGAAGTACATGGGCCTAGCCAGGGGGAGCAGGGGGGCGACTGCCCCCCCCCCCCTAATTTACGAGAGAAAAAAAATTTTCAATACAAAAACTTTAAAAAATTAATAAATTTCATGTCTTGCCCCCTCAAATTGAACTTTTAAACGTTTTGCTCCCCCCCCCCTAATCCAAAACCGGGCCACGCCCATGATAAAGTATATTATTATATATTTTTACATGACTGCTCATTGAATCTCATATTCATTTAATTAAAAAGTACATATATTATAATTAAATATATCTATACGACAAAATACCCTTTAAGATAATTCTTGACTTAATAAAAATCAAGTCTTCACAAAGCTACAGCATGATTAAAAATGAAAACCAAAATGAGTAAATACAACTATTTTTTTAATATTTAATTTGTACTATAAATATTAACAAGGGGCTTCGCTTCTGGTGGGAGGGAGGGGAAGGGGGGGGGGGCGAGAGGGAAGGAGGAGGGGCGTTAGGGACTGCGCCCCTAACACTTCGCCAAGGGTCCGACTTGGAGTTCGTTTTTTTGTTTTGGTATATTTGCCTATTTTGTGGTATTGTTTTTACGAAACTCATTTATACCCATAAACGTAGCATATTTGCTATGCAATTTATGGGCAAGAGGGAAGGGGGGGGAGGGAAAGGAGGTGGCGAGAGGGAAGGAGGAGGAGCGTTAGGGGCTGCGCCCCCAACACTTCGCCAAGGGTCCGACTTGGAGTTCATTTTTTCGTTTTGGTATATTTGCCTATTTTGTGGTATTGTTTTTACGAACTCATCTATACGTATAAATGTAGCATATTTGCTATGCAATTTATGGGCGAAAAAGGTGGGAAGGGGCGAGAATGCCTATGGGGGGGGGCAATGGTCAAGGAGGGAGTCAGGTAATACTCGTACAACGTTATAGTTGTTTTTTAAATATACTATTTTCATATTAATAATTTTCCTCAATAAATAAAGTATTAATAAATTTTTCAGGTTTTACAAAAATTTAGCATTTTAAATATTTGTATGAACAAAAACTAAGTGTTATTATTTTGCATTTTTTATACTTGAGTTTGAGGAATTGGTTTTCTTTAATTCATTCTTATTTATTAACTTCTAAATTAATCAAAATGACGAAAGGAACGTAGGGTATAACCTTGGAAAAGCCAATAGTCATCCTTACACAACGTACAACTTTCAATTTAGAGTTTTTTGATGTATAAATTTAAATAATTGGGTGTAGGCGACTCATAATTTGAATTATGATTATAGACTCTATCAAATCATGCGCATATGTATAGTGTAAACAAAATATAATAAAAACGAAAAAAATTTCCAATCTGACTTTGGCCATTGGTCATTTTTTTTATTGGTCAGATGGCCAAATAGCCTATAATTATAACATAGAAAAAAATGCGATATACACTTTGGCCAGTTTTCGTTCTTTCTATTGGTCAGCAGACGGCCAATATTAACCAATAATTATAATTTAGATATAAAAAAAATTTATTTTAATCTTACTTTGGCCAGTGGTCATTTTTTTTATTGGTCAGTAGCCTGCACACGGCTAAATAGCCTATATTTATAATATAGAAAAAAAATTGATACACTTAGGCCAATGGTCATTTTTTTCCATTGGTCAGCAGCCAGGAGACGGTCAAAAATGATATAAATACATAAGAGACAAAAAAACAAAAAAAAATAAGTTCGATTCACACTTTGGCCAATGGGGATTTTTTCTATTGGTCAGCAGCCAGCGGACGGCCAAAAACCCAATATTATCAGTTATTAACAAGAACAATATATAAATTTAAAAAAAAAATATGCCCCCGCCGAGATTCGAACCCACATCAGTAGAAGCATAGGCCTTTGTAGGGGGGGGGGGGCACAGGGACCCATATCAGTAGAGGCATAGGCCCTTGTATGGGGGGGGGCACAGGTAAATGATCAATGTTAACCAATATAGCAATTCAAAAAACGAAAAAAAAATTCGATTCACACTTTGGCCAATGGTCATTTTTTCTATTGGTCAGCAGCCTGCGGACGGTCAAAAAGGCAATATTATTAATGGTATTACCAAGAACAATATATTAATTTAAAAAAAAATAATAATTGCCCTCACCGGGATTCAAACCCACATCAGTAGAGGCATAGGCCTTTGTAGGGGGGGGGGCACAGGGACCCATATTAATAGAGGCATAGGCCGTTGTAGGGGGGGGGGCACAGGGAAATTATCAATGTTAACAAAATATGGCTCAAAAAACGAAAAAAAAATTCGATTCACACTATAGCCAATGGCCATTTTTTCTTTTGATCAGCCGCAAGCGGACGGCCAAAAAGCCAATATTATTAAGGTATTAACAAGAACAGTATATTAATTAAAAAAAAATTGTTCTCGCCGTGATTCGAACCCACATCAGTAGAGGCATAGGCCTTTATGGGGGGGGGGGGGCACAGGGACCCATATCAGTAGAGGCATAGGCCCTTGTAGGGGGGCACAGGGTAATTATCAATGTTAACCAAATATAGCAATTCAAAATACGGAAAAATATTTGATCACACTTTGGCCAATGGTCATTTTTATCATTGGACAGTAGCCAGGACACGGTCAAAAAGTCATATTATCAATTGTATTAGCAAGAACAATATATTAATTTAAAAAAAAATTGCCCTCGCCGGGATTCGAACCCACATCAGTAAAAATTACAAGTTAAACGGACGGACGGATAAACAACGAAAGCGAGCCCATAAATTGGATAGTAATTAATATTCGATTTACACTTTGGCCAATGGTCATTCTATTCAATGGTCAGTAGCCAGGACACGGTCAAAAATTCATATTACAATGGTATTAACAAGAACAATATATTAATTTAAAAAAAAAAAATTGCCCTCGCCAGGATTCGAACCCACACCAGAGACGGACGGACAGACGGACAACGAAAAGCGAGCCCACAAGTAGCATAGCAATTAATTGTAGTCAATTTGAAATTACCAAGCATGTAGCAAAATTTATTTGAGACATGTTGTTTTTCTATCATATTCTAGCCCGAGCTACTCTATCGTCTTCTATCATTATAATTGGTATAAAATTCGTCAGTATTAATTTTGGTTAAGAATACTTTCCACTCTTACCAATTTAGGTATTTAAGTCAAAATAAAAGGCTAGAGCAAACTCTTGTTTAAATATGTTGAATTTTACTAGTTCTTCAACTAGATTAGGGCAAAATTTTTAAATTTATGAGCTGTTTCAAACATAAAAATCCCTTGTTGGTAACTTTACTTATAATAAATAGAGGGCTTAACTTTTGGTCAGTCCTTTCAACATAAATTTCCAATGTCTCTAGATTTACACATATCAATTTACCTTGTATATTTTTATATCGTGCTTTATTTTATGATCTCTTTTCCCTCCTAAATTTATCTTCTCATTTTTTTCTGACGTAGCTATCGTCCCTTCTCTCTACACGGCCATACAGTCTTAGTATATTTGTGTACCGTTTTGTCTTCATAGATGTTGTACACAGATTTTCCCTTATTTTTCATTACGTTAGTGTTCCTTTTTGCTTGCTTCTAACATCCATCTCAGCATTCTCATCTCCATGGACGCTAGGCGTTGTTCTTCCCTATTAAGTATAGCCCATGATTCCGAGATATACAGGACTGTTGGCTATATGATGGACCTATATAGTGTCCCTTTGACTTGTTGGAATTTTTTTGGTCACACTAAACGCCTGTTTCTCTCCATCTAAATTATCCGGCATTTATATTTGCTAAAATTCTTTTATCCATTCAACCATCGGCTTGAAGTGTTGATCCTAGATATTTGAAGAAGTCCACGCTTTAGAGTTCCCATTCGCCTAATATAATGGAAGCACATTGCAATTTAAACTGATTTAAACTTTGTGTTTTCTTTCGATCTAAACCTAGCTTAAAATACTATCGAATTGTTTATTGGCACAGAGGATAATATTGTCTGCAAACGAGACGAGAAATTAAAAAACTGACCCGAGATCGAGACGAGATTTTTGATGTCGATACGAGACGATACGTGCGAGATCTCGGCTTAAATTTTTTGTTTTTGTATATTTAATTGTGAATTTTGATTTTGTATGATTTACATTAAGGTATTAGATGTAAATCCATATGGCCGGACTGGAATGTGTTTAATATTAAAAATCACCCAAATGTAGTAAATAAATATTATATATTTTTGCAAAAAATTACAATTTTGTTAGTTTCAGTTCATTGACTCAAGTTTGAGTAGCTCTTCGGGTATGTGGATAATTCAATAATATATTTGTCACATATTTGTATCCATGGTTATATGTTAAAAGGTTTTAGGCTTAAAATGAGGCGAGTTCTAAAGTGGAGTAAATATTACTAACGCATTTTTAAATTTTGCAATTTCTCATCCGGCCTGATGTTGTAATATTAAGTTGGTGGTTACTTAATTTGAATAATTATTCAAATTAAGTTAAGGTGGCTCGAGTTTTTTTGAGCACCCTAGCGACATCAGTGCCTGCCAAACGATTATTTTCAAAAGGAAATGTGAGTATTCGATGACACCGTAATAGATTAAATCTGAAAGTTTTTATGCCTTAGCTGATAGTATATCTCCTAAATCTTTAATAAAAACACCTTATATTATTCAATCACTTTTCACATTATAAACTGAGGTTGGCGGGTGCATTCGAATTTCCTAGGATTTCTTTTTATAAATAATGATAATATTAAAATTTCAGACTCGCACTTTGTGATTTATAACGTGATAGTAAAAATGCAATAAACTCTATGGGCTATTGATGATGGTTATATCAATGGACTACAAAGTTTGAGTTAAATTTATTTAACAAAGAATCCAATGAGGTTTTAGACGTGTTAATAAAGGGTCTCAATCAGCCCAATAAGTTTATTTATATTTGACAAACACACTAAATTTGATATAAATAGTTTAATTTGCTAAAACCAAAAAATTTAATTATCTGTACGTCAAGTTTATTCATGGTTTTTTGTTATATTTGCATTTTCTATATAAAACGTTATTTTTATTAGATGGTTTACGACTTTATTTGTCAATGACATGTCGCACTAAATCCTTTTTAAGCTTGTGTATTAAATTATTTTCAAAATTTCAGGAGAATTTTTTTTAAAATTTACAAAAAAGTTGAGACAAGTCGAGAATTCTCGTTGAGACGAGACCGAGATTTTTAAGAAGAGATTAAAATTCTCATAATCACAACGGAGACGAGACGAGATTTTGCTATCGAGACCAAGACGAGATTGAAACACTCTTACATACCTCCGTTAACCCACATTTCCATTGAGGTCTGTTTAGTGATAGTTATTAGTTATTTAGTTAGCTTACCTATAATATATGAAATTATCGTTTGCGTATGAATTTATCGTATGCCTATATAATTACTCGCGGGATTTAAAATAAAAAGTTGTTGTTTCGTTTGGAATCTAAGTTTTGGTATTCTACCCCTGCCACTTCACTACATTTGGCGACGAGGAAAAACTTATAAACCCTAAAATATTCCATAATGAGTGCTGCTAGCCTTTGTTAATCAGAATGACCAAGAAGAAGCCAGATATGGATTCAAAATTCGAATCAAATTCCTAAAATTCTCTTGATATGGATTCAAAATTCGAATCAAATTCCGGAAATTTTTGTTACGGTTAGAGATATTACACCATGTGATTCAACTAAAAATATTGATGATTATTTATATCAATTGGAATTAATCTTTCGTCTTAGAAATGTTAACGGAGATTTGAGAAAAATTGTGTTACTAGCTTTTATAGGCACCCACCTGAGTAAATTAAGAAGTCAGATTTATCCAAAAGATGTTGATAGTGTAATACGAGGAGGTTAAGGAATCTTTGATACGGATATATTCTGATAAAAATTCGATTTATTATTACAGGGAAATGTTATTTCGATCAGAGAGAACTAATGTAACTATAATTGATTAGTCAATTAAGTTAAAAAATATTATCAATCGCTGCCAATATAAATTACCCACTGATGAAATTTTAAGAGATATTTTTATCATAGGAGTGAACTTATCTAGATTAAATGTTAAATTAAGAACTAAATACCCCATGGGCTATATAACATTTGATAAAACAGTAAATTTGGCTCTTGCTCTTTCATCTGAAGGCGAAACCTCTAACTATTTGGACATAAATAAAGGATGTTATTTAAATGCTCAGTAAAAAAATCAAAAATGCTCAATAAAATATGCTCAGTATTTTATTAATGTGCTCAGTAAAAAAATTAAAATGCTCAGTAAATAATCTTAATATTGCTCAGTTATAAATCCAAAATGCTCATTAAATAATCTTAATATTGCTCGGTTATAAATCCAAAATGCTCAGTAAATAATCTTAATATTGCTCAGTTATAAATCCAACATGCTCAGTATTTTCAAAAAAATGCTCAGTAATTTTAATAGATAATACTCAATCTTAATCTAAGCACTAATATTTTGTAAAAAAAAAGTTAAATTGAGTGTGTGGAAATTGAAATAGTTTATTTTGGCTAAATTAAATAGATTGGAGACCTGATTGTTAAATTTTTAAAGGTTATAAGGTATCTTAGTGTCTTGATTTTTTTCCTTTAAGTCCTCCATTCAAATAAATAAATGGCAAGTTAAAAAAGCTATAAAAAGTAATAACCTATAATTCCACTAAATGCTATGCTCCCTTCTTAAATTTTACATATTTATAATGTATTTTTTTTAAATTTTGTTGAGATTTATCAATCTTACAATTTATAAAGGGAAAATTTATTTGAATATAATCACAAATATTTACAAATACAGATTAATAATAATAATTAACAATTTAAAATGAAAAATAGACAATTTTGCTGGAGACAACTTTCATTTCAAAGACCTAAAATTTGTTTTATAATCTATGTTAAATAATCTAAACTTCCATTACTGAACAATAAAGGCTGATTTAGCCTTTAAGGGTCTGCCTCGCTTTCTTCCATCAGTAACTAAAACATCACATTTAGGAGTTGTATTATCTAAAGACTTCAGCCCAAGAATTAAACTGTTAAAAAGAAATATGAAGTCTTCTTTTATTTTGTTTGTACAGAGAGATTCCCAAAAAATGAAAATGTCTATCATAATCAGTGGTACCCATTATTAAAAGTGGAAAGACGTGGAAAGTGATTTTATAGGTGACATCAGCATGCAATCTATCTGAAAGTTCACTATTCCCCAAAAGCCTAAAACTAACAGATGAAAAATGATAAAATACCTCTTTGTTAACATAAAAAATTTAAAAGTACATTCTTCATAGGACACCATATAAGAAACTACATAGAGTTCATCTTCATCCGAGGGTATTAAGGAATGATCAATTAGCCATTGTTCTAACTCTCCTAAACTAATTATTGATAAACCGTATTTTTCCTTTCTTAAAGCTGTTAATGTATTTCTAAGTTGGGACATTGAAATTTTGTAAACCATTTTGTTTAGATTATAAATTATTGATTTAGAGCCTTTAGTTTAATATTTTTAGTATCTTCTTGATGAGTATGTAATGACGTTAAAGCATAAACTATAGCCTTATCAGATATAGATTCATACAAAATGTACAATATTGCGGCACATTGCAGACCTCTGTATTTGGCTTTGTTACACCTTAAAAATTAAAAAACATTATATAAGGTAAAAATATTTTACCTGTAATAAACCTTCATACCTTCCTAAGTGTTATTTTTGTACAAATAGCCCTAAGCTTTATCCACAAAAGTTTTAGCTTCTTCTGCATTTTCATAAGTGGCAATCTTCTTCCAAATAATATTGGTGCGTTTACGTGGCAATCGATTCTGTTTTTTATCTACAACAATTTATTCAATGTCAGATTCATAAGATTCCAGAGTTTGATAACCAGAGAATGTAGCTTCCGAGTTCATCGAGTTGAATTTAAAATGAGCGCCAAATAGGAAGTAGTTTGTGAAATAAAATTTATTTTAATTAACATTTAAACAAAAATAAAACATTTTTCAGCGGAGCACTTTGACTCCATGGGAAACATGCCAGACTCTTACTAAGATATTTCGTGTTCGAATCTGGCTCGAGAATTTTGTTTTAAAACTAGTTCGTAGTTACTTTGCATAAATAAAAAAATAACTGAGCAAGATTTGAATAAAAAACTGAACAAATAAATTTCTTACTGAACAAATAATTAAATAACTGAACATTAAATTATTTACTAAGCATTTAATTATTCTACTAAGCATTTGTTTATTCTACTGAGCATTCGAATATTCTACTGATCAAAAATTGAATTAAGTACTGAGCACAATAATTTGTTCTCTTAAATAAATTACATCGGGATAAAAAATATCCAACTAGGAATTTGACTAATAAATATAAAACCTTTTCAAGAAATGTTCCCAATCTTAGCACCTTTAGGAACAACAAGAAAATAGTTGTTATAGGTGTGTAAACCAAACCACCTGGCTCGCGATTGCTGGTCAAATCCGCCGTCAAGAACTATAGCTGACTTGAAACACGGTGATGCGGTAACGAAAGCTGAGATCGACATGTAATCAATCAGAGACCTACACTTTTCAATTCAATGCTGGTGCAGCCTGCACAGTTATTGATGAACTGACGTGGCTTAGCATCGGGAAACCACCATTATCGACAAGTTCAAATATTTACGGTTATGGCAAAACAAAAATACAAACTTTGGGGAAGTGCAGTGTAAGGGTAGAAGTAAACAATATATCACATGTCATAGATATGCATGTTTATAAAGTATCTGGTTAGTAACTTATTAGAAACAAAACAAAAGGTGACTGATGGTAATCACAATAACACGTTTAAATAGACATTCAATTTACAACCAATTAACAATCAATTAGCATTGCATTTTAATTTGAACGCTCAAGGTCATGCCTAATAGGTAGATAATATTTGCAAACATTATATTACTCCCCCTTTTAAAGTTGCCCTCCATCGTATCGATCAGTGGTTTGGATGCCCTTTAGTGTTCTAGAATGTTTCGTTCGGACACCGCACCTTGGTCAATCGTTGTTCTTTCCCGTAACTGATCTCCGTGTTTTCTTCTTGTATTTCCGTCTATATTAACGTCATACGTAGTCGAACTTGTTCGTGCTTTTACAAGTCCTTCCCTCCATCCCGGACTTGTGTCATTATGTACCCACACCAGCTGCTCGGGTTCGAAGAATCTTTCTTGGGTCTATCGGATTTATAGTATTTTTGTTTCCAGATCGATTCTTCAAACTAGTCGCGAGTCGTTCTTCTGAGCTGGTCTAGCGTCGTACGAATCTTGCGATTGAAAATCGCCTCAGCCGGGCTAATACCTGTAGTCACGTTTTGACTACTACGCATGTTCATTAATACTTGTAGTAAGTTTAACGAGTCATTAACCCCCGACTTTTAATTCCCATAGAACTTACTTTTAATAGTTCTAGTATATCTCTCGGCTAAACCATTAGTTTTGGGGTGGTAGGGCGGTCCCGTTAATTGAACTATGCCATTGTTTTACAAAAAAATTTAAATTCCGTAGATTTAAATTGCGGGCCATTGTCACTGACAATATATCTAGGTAACCCAAAACGCGCAAAAATTGTCCTTAAATTTTGGATAGTTTTTTTGAGTTTATGGCGCCCAGCATCATTACTTCGGGCCATTTTGTAAAAGCATCAATGCAAACTAATCAATACTTCTTATTGATGGGTCCCGCTAAGTCTATGTGGACCCGTTCCCAAGGCTTGTTAGGAACGTTCCAAGCGTATAGATGTAACTCTTTAATGTTTGGTCGTTCTTGGCAATATTTACAGGTATTAACGTATTTTCTATGTCTGAGTCAATATTATTCCAGTACACATAGTATCTCCCTAATGACTTCATAGCCACGACTCCCGGATGACCATAATGTTAAATTTTAAGAATATCTGGCCTTAATTTTTCCGGAATTATAAGTCGATCTTTATAAATAAAAGATTATATTCGAAAGAAATGTAATTTCTATTGCAGGTAATTTCGTACGTTATCGTTATTTGAAGAGCCTTGCCATCTATTTTTAAATTGCTCTATACCTTCTTTTAGTACATTATCTTTTATTGTTTCCTCTACAATATTTTTTGTATTCAAAGTCAAGTCATCGATTAATTGTAATTTAATTCTTCGTATATCCTTATCTATGTTTAAATTATGAGGTAAAACCTTTGGGCATAACCAAGAAAGTGCATCAGCACACTGATTAGATTTCCTGGGATGTATTTTATATCATAATCATATTGAAGTAATTTAATTGCCCATCTTAATAACCTATTATTGGTTATTTTACTAAGATCCCGGGTTGCCCCAAAAATATTTATAAGAGGGTGGTGACCTGTCTGAATTGTGAATTTACGACCATAAATATACTGATGGAATTTATTTATCGCATAAATTGCTGCCGATGCCTCTCTGTCGATGACGGAGTAATTTTTCTCAGCGGAATTTAGGGAACGAGAGGCGTAGGCAATAGGTTTTTCTTGGCCTGAGGAAAACTTATGCGCTATAACTGCTCCTAAACCTAAATCTGACGCGTCGATTGAAATTATGATAGGCAATTCTTTTTGACAAGGCACTATAGTTTTTCTGTTAGAAATTATAGTTTTAACTTTTTCAAAAGTTAATTTTTCTAAGTCGCTCCATACCCATTTTGTATTAATGGAAGTTAATTTGTATAAAGGCGCGTAATTCATCTGAAGTTTGGGGATAATAGTTTCTAAATACTTTACCAACCCAAGGAAAGAACGAAGTTCCTTTTTGTTTTCGAGTGTTTGAAAACATTTAATCTTTAGAACCTTATCCTCACTCGCTGTTATACCTTCACTATTAATTATATGTGCTAAGTATTTGACAGACTTTTTAAATAGTTGCATTTTTGTTTGAGATGTTGTTAAACCAACAGTTTGAGAGAGATTTAATACAGTTACTAATTTGTTTAATGATCCTTTCGTTTTTATCGCATTATAACATCGTCCATAAAGACGCTCACCCCAGGTGTGTCATTAACCAATTGTCTCATCATAAACCTATGAAAGATAATCGGCACTGTTGTGAGCCCAAGCGGTAATCTCTATAACGAAAATATCCTATATGCGTTGATATTTTTAAATATTTCCTTGATTTCTCATCAAGTTCAAGTTGTAAAAAGGCATCTTTGAGGTCAATGATAGAAAATTTTTTACCTCCGGCTATTATTTCAGCCACGTCGCTGAAATTCGGTAAAATATCCTGATCTTTAGCCAAGTGTTGATTTATGGTTAAACGAAAATCACCACATATACGCACCTGCCCTGTTTTCTTCTTAACATCTACAGTTGGCGTAGCCCATTTAATTGGCGTTAAAGTAGGATTAATTTTTTTAATGATGTCTTCGTTAAGTAGCCGTTGTAGTTCATCTTCTACAGCTTGTCGTAGTGGAAACGGTACTCTTCTCGCTGCAAACATTTTTGGCATCGCGTTCACTTTGAAATCTTTTACTTTTCCTAATTTTTCGGAAAAGACGTGGGGAAATTGTTTAATAATTTCATGTACATTTGAAGTTATTTCAATAATAGAATTTAGGCAAACCGACTTTGGTAAAGTTAGGTTAAATTTTGAGATAAATGGCATACCAAATATTGCTGAACCTTTACCTTTGATGACATAAATACCTAAGTACTTTGTCACACCACCAACGTCCACCTTCACTTTGGTTTTACCAAGTGTTGAAATAGCCGTTCTACCATAGCCGTATATCTTCGGGGCTTGGTAAAGTTTAGGCTTGCCGATTCGAGACCACGTTATTTCATCAATTACACTACATGCCGCACCCGTGTCGAAGATAATTTCATAGGGCACATCGTTAATGCGTACGTTGGTGATCTTTGGTGTGATAATCGGAGTCGTGGTCGATGGCTGATAACGAATTCGTCCGTTCTATTCGTCACCGTTCTACAATTTTTTGCTATATGGTTTGATTTCCCACACCGATAACATTTAGGGGGTGGCTTTTTCCTAAATGTACTAAATTTAGGAAAATGTACATCTCTATTGTTGAAGTTATTAAACGACTGCTTAACCTTGTTTACTTCAACAGCCCCCGATGTTTCGTGTTCTACCGAATCTAACGCCAATGCTAGATTAACTGTTTCTTCGAATTTATTATACCTCTCGGATTTAGCTTAACTCAATGTTAAGCCTTGGTAAGTTACATCCTAAGACAAATATGTCCTTTAATACCTCGTCTAGATTATTTTTAAATTTACAGTTTTTCAAAAGAAATTTTAACCGAATACTAAAGTCAATAATACTTTCGTTATTTCTAATTGCCTTATAAAATTGTTCTCTATGGTGATAAATAGAAAACTTATTGGCGAATATACTCCTAAGGCTTTAATTATCTCATCGTAATTAGTTTCGTCTACTAATTTAGGATATAAAACGTCTCTTATTTTGGTTAGATTGTTAAAACCTACGTAAGTGAGTAACAAAGTTTTTCGCCTTTCTCCCGTGATGTATCTCAACTTGAATAAGAGCTCGATATTAATAGTCATCAATCGAATTACTTGGATCATACAGATTTGAATCCTTCAATTCCTTTGAGTAATCGCAAGAAAAATTCGTCTCCGGTTTGATGTATATCTGAAAATAATATGGATAAATTATTTAATTTGAACGAGGTAGGGGCGTCTTCTAAACGAGGTTGAGTTAAAGGTCCAAGGGTTCTAAATCCTCGTCGCTATTATAAAGTATCTGATTTATTAGGTAACATATAAGAAACAAAACAAAAGGTGACTGATGGTAATTACAATAACACGTTTAAATAGACATTCAATTTACAACCAATTAACAATTAATTAACATTGCTTTTCAATTCGAACGCTGAAGGTCATGCCAATTAGGTAGATGGTATTTGCATACATTACAATGTTGTAAAGGGGAAAGGAAATTTAATTTTCGGTATACCTCACATCATAAAATTTAATTTATCACTTCCATCAATCATTAAATTAAACGTTATTTCCAATGAGAAAAGATTTTTAACTGAAGAAGATATTTTCAAACAATTTAACAATTTCCAGCGGTTTTTAGTCAGAAATTGGGTAAAGTAAAAGATCTTAAAGTTGTTATTGAGGTAGAAAAAACAGCACGTTCGAAAAGTTTCACGGAAAGACGCGTACCATTTCCGCTACGTCACGCTGTCAAAACAGAGTTGAAACGATTAGAAGGTGAAGGCGTCATTAGAAAGATCGCCCCGACAACAACTCCGATAAATTGGGCGACGCCTACGGTAAACATTAGAAGAAATCGGGTGACGTCCGCATATGTGGGGATTTTAGATTGACTTTAAACAAATTCCTATTAAAAGATAACGATCTTCTGCCAACGTTCAAAGATGTTGCAAGTAAAATAGCAGGTGGTAAATTATTCTCTCTCATTAATTTAAGAGATGCTTTCCTTCAATTACCAATTTCTGAGGAGAGTTCTAAATTGTTAAACATAGCCACTTATATTGGGTATTTTCAATTTTAACGGTTACCTTTTGGGTTAACCACGGCGCCTATAATATTTCATCGTTATATGAGAAACTTGCTCAAAGGCTTAAAAGGCGTAAGCGTTTTTATGGACGATGTCATAATAAGCGGGAAAAACAACGAGGAACATAATAAAAATCTAATAGAAACATTAAACTTAATTAAAAACGCAAACTTAATTAAAAACGCAGGATTAACGACAGCACTTAATAAACTATAATTGTTCGAAAAATCAGTAAAAATTTTGGGTCAAACTATAGATGAAAATGGCATTCATCCTAATGAAGACAAGGTTGAGGCAATTAAAAATTTAAAAGTACCAATTAATCGTACAGTGAGATCATTCCTAGGTTTAGTTAATTATCTTGGGAGTTATATTCCCCAATTACAGTCCAAAAGTTCAATTTTATATAAATTAGCATCTACAAAAGTAAAATGGAATTGGAGCATGACAGAAACACAGGTCTTTAACTAAATAAAAAACTTAATTTCAACGGATAAAACAATAACTCGGGCCTTCGGCCCTCGTGGGAAGGGGAAGAAGGGAAGGGAAGAGGGGAAGGGAAGGGAAGGGGGGACGACTCATCTGTACTTCGTATAAATGTATCATATTTGCTATGCAATTTATGGGCGAGAAAGGTGGGAAGGGGCGAGAATGCCTATAGGGGGGTATTAAATGATTAATGATTAATTAATTATTTATACAAACTTTCCATTATAAGCAAAATGTAATATAGGCAAAATGTAATATAGGCAAGGGTTAGGGTTAAATTTGTGTTTGCATCTAGTTGCGTATTACATTAGTTTTTATGGCCTTTAGTGATTATGGGTCTAACAAACATTATATTATAAAACAACACAATGTTAAGAATTTGCAGAATTGTTTTGAGAATTTTTTTGTTGAATTTGAACAATTTTTAATTAAAAAAATCAAAAATTTGGCCAATGGTCACTTTTTCTCTATTGGTCAGTACCAACAGATACTTTATAAGTCAATGATAGCCAAAAAAAACGGAAAAAAAAATTTTGATGCTCACTTTGGCCAATGGTCATCCATTGGTCAGCAGCCAGCACACGGTAAAAGTGGATATAAATTCATAAGAGTAAAAAAAACGAAAAAAAAAATTTTCGAATCACATTTTGGTCAATGGTCATTTTTTTCCATTGGTCAGCAGCCAGGACACGGTAAAAGTGGATATAAATTCATAATAGTCAAAAAAAACGAAAAAAAAGTTTTCGAATCACATTTTGGCCAATGGTCATTTTATTCCATTGGTCAGCAGCCAGCGGACGGCCAAAAAGTCATAATAGCAATGGTAGGAACAGGAACAATCATAATAGTCAAAAAAAACGAAAAAAATAATTTCGATTCACATTTTGGCCAATGGTCATTTTTTCCATCGGTCAGGAGCCAGCGGACGGCCAAAAAGTCATAATAGCAATGGTAGTAACAGGAACAATCATATTAGTCAAAAAAAACGAAAAAATAAACTCGGATTCACATTTTGGCCAATGGTCATTTTTTTCATTGGTCAGCAGCCAACGGACGGCCAAAAAGTCTTTTTATCAATGATAGTAACAAGAACAATCATAAGAGTCAAAAAAACTCCGGGATTTCTAACCCCAAAACTAGTTAAATTGCATAGCAATTAAAAGTAAACAACTTTTATTTATGTTTATTATGTAACATTGGTCAGCAGCCAGCGGACGGCCAAAAAGTCATAATAGCAATGGTAGAAACAGGAACAATCATAATAGTCAAAAAAAACGAAAAAAATAATTTCGATTCACATTTTGGCCAATGGTCATTTTTTTCATTGGTCAGCAGCCAGCGGACGGCCAAAAATTCTTATTATCAATGATAGTAACAAGAACAATCATAAGAGTCAAAAAAACTCCGGGATTTTAACCCCAAAACTAGTTAAATTGCATAGCAATTAAAAAGTAAACAACTTTTATTTATGTTTATTATATAACTAGTTAAATTGCATAGCATTAAAAGTAAACAACTTTTATCTATGTTTATTATATAATAGATAATTTAACAAATCCTATATATAACACACCGAGGGAGATAGAGATGAGGGGTGGGGCACCTCTTATGCATTAATTTAAAAAATAACACAGCGAGGGAGATAGAGATGAGGGGTGGGGCACCTCTTTCTCATGCATTAATTTAAAAAAGCGATAACCTCATATACCCAATGCAAATAGATAGGGAGGGTAACGGACAACGGACGGACGGACACCAAAAAACGAGCCCATAAATTGCATAGCAATTAATAATCCCTTATCAAAATTTTACCCATTATAATTTCATGCGACGCATCAGAGAAAGGTTTAGGAGCTGTAATTGCACATAAATTTATTAGTGGTCAAGAAAGACCGATAGCTTTTGCCTCTCGTAATCTAAGTCCAGCAGAACGGAAGTATTCCGTAATTGACCGCGAAGCCGCTGCTATAATGTTCGCCATACAGAAATTTCACGAATACATTTTTGGGAGGAAATTTACATTAGTTACAGAGCATCGTCCTTTAGAAAGAATTTTTGGTTCTAATAGAGATTTAAGTAAAGTCACTAATATAATCGATTAGTTAGATGGGCAGCAAAGCTCTTACATTATGATTTTGATATTAAATATTTACCTGGATCAACGAATAAATGTGCGGATTTTATCACGTTTAATTCCTATTTCGAATTATTCTGACTCGAAATCAGATCACGAAGATAAATTAATTAAATTAAACTTAATAGACGACTTATCCATTAATCGTAAAACTTTAATAAATGGAACTTCGAAAGATGATGTACTAAAAGAAGTTATAAAATTATTTCAAAATAATTGGCAAAATAATGTCTCCAATGAAAAAGTTAAAAAATATTTTGATTTAAAAAATTATGTATCGTGCGAAGATAACATATTATATTTCAATGATAGACTCATTATACCCTTTAATTTAAAATCAGAGATTTGAAAAATATTACATAATAGGCACTCAGGCCATGAAATCTCTAGGAAGGTATTACGTATTTTGAACCAACTTGGACAATGACATAGAACAATACGTAATGATTGTAATAATTGTCTAGAAGGTAGACCATCAGCGAAAGAAGTACCTATGTCTTCTTGGAATATTGCCTATAAACATTGGGAAGGATCCATAATATTTGGCGGGGCCAATATCAAACAATTATTGGTTGGTATGCATTGATGCTTTTACAAAAGTCGGAGTATATGTTTATTAGGCAAATCAGCAGTGCGAACATAATTAAAAATTTACGAGTTTTGTTTTTCAGATATGGACTGCCACGTTACATAGTTAGCGAATGGACCACAATTTACGTTGGACCAATTTAAAACTTTTTGCAAAGCAAACGGCATTCGACATTTTCGTGGCGCACCTTACCAGCCTAGAACTAATGGTGGCGGAGAGATACATTAGGACAATTAAAAACAAATTTTTCGCGGGGAGAAGACAGGGGTTAGATGATCATGAAAATTTGTTGCAAGTTTTATTTAATATGCGTACGACTGTGAATACCACTACTGGTATTAGTCCGGGAGAAGGCATGTTTAACCGAAGACTCCGTACAACTCTCGACCAACTAAAATGGACGCACAATGATAGAAATGGTGATGCCTTATGGAAACAAAAAGACAACATACCCACGTACAAAAGAGTATCCGTACCACGTATCAGATACACCGAGGGTTCCGCTTAAAGAAGGGAGAAGTGTAGTGAGAGTTATTAGTTACTAGATGAACCCGGCAAACGTTGTTTTGCCATTTACCCGGGTCTATTAAATTATGTTGGAATTTTAGGGCATATATGATGATAAAGTGGTTATTGAAGTAAAAATAAAGTTTGATGTCTACATGTTCTACTTCTATTGTTCTATTTCCGTATACAGTGCAAAGCGTACGAATACTCAAAAACTACTGGACCGATTTAGCTCAACCAAATCTGAAAACATGCTCCGGAGTGTCAGGAATAAACTGTGAAATTTTGAGCCAAATCGGTCTGGTAGTTTTCCAAAATTGGCGGCGGCATATATATACACACACACACATAGTTTCATTTTTATATATAAGATTTAGTTAGCTTCGTTATTTGTAAGATAATTACCTTTTTTAAAATATATGAATTTATCGTCTGCGTATGAATTTATCGTCTGCTTATATAATTACTCGCGGGATTTGAAATAAAAAGTTGTTGTTTCGTTTGGAATCTAAGTTTTGGTATTCTACTTCACTACAGTCTGCTCCAATAATTATGAGCCCATATTTACCAAATTGTGTTAGCACATCTTCAAGCTCCATCTGAAAGCAATCTTAGAGCATCTACTTTGAGAGCTTATTCTGATAAAACGTTAATAGTAATAGTACTGACACGCCGATAATACTCAACCCACGCCATTTCAATCCCTTTCTGTGCCGTAAAAATATACTTAGTACCCGTTACCTATATTTTGCTTTTTGGCCCTTCCACTTGGTCTGGTATACAGGCCATCAATTTTTCTCTCTTTAAAACGTCAATCAATTATCTGCCCTTGCTTGTCATTGTTACTTTCTATGACTCAATTTTGATCCTACGCAAACTAATGTTAATCGCTTCCGTTTGAGGAGAGAGCGGTAGCCTTCGTTTATTTCCCACACATTCCAAGTGAAGAAATCGCGCGTCACTAAAGAGGAACGCCCCAGCTTATTTTTATGCTGGTTTGTTGTTGCAATATACATTATGCTTATATTGAATGAGTGTGTATTGATATCCCGCCTTTCCAAGCCTGACGAAACTGTGTTAGATTTTAACGATTGACTACTTAGTATTCCTCATGATGCCAGCATCTTGTTGAAATAAACTCTTTATACCTACTTGTATAAGTGTTTCAATCTCGTCTCGGTTTCGAAAGCAAAATATCGTCTCATCTCTGGAGCTATTAAGAATCTCGATCTCGTCTCTGGAGTAAGAAAATCTCGATCTCGTCTCTAGTAATGCGGAAAAACCGAGAAAAATTTCGGTCTCGTCTCGTCTCGAAAACCCGAGAGACGAGACGAGATTTTAAAATTGAGTCGAGATTGGAATTTGGACCTCGAGACGAGGCGAGATTTTATCAGCGAGATCTCGGCTTTAATTTTTATTTTTAACTAAACCTATTAAAATATTACAATAAAATGAATTTGGTTTATTGTGCTGTTTTAAAATTGACCCAAGGCACAAAAAGGAAACTTTTAATATGACCCCATGGGGTAAGGAGATTGCCGACTTTTCATTAAAAAAAACTTAAAAATTCATCTAAAAATAATTACCACAAACCACCAACTATATCAGAAAATAATCTAGAATTTTTGACTAATAAAGATAACGATATATTAAGGATCTTTATTTGAAAATAATGAGAGAGATGATATCGATTCGTGGATAGCCCAGTTAAATCGATATTACGCCTCACGACGAGCCAATAGGTCGGAGGATTTCTTAAATTCGTGGTTGATGAACAAAAATTATTATCCCAATCTAGCAGCAATGGCTAGATATTTTCTGAGCACCCCGGCGACCTCGGTGCCTGCGGAACATTGTTTTCGGAGGCGTCTCTGACTATTCGAAAACATCGTAATAGATTAAATCATGAATCTGACAAAAGCTAGCTATGCCTAAACTCATAGAACACCTCAACAATTTTCAACCCATCACTTCATAACATTTTACGTCAAAATGTGGGCTTGGCAGATGCATTTAAATTCACTGAATATTTTGCGAAGTGCTGCAATTTCAATTAATTAAAATATATTAACCTAAGCTTTATTAGTACGTTTACGCGAAGATTAATAATAAATGGATTAAGTAAACATTTTATTATATATAATGGGATGTCACACTATAATAGAATTGTTTCTATTTTCTATAACAACTTTAATTAATTATATATGTGCAATTGTAAGATTTCGAAACTTTTATGTTCCTCTAACCATAATGTCTATTTTATTGTATTTAAAATGTTAAGATAATTACTTGTTAATAATAATGATAATATTTTCAAAAGTTCACTCTCGCATTTTTGTCATTATTTTTACTCTATTATATAAGATATCAATAAATTCATTATGTTAAAATATGATGATATAAACTTCATCTTTTTATTGACCTAAACCAGGAAATAAAACTTATCAATTAGAAACTTTATACCTTCGAGTCAATTAGTATATAGCACTTATATTATTGCTTCTTACCTTAATTTTCTCAAGCTTCTGTTTTGGAATTTAAGTTAAAAAATTGGTTCCATTCTGATAAATTATATCTTATATAATAATTTATAAGAGCCAGAAAAAATATATGTTAGAATTATTTTTAAAAGTCAAGACGAGATCGAGATTTCTCCAGGTCGAGACGAGACGAGATCGAGGTTTTAATAATCGCACGACGAGACGAGATTTTGCTTTCGAGAACGAGACAAGATGAGATCGTAACACTCGTCTCGGCCCTAAAAATCACGGTCTCGTCTCGACGAGAATTCTATACTTGTCGTGACTTTTTTAAAAAAATTATACAAAATAAAAAAAAATTCTGTTTTATTAAAAATATTAAATAAGTGTTCAAAAATCCAAATGGCTAACCTTATTATTTTTGAAAAATCTTAATACACAAATATGACTGACAATATGAAGATATGAACAAAGTAAATTTAAAGTATAGTACAAAAGGATCATACCATTGTGCATAATTTTTGAAATTAATGGTGGTGTTTATTGACACTTTTTAGATTTGAGTTTAAACCAGTGTTCTTGTAATTAAAAACCAAAAATTATTAAATAGAATAGAATTAAAATATGATAGATAAACCGATGGTAATTTATTTATTAAGCGAGCGAATATAAAGTGCGAATTAGACGTTAGCGAAGCGAGCGTATTTTATAACGAGAATTGTAGGGGTTTTTTAAAAAGGTGAGAGTTTGAAAATCCAGAGTTCAAACTCAAGTTGTGTCTAAATCTATTCTGTCCTCATGTACTTCTGGCTGGGTAAAAGGAAGAGGAGAGAGAAAAGGGGGGGGGGTGTATGAACTTAGTGTGTATTTAGAATTTTCTGCATCTGTTTTCCGGAGTTGTAACTTGTTGGCGCCAATCATTATAATGTCCTAGAATACGGGATGCCGGCGCCCATCATCCAGTCAAGTCATTAGGATGTCTTAGAGTAAGGGAACCTAATCGGCTTCCTTTGATAATTTAGGGAAAGCATGGGCTGGGAAGGGAAGTAGAATACAGTTGTTGACGTTAATCAATAAGATGTCTTAGAGTAAGGTATGGTTGTATAGTGGGAATCATGGAAGTTGTTGACGTTTATCATTCAGATGTCTCAGAGTAAGGTATGGTTGTATAGTGAGAATCATGCCATCTGCTCGCTGGCAGACAAAGGGCATAACGTAATCGGCTTATTTTAATAATTAAGGGAAGGCATGGCCTGGGAAAGGAAGTAGTAGTATACTACATGTCCCATTTTTATCATAACCACGACGGGGAGGGGGTCTAGATAATAGGTGGAATTCTCCCTGGCCGACATCGAGATTGCGCCCATACGGACGCTCAATATTTTTTGAACGTAGGAAGAGAGGGGGGAATCACATGGTTTTGATATGAGTAAGCTTTAACCCTTCATATATTTGGGACGAACAGGTTACAACATGTCTAATGGTTTGGAGGAGAGAGGGGGGGGAGGGAGCCACATGGTCTCAATAGTTCATATATTTGGAGCGGACAGGTGGCAAAATATGATCGCGGTTTGGAGGATGGGGGGGGGGGAATTCCATGGCTTTGAGATGGGTCACAGACTTCCATATGGGATCATTCGGCTGTAGCGGGCAGCCCACAGGGCTTCGACTCTTCATATATTTAGGCCGTCCAGGGACAACATTCAATCGTGGTTTAGAAGAGGGGGGGGGGGGAGGGGAATTACATGGTTTGATAAAATATGATCGTGGTAAGGAGGAGGGAGAGGGTATCACATGGCTTGGAGGTGGGTAATAGACTTCCATATGGGATCATTCGGCTGTATCGGGCAGACCACAGGGCTTCGATTCTTCATATATTTAGGCCGTCCAGGGACAACATACAATCGCGGTTTAGAGGAGGGGGGGAATTACATGGTTGGATAAAATATGATCGTGGTTTGGAGGATGGGGGAGGGGGGGGGGGAATAACATGGCTTGGAGGTGGGTAACAGACTTCCATATGGGATCATTTGTGTAGGGGATAGGGGACACATGAAATGGAAATAAGTAAGTACAAGACTTTCATATTAGATAGTTGACGGCTATATCGCATATGGTTTGACAAAATGTAATCGCGTTTTGACAGGGGGGGAACACATTATTTTGAGGTGAGTGGGTACAAGACTTTTATAATTGACGGCTATTATATCGCTCGCCCCTTTTACTAGGCTAACCGATTTTTTTTTGGATGAATACAAATTAATTTTGAAGATAGTTTACAAATAAATATAGAAGAAAGGTATAGCAAATAGTTTACAAATAAATATTAAAGTAAAGGTAGGATAAGAAAATATGTCGTAAATTGGTAGGATAGGAGGATATGAAGTAATTTAACCCAGTCCACCGTTCGCTCCTTTGTCATATTTTCAGACTTCAACGTTCTGTTGTTCATCCAATTAAGACGTTTAAAGGGGATCTTAAAATAGTTAATAGACAAAAGATATATGTATAAAATATATGGATTAATTCATAACCCTTTCACACCTTCCATCTCTTTTCTTACCTTTAGCTGATCCACGTGTCTCCAACATTCCTTTCCTTCTCATTCTTTAACTTTACATTTAAATCCTCCTACCGTGTTTACTACAGTTCCCTTAGTCCACTTCACACCTTTCCCAAACATTTTGATCCAAACCAACTGTCCTTTCTTAAACTTACAATCGTGTTTAACCTTTTCTTCATCATACCTTTTCATAAAATCCATGTTTTTCTTCGGGCACCTAAAAACTTTTCTGCAGGGGATAAACCTTTACCTTTCCTTGCGTTCAGGTACATTAACCTCATTTTCCAACTCTCACCTCCTCCGCTGAACTCTTTATTCAACCAGCTCTTCACCAATCCCACCATCCTTTCCGCCTGACCATTACTACTCTGATGGTGCGGCGCAATCATCTCATGGGTAATTCCTTCCACTTTAGAAAAGTCTTTCACTGGTTTACTCTTAGACGCTGGTCCCCCATCGGACACCATAACGTTGAGGATACCATACTTGCCGCACCATTCCTTTAATAACCTTACTACCACATTTCCCGACATTCTCGTCACTTTTTCATATTATATCCACTTTGAATACGCATCCACTAAAATAAAATAATATTTCGATTTCCATTCAAAAAAATCCACATGCACGCGTTTCCCAGGCTTTTTTGCTTCTCGCCACTTAACCTTCTTATTAGTCGAGGGCATTCTACCTATTTCATTACATGTATTACACTACAGGCCTTAGTAACGTCTTCTACCTGCGAATTCATTCCCGGCCACCATACATATTCCCGAGCCCACTGTTTCATCCTTACAATGCCCTGATGCCCGCAGTGCAACGTGCCCATCACGTCAGTCCTTAATTCCTCGGGTATTCCCATCCTAAGGCCGCGCATTAAACACCCGTCTGATTCGGTTAGATCCTTCCTAACCACCCTATTTGCCCTATCCTTCTTGTCCCATTCCCCCTTGTTCCTCAATGCCCTCAGAACTCTTTGTAATTGTTCATCGCCCTTGGTACAAACCCTTACCCTTTACCACGTTATCGGTCCACCTCCTGCCATCCGCACTACCCCTATACTAACTGCTTTATCCACTTCGCTCCTATTACTTTCTATCTCCCCTACCCTCGTCTTGAACTCCACTCAACCTTGACAGCACGTCAGCCAAAACATTTTCTTTACCCGGTCGATATATAATCTCCACATCTAAACTTCCTACTAACATTAACAACCTCTGCAACATTCCTGACAATATTAGATCCCCGCGGTCCTTAACAAATAAATCCCTTAACGGTTTATGATCCGTATATATCTTAATATGCCTACCCACTATATACTCTCTACATCGTTTAATGCCGTAAACGATGGCCAACCCTTCTCTTTCTACTACTGAATACCGTTTTTCATATTCCCTTAATTTCCTAGAGTAGTATATAATGGGTCGGTCCCCTTCTTTCTCTACTTTCAACAACGCTCCCCCAATTCCCACCGCCGACGCGTCAACCGCAAAATACCTTTCCTTACTTTCATCAAAACATACCAAAACAGGTTGTTTCATAAGACTTTCCTTTAATGTGTTGAAACATTGTCGACACCTTTCATCCCAATAAAATGGTTGGTTCACCTTTAGTACATCGTATAAGGCCGCCGTCCATGTGGCATAGTTAACAATAAATTTGCTATAGTAATTTATAGCGCCCATGAACGATTGCAACTCTTTTTGGGGTTCTTCCAATTTTCTAATTCCGTCTACTTTTTCCCATACCGGTCTTACCGTTCCCCTCTTTAAAACATGCCCCAAGTTTGTCCAGTTACTAAAATATCATCCATATAAAAAAAACCCCTAAACCATAAGCTACTATGTATACAGATTAAATTTATACTGATCATATATTTAACACCCTTGAACATCGACACCATAATCCAGAAAATTTTTCCCAATAGTGACATAGGCAAAATATAGGTAAAACGCGAAAATGCGAATAAAAAAAATGTAAATTTTTTATATAAATGAACTATATACCATATATCCTCTTTAATTACTCCTAGTCACATTTGTTTCTGACATTCCCGGGCCCGATGCCCCGGTAATTTACACACAAAACATCTCATCCTATCATCCCCTCTGTCATTTCCCATACTCCTAATCCTCTCATCCCTTTTCTCCTTGTTTTCCCAACAAGTCTATGTCCCAACCGATTACACCGATAACACCTTCTATTGTCTTTTTTAAAATAACTCCCACAAACACATATAATTCTGTCCAGCAAAATTCCCAACAAAATACATATTATATAATATATCCACTGGTCTTCCGAAACATCAATTTTACGAATATACATATTTAAATTAATTTTTCCCTGACAAATAATTAATAATTACTCTTAACAGCAATTTTAGAATAAATTTTTTAAGGTCCGAAATACCAATTAAATGGATAAGCAACAAAACTAATATGGAAATTACATACATTCTTGTTCCTAAATGCGTAAATATGTTGGAGGATGGCCTGGTGGGAGACGTGCGTGTTTGTTTCTGATGTTCTCCTCCAACGTTGTTGAGTTTTGAAAATCTTTATCTTTTCCACGTATCCCTGCGCGAAAGGTGTTGATCAAACCCAGGGACGCCAATTAAATAAACCAAAAATTATTAAATAGAATAGAATTAAAATATGATAGATAAACCGATGGTAATTTATTTATTAAGCGAGCGAATATAAAGTGCGAATTAGACGTTAGCGAAGCGAGCGTATTTTATAGCGAGAATTAAAAGTGTAGGGGTTTTTTTAAAAAGGGGAGAGTTTGAAAATCCAGAGTCCAAACTCAAGTTGTGTCTAAATCTATTATTCTTTTCTTCGGGCGTTGTCTGCTCTCATGTACTTCTGGCTGGGTAAAAGGAAGGGGAGAGAGAAAAGGGGGGGGGGTGTATTAACTTAGTGTGTATTTAGAATTTTCTGCATCTGTTTTCCGGAGTTGTAACTTGTTGGCGCCAATCATTATAATGTCCTAGGATACGGGATGCCGGCGCCCATCATCCAGTCAAGTCATTAGGATGTCTTAGAGTGAACGTAATCGGCTTCCTTTGATAATTTAGGGAAAGCATGGGCTGGGAAGGGAAGTAGTAATACAGTTGTTGACGTTAATCAATAAGATGTCTTAGAGAAAGGTATGGTTGTATAGTGGGAATCATAGAAGTTGTTGACGTTAATCATTCAGATGTCTTAGAGTAAGGTATAGTTGTATAGTGAGAATCATGCCATCTGCTCGCCGGCAGACAAAGGGCATAACGAAATCGGCTTATTTTAATAATTAAGGGAAGGCATGGCCTGGGAAAGGAAGTAGTGGTATACTACACTTGTGAATGTTTTAGAGCTGAAACTTTTTTGTACTAAATATACTGACTAATTATTAGATTAAAACCCTTATAAAATTTTATAGTTCTAGCAAATAATAACATTTGTATTGAATTCACTGTGTCTGTCATATATAAACAGACTTAGAAATTTACAAATTTATCATTATTTGACTTAGTTATATATTTGGGTAAATTGCCCCTTATTAACTTTGGCTAAAGCCTCAAAGTTGACCTTAACATATTTAAGGAAAACGTTAGTCCATCGATTCATCAATTATAGCCCATAGAGTTTATTGCATGTTTACTATAGCGTTATAAACCGCAAAGTGCGAGTGACTTTAATGATAATATTATTATTTACAGAATTAATAACTAATTGGACATAATAAAAACTGTATTATTGTAGGATCAAGATTATAAGGTTTTGAACTTCAAATTAAATTGCACGTACTTTATTCCATGACAAAAAATATTATAATTAAATTTGTATCTTTATAATATTAATTTAACTAACTTTGCCATTAAATACTTATTTAATTAGTACGGTACGAGTTCGTGTATATTTATTTTATATTGCACAATTGCTACAATCATAGAATTTATGTAAATTCGAATGCACCTGACAATTCCAGTTAATAATATGAAAAGTACTGCATATGACATAAGAATGTATTCACATAATGTCTTATTAAGTTCAAAAATTTGTGAGGTATATTATTAGTTGACCATAAAAACTTCTAGAAAACTCTTGATTTAATCAATTACCGTGTCATCGAATGCTCAATTGCACTTTTGAAATGGTTAGGCAGGCTTAAATTACGCTAGGGTGCTCAAAAAATCTCGAGCCACCTTAGGGTAACCTTGACTAATTACACAGGTCTACAAAAAAAACATCCCCCAATCCGACCAATAATTTTGATGGATAATTTTGCCCTGAAAAATAATATGTTTATAGTTTTTTTCCACGATTACCAGTTTTTTAGATATACGAGGTTGAAAGTGCCAAAAATGCCCTTTTAAGCTTTTTTGAGGCTATTTTACCACGGCATTTTTAATATAGTGAAAAATAGTAATATATTCATGTAGATTAAAGTTTTATCTAAAGGTCCATTATTATATTTTTTATATCACTCTTATATAAAAATTTATACGCGTTTGCGTAAACCTCCTCTCCTTATTCGTCCCACGATGTCTGGTAATTGAAGTACATTAGAGTTCATACTGCGTACACGATGTTTACTAACACATATTTTTCTTCCTTCACCAAAACTCCTCTCTTTCTCCTCCACCCGCCCCCTTCATCTGTGCTTATAAAGATATGGGGGCAGGAAAGGGAGAGAGATATGTGTTAGTAAACAGTGCGTGTGTAGTATGTACTCTAATGCACTTTTTCCAGACATAGTGGGATGAATTTTGATAAGGGGAAGAGGTTTACAAAACGCGAATAATTTAAATATAGAGGTGTAACAAAAAAAAATAAATTAATGGACATATAGATGAAACTTTAATCTACATGAATATATTACTATTTTTCATTAAATATTAAAAATACCGTGGCAATATGGCCTCAAATAGGCTTAAAAAGGGCATTTTTGGCACTTTAACTGGTATATCTAATAATTGGTGATCGTAGAAAAAAACTATAAACATATTATTTTTCAGCGCAAAATTCTCTATCAGAATTATTGGTCGGATTGCGGGATGCAATTACAAAGTCAATATTTGTAGAGCTGGTTTATTCAAACTAATTGACCACCAATTATAATTACTGCATCACGCAGGATTATGCTTTAATAATATTTATATCTCTATCAAAACTTTTCTGAGTCTTAATTTTTAATAAGGCTAAGGATACAAATGGTGCCCTATCAACTCGCCGAAAAAAATCTTGCCGAATTCACCCTGGGACATTAAAGACCATCTCCCCATTATCATAAAAAAGGCCCTAAATTGAGTACCTTTTATAATAATTATCAATTTTATTACACAAAATGCCTATTTTATAACTTTAATCCGAAATTAAATGATTAATATGCCTTTTTGTTGGGGGACACTTTCTAATTAAGGAACATTTTTTAACATTGGAACATTCAATTCGGCAAGATGGTTTTCGGCAGTTGACGAATCGCCGATACAAATGTGTGATAAATTTAGGTGGCCCGTCAACTTGCCGAAAACAATCTCGCCGAATTTAATGTCCCTCAGATAAAAAAAGGTCCCCCAATTTGTGATTGGTTGAATGGGGGACGATTTTAAGCTGGGGGACATTAAATTCGGCGAGATTGTTTTCGGCGAGTTGATAGGGCACCATAAATTTATTATTAAATTATTCAAATACCCTAACGGCCATCCATATTTAAGTAGATGAACTGTAATTACCAAATTTTAAATTTTTTTAAAAATATATCATATTTACTACATTTAGGCGTTATTTTAGTTATAAATATATTCCTATCATGCAAATAAAATACACAACAATTTACTAATATAATATCTAATAACCAATAAGAAACCAAGATCTTGCAGGAAAAATCTGGTATCGTCTCGTCTCGACATCAAAATTCTCGTCTCGACTCGAATCAGTTTTTTAAATTCACGTCTCGTCTCGTTTTTTTGAGACGACCTAGAATTTTCTCGATATTTCCGCATCACTAACTTGTATTGTTAGGTAAATAGAGCACTTCCATTTTACCAACACTCCCTCAAAACCAAAAACTTAAGTCTTACCCTTCACTAAGAACCGAGCCAATAGGGGGCCCCATAAGTAACACGCTCAAAAATGTATTTAGTTACTAAAGGTATAGCACCTTGGATCGAGAATACACAGGCTCAACCATCAATTTAATTTTTTTCTGACTTGGTTGAGAAATAGAGAACTTAATGTTGATGGGAGGAATGTTTAAGATCGGTAGGAATGTTTTATTTTAGACGAGCCATCGCAAATAACAATTTATTTGGAAGGAGGGACTACAGCTGTCAAGAAGAGATATATATATTCAAATTACAAACTTAGTATTACTCACGAGGAATAACGTAATATAAAATACATCAATCGTAACATTATACACGCGCAATCTTACAATCATTTAACCCTCAACACTTAAGTAATGTAATATTGTCTTAACTAATTATCGTTAAAAACATATGAAAAATTAGAAGAATAAAAATAAAATATAGAAATAAAATCTAATTTTTGATCCAAAACACATAAAGAAATTTTAGTGTATTATTGTTTGTCTTGGGTTCAAAATGTCACAGTCCAAAATGTCACACGAATATCACGAAAAATTAAATCTCAAATGGGGAGGGAATTTGATGTACATCTAATCCTAACCCAACCCCTAACCTAAAACGCTGACCTAAAACACTACCCAGTGGAAATTATGCGCTTGCGCAATGAGTAATTGCGAATCTCACGATCGTGAGATTCGCGAATCTCACGATGTGGCTTTGTTACATTTTGGACTGTGACATTTTGAAACGATACCTTATTGTTTATGCTACCAATCGATGGTTAACGCCATTAGTAAACATCTGTTTTTAACCGCTTGTTCAAAAATGGATTTGAAAAATCTAGGAGAAAGAATTTATGCTGCAGAGTTAATTTTAAAATCACGTAGGAGAAAAGTAAATATATTAAATACTGATAACAATTAAAACCACTCAGGGAAAGTTAGAGTATTATGTAAAATGGAAGGGCTGGAATGAAAAGTATTTAGGGAAGTTACCAATAGTATATTTAATAGGCATAATACATGGGAACCTGAGGAAAACATATTAGACTTGAGGCTACTTGAAACGTTTAAGAAAAAGTAATTACAACATAATTTTTACCTATTGTTCAGACAAAAACGATTAAACATGCGAAATAATTTTCACCTAAATAGAGAGGTATATTAATCTTCCTTTATATAAAAATAATCTTTTAGGATTCAGAAGAAATAGCAGAATTTACAATGAAAACTAGATCAGGTATACTTTAAAGTTATGCCTTTAAAAATATTTTAGCAAGATATAAAAATATTAATGATTCATCAATTGAAAAGATTAAGCAAGAAGATATAATGTGCCCTAGAAAACTACTCAGTAAGGATGATAATATAAGTGCAGCAATTAATGAAATTAATGAGATGCAGAATACATATAGTATAGAAAAAACCAAGTCCCATCACATAGATGAGATATTGAATATTGTTAATAATAAAGAATCCTCATATCTATCTGATATACAAAATCTGCCATTAGAAGCTCAATATAATCCTGACCAATGCAAATTTGACATTAAAAATTCTGAAACATTGAAATGTAAGCCTAAAAATAAGAGTAGCTTGTCTTCAAATTCTATCAATGGAACAACCAAACTAATTATGAACAAAGATTTTTATAAATGTTTGCATTCTTGTATAGATAAAATAACATTTACAGATGTCACAGCCAAAGAAATGACTGTTACAATAATGGAATGTGATACTGATAAAGGATTTTTTAAATGGTTATGACTGTTTTACAAATTTAATCTATATTTTTAATATTTATTACATTAATAATTTATATGTTAGTTGTTTTTGAATAAATATTTAATATTTGGAAAGTAGTTTTGATAAATAAATTCTTTATTATAATAATATTAGCTATATGGTAAGTGATATTACTAAGATTGGATTCAAGGGATAACTAAAATATTGCCCTTCCCCTTTGCATAAAATTTTAAGCTTAAATATTTAAAGACCATTTTTTAGCTTAGCATTTAAAAATAATAAATTATCAATTTTATTATTGGCACATGTCTTTAATATAAATTAATTTTTTTGTACATAGTAAGTAATATAATTTTTGTTCAGCTTAGAATAAACTATATATTGGAATTGCATACCCAACCCTTAAAAACATTTACCAAAGTTATTGAATTTGAAGTAAATTATAAAAATTCAAACTTTTTATTAAATACAAAAAATTAAATGCAAGAATTTTTGATGGTTTTATGTAAATTATTCAATACCTATGATATACTTTTATTCATGGGCGTAGCCAGGTTTTGAATTAGGGAGAGGGACGAAAATGTTTTAAGTTCAATTAGGGGGGCGGGGGGCAAAACATAAAAAATTTTAAGGGTTTTTGTTTTGAAACATTTTTTGTCATTTGGGGGGGGGGGGGCTAGCTACGCCCATGCTTTTAATTAATGGCTAACAATCAATTATTTTTTGGTCATCTTAATTTAACTTACATTTATTGTTGTCTGTTACATATTACAATACATCATGCTGATTAGCCATTTTTTCTCCAAATTGGTTAAATAATTATTACAAATATACGTTAATATCAAATTTAACATTTTCTATGTCAAAAAACAACCTGTATTTAGAAGTAAATGAATCGTGTTCACATAAATATAACTAATTAGCTGTCATATAAACTCGACCTATTTTAAAATGTATGATGTGCCTTATGAGTACGATTAATAATACTTTAAGCTATAGGGTATACTTTCAATCGCAAATTTTGGCGTATGTTACAGCGTTTTTCTATATCATTAAACATCTTGACTCCCCTCCCGCACACTAGTAGGAGAGAAAAGGGTGATCCTTCAAAGCTTTTGAAACAGAACGTCCTTTCCCTCTCCTTACTTCGCAACCAACTTACTTCCTCCCTTACCATGTAATGTATATGTTTTCGCCATTCTTGCGATTAACTTTGCCCCTTTTTATAATTTGGTGGCTTTTGTAAGGAATTTAATTTTTTAATAAAGGACCAACAATTTAAAAAAAGCAAAAAAACTTTGTCGAAAGTTTAAATATAGAGTGACATTTTTATTAAATTTTTTTAATAATATTTTTAAGGTTTTTGATTATTTAGTATATAAACTTTTAAAATTGTTCATTCTAATTTTTCCCCCACTTTGTAAAATATATGCCTTATATAAAAAATAACTAAAATATTTTTTAAAACAACCTTTAAAAATATTCCATTCAAGTTTCTTACCAATTTTTGTAATATATACGTTATGTCTAAAATTTTACAGTTTTAAACTTAAAAAAGTTTTTTAATTCAAAATTCCGTGCCATAATTTAAAAATTTCCCCCACGTTTTTTTACCAAAAAAATTGACAAATTACTGACAAAAATCACCATATAAAAAGGTGCAAGGTTAATTGCAAGAATGGCGAAAACATATACATGGGAGGAAGTGAATTGCATGTGAGGTAAGGAAAGGGAAAGGCGTTCTGTTTTAAAATCATTGATTAATCACTCTTTTCTCTGCTACTAGTGTGCTAGAGGTAAAGACCTGCAAAATCGTTAAGGCCCGGCCCGAGCCTGGAATTTAAAATGAAAAAAAATTAGGCCTGGCCCGGGCCCGAATCATCTTTAAAAACAAGGCCCGGGCCCGGCCCGGAATTTTAGTAATTGCAGAAACTTAATCAAACTTAATATTGGTAAAGTTTTTTATTAAATAAAATGCACATAAAAAATTATAGATCGATAATTAAACTATTTTGATTCAAAAAAACACAGGCATCAAAAATTTTCGTGTTTAGATTTGTTCTCCGCTCTTCATAAATGCGGCCCGCTGCCGAAAAACATCTCTCACTCGAGCAGGTGTCGAAAAAATTTGCAAACAAGAGGGCTTAGCGCTGAAAATTACCACTGTGGTCTTTTCACCCGATAATTTTATTTTTTCTCGTTGATCTTTAACTTTGTGTTGGTGTCAACTTCATTTTCCTCTACACCTTTCTTCATAGAAGATGTTTCATGCCACACCCATTCCACAAAAATGGGCTATTGAGGATATGAGATCTTTTTTGATTTTTGCAAGGCTTGTAAGTTTGTTGAAAGTGGCTTGCATAGGTATTGTCCAATTTTTCTTTTCCTGGACCTCTTTAAAGCATTTATGCCGTTGGAGATGAGTGTTCCATATTAAGCATTACCTGATGAGCAGGAACACATTCTTGCAAATCTTACAAAAAACCAAATTTATTTTCTTATAACCTTTTCCATACTTCACTCTTTATTCTAATATTTTCAGCTATTAGCAGTAGATTTTTTTTGTTCCATAATTATTTGTTTGTATATTAGAATAAGCGCGATATAAATAAATGAATGTTTAACAGATAATAACAAGTAATTAATTTTTTGAAATTTTATAGATTGTTTTAAACAGAATAATAGACTACTTAGGCTCTTCTAAATTATTCCGGGCCGGGCATATTATTTATAAATTCCCGGCCGGCCTTAAGCCTAAAAATTTAAGGGCCGAGCTCGGAGCCCGTCCCGTTCCAGGCTTTTCCGGGCCTCGGGCCGCCCGTGCATGTCTCTAGCATGTTCTAACTTAAAGAAAAACGCTGCATTAAAGAGCAGTCCTAGTGGCGCGGATTTTGGAAAAATTCGCCGTCTTAATTTGGACAGAATTCTATTTATATTCTTTGTTTGGTTGGTTTTTATTTAGCAACTAGCTGTGCCCGGCCAAGCTTTGCTTTGGCTCAGTCCTTAAGTGGTTCTTTAATATAAGCTATTAATAAGACTTATCTAAAATGGGGTCATATATGAAATAATTTAACATGTGAAAGGTCCGAATGATTTTATGAACCCACTATTTTTAGTATATATTTATATAAGACAAACCAAATGCAAATTCTGTTTTAGACATCAAATCCGACTAAAATTAAATGTTTTTGAAAAAATTGCTTATTAATGCTGTTACTTATTATACAATAATACCATTATTTTATTTTTCTAGTTAGCTGATTTATTTGAAATACAATATTCTTTAATATAATAAAATAATTAATTGAAGGACGGATAATTATAAAAAATATGCTTCTATGAGCGACCACGTGATAATAATGACAAAAACTGCATAATTTAAATTTTATTTATTTAATTTAAAGAGTCTGTTAAACCCCAATAATTTTAACCGTATACTGTAACATTTTTATTATACTTTTAAATATCTAATTCGAGAAAACTTCAGCTTTGTATGTATGACGTCATTATTGTATATGCTGCTATAAATGAAACTGGACGGGAAATGTCAGATATTTTTAAAACAAAAAGGTATTTTAGGAATCTGAAAAAGCTATTTTACCCCTGGCCTATCTGGGCATCTACGGGTAAATTTTCGCGCGAATCGGGCCGGTAGTTTCAGAATTTATTCTCATTTAAATATCTCATTTAATAAAAATTAATGATAGATCATGACATTTATATATAAATAGCATTTACTCAGAATAATCAACGTTGGACTATTTTATATTACATTTAAATTATATATACTTTCATCTTTCTCATTTAAAATATCTCATTTAATGATAATGAGAAAAATTCATCTTCTTCACCTATATATGTTCTCAAATAATCTATAATTTTATTATTTTAGGTTAATTCATAAATTTTATGTTGTCACCGTTAAGAAAAGATGACGTTTAAGAAATTTAATTCATAAATTTTATATTGTCACCGTTAAGAAAAGATGACGTTTAAGAAATTTAATTCATAAATTTTATGTTGTCTTGTCACCGTTAATAAAAGATGACGTTTAAGAAATTTAATTCATAAATTTTATATTGTCACCGTTAAGAAAAGATGACGTTTAAGAAATTTAATTCATAAATTTTATGTTGTCTTGTCACCGTTAAGAAAAGATGACGTTTAAGAAATTTAATTCATAAATTTTATATTGTCACCGTTAAGAAAAGATGACGTTTAAGAAATTTAATTTATAAATTCTATGTTGTCACCGTTAAGAAAAGATTACGTTTTACAAACTACTATAAGTGATACACTTTTACTACAGAACTGTCTGTATATTCAAATTTTCGACGAACACGAGGAGGTGCGTTTGATTGACATTTTATTGAACGTCAAAACGCATAAAACCCAATATCTCGAAAACTTAAAGGAATTTTAGGATTCTGAAAAAGCTATTTTACCCCTGGCCGCCCTGGGAACCTAGGGGTAAATTTTCGCGCGAATCGGGCCGGTAGTTTCAGAGATTAGCCCTTACATACATATATACATATATACATACATATATACACTTTACTTTATATATATAGATGTGGCAGAGAAATTATATAGGTTATTATGGTTTGCCATTAAACAGGCAAAAATTAAGGTTTAAAATTCAGTCTGGAATTTATAGGAATTGCTGTTTTTAAAAGTAATGGTATAAAGAATAATTGTTGGTACATATATAAAAATACTTAATACTGGATTCTCTCACAATGTTCCAGAATTTTTTTTAATATAAGTTGGCTTAATATATATAAATATTTATAATACAATTAATTCAAGATACTACACTTATTATCTATATATATAAAAATGTAAATCCGTTTTCTTCGGCCTCTATAACTCCTAAAGTTCTCGACCGATTGCCACCAAATTTGGTCAGATCATTGCCCTGGCATCCTAGATGGTTTATATATACTTTATCGACCTCCGACAGCCGTAACCCTGTTATTGGTAGTCTATACTGCCATCTAGCGGATTATTTATACTACGGTTTTTATACTTATTTATCGTTATGGTGCTACTAATTACCTTAAACTTTTTTCCACGATTGCTTTGTCATTTGTGTCTCAATTCTTTACTCAACTACGCCCTTTTTTTACAATATATAAAGCTGTAACAAATAAATATTCTCGATACTGTAAAACATCACCATTTACTTAATTAAATATAAGGTGTGCCATAGAAACATTCCCACGTTTCGTGCTTTTTTTCTATTTTTATGAAGTTGGGTAATTATTTTTTGGAAGAAAGTGATAATTGCATATGTGGATAAAAGCTAGCCATTTGGAAGAAAGTAATATTTGCATATGTTTTTTCATATTTAATATCAATATATTGAATAAAAGCTAGCCAAATTTTGCAGAGGTATTCTAGAGTAAATTTTGTTAAGCTAATGAAAAAACTATCTTATTTACTACACTTTTTTTTTGAAAAAAAGTAATAATTGCATATGTTTTTTCATATTTAATATCAATATATTGGATAAAAGCTAGCCAAATTTTGCGAGATATTTAGAGTAAAGTTTGTTAAGCTAATGAAAAAACTATCTTATTTACTACACCTTTTTTTGGAAGAAAGTAATAATTGCATATGTTTTTTCATATTTGATATCAATATATTGTAAAAGCTAGCCAAATTTTGCATTGCTATATCTACTTTTAGACCTACATGCGTCGCAAGAGATCAACGATAGGGCGTCGAACACGAACTGCAAATAGAAAGCATCAAGTAGGTACTCTGAGACTTGATGAGTGCCAACTGCTTTCACACTCGCATTCTTCTGCAACTGAACAAGCCAATCTACAAAATTCAGCGAGTTTGCTTGAGCCACCTACACCTAATCAACAATTACGCTCATTCAGCCGCGTTGCATTTTCATGCAACTCTTCTCATATTGAAAGTTTGCGTCGCCATTGGCGCTATGAACGTTGTATGTCCTTACTGCTATGCTCTAAAATTTGCTGGAGAAACGAACGGCATGTGTTGCGAGTCCGGGAAAGTTAAACTACCTAAACTTGGAGAACCCCCAGAGCCATTAAAATCTCTGCTTGCTGGTTATACTGTGGATTCTAAACATTTCTTATCTAACATGCGGAAATACAACTCCTGCTTCCAAATGACGTCGTTTGGCGCAGATATTATTACAACTCAATTCATGCCAACCTTTAAAGTAAAAGGCCAAAATTACCACAAAGTGGGGTTCCTCCTTCCAATACCAGATAGGCAGCATAAGTTCTTACAAATGTACTTTATCGGGGATAATGAGATTGAATTAAATGCACGCCTTGGAATTTCTACTTGTGTAAAAAGGTCTATTGTTTTACAACATCAGGCGCTTCTTCACGCTAAATAATATAAGGCGTTTGTTCAAAACCTCACTCGACATGATGCCATCAGATATACACAGGATTGTTATTCATGCTGACAAAACTCCCGTGGGACAACATGTGAGAAGATTTAATGCTCCTACTATAAACGAAATCGCAATTGTTATTGTTGGGGATCAATTTTAATCAAGAGATATTGTACTGCTTAGGAGAAACGCTACTTTGACACACGTTGCGAACACTCATCGATGCTATGACCCCCTTCAATATCCAGTTATATTTTGGGATGGTGCTGACGGATATCACATCAACGTTAAGATGTTTAATGCAGTCACTGGTGAACCGACAAACTCAAAATGCAGCGCTATGAACTATTATTCATACAGATTAATGGTTCGAGAGCACGAAGAAAATTATATTTTAATGCCGCCAATTGTTTCATCAATACATCGTAGATATGTATGCCAAAAATGAATCGAAACGTCTGCTCTACATCCGTTTAAATTAGACCAAACTTCGCTCAGGAATCATTTGCGAGCTACAGTTCTTAACGACGCTAATACAAATAACGTTGGGATACTAACCATTTTGCCCTCAACATACACCGGAAGTCCGCGTCATATGCATGAATACGCCCAAGATTCAATCGCGTATGTTCGTAACCACGGTCGTCCGGACTTATTCATTACATTAACATGCAATCCTGCATAACCCGAGGTACAGGAACTCTTATTTCATGGCCAATCACCAGTCGATAGGCATGACATCACAGCACGTGTTTTCCGACAGAATTAGATCAATGATAAATCTCATTACTAAGCATATTCGGCCCGGTGCGTTGCTGGACGTACTCTGTGGAATGGCAAAAGAGAGGTTTGCCGTATGCCCATATACTCATATGGCTAAATACTAAGATCACACCCAACGAAATTGACTCAATAATATACGCTGAAATACCTGATCCCGAACTTGATAAGGACTTATACGAAATTGTTATTAAAAAAATGATACACGGCCCTTGCGGAACGTTCAATCCAAAATCGACATGCATGATAGACGGTAAATGCTCAAAGCGATATCCTTGAGTCTTGGTATGCAACACAATTGCAGGAAGTGATGGATATCCTTTGTATATAAGAGGATCAACAGAGGATGGTGGACATGTGTCAACTATTCAACTGCGGAACGCAATCTTTGAGGTAGATAATCGCTGGGTTGTTCCATATTCTCCTCTGCTACTACAATTATACAGATCACACATTAACGTTGAATATTGTAACTCTGTTAAATCTATTAAATACATTTGTAAGTATGTTAACAAAGGCAGTGATATGGCAGTTTTTACCATTCAATTAGATACTACTGCAAATATAGCGACCCTTCACACTGATGAAATAGCATAGTATTAGGCTGGAAGATACATAAGCAGCAACGAAGCCATATGGCGTATTTTATCCTTTCTTACTCATGAACGTAGTCCTGCTTAGAAGTCTGCATAGGCCGGGCCAGCCCGCGGCCCGCAGGCCCAAGCCCGGCCCGCGGGCCGGGCCTAAAATAGAGGAATAAAAAAAGTGCGGGCCGGACTTGGGCTTTAAAAAGTAAAAAAAATTGAATTTAGCTTTAGACTCTAATTATAATATAGAAACAAAAAAATGCACTTAGCTTAATGATAAAAAATTAATTTTTATAAACAACAATGTGGTGGAACTCAAAAATCATTATATTAAAAAGTGTGCATGAGATGTATGAAATTGTCATTTTTTTATCTGGCAAAGATTTATTAGAAAAACTTGGAAGCATTTCCATAAAATACATCATGCTATTAATTAGCATGCTTTAACCGTATGAAAAAAGCATCGAGTTAGAAGCGGGTAAGACACCAACGCTCTATAAAATATTACCATTTTATACATCATTAAAAAGCATCCCAAATTTGTTTCCAAATGATGATCCTGTTGACTTAAAAATCTACAAATTGAAGTCAAGAGCCCAAACTATGCTAATTTCAAAGTTTAATATCGATACATATCATAAAACATCAAGCTTTATTATTTCTTAGTTTCGCACGTTAAAAATGCTACGCGAATTTGAAAGAGGCTTCTTAAAAACTACGGTAACAGAATTTTTGAGGAAATTACTGCAAGAAGATCCTGGCTCTTCTTTCATAGATCTTCTTGCATAAGTCGTCCAACTATGAGTAATCCAGCTCAGGTGTGCAACACTAAGCAATTATCGATTTTCTATTTAGGACGTGGTGAAAGGGGTAAAGGTTGATCTCAGCTTGATGTTATTTTAGGGTGGAAAGAACACCAACTTATGCTACCAAATTAACAAAATTAGCTAGTTAGTTTCTGTCATCCAGCTAACAGTGCTACTAGTGAAAGCACATTCAGTAAGGCAAGTCGCCTTATAGAACAGAGTAAAACGAAATAATTGCCTGATAGAATAGATAGTTTTTAGTTTTAATTAAACCCGATTTTATATGCTATAACAAAATATTTCATGAACACTAAAAAACAGTTTTTATACAAATAAATAATATTAAAACAAGGTAGACTTGTTTTTATAAGTGCGGGCCTGATGCGGCACAGTTTTTGGGAAATATTTGAGCCGGGTGCGGGCCAAAAAAATAATATTTGTGCGGGTATGGGCCGGGCCTGAACTTAAAATTTCGGCCCATGAAGACCTCTAGTCCTGCTGTGGTTCACTTAGCAGTATATCTAGAAAATGGGCAACGCGTTTATTTTACAAATGCAAATGTAAAACAAATAGCATTAAATCCCCCAGACACAACGTTAACAGCTTTCTTCAAGCTATGTCACCTTGAGGATTTTGCGCAAACATTCCTATATTCCGAAGTGCCTATGTATTACACGTGAAATTCGTCCACCAGATCCTTTGAACGTCGTAAACGCGGAAAGCCAGTCCCCGGACGGCCTGACATATACCAAGCTAATGTGATAGTCCGTCTATACACTGTTCACCCCAATCAAGATGAATGTTTCTTTCTTCGCATGCTTTTAGTTAACGTTCACGGTTCAACGTGTTTCCAGCAGTTAAAAGTGGTCAACGGCGTTGCACATACTACTTTCCGGTGTGCATGTTAAGCTATGCATTTATTAGAGCACGATAATTATTGGGATGAATGCATCAGGGACGCGTGCCATACTTCACATCTTAAACAAATTCGTGCATTGTTTGCTTTTATATTAGCCTCCTGCTCTCCGTCATGTCCGACCCAGTTATGGAATAAATATAAAGCTTATATGGCAGAGGATATCATTCATCGGAATAGTCATGCACATTGTAATATTCCGTTGGATCCAATGCAACAACACTATAACGAAACTTTGATCATTCTTGAAGATTTATGCTTACAAATAGGAATGCTTTGAATCAATTGGGTATGCCTGTACCAACTAGATCTGCTGCTGATACATTTGATGTAGACCTACATCGTGAACAAAATTACAACCAAAGTGATCTTATGTCTTATGTGCGATTTAATGTTTCAAAGCTAACGACGCAACAAAAAGCCGTTTACGATAAGATTTTGCTTGCTCTTAATAAAAATTATGGAGAAGTCTTCTTCTTAGATGCTCCTGGAGGTACTGGTAAAACTTTCCTACTGACATTGCTCCTAGCAACTATTCGTTCTCTAAATAATGTAGCCGTGGCTCTAACGTCTTCCGGAATAGCTGCTACATTGTTACCCGGTGGAAAAACTGCTCATTCCGCATTAAAATTGCCTTTAAACGTTCAATACAGTGAAACTCCAATGTGCAACATTTCCAGAACATCTGGAATGGGTAAAGTATTACAGAAATGCAAACTTATCGTATGGGATGAATGCACAATGGCTCATAAAAAATCGCTCGAAGCTCTAAATCGGTCTTTGCAAGATTTACGAGGAAACTGCAAACCTTTTGGTAACACAATATTAATGCTTGCAGGAGATTTCAGGCAAATTTTACCGGTGCTCCCTTTATCCACCCCTTCGGACGAAATCAATGCTTGCCTAAAATATTCTATTTTGTGGCCTTATGTCAAAAAGTATCTAACTACTAATATGAGGGTATTAGAAAATAATCCTGCAGGTGAGATATTCTCCCATCAATTGCTAGAAGTTGGGAACGGAACGATGCCCGTTGATGTATGTTCAGGACGGATTTTTTTTCCTATCAACTTCTGCAATTTTGTTCCGTCAAAAAGTGCTTTGATTGAAAAAGTGTTTCCAAATATTAACGCTCATTATCATGATCAAATTTGGCTTCGCCATAGAGCTATTCTCGCCCCCAAGAATAAAGACGTGCATGAGCTTAACAATCTCAATCTGTCAAACATTCAAGGCGATTTAATTACTTACAAGTTGGTTGACAGTGTTGTTGTTGCTGATGACGCTGTTAATTATCCAATCGAATTTTTAAATTCACTTGATCTTCCAGGAATACCACCCACATTTTGCATTTGAAAATTGGCGTCCCGATTATCATGATGCGCAATATTAATCAGCCCAAACTTTGCAATGGCACACGTCTCGCTGTGAAACGCTGAATGTGCAACGTTGTTGTAGCCACGATTTTGACCGGACCATTTACTGGAGAAGATGTCCTTATCCCACAGATCACTTTGATTCCGACAGATTTACCTTTTGAATTTAAAAGATTGCAATTTCCCTTTAAACTTGCATTTGCTATAACCACAAACAAGTCGCAAGGACAATCTTTAGAAATTTGTGGTATAGATTTAGAAACAGATTGCTTTTCACATGGCCAACTATGTTGCATGTTCGTTGGTAACCCACAAAATCTGTTTATCTACCTACACTATTAAATGCCAAAAAATATTGTCTACCCTCAAGCATTATAACAGTGTTTTAATCAATTTTGTCTCTAGCAGCTTAGTCAACGCAAATATTTAAGCAGGTATATTGCGTTAAATTTATTTATAGCGTATATGCCATATATATTTTAGCATCTGTCACTCAATCCTACGACCGTCTTTGTCACGCTTAACAATTATTAAAAAAGATTACGGAATTTATGATTTAAAAAAATAGAATGCTATATTATGTAAATATATTAATTGCTATGCAAATTACGAAGTAACGCACCGAACGTGTAACGCACCCATCTACACACGATTAACGCTTATTATTGATTAATAATAATCAGTGCGTATATCGAAGTCAATGCCTAGGGTCTATCCAACCCCATACCTCTTCCCACCCCTCTATTGTTCTTGTTAATATTGATTAATAATAATCAGTGCGTATATCGAATTCAATGCCGCGTCCATTAATAATATCGGGGGGAGAAATAACAAATATTGATTAATAATAATCAGTGCGTATATCGAATTCAATGCCGCGTGCACCCGGTTAAAAAAGGTCCCCTAACTTAAATTCGTTCCCCAGGGGACCATTTTTAACTGGGGGACATTAAATTCGGCGAGATGGTTTTCGGCAAGTTGACGGGCCACCAAAAAATATAATATCGTCGCACTTATGGGGAACATGTTCACTTTTTTAACCATAGATATAAAATCTCAAATATCCCATAAGACTAAAACGTTGTGTTACAAAACATAATATTATTTACTAGGAAATTGGACTATATGCTTATTTTATTCGTACCACCGAATATAACCGAGGCTATTATTATACCGAGCATAAATATTCTAAAATCTGAGCTTATTTCAAATGCTTAAATTTTCTTTTTTGCATTTAGTTTTGTTGGCATGCTTTGGCGCGTACCCAGGATTCTCTCAAGGGGGGAGGGGACCAAGTTATTGGCGCCAGCTTTGTGACTTGAAGGTTCGGGTTCAATCCCCGGAGAGGACAAAATTTTTTGTTTTAAATTATATTAATATTTTGTTCTTGTTAATACCATTGATAATATGCCTTTTTGACCTTCCGCTGGCTACTGACCATTGAAAAAAAGACCATTGGCCAACTAAATCGAAATTTTTACTTTTTCGTTTTTGAATAGGTTAACATTGATAATTACCCTATGCCCTCCCCTACAAGTGCCTATGCCTCTACTGATTTGGGTCCCTGTGCCCCTACAAAGACTTATGCCTGTAAATGTGGGTTTGAATCCCGGCGAACGTTCTAAATAGTTCGATACCGGGAGAGGACGAAAATTTTTATTATTTTTTAAATTAAATTAATATATTGTTCTTGTTAATACCATTGATAATATGACTTTTTGACAGTGTTCTGGCTACTGACCATTAAAAAAATGACCATTAGCCAATTGTGATCGAAATTTTAATTTTCGTTTTTGAATTGGTTAACATCGATAATTACCCTATGCCCTCCCCTACAAGGGCACCTCTACTTATATGGTTCCCTGTGCCCACTTTTATACATAGTATTGAAAAGTTCGCCCTTCCCTTCCTCTCTTCCCTTCCCCCCTTCCCTTCCCCCTCCCCCTTCCCACGAGGGCCGAAGGCCCGAGTTTTAACTACTATGCAATTTATGGGCTCGCTTTCCATTTATTATATAGTTTTATAATAGGAAAAGGTATATTTAAAAACGATTGAATAGATTTACAACAAAATTTTTATTTAGTATTTTATATTTTTATAGGTCAAAAAGTGCGATGTTATTACAGATTAATTTTTACTAATTATTTAGCTAGTAAGGGACTAAGCCAAAGCAACGCTTGGTCGAGCACAGCTAGTAGGCTAATATAAAAAGACCGTTGTAGATGTAAACAGTGGCGTAGACAAAAGCAGAATTGCTTATAAGGAAGGGGGTTCTAAATTTTTCATAAATACTTTTGAACAAAAATTTATTAAAATTGTGGTATGCCCGCGTGTGCCACGCATCCTTATACACCACGCATGCTTTTATATAGGCCTGCGCTTCCCCATCCCTTTCCCCTTACATCATTATACTTTTCGATATGTGTATGAGATAATTAGAAAAAGTAGATTTTTACAAGATCAATATGCATTCTACGCAACAATAAAATTTAATTTTTTCGCGTTTTATAATTAGGATTTTAAGATGGCCTCCAAATTTCTGTGTATAAACGAGCTAAGTATTTATTTAGTATTATATTCCTTCAGAACAAAAAAAGCAAAAGAAAAATAATGAATGTGCTTTTCTCCTTTTTATAATGGTGCGATGATAACAATGAATTCGCTTTTTTCTAAAGATCAAAATAAGTGATTGCAAACTACGCGAAAATGAATGAATTATTTTATAATAATTTTATAATAACGATGAATGTGCAATTACACTAACTAACGCGAAGGCCATTAAAAGCAGTGGCGTAGCTAGGGGGGGGCCCAGGGGGCCCGGGCCCCCCCAAGAGCAAAAACCGGGCCCCATGGGCCCCCCCAAGGGAAAAATCGTGGGCCCCCGGGCCCCTTCCACCATTATTTTTTTTATCTTAATTAGAAACAATATAAAGATTATTATTATTGTTTCTGAATAAAAGTTTTAATTAACGAGTTTCAAAGCCCAAATATTTGTTTAATAAATGCAATTACAACGGTTAATAGCCTAATATTAACTTTAAATGATATTAGTAGAAATGAGGACCACTATCAAATTCTTTATAATAAGGCAAAAGATTTAGCTGCAATTTTTGATTTATTACCTTCTAAACGTATTAAAAAACCAAAAAATATGACACATTTTACTCTTTTGAATCTACTAATTCATTAATTGATTTCAAAATTGATTTATATTATCCTATCATTGATAGAATAATAGCAGAATTAAACATAAGATTTTCGAAAATTAATTGTAATTTATTTAAGTCCTTAGAAGGTTTAAACCCTTCATCCTTTTGCGATAAATCTCTTTTATCAGAAATAATTAACCATTATGAATTAAAACTTGAAGACGGCGAAATAAATATGGCAACATTTTTTGTAAAACATTATAACTCTTTATCTTCAAATAAAATAAAATGCAATGATATTTTTTCACTTATTAAAATTTTGCCCTCAGTAGTGTTTCCAAATTGTATTATTTTGCTTAAAATAATTTTAACTATCCCAATAACTTCAGGTTCATGCGAAAGATCGTTCTCACTGCTAAAACGGATTAAAATTTATCTTCGTTCCACAATTGGACAAGATAGGTTATCTTCCTTAGCTTTATTGAGCTTAGAACATGACTTTATAAATGTTATTCCCCCGGATGATATTATAAATTCGTTTGCAACATCGAGTAAAAGGCGTAATGAACTACTATTAAAAGACTAATTTTAATATTTAAAATTATCTGGGCTTTTAAACTTGTTTAAGCTTTTTAACACTTTCAAAATATATTAAAATATTATTTAATTTACGAAAATTCCATCCTAGTTTCAATTTAATTGTTTATCTCACATGCTTATTGTTTAACATATCTTGCATATTTTTATGTACCACATGCACATATAAAGCCAATAGTTTTCCAAAAAATTGTTTGTACACCATTTTTTCCCCTTTTTTAGTGATATCCCATCATAAGTTTGATAAATTAATATTAATAACCAATTCCTGAATTTTATAGACAATTGTTAACGCATCAAAATTTTCAAGGGATAAAACTCCTAAAAAAATCATTATGTTTGTCTTTGGACGCTAAGTTGTTCTGTGCATCTCACATCTCTAATTTCATCTAAAATTGTCAAATAAAATTTTGATTCATTTAATTTTGACAGAATATTTTTAGGTTCATTTAGCCGTTAAATTTATTAGTTCTTTTTAATTTTTAGGTGGTGAAGGGGGGGGGGGGGTTGTGCAAATATATCTATAATATCAAGGGGCAATAACTTCTAAATACTAATCTTAATTTCATAATTAATTTTTTATATCTTATTTTATAATTGCGCCTTTTGAGGATCTAACCTAAAAAAGGCTTTTAAATGTTCTCATTGTTTTCCTGATATAAATGCTGCCTGAAAATGCTGCCAATATTGCATATGTAAAATTAAAATTTGTTATATATATGGCCAAGATTCTTTGGGTTGTGGCAATAATTTTTATAAAAACTTTGTTATATAGTTTTTAACTATTTGCATTATTTTTTAAAATGTCAACGATTTCTTGTCAATATCCCCGTTCCACTTTTACCCTTACAAACTTATTATACCATGTGAAATTTTCTACATTGTTTTAACTACATCACTTTGTTTTATTTATGAATAAATTTTATTAATTTTATGCCCTATAAACATGAGGGGACATATTAGTGTGATATAAATAGAAAAAATACACAAAGTAGTAGCGGAATTTTAAGTTTGTCCAACGTTTATGAAAGAAAATTTTTTTAATTGCATTTGACCTATGGTCGTATTTAGGTTTTGGATTGGGGGGGGGGGCAAAACATATTTTTTATTCTTAAAGGTGTGGGTAGGAAAATTTTTCTGTCCCCCCTCCCTATTTGACCAGCTCAGCCCCCCCAAGGCAAAAAGGCTAGCTACGCCACTGATTAAAAGGCTCAGCGAAAAGGTAGTTAAAACCAGTAAGCGCTTGAGATGGGTAATAAAATCATAAAATCTTATCCTGGTGACAAAAGCCAATCGGAAAAGTAGTTAAAACCAGTAAGCGAGGGGGGGGGGGTATAGGGGAAAAGAAACCGACTACGAAAACGGTGTGAAACACCACAGATTTATTTGGCTATACAATTCGCATATAATCCATATTGTTGTTTTGTTGTCTAAATCAAATAAAGACCCAATCCATTATCCCTCCAAATCCTACCTCGGACATATTAAAGATTATATATGTCAGTGGCGTAGGCAAAACTGCCCCGGGCGGGGTTACTTTTGTGTCAAACCATTTTGATTGGACAAAATTTAACAATACCTATGATGGGTTTTTGATAACATGTATTATTTTCAATATATTCGGTATTATGTTTCTAATCAAAAAAATTAATTAACTTTGTGATCCAAAACCGCCTGTGGTCTTTCTTCCAAGTACGCAATAAGCAAAAAGCTCTTTTCAATCTTTTTTAATATGCCAAGCAGGGGCATTGTTTGAACAAAAGATATGCATGGGCTTTTAGGCTTAATTTGCCCACTAGTACAGAAAGATTAAATTATAGGCACAAGTCCAGCTCGCTATTTTTTGCAAAGCACGTGCCCAGCCCTTCCAGAAAAAATTCTTTTCAATGTTGCTAATTTTTGAATGCAACTTTTTTATGAGTGTTATAACAATCATTTATTTTATGTTGAAAATGTTCAATAATCAATTGTTAAGTGAAAACTGTTTAAATTTATTAAAAATTAGTTTAATGAAATGATAAAAAGAAATGAATAATTATTGTAAAAATTCAATATATATAGGATTTGATAACATCATAAAAAACACACCAACTAGAGGGGGGCTGTCGTCCCTCTCTTTTACTGCCACCCCCTGGCTACGCCTATTCCATTTCATATAAGTTAAAACCCAAAAAATAAAAAAAACATAAGTTTATTAATTTGGCTAGCGGGAGCAGGGCCTACTATAAGCTCGGACCAAGCCAGTTTAGTCGTCTTAAAGCACATCCAAGCGCAGCCGGTAATTTTTTAAGAAAGCCCATCCATGCCCAACACGTTTATGGGCCATCCGCAGGCCCAATTTAATAATTGCCTTTAATAAAATTTGCTATGTCCAGCTGAACTAAAAGTAGTTTTAAAAATTAATTTACTAAACCATGAGGATTCTTAATTCTTAGTTAAATTTATTCATCACTCTCTGTTGTAGGATTACACAAAATTAACATTTGTTTAATATTGCTTTATTTTATTATATAAAATTTATATTCTTCTATCTTTATAAGTTTAAACATATGTTTAAGCATTTTGTCATTTACTATTGTTAAATTAACTTAACATTAATGACCTTGCCGAAGATGTAAAAAAGACAGTCTCAAATATGAAGATATTTAAAATATAAGTTTGGTATAAACATTTTTAATAAATAAAGATATTTATAAGATTTTATCCAAAAATTTTGTACAAATTGAATAAATGTACACATTAAAAAAGATTGCAGCTACATTTGTATTAAATCATGATTAAATCTTGCAAAATTGCTATAAATTAATTCATGTGTAGCACGAGGTCCCATTCTAATTTCCATACAAGGTAGATCCTTTAAAGTAACTGTTGTTATTTCCAGGTAACATTCTTGGGTCAAAGTTTTATGTATTAGTTTGTGTACATCACCAAAAACATTATGCATTAAACTGCATTATAAATTTATATGCTTTAGTTTTTGGTTAAAACTCACTCAGGTTTTATTCCAAATAAATTCAAAAAAGTCCATAGGTTTTCTAAGAAAACAAATTAATTTATGAAATTCAAATAAAATTACCTTCAGTAACTACTCCACCAGAATTATGAATATGGCTTAAAATAAGAAATATAAGACCAAGTTTTTGTTTTTTTTCTTTTGGCCTATTTATTTAGGGTGTAATAATATAAAAGGATCAATATGCACAAAAATCAAAATTATACAGGCATAACATAGACTCTTGACTCTCAAGTTTATTGACCATCAAATAACCCTTTTTGCTTTCTATGTAAAGAACATCATAACCAAAAACCTAAACCAGAATTTTACAATTAATATTTAATTTTTTTACCTTATTTAGTTTATTCACTGCTTCCTTAAATACACTATCGAAGTTTCTACTCATGTCTTTTAAAATATATTTTATCATGTCTAAATGAGGATAAAAAAATATTTGCTATAATTTATGACATAAAATAAATACCAGCTCGTTTAATAATTGTCTGCTTAGAATTTTGCGTTATAAGAAAATAAGCCAAATCATTTGCCTATATATTATAAGATATTTATATAAATAAAATACTTTGCCTTCTGTGTTAAAGTCTTGTTCTTTGAAAACACCTGGCATTTTTAATTTAAAATTAGTGCCCTATCAACTCGCCAAAATTAATCTTGCCGAATTCAACCTGGGACATTAATGATTATCTCCCCATCAGGCAGGGTTTCTTTCAGAAGGGAGCCCGGGGGGGGGGGGGGGGGGGGGGGGGGTATTACCCCCCGGGCAATTTCAAATACCTCCCTCCGGAGAGTTTTGATTGAAGGAAGCATGAACTCAAGTTCCATCATGAAGTCATAAATTATATTAATAGGCTAAAATCGTAATTCAATTAATTACTTTAATATGTCAATAAAAATATATAAAATTGTCGAAATTAAATTTTTTTACAAATCAGGTGGAAATCATTCATAGACATCATTTTTTAACATCTGTGAACGCTAATTTACAATCTTGAAAGTTACAAATTATCTTTAATTAAAAAATATCAATAGGTAAATAAACATATATAAATGCTTTTAGAATTATTAAATCACTATCTTACTTATAAACTTAAAAAGAATTATTATTAATAATAGATTCTAGTGTTTGTTTTTTATTGATATAATATGCTTATTTTGAATTGCAGATGTCTGGTAAATATAAAAGTACTCTTTTACACTACTTTAGTAAAATGGTAAATATGATTTAATTTGGAATGATTTTAATTATGCAACAGGTGAAGATGTGAATAATTGTTCTGTAGAAAAAACTCTGGTTTGTTCCATTCAATGTTATAATGAAAAGGATGGTATTTATATTAATAACAAAATATTGGTCATTTTAAATGTATATTAACTAATGGTAATTTGCTTGCAAGCATATAAAAAAGATCTTTTTTTGTCTAATCAATTATGTATTACGAAAAGGTGAGGATAATTCTGCGGAGAAACTGGTTTATTCCATAGATTGTCTTAATAAAAAAAATGGTATTTACATTTATACACACAAAATAATGTTTATAACTAATGATAATTATCTGTCATGCATTTAAATTCTGATATAGATAAAATATCTTTTTTATCCTTTTGAATTAGAAAAAGGCGAAAAGAGATGTTTGGGGAATACTATGGGTATTTGTGTTTATATAAAATAAGGCATGAATATATTTGTTTGTAATAGGTAAAGATGGGACTGAATTAAAAAAAACTCTTGTTTTATTCCTTACTATGGAATATTATGGTAATTATTTTTAAGCATTAGATATTTAAAATAAATATAAGTTAAAGGCAGATATTATTCTGCTTCCAGCAGTGAAATTCACATGAACTCTGAAAGAGGCAATAAAGATTATTGTAATTCTGCTGGAGTGGGGAAAACTGTCTCTTCTTTTTCTTATGATAAAAATGATGGTAATTAAAATTATGCAAGTTTCTTTTATTAATATATATTGATAAAGATGAGTGTATTGGCAGCTCTACTAATTGCTCAGTCTTTGAACGTGAAAAACAGGGCAAAATTTAAAACTTAAACCATCATATAAACTTATGATTTCATGGACATCTAAATACAAATGGCTAATTTTTGATAAAGCCTTAGGTGGGGCTTTATGCTCTGTCTGTTCTCTTTACAACAAAAACCAACAAAAAACGAGGGGTGTGTTCATTAATGTCCCGTTTACAAATTACAGAAAAGCGACTGGAGAAAGAGGAAAGCTATATAGAAGGGGCGATTTTCCTACTAAAGAATATCTAGATATGGCGATGAAGGAGTATGCCTTTAAAAAACAAAGAAGGGTTCGGTTACTTTCTTAAAAGAACACTTGCCCGTTAAAATATTACATGTATTTATTTAATGATTATGCATGTATGTATCTATTTATATGTCACTTATATCACTAATAAAAATCAGTAAATATTATACAAAATGGTTTAGCAATTAAAAAAATTTTACCCCCCCCCCCCCCCCGAAAGTTGAAAATTCCCCCCCCCCCCTGAGCATTTTTTCTGAACCCTGCTTCCCATTATCATAAAGAAGGCCCTAAATTGAGTATCTTTTATAATAATTATCAATTTTAAAGAATACCTAAATTATAACTTTAATCCTAAATTGGATGATTAATATGCATTTTTGTTGGGGAACATTTTCTAATTGGGGGACATTTTTTAACATTGGGACATTCAATTCGGCAAGATGGTTTTCGGCAAGTTGACGGGCCACCTTTAAAATTGAATGTCCATTATGGTACAACTTATTTAGAAACTCTTATATCGACATAGACTAGTTTACTATGTATATCGATTATTTTACATGTGGTTTGTGGCGAATATAAATTTTAACAAGAGCATGCTATATTTGATGGATATGTGAATAGTCCACCGAAAGGGTTCCCCCCCAAAATCCCGAAACGCCAGAATCCCGAAAATATTACTACGCGCCAAATTTAACATATGTTAAATTGTACTTAATATCGGTATCGTTTCAAAATGTCACAGTCCAAAATGTAACAAAGCCATATCGTGAGATTCGCGAATCTCACGATCGTGAGATTCGCAATTACTCATTGCGCAAGCGCATAATTTCCATTGGGTAGTGTTTTAGGTCAGCGTTTTAGGTTAGGGGTTGGGTTAGGATTAGATGTACATCAAATTCCTTCCCCATTTGAAATTTAATTTTTCGTGATATTCGTGTGACATTTTGGACTGTGACATTTTGAACCCAAGACCTTAATATCATGAAAACGTGGGAATCTCTTTGACGCAAAATCTTCAAAACAAAGAAAATATATGTAAGCATTAGTATTCAAGTGTAAATATATTGTTGTAGGGTTTAAAAAACCAAAGAGAAAACATTACATTTTAACCCTCTTTAACTATGATGATTATATCAATATTAAAGAGGGAAAAAATGAACAAATGTATTATAAGTGCAGCAAGTACAGTAAATTTCAATGCCCAGGAAGGGTTGTGCTTAAATCTAATAATTGTCAAATAACATCAGAAATAGTCAGCAAAGTAAGAAATTTATAATTTAAATTAAGTATTTAGTTGTAAAAAATATCTCCATACCCATAGAGGATCAAGAAAGTAAAAGATTTTAGTATTTTTTTTGAATTTTTTTTAGATTTAAGTCAAGAAGCAATTTTATTGAACTCATTAGTTTATATTTAACAAGCCCTTATATCAGATGTTAATGGAAGTAAGAGATTTGAGTATATTTTTTAAAATCCTTATTTATTTTAGATTCAAGTCAAGATGCCACATTAAACTCACCAAATGATATTGTAGCAAGTAATTTGACATAATTCAATGTAACATAGTTAATGTTTAACTATCTTATTTATAAATAGATTCCAACAATGATGCTTTAGATGTCATTGAACAGGCCTGTACACCACGTGTTAATACCCAAAGTAAATTCATTTTATGTTTAGTTTATGTAACCACACTATAATTTAGATATAACATTCTTGCCATCCCAAAAAGGGAAAAACATTTTAGTCCTTAATAACTATCTTTATGTAGTTGACAAATCTACAAAAACTTGCACTTATTATCGATGCAGGCATTCAAAATGTCCTTGTAGACTAATATTTTCTGAGAATTTAGCAAAAATAAAAAAAATCATAACCATTGTCGTATCCGTAACGACGACACTATTTGCCCCTGCCTTAGTAGTCTGGGTGTATTTAAGGTTATATGAGTTTATTGTTTCTTTTGGATTTTAAGGAACAGATGTAATCAAATTTAATATTGTTTCCTAAGAGATCGTCCCCCCAACTCCTTGTAAAACATCTCATTCAATTAATTACCAAAGTTCGTTTATCGTTAGCTTTCTTAACATTGTCGGGTCTTTTGATCCTATAACATTTGCCCATCATAGGCGTACTTTAAATTTAATCTCAGTGCGTGTGACTTTACAGTTTACCCCCCCCCGCCACATGTGCTTATATGTATTATTATTCCCCATATTATTTATTACGCATCAGTGATTATATATTTATTAAAATCGAAAGGCTACGCGGATTCATAATATATATTTTCTCCACTACTCGAACGATATCAATAAAAATACTCCAACACATATTTGATTGTATCTCGTAAACTTTACCTATTGATATTATCGGAAATTTGGATTTATATTGATTAAAATAAACATTGAAAAACAATTCTCGATTAAACTTAACACTTCAATCCTGAAGTTACATGAGCTCTTGAGCTTAACCGCCACGCGAGACAACCTTCACTGCCAGGACTTGGGACGTAACAAGTGACCCCCGACAACTTCCCCCCGTCCTCACAGGACTTAACAGTGGTGCCCCGGAACCGGAAACGAAACCCAACGACCTTTCGACCAAGAGACTTATGGAGTATAGAGGTATAAAATATGTTTAAAATTCTGATTCTTTTGCTAATTATAATATTATTCAATATAACTATTATAGCTAAAAAGTTTTTAGTAAAATGTTTGATAAAGTTCCTATTAAATTATATTTAGACATAGTAGGATTGAAAGTTTATGATTATTTGGATGTTATGATAGTTTTCTTACTAGGAGTTTTCTTTGAGAATTTACGACGTAAATTTACATTAAATAGAAATTATTTTAATAACAACACTAATATTAAAAGAACTGTATATAATCCAGTAATACCCAATTCTCCACCACACAAAAATAATTTTAACAATTATTATAATCCAGCAATACCCAATTCTCAACCCAACAAAAATAATTTTAACAATTATAAGGGTCCTAGATGCATGAAATGTGGAGTAGTAGGGCATAGGGCTGATTTTTGCAAAAATAATTTTGAATTTCCAAAATACCGTCCGATGTAATTACTTTTTTAATACCATAATTAATGTAAAATCGTGTACCTTTATTGCTTTTTACTCTAATAAAATTTAACAAATTAATACATTGGACATTATTAATTTTGTTTTTTAAATTCATATATATATATCTCCATACATAAATACTCTATTTAATAATCCGATACCAAAAGGCGGCGTTAGATCAATACTCGTGGGCTAAAAAATGTAACAATAAAGATATTATAATATAATTATAAAGAATTAATTCCACATGAAAAATTAAGGGAGGATAACGTCTTTGAAAATTAAAATATCATCAAAATGTTGAAAATAATTTTGATTTGGATTTTCGGGATTATTGTTAAAATAATAATCAATTTTATACGATTCATTACTTTTAAAGTAAATTTTGTACGTAAAGGACGAAAATACAAATTATGTGATCACACCGAAAACATCAAGCTACCCGATAGCTTAATTATTAAAAATACTCTAAAAATGGGGTATGTTATATATAGGGAGGGCAAGTACCATATGATTTATCGAAAGATTATGAATCGCGGGAGCGAGGTTAGTGGGCATAAGGCGCGAGAAATCGAAGTCAAGCCCTGGCAAACTCCCTGTACTGGTCCTTCATTATATAATAAAAAATCGATCCCACTTATTCTGGGGCGATTACGAATTAATTGGTGTAATATTACCAATATTAACGTTTCGGAATTTAGTGATCATTACTATTTGCATCCTTATGCGTATGTTGAATCGTTAATTATTTCTATTGACGTTATTGAAAGCATATTTAAAACGGAAAGGTTTAAAATGTTAATAAAAATTAAAGGGCTAAAATGGGAAATAATTTTGGACCCCTTACAATTAGCCCGCCGAGTAAATGATGAGAACGCCTACGCCAAAAATAAAAATTGGAGGATAAGGTACAAGTGTCGATGTATAGGGAGGATAGGTATGAATTGTTATTACCTTTTGATTAAGAGGGTGGGTGTTCGTTTAATTAAAATAAGTGATCAAAGATGTCGCAGTTTGGAAAGAGCGGGTAAAAATAAATGGAAAGAAAAATTCCTAAAGGTTGATAAAAAAAGTATTGTAAAAAATAAGCCCTACCGCGAACCAGAATTAAACGTGGTCAATGTAATTTTAGGTAAAATACCTACCCTTGAAATACAATTAAATAAAGGCCCCGTAACCTTTATATTTGATACAGGTTCATCTATAACGATCATAAACAAAAATGATTATTTTACGAGTGGTATTTGGGGATTATATACAGTATCTAACTTAGAAATTAAAATTTTCAATAATGAGAAGATGCGCTTGGTAGGGCAATGTGAGGCCCGGGTAACAATAAACAACATTAGTAAAAATTTAATATTATATGTGTCGGAAGCAGGGACGAGTAATATTTTCGGGTGGGACTGGATTCAGAGTTTCGAATTAGAGTGGCTCAAAATTATTAGAGGTGTCCCTGGGGAATATCGTGATTTTATCAAGGTGGAGGTGATTTCTAAAAAGGAGGTTGAGGACCAAGCCCAAGACATATGGGACAAGTTTCCGCTTATGTTTAAGGGGGAGTTAGGATGTCTGAAACACTTTGAGGCTACCATGCAATTTAGGGAGGGTGTAAAACCCAAGTTTTGTCCAGCTCGAAGAGTGCCATACGAGTGGAGATCGGAAATTGAAGAAGAATTAAAGAAATGGGTTAGGGAGGGAATAACCAGACCTGTAGTATTTAGTTATTGGGCTACCCCATTGGTCCCCGTTAGGAAGGCGGACGGAAAATTGAGGCTCTGTGCGGATTTCCGAATCACCTTGAACCCTAGTATTGAACTGGTCCGATTCCCATTGCCAAGACTGGAAGAAATATTGGTTAAACTAAGTGGGTGCCAAGTGTTCTCCAAAATTGACTTCGCAACTGCTTATCTGCAATTAAAAGTGTCAGAAGAAATGAGTCGAAGTTTAACCATTAACACCCATTTAGGTCTCTTCACTTTTCTTACGTTACCTTTCGGCTTGAGCATATCTGCTACTATTTTCCAAATGGCTATGAATTCCTTATTTCAGAGCTTAGAAGGCGTTTTCTACTATATGGACGATCTATTAATAGCAGGTCGAAGTGAAGCCGAACATAATTTCCGATTAATGGAGGTTTTAAGAATAATTGAAGACAATGGGTTGAGAGTGTCTAAAGAAAAATGTATATTTAGAGTCAACAAAATATCCTATCTAGGTCATATTATTGAAAATGGAACAATACGTCCTCTTGAAAATAAGGTAGCGGCGTTAAGAGATATTAGGGCACCCAAATCTAAAAAAGAATTGCAGTCTTTTCTGGGATTAATAAACGACTATCATAAATATATTCCACGGTTGGCTGACCGAGCCAGGACATTATATGATCTAATAAAAATCCATACCATCTTTAAGTGGGGAGAAGAAGCCGAAGCAATATTTCAAGGTCTTAAAGAGTGCGTCGTGAAAGCTCCAGTCCTCATTTGCTTTGACCCCGACAAGGAAATACATATCGTAGTAGATGCGTCTCAAGAGGCTGTCGGGGGAGCATTGCTACAAGTTATAGATAAGATGGAACGACCTGTAAGCTACTTTTCTCGCAAATTCCGGGATCCTGAACTAAAGTACTCCGTAATAGAAAAGGAAGCATTGGCTGTGGTATACGGCTTAGTCAAATGTCGGGAATATATTGTAGGAAAACACTTTATCCTGTACACCGATCACAAGCCTTTAGTATCGTTATTTCGGAAAGACAATCACGACCTGATGTTATCATCGCAACTTCAAAGGTGGTTGGTGGTAGTCGGCGCCTTCGATATGGAGATAGCGTATCGTCAGGGAAAACACAACTATCTAGCGAACACTTTATCCCGCATGAATAGGGAAAGTAAAACTACGGATCCTGTAACCAATGAAATGGACGATTCGGTGGAGGGAATATATAATCAAGACGACACTCCCTGCGTGTTGCATATATCCGAAGGAGGACCCATCTCCTGGAAGGATGTCAAGGAGAGTGAGCAATGGCTCATGAAATTGATGTATCTAAATGCGGTCAGCAAAGATGGAAGGTCACCATCCTCAAAATTTTTAGGACGTACGGGTCGCACGCATTTAGATCAAATGATGCCGGAGGAGAGTAGGAAGAGGGAAGGAGCGCCTTTACGCTTTAAATTGGGAGACATGGTGTGGGTACGAATGTATCAAGGGCAGAGTAAGTGGGTGCCAGGGATTATCATAGCGGTTGAAGGAGGGTATCGGTTAAGAGTAGCCATAGAAACGGGTGGCGAGATGTGGCGTCATGTAGATCAGTTAAGGAAGAGGGGAGGGAAGTAGGAATATTGTTAATACTTTACGCGGTATAGTTTTCTTTTTATGTAGCAACTCGATGTCATGTTTGTGAGAGATTCAATCACACCACTCAGCAATGCTATTATTATGAACTGGTGCGCGACGTGGGAACCGTATACACGAATGGAAGGATTGTGTATGGAAGGGTAATAAAGTTCTCACTCACCGGCGGATCAAGCGCCGATGGATTCGGGCTAGGGTAGCGGAGGGAGAGAAACTCCGAAGATTTAAAGAGGCTAGTACCCAAACCGACCCCTGGGAAAAAGTAGTCCAGCAACTGGCTGCCAGGATGAGGAAAATTCAAATAGTAGCTCCCCTAATGATTGAGCCGGTCCCACAGAATAGTACGTCGTTTCAATAACCTGGCTCTCACCCGTACCCCGTATTTCCCCTCCTTCCCCACATATGTAATATAATTATTCAGCATCCCCTTTTATTAATGTCGCTGTTTATCAATGTACGCTTTATATTTTATATCCTCAACTCCGGGTTGTTCAGGGCTAAAAAAAAAAGGGAGGTGTCGTATCCGTAACGACGACACTATTTGCCCCTGCCTTAGTAGTCTGGGTGTATTTAAGGTTATATGAGTTTATTGTTTCTTTTGGATTTTAAGGAACAGATGTAATCAAATTTAATATTGTTTCCTAAGAGATATCGTTCCCCCAACTCCTTGTAAAACATCTCATTCAATTAATTACCAAAGTTCGTTTATTGTTAGATTTCCTAACATTGTCGGGTCTTTTGATCCTATAACATTTGCCCATCATAGGCGTACTTTAAATTTAATCTCAGTGCGTGTGACTTTACAGTTTACCCCCCCCCGCCACATGTGCTTATATTTATTATTATTCCCCATATTATTTATTACGCATCAGTGATTATATATTTATTAAAATCGAAAGGCTACGCGGATTCATAATATATATTTTCTCCACTACTCGAACGATATCAATAAAAATACTCCAACACATATTTGATTGTATCTCGTAAACTTTACCTATTGATATTATCGGAAATTTGGATTTATATTGATTAAAATAAACATTGAAAAACAATTCTCGATTAAACTTAACACTTCAATCCTGAAGTTACATGAGCTCTTGAGCTTAACCGCCACGCGAGACAACCTTCACTGCCAAGACTTGGGACGTAACAAGTGACCCCCGACAACTTCCCATCCAAATTTCCGATAATATCAATAGGTAAAGTTTACGAGATACAATCAAATATGTGTTGGAGTATTTTTATTGATATCGTTCGAGTAGTGGAGAAAATATATATTATGAATCCGCGTAGCCTTTCGATTTTAATAAATATATAATCACTGATGCGTAATAAATAATATGGGGAATAATAATACATATAAGCACATGTGGCGGGGGGGGGGGGTAAACTGTAAAGTCACACGCACTGAGATTAAATTTAAAGTACGCCTATGATGGGCAAATGTTATAGGATCAAAAGACCCGACAATGTTAAGAAAGCTAACGATAAACGAACTTTGGTAATTAATTGAATGAGATGTTTTACAAGGAGTTGGGGGGACGATATCTCTTAGGAAACAATATTAAATTTGATTACATCTGTTCCTTAAAATCCAAAAGAAACAATAAACTCATATAACCTTAAATACACCCAGACTACTAAGGCAGGGGCAAATAGTGTCGTCGTTACGGATACGACACCTCCCTTTTTTTTTTTTTTAGCCCTGAACAACCCGGAGTTGAGGATATAAAATATAAAGCGTACATTGATAAACAGCGACATTAATAAAAGGGGATGCTGAATAATTATATTACATATGTGGGGAAGGAGGGGAAATACGGGGTACGGGTGAGAGCCAGGTTATTGAAACGACGTACTATTCTGTGGGACCGGCTCAATCATTAGGGGAGCTACTATTTGAATTTTCCTCATCCTGGCAGCCAGTTGCTGGACTACTTTTTCCCAGGGGTCGGTTTGGGTACTAGCCTCTTTAAATCTTCGGAGTTTCTCTCCCTCCGCTACCCTAGCCCGAATCCATCGGCGCTTGATCCGCCGGTGAGTGAGAACTTTATTACCCTTCCATACACAATCCTTCCATTCGTGTGTTCCCTTCTCGTTACAAATATAACATACGGTTCCCACGTCGCGCACCAGTTCGTAATAATAGCATTGCTGAGTGGTGTGATTGAATCTCTCACAAACATGACATCGAGTTGCTACATAAAAAGAAAACTATACCGCGTAAAGTATTAACAATATTCCTACTTCCCTCCCCTCTTCCTTAACTGATCTACATGACGCCACATCTCGCCACCCGTTTCTATGGCTACTCTTAACCGATACCCTCCTTCAACCGCTATGATAATCCCTGGCACCCACTTACTCTGCCCTTGATACATTCGTACCCACACCATGTCTCCCAATTTAAAGCGTAAAGGCGCTCCTTCTCTCTTCCTACTCTCCTCCGGCATCATTTGATCTAAATGCGTGCGACCCGTACGTCCTAAAAATTTTGAGGATGGTGACCTTCCATCTTTGCCGACCGCATTTAGATACATCAATTTCATGAGCCATTGCTCACTCCCTCCACCTTTTTCTTTTAGGAGCCAACCTTTAACTACCCCTACCATACGTTCCGCTTGTCCGTTGGAACTTGGGTGATATGGTACTGTTATGATGTGTCCCATTCCCTGACTTCTGCAAAATTCCTCAAACGGTCTACTAGTAAAAGCAGGCCCCCCATCCGAAACTATGGTTCGTGGCAAACCATATCTAGCCATTAATCCCTTTAAGACCCTTATGACAATTCGCGTTGAACTACCGTTTACTCTCTCATATTCGACCCATTTTGTGCAGGCATCCACCACAAGAAAGTAGACTTTCCCTAGGCATTCAAAGAAGTCGACATGTATCCTGTCCCAAGGATGTTTCGCTATTACCCAATGCGTACCCTTTATTTTTGGAGGCATAGCTGCAATTCTATTACACGCCTCGCAACTTCGACATACCTCCGCTATGTCTTTATTTATTTGTGGCCACCAAACATATTCTCTTGCCCATCTCTTCATCTTTACCATCCCTTGGTGCCCGAGATGGAGCTCTCTTAACACTTCCTGACGCAGACCTTTGGGAATTACTAATCGAAAACCTTTAGTTACAGCCCCTTCCATTAAATTTAATTGCTTTTTAACTCTTTGGTACGCGATAAGCGCTAACGGCCATTCTGCCTGTCCTTGAAGGCATCTCCGTAATTTCTTGATTTCATCGTCCTCCGTTGAAGCATCCTTGACATCCTTCCAGGAGATGGGTCCTCCTTCGGATATATGCAACACGCAGGGAGTGTCGTCTTGATTATATATTCCCTCCACCGAATCGTCCATTTCATTGGTTACAGGATCCGTAGTTTTACTTTCCCTATTCATGCGGGATAAAGTGTCCGCTAGATAGTTGTGTTTTCCCTGACGATACGCTATCTCCATATCGAAGGCGCCGACTACCATCAACCACCTTTGAAGTCGCGATGATAACATCAGGTCGTGATTGTCTTTCCGAAATAACGATACTAAAGGCTTGTGATCGGTGTACAGGATAAAGTGTTTTCCTACAATATATTCCCGACATTTGACTAAGCCGTATACCACAGCCAATGCTTCCTTTTCTATTACGGAGTACTTTAGTTCAGGATCCCGGAATTTGCGAGAAAAGTAGCTTACAGGTCGTTCCATCTTATCTATAACTTGTAGCAATGCTCCCCCGACAGCCTCTTGAGACGCATCTACTACGATATGTATTTCCTTGTCGGGGTCAAAGCAAATGAGGACTTGAGCTTTCACGACGCACTCTTTAAGACCTTGAAATATTGCTTCGGCTTCTTCTCCCCACTTAAAGATGGTATGGATTTTTATTAGATCATATAATGTCCTGGCTCGGTCAGCCAACCGTGGAATATATTTATGATAGTAGTTTATTAATCCCAGAAAAGACTGCAATTCTTTTTTAGATTTGGGTGCCCTAATATCTCTTAACGCCGCTACCTTATTTTCAAGAGGACGTATTGTTCCATTTTCAATAATATGACCTAGATAGGATATTTTGTTGACTCTAAATATACATTTTTCTTTAGACACTCTCAACCCATTGTCTTCAATTATTCTTAAAACCTCCATTAATCGGAAATTATGTTCGGCTTCACTTCGACCTGCTATTAATAGATCGTCCATATAGTAGAAAACGCCTTCTAAGCTCTGAAATAAGGAATTCATAGCCATTTGGAAAATAGTAGCAGATATGCTCAAGCCGAAAGGTAACCTAAGAAAAGTGAAGAGACCTAAATGGGTGTTAATGGTTAAACTTCGACTCATTTCTTCTGACACTTTTAATTGCAGATAAGCAGTTGCGAAGTCAATTTTGGAGAACACCTGGCACCCACTTAGTTTAACCAATATTTCTTCCAGTCTTGGCAATGGGAATCGGACCAGTTCAATACTAGGGTTCAAGGTGATTCGGAAATCTGCACAGAGCCTCAATTTTCCGTCCGCCTTCCTAACGGGGACCAATGGGGTAGCCCAATAACTAAATACTACAGGTCTGGTTATTCCCTCCCTAACCCATTTCTTTAATTCTTCTTCAATTTCCGATCTCCACTCGTATGGCACTCTTCGAGCTGGACAAAACTTGGGTTTTACACCCTCCCTAAATTGCATGGTAGCCTCAAAGTGTTTCAGACATCCTACCCCCTTAAACATAAGCGGAAACTTGTCCCATATGTCTTGGGCTTGGTCCTCAACCTCCTTTTTAGAAATCACCTCCACCTTGATAAAATCACGATATTCCCCAGGGACACCTCTAATAATTTTGAGCCACTCTAATTCGAAACTCTGAATCCAGTCCCACCCGAAAATATTACTCGTCCCTGCTTCCGACACATATAATATTAAATTTTTACTAATGTTGTTTATTGTTACCCGGGCCTCACATTGCCCTACCAAGCGCATCTTCTCATTATTGAAAATTTTAATTTCTAAGTTAGATACTGTATATAATCCCCGAATACCACTCGTAAAATAATCATTTTTGTTTATGATCGTTATAGATGAACCTGTATCAAATATAAAGGTTACGGGGCCTTTATTTAATTGTATTTCAAGGGTAGGTATTTTACCTAAAATTACATTGACCACGTTTAATTCTGGTTCGCGGTAGGGCTTATTTTTTACAATACTTTTTTTATCAACATTTAGGAATTTTTCTTTCCATTTATTTTTACCCGCTCTTTCCAAACTGCGACATCTTTGATCACTTATTTTAATTAAACGAACACCCACCCTCTTAATCAAAAGGTAATAACAATTCATACCATCCTCCCTATACATCGACACTTGTACCTAATCCTCCAATTTTATTTTTGGCGTAGGCGTTCTCATCATTTACTCGGCGGGCTAATTGTAAGGTGTCTAAAATTATTTCCCATTTTAGCCCTTTAATTTTTATTAACATTTTAAACCTTTCCGTTTTAAATATGCTTTCAATAACGTCAATAGAAATAATTAACGATTCAACATACGCATAAGGATGCAAATAGTTATGATCACTAAATTCCGAAACGTTAATATTGGTAATATTACACCAATTAATTCGTAATTGCCCCAGAATAAGTGGGATCGATTTTTTATTATATAATGAAGGACCAGTACAGGGAGTTTGCCAGGGCTTGACTTCGATTTCTCGCGCCTTATGCCCACTAACCTCGCTCCCGCGATTCATAATCTTTCGATAAATCATATGGTACTTGCCCTCCCTATATATGACATACCCCATTTTTAGAGTATTTTTAATAATTAAGCTATCGTGTAGCTTGATGTTTTCGGTGTGATCACATAATTTGTATTTTCGTCCTTTACGTACAAAATTTACTTTAAAAGTAATGAATCGTATAAAATTGATTATTATTTTAACAATAATCCCGAAAATCCAAATCAAAATTATTTTAACATTTTGATGATATTTTAATTTTCAAAGACGTTATCCTCCCTTAATTTTTCATGTGGAATTAATTCTTTATAATTATATTATAATATCTTTATTGTTACATTTTTTAGCCCACGAGTATTGATCTAACGCCGCCTTTTGGTATCGGATTATTAAATAGAGTATTTATGTATGGAGATATATATATATGAATTTAAAAAACAAAATTAATAATGTCCAATGTATTAATTTGTTAAATTTTATTAGAGTAAAAAGCAATAAAGGTACACGATTTTACATTAATTATGGTATTAAATAAGTAATTACATCGGACGGTATTTTGGAAATTCAAAATTATTTTTGCAAAAATCAGCCCTATGCCCTACTACTCCACATTTCATGCATCTAGGACCCTTATAATTGTTAAAATTATTTTTGTTGGGTTGAGAATTGGGTATTGCTGGATTATAATAATTGTTAAAATTATTTTTGTGTGGTGGAGAATTGGGTATTACTGGATTATATACAGTTCTTTTAATATTAGTGTTGTTATTAAAATAATTTCTATTTAATGTAAATTTACGTCGTAAATTCTCAAAGAAAACTCCTAGTAAGAAAACTATCATAACATCCAAATAATCATAAACTTTCAATCCTACTATGTCTAAATATAATTTAATAGGAACTTTATCAAACATTTTACTAAAAACTTTTTAGCTATAATAGTTATATTGAATAATATTATAATTAGCAAAAGAATCAGAATTTTAAACATATTTTATACCTCTATACTCCATAAGTCTCTTGGTCGAAAGGTCGTTGGGTTTCGTTTCCGGTTCCGGGGCACCACTGTTAAGTCCTGTGAAGACGGGGGGAAGTTGTCGGGGGTCACTTGTTACGTCCCAAGTCTTGGCAGTGAAGGTTGTCTCGCGTGGCGGTTAAGCTCAAGAGCTTATGTAACTTCAGGATTGAAGTGTTAAGTTTAATCGAGAATTGTTTTTCAATGTTTATTTTAATCAATATAAATCCAAATTTCCGATAATATCAATAGGTAAAGTTTACGAGATACAATCAAATATGTGTTGGAGTATTTTTATTGATATCGTTCGAGTAGTGGAGAAAATATATATTATGAATCCGCGTAGCCTTTCGATTTTAATAAATATATAATCACTGATGCGTAATAAATAATATGGGGAATAATAATACATATAAGCACATGTGGCGGGGGGGGGAGGTAAACTGTAAAGTCACACGCACTGAGATTAAATTTAAAGTACGCCTATGATGGGCAAATGTTATAGGATCAAAAGACCCGACAATGTTAGGAAATCTAACAATAAACGAACTTTGGTAATTAATTGAATGAGATGTTTTACAAGGAGTTGGGGGAACGATATCTCTTAGGAAACAATATTAAATTTGATTACATCTGTTCCTTAAAATCCAAAAGAAACAATAAACTCATATAACCTTAAATACACCCAGACTACTAAGGCAGGGGCAAATAGTGTCGTCGTTACGGATACGACAAATAATAATCCCGAAAATCCAAATCAAAATTATTTTCAACATTTTGATGATATTTTAATTTTCAAAGACGTTATCCTCCCTTAATTTTTCATGTGGAATTAATTCTTTATAATTATATTATAATAACCATGAACCTGATGAGTATCATTGCCTTCTGACAAAAAGTAATTTAAAGAAGGCTATGCAAAATAGTCTCAGGGAATCAATTACAAAGGTAATGTCTTTGGTCTTATAATAATTGATCTATTTAGGTATACAATGATGTGATTTACCAAAGAAGGGAAGAAGTTGAGGATATTTGGCAATACCCACATGCTCTGCCGTCTTTGAAATCCGTGATCAAAACACTGAATAGAATTGTTCATAAAAACAGACCTAAAATACCTCAAACAATTGAAGATATAATTCTCCCTTGAGATTGCCACTACCTTAAAAATGGAACTCCATTCTTAGTGGAGAATATTGATAATAGATTGTTTATATTTGGTACACCACATTTTTTAAAATTTATAATATGTGTAATACAAATGTTATAATATGTGTAATACATATGTGTAATACAAATGTAAAAATAAAATATTTAATATATTTATTTGTGTTGTAATTTATGAATATCTAACTACTTCATTATTTTAAATATATAATCCTAAATATTAACAACATTAATCACAAAGTTTCTTTAATTTTGAATTTTATTATAAATATTTGTGTTGTAAACTTAATTATTAATTAAAACATTTACATTAAAGTTAAACATGCCATTTCATTTGAATTATATAAATTTCTATATATTAACAACATTTGTCATGAAGTTTCTTTATTTTTTGGATTGATTAAAATCATGTAAAGTTCTATATATTAACATTTATCATGAAGTTTCTTTATTTTTTGGATTGATTGGAATCATATAAAGTTCTATATATTAACATTTATCATGAAGTGTCTTTACTTTTTAGATTGAGTCCAATATAACAAGCATAAACTTGATGTTGAACCATATTATAATTTACTATAAACCTTAAAAGTTTAATATTGAATAAAAAAAACAGAAACAGTTCTATATATTAACATTTATCATGGAGTTTCTTTATTTTTGGATTGATTGGAATCATATAAAGTTCTATATATTAACATTTAACATGTGTCTTTACTTTTTGGATTGAGTCCAATATACCAAGCATAAACTTGATGTTGAACCATCTTATAATTTACTATAAACCTTAAAAGTTTAATATTGAATAAAAAAACAGAAACAGTTCTATATATTAACATTTATCATGAAGTTTCTTTACTTTTTGGATTGAGTCCAATATACCAAGCATAAACTTCATGTTGAACCATCTTATAATTTATTATAAACCTTAAAAGTTTAAAATTGAATAAAAAAACAGAAATATGGAATTTTGAAATCGTACATATGGAAATTTGAAATCGTAGTCGTGGCCAAATCGTAGTTTCGGGATTCTGGCGTTTCGGGATTTAGAGGGGTTCCCCACCGAAAGATATAAGAATCATTTGTTATCTCGAGAAGTATATAGGTACTAACAATTTAGTATCTGGCTCACACTCATCCCTTAATATTTTGTTCATTTGGCAAAGCAATAAAAAAATATTCCAAAGAATAAATATTTAATCCCCCCAAGATTAGTTTAACTTTAAATGCTTAACAATCATTTGCTATTTTTATAAATTCCTGTAGATTTAAAAAAAAAATATTTGGGCTCACCAAAATTGAACGCTAATTAAAAATTTATATTTAAATTCAAATAGCTTATTACAATCCAAGGAATACATATTTTGCGTGCATGTATACATGCAGATGGTAGATAAATGCGCTTTATGTTTGTAGAAGCTACTGAATTTATGATCTTTAAGACATCAAAATTGGTTATTAACTAAATATCATAGGCGTAGCCAGGAGAAGCGGCCGCCCCCCCCCCCTCGAATGACAAAAAAATATTTCAATGCAAAAACCCTTTAAAATTAAAAATTTGTTTTGCCCCTCCCTTATTGAACTTTTTAACATTTTGCTCCCCCCCCCCTAATCCAAAACCTGGCTACGCCCATGCTAAATATGGTAAAGGCATAGAATAGATACATACAAGAATTCGGCGTCATATACAGATAACACTGAATCACATTGTCTGCTGAATTGCTATTTTGCTGATAAAATTTACACAACTCGCTGTTCTCAGTAGGGTAGCCACCATTTTATCTTTAAAGGACCTTACATTTGTACCCTATTAAGATTTATGGGCCTGGGGGGGGGGGGGGGGGGGGTATGGGGGTGGCAACCGGAGTCAAGTATAATGAGTTTCACACTCAGCAAAATTTCATTTTTAAATATCAATGATATACATATAAAGGAATAACAACATAAGATGTGAAATGGCTCTTTTTAGTAAAATAATATATGAATAAATAATTTATAAAAATACAAATATAATAAATGATTTATTATACAAATTTTGATATGTTCTAAAATATAAAAATAGCTCACTAAGAATTAACGGTGATTCCCTATGGAATGGTCAGAGACTTAATTCCACGAGTATCTAAAAACGTAAAAAATCCATAAAACTATAAGGATATCAGCTTAACACTAAATCACTTTAATTATAAATTTAACACATAGAACTTTAGGTCAGGCACTAGAAATTTATTTTTCGTCAAAAGCTCTATTTTCATATTCATCTTACAATCCCAAACGACAAAATCCATCACGAATGGTATAACTCGTACAACTCTAAAGCAAAACCGACAGATATGTCGCTTATGCCGCTCCCCAAAATGAGCTGCTAGCCCCTCGACCACGATAGAACGTATATTTTCGTTAAATTATCGGTGAGTCGCTATACCACACAGCAAGCATCGGCGCCGACACATACACTAGCGACATCACTAAGTGCAAAAAAGTAGTCATCAGGCGCAGAATATGCAACTCCTCCTACCATAATCACCTGAGAGCTATGAACTCCATAACGGTAATCTTGGACCTGACTACAATGGTATTACCTTTCACCTAACCACGTGCGACGTTCCGGTAACCACCAAATGTAGAAATCACACCATACGCAACCAGCAAAAGTAATTGCCCACCCAGGAAATCCGACCTCATCAAACCTGCTTAGAAGTTATACGGCGTAGAGCCCAAAACAGGTTATTACGAGCATAAAGCCTTCGAAAATAAATTCGCATTTGGGTTCAACTTGCGCGCATGCAAAACTAAATTTCATACCCGAAACATCATCGCACATCACACGCACTGCTTTGTATCGGCAGAATTCCTTCCAACTTAGCCCTACCGTCTCCATGCACCAGCATTCTCTTTCAGCGCTTATTGACCACACTACCCTGTACAGGCAACTTTCATGCATAACGTTACGTACCATCATGTTAATTTGTCCACCTGTCCTATTCCGATCATCAAACAGGTACCGACAAAGTTTTTTGGAATCGGAAGAGCGTTCCACAGCATCGGAATTACATATCTTCGGCGTTCTATTATCGCACTGTCCGGTATTAACTGATCAATCAAGGACAGTGACGGACAACGATTGGGTCACATGCGTGTCAATCATAATAAAAATACCCGGCAATTTCTTTAAAAAACGCAAATAAACGACGGAATAAAACATGCAATAAAAAATGTTTAACTTAGCGCGATTCTTATGTGACTCATAGGCGTACAGAAGGGGGTAGAAAAACGAAAAGTTACCCCCTTGGCAAAAATTAATAATTTTTCTATTAAAAAATAACATATCTTTAGTTTGAAAGTTTTTATTCTAGTAACTGACTCAAAATGACATTTATAAATAAATATCGTTATATTACTTTTTTATTTTTGAATTGAATTTTGACAAAAAGCCAATTAACCATTATTCTCTTTTTCCGCTATCGTTTATTCACTTGCATTACAATGAAAAAAAGAAATTTGGAGCATTCTTTCCATATGAAATTTTCCGATCCCTCTACATCTAAACCTAGTAATTCTTGATCTATAATTAATTGCTATGATTGATTTATTTTTCTATTCACTGATCTGATATTATTTATAAACCCAAAATGCGATTTATCCTAATTTAGAAAAAATTTCTACCTGGTCCTGGTATGATCGCGATGCTGTAACAGAGGCGCGGCAATCGGACTATATAATATCGCTATTATGTCTTCATAAACTTTTCATTTACATATTAATTCTTTGCAGGCAATTGCAAAAGAAAAGTTTAGACCTACAGCAGGTCACCGAGTTGGCCCAAAACATGGTTGATCAGATGAAATTGTTGAGAAATAAAGTTGATGAAGAATTTCATCAAATTTTTTTAATGGCCGAAGCTAAGGCAAACTCATACCAGTTTAATCTTGTAAAACCCAGATGGGCTAGAAAACAAACCGAAGTAATATTCCAACAGACTCCGTTGAGGAATATTATAAAATCACAATTTTTATACCATAACTTGATTCTTTTATTGTTCAACCCAATGAAAGGTTTTTAGAAAAGAAGGAAATTATTGCAAATTTTCAAATTTTGTTTCCTCAAAATTCAAAAGTTTCGCCTGCAGCTCAGATAAAAATAAATCACTTAGTAAATATTTACTTTAATGACTTGAATGGTACAAATGTTGACGTTAAAACAGAATTTGATATTCGGTATATGTGTCTCAGGTGCCAGAAGAATTGCGTCTCACGAATGCTTTGGATGCTTTTTTAAATCACAAAACCAAATTAGAATGCTTACCTTATCTTACTATTTTATTTTATTTATTTACATGCACAAATGAGAGAAGTTTCTCAAGACTTAAGACCTACTTACGGAATACTGTCAAACAATAGATTAAATGGTTTGGCGCTTTTAACGATTCATCGGGAGTTAGCCCCAACTCCGGATGAAATTCTTGATGTCTTATCTTTTGGCAAAAGAAAATTAAAAATTGTTTTATAGCGACTATTTTTATACACCGCTTTTGTATTTATATTATTGAAATAAAAATGTTTAAAAAATTGGAAATTTTCTACCACCTTGAGAAAATCCTGGCTACGCGCCTGATGTGACTTATGAACTAATTAACCGAATTTAAAAATATCGCCAAACCCTTATTACACCTAGCTTTAAGTTATTACAAAAAATAAAATAGATCCTCATTTAAACCTCCTTAAAATATCACTATTTATTTGTATAATACAAAATATAAACAAAAACTTATATAGGATCAATATTTTAAAACCTTTAATTTATACAAATTTATTGCAAAGCAAAACAAGTATCATTTAAACTGACATAAATCATGAAACGAACAAAAGATTACAAATACGCACTTTATTAATTACAAAGATTAAAATAGACTTGGGGGCGTTCGTGATGACGCGTGAAAATCGAAGTTTTGAGCTAATTTATCAAACTATTCATTATTTTTCTTAATATCTTTATATTTGTATATGGAAGTTATGGAAGTTTATTGAACTAATGGAAGTTTGTTGAAATACTGAAAATATGTATAATGAAATATAATAGTAAAATATGTAAGATATGAAAATGTAAATAAAGTAAATGATAATGCTTAAGTGTAGGATGATGATGTTTGAATGTATGTATATAGGTGATGTTGGTTAAAATTGAATGTACGTGAATATGTTATCATGACGTGTATGTGTTCTAGAAAACCATAATCATCTGATGAATGAATGTCTGTTGTTCATGTTATGTATTAACATGTGTATATGTTGTTCATGTTATGGGTTAACATATGTGTATATATTGTTCATGTTATGGGTTAACATGTGTGTGTTCGGTGTTCATTTTATGTATTAACATGTGTGTAAATGTTGTTCATGTTATGTGTTAACATTCTGCCCCCCCCCCCCCGTTGAAAGTACTATCATCCAAATTGGTAGATCCGTGAAGAATATCATCAATAGGTAATACATGCAGTCTTGTTACTCTCCTTTTGATCAAACCAGCTGATGTTCTTAAAGTAACTTCTCTAGTTACTCCATCGGAGCCTGGGTGAATTTCTTGAATACGGGCTAAAGGCCATTTGAGAGGTGGCGTGTTATCCTCCTTAATTATTACAAGTTGACCGACCTTTACATTCTGAAATGTTTTCCATTTTTTACGCATCTGAAATTGATTTAAATACTCCTTTGACCATCGGCGCCAAAATTGCTGTCGTAATAATTCTGTGAGATGCCATCGAGATAAAGTATTCAATTTTGCAGATGTCCAAATAGGTTCAGAGATAGAAGTGAAAGAAGAACCAATCAAAAAATGCGCGGGAGTTAAGCATGATAAGTCATTTGGATCTTCTGACAATTGTGTAAGAGGTCTTGAATTAATGATGGCTTCGATTTGAATCAAAAGTGTGGTGATTTCTTCATAAGTTAATAGGGCTTGACCCAATACTCTTCTCAAATGATGTTTGGTAGATTTGACGGCTGCTTCCCATAAACCACCAAAATGAGGTGCTCTTGGTGGAATAAAGTGCCAATTAATGCCCTGTTCTGCTAGCAACTTTATTCTTTCGTGGTTGCTGGGACTAAGTAAAGACTGGAGCTGTAATAATTCCTTGTTAGCTCCAGTAAAAGTGATTGCATTATCGAAATAAATATTGAGTGGTTTACCTCTCCTAGCTATAAAGCGTTTTAAAGCATTAAGAAATGCTTCAGTGGTAAGGTCTAATACTAACTCTATATGAACTGCTCTTGTATTAAAGCAAACAAACAATGCAGAATAGACCTTAATGAGCTTGCTATTTTGACGTTTACTCTCCCGAATTTGTAATGGTCCAAAGTAATCTAGACCGGTGTTATAGAATGGTCTGGTAGGTACAACCCGACAAGTTGGAAGATTGCCCATGATACATTGTTGTGGTCTTGGCTTAACCTTAAAACAGGTAATGCATTTTCGTATTACTTGCTTGACAAGAGATCTGGCACTGATGGGCCAATAGGCGGTTCGAACATTAGCTAGAGTATTTTGCACACCAGTATGCAAATATTCTTCATGGTACATTTTAATTATGAAATTAGTAATGAAGTTATTTTTTGGAAGAAAATCAGGATGTTTTTGACTAAAAGGGACACTTGCGTTGCTTAGTCTTCCGCCTACTCTGATTACACCATCGTGAAGAAAAGGGGTTAAACTGAGTATTTTACTGTTTTTTGATTTTGATACCCTATTAAACTTTACGAGGGTATGTAAATCTGTTGAAAAACATTCCATTTGGACTATTTTTAACACAGTTAATGTAGCCTGAGAAAGTTCTGTGGTTGACAAGGATCCATATTTCAACTGATTTTTACATTTAATGTTTGAATAAAACCGTAAACAATATGCTATAATTCGTGTCAGTTTCCGAAAATTAGAATATTTTGTTAACAAAGTATTAGTCTTACAAATAGAAGAGCAGTGCATTGTTTTGTGTTCGGGTATATTGGACATATCACTCAAAGACAAGTGCTCAATAATAGGACAGTCGGTGGATAACCAAATGGGTCCTGTCCACCATTTTATATCATTAATCAACTCACTTGGTGAACAGCCTCTTGATAAAGAGTCGGCTGGATTGTCACTTGTTTGTACATGATGCCAATTGTCAACTTTAGAGTTTTGTTGAATTTTTGCTACTCGATTAGCCACAAAGGTATTCCAGTTGCTAGGTGAACCCTTGATCCATGCTAACACTATTGTCGAATCAGTCCAACAATATGTTGTGGATTTTGGAACTTGAAATGCTAAATGGACAATTTTTAATAATTTTGTTAGCAGAAGTGCCCCGCACAATTCTGGTCTTGGAATTGAAATGCTTTTGATAGGAGCAACTCGCGATTTGGAGCAAAGAAGTCTACTGGACCAGTTATAATTGCTGGAAGATAGAATGTATATACATGCCCCATAAGCGATTTCGCTTGCGTCACAGAAACCGTGAATCTCTATCTTCAAGGGATTCTCATGGCCTATAACACGCCGGGGAATGTCAAGTGAGCTTAAAAGTACAAACTGATTTTTAAATGATGTCCATTTATTGCTAAGATCACTAGGAAGTGTTTCATCCCAAGATTGCTGAAGCTTCCAAAGTTGCTGCATAAATACTTTAGCCCTTGTCAATACAGGCCCTAGTAATCCAAGTGGATCAAACATTTGAGAAATATGTGATAGAACATTTCGTTTTGATATAGTATCCCTTGTAGTTCATTTTTAATGTTGAATCGAATGTTGTCATTTTGTGGATTCCAATGGATACCTAAAGTCTTCATGTTACTATGCTTGTCTAACGGTATGATTTCGTCACTAGAAATTGATGGTAGTTGAGTGAATAATGAGGTGGAATTTGTGGCCCATTTTCTTAGATTTAATCCAGCTTTTTTTAGCATGGTCTGTATTTGTACTACAATAATTTTAGCTTCTGAAATGTTGTGTGCCCCTGTTAATAAATCGTCAACATAAAAATCTCGTTGTGCTATGCGTGCTCCAACTGGGAACTCGTTGCATTCATCTTCAGCCACTTGTTGAAGAACTTTATTAGCTAAGTAAGGTGCTGATGAGGTTCCATAAGTAACTGTAAATAAGTCAAAGGATTGAACAGGATGTGATATTTCATCTCGCCACAGTATTCTCTGCAATTGAGTATGTGCTGGATTAATCAATATCTGTCTGTACATTTTTCGATGTCTGCTGCGATTGCAATATTGTGACTACGAAACCTTAATATTATTGATATTAAGTCCTGCTGAATCTTAAAACCAACCATCAGAGTGTCATTTAATGATAGTCCAGAAGTTGATTTAGCGGATCCATCAAAGACTACCCGCAATTTTGTCGTGAGGCTGTCCATCTTAAATATGGCGTGATGCGGCAGATAAAAGACAGGTAAATCTTGTGATTTTGTTTCAGTAGTGGGGGCTAGGTGGCCCAAACGTTGATATTCATGGATAAAACTTGTGTAATCACGTCTTAGTTCAGGGTTCCGCAACATCTTATTTTCAAGAGATTGAAATCGGATGAAAGCTTGTTTGTAAGAATTTCCCAATTTTTTAACCTGATCCTTTAGTGGTAGGTCTACAATATATCTGCCAAATGAATTTCGTCTGTAAGTAGCCTTGAATATCTCTTCACATTGATGCTCTTCATTGGAGTACTGAACTGGTTGGGTTATCTCTTCAATTTCCCAAAAATTAGTTAGTTGCTTATTTAATAGTTGAGTAGACAAATTGCATGTTTGTGTAACTTTAGAATTCCACGGGTTAGAAAAAGAATATGGACCAAAAATTATCCAACCGAATTGTGTGTTTTTAAACACTAATCCATTTTGAAGATTTAGTTGTTCTGTGCATATGACATCCCAAAACAATTCAACACCAATCAGAATATCTATTTCACTAGAGATGTTGAAGGAAGGGTCAGCTAGTTGTAAATTGTCTGGTATTAAAATATTTGACTTTGGAATTGATAATGTTGGAAGGTTTGTTGTAATATGATTCATAACTAAGAATTTTAGTTGAGCATTGTATTTACTATGCAAAGAATGAACCCTTGCAACAACGCAAGTTTTAATAGATGATTGACTGTTATTGATGCCTCCTATTGCAATTGAAATTTGTTGTACATTTAATTGCAACCTGTTAGCAAACTCAGTTATGATGAAATTTGGTTGGGATCCTAAATCTAAGAGAGCACGACATATGTGGGTATTTCCTTTCACATCATTTATACCAATTAAAGCTGTAGGGAGTAATACCTATATGGAATCTTTATGATGATGTATGTTTAGAGTGAATTTGTTGATGAAATTTTTTGTAAATCATGTTGGTGCAAGAGTGTATTGTGTCTTTTGTAACATATCCTACATGATCCTGCCGTGCAATGTGAGATGCTTTGGTTTAAACAATTTGAACAAAGAGAGTGCTGCTTGACAAGTTCTCTTTTTTCCTCACAAGTTGAGTTTAAGAATTTTTTTACATCTAAAAATAAAATGGGATTGATTGCATATGAAGCAGCTAGGAGTAATAGCTAGGTTGTTAGATGATTTGAAATGATTACCTTTGATCAGGACATCTGTATTTTCTAGTTTATTAGTACTTTCCAAAATGTGGCATTGGTGAGCAAGGAAATCTGTCAAATTTAAGAAAGATGGGATCTCATCCCTTTTGATTGTAGATTCCCAAGCCTTGTTGGTTGTCACATCTAATTTATCTGTAACTATGTATATTAACAACTGATCCCAATGTTCCACCGAACAATTTAATGATTTTAGTGCTCTGGTGTGTTTTAGTAACCCTTCCAATAATTTTCGGATGTCTAGAAATGACTAACCATATTTAAATTAAATATACCTCTAATATGTTTATTAATTATTAGTCTCTTGTTGTTAAAACGATCATTTAACAAGTCCCATGCAACCTTATAATTATCTGTTGATATGTCTAGCGATTGAATTATACTTGCCGCATTGCCCTTTAATGACAGTTTTAAGTAATTCAATTTTTCTACATTTGATATATCCAAGTTAATGTGAATAAGTGTAGTGAACAAATTGGAGAAACCTAACCACTCCTCATAATTCCCGTCAAAGTGAGGCAATTCAATTCGAGGAAGTTGTAGCTTCCCAGATGTTGAAGATGGTTGACAGATTGTTGGTGTGTGAGTTTGGTTAATGATACTCTGTGCCTTTGATATTGCCTTATAGTAATTGTCTTCAATCTCTTTTTGCTCAGGAGAGTTTTCATCAATTATATCAACTTGTTCTTGAAAATCCTCATATTTTGAATATAAACTTTTAATATTTTCAAGTCTAAATTCTATATTGATTATATCATCAGATGATGATTCTACATAGTCCATAAATCTTGCAAGGCTTTTTACAAATGTTGTCTTTTTCTTTTCAAATTTAGTCATTGGGGCTCGAAGGACCAAAATGTATATGGAAGTTCTGGAAGTTTATTGAACTAATGGAAGTTTGTTGATATACTGAAAATATGTGTAATGAAATATAATAGTAAAATATGTAAGATATGAAAATGTAAATTAAGCAAATGATAATGCTTAAGTGTAGGATGATGATGTTTGAATGTATGTATATAGGTGATGTTGGTTGAAATTGAATGTACGTGAATATGTTATCATGACGTGTATGTGTTCTAGAAAACCATAATCATCTGATGAATGAATGTCTGTTGTTCATGTTATGTATTAACATGTGTATATGTTGTTTATGTTATGGGTTAACATATGTGTATATATTGTTCATGTTATGGGTTAACATGTGTGTGTTCGGTGTTCATGTTATGTATTAACATGTGTGTATATGTTGTTCATGTTATGTGTTAACAATATTCATCGTGAAATTTGTCATATATTAATGATATTCATTGATAAGATGGTAATTATTCTATAAATATATAAAATTATATAAAAAATGCCGACATATCAATTTCAATTTTTAAACCATCGCACAAAATGTTTTGTATCTTATTTTCGTTCGCTTTTTGCCGCAGGCGAAAATAATCGTCTGCGGTTTCACTATCAACGCCTACTATTAACAATTGTTATTTTTGTGATATATGATAAATTTTACGATTAATATATAGATATTAAGAAAAAAAATGATAGTTTGATAAATTATCTCAAACTTCACTTCGCTTTTTTTCGCTTCGCGCGTCATCACGAACGTTGTGGTACAATATTTAAAATACGAACCTTCCTTCCCAAATTGCGAATCGCGCGAAGTATCAACCCGAATTATAATGAAAATGAAGAATGCGAAAAAACGTTTAAATATTGGGAACAAGGAAAAAATGCGATGGTAATAAATGAATATTCAAAGCGATAAATGGGGAGAATAATAGATATCGAGAAGGTCACAGTACGAAGAAATTCCAATGCTCGCTTGCTAGCACAGATGGCGTTAGCAAGCGGCATCTTACCGAGAGATAGAGGGGAGGGGAAGCGTGCATCCACAACATATCATAAAGATGGGCTTCGCATTTATCCAAATTTTGACTTTTTTCACTTAATCTATTCTATTTACACTAAGACGATTTTTCCCTATTGCAGGCATATTGCAAGTCCATTGTTATTTATGCTAATGCATACGCACTACATACGATTTTATCATTTGCAAACATCGGCCACACTGCTATGTCAAAATATTTCGTTATCATTATAAAAAAAATTAACTAATATAATCGTCACCACAATAATTCTAACAAAGCATTCCACTCCCATTGTATAATTTGGCATCAAAGCTTTTAGAAACGCATTTACGAAAGCAATGAAGTTAGGAGCATATCCTCCTTTCCTTTTATCTAATTTATCATTAATGATCAAACTCTTTCAAGGCATATAATGTATCGACCTGACCTGCCTAATATTATTTCAAATTTTCTCTTAGCCTCAACCCTGTATTGCATACTCTGTATCTAAATCTACATACCACAAATTATATAATGAATATTTTATAAACAAATTTTAAATCAATTGCATGGTGTCTATTTAAAGCCACAATCCATATTTTCGATTTGAATGCTAATATGCGTGATCTATTATATATTTTTAATTTCGCATTTTATTAAAACCCTATTTTTAAAAATGGCTATTTATAAAATTTTTCTTCTTAATTTTCTACACATCGTAAAAGGATAAATATATTTGACAAATTTCAAAACATTAAAATTAGATAAATAAAAGGTAAAAATTTACGTTTATGAAATTATTATATATATTTTTATTATTTTTGATAATTATATTTTGTAATAATCATACGTTGCTTTAAAGACACATTATGCAAATAAGGTATTTTATTTAAGTTTTATATTTTTAAAAATTATGAATTGTGGTACCATACCTAATGATAGTGAAGATTCAAATTTTAGTGAATCGTCTGATGAGGAGTTTCTGTCAACCCAAAATAATGATTTAGGTATATTTAAAATGTATGATGGGGTTATAAAGTATTTCTAATATGCGGAGATGATGGCCTTTTCCATAATTTTGAAGTATACTTTGGGAATACTACCAGCGGAAGGATTGCCTGATGTTGGAGCAAGTGGCAATGCTGTGCTATGTTTAATTTTTTATATACCGCAGCAAATTAATTGTAAATTATTTTTTGATAACTGGTTTTGTTCACCAAATTTGCAAGATATTTTGCGCGGCCAAGTAATCGACTACCAAATATCAACTTTCCAACAGATAAGGAGTTGAAAAAAAGGGCGAGGATATTTTGTTTAAAAAAAACAATAATAAACGGAATTGAGTTAAATTCCGTGAAGTGGCACGACAATCGTGGTGTGACTTTATTGAGCACTTTTGTAGGTGCACATCCTCTTATCGATTGCGAAAGATATGATAGAAAAAAAGGATAAAAATGTTTAAACATTGTTAAAGTTTATAATTAATCAATGGGAGGTTTAGATCTTATGGATTCTTTACTTTCATTATATAGAATTCATACATCGAATTTTATTTAATGTATTCGACATGTTACTTATGGTTGCTATACAAACGGGATTATAATAGTATATCAATAGCAGGCAAGGATCGATTAAGTTTGTACAATTTCAAAATTTCGGTGGCGGAAGTCCTTTGCAAATATGGCAAATGCATTTCAAACAATATTCCAAAACAAAAATCAGTTCAAACTGGTTATCGGGAAAAATGTGAAAAAGGACCAGCCCAATCTTTACCAAATGAAGAGGTTAGGAAGGACCTCACAGCTCACTGGCCCAAATATAATGATAAAAAGGGAGATGTAAAATGCCAGGATGCTTATTTATTACAAAAGTATCTTGCAAAAAATGTGGTGTACATTTATGTTTTACGCCCACAAATAATTGTTTTATAGATTTTCATAAAAATTACAATGTTTAAACATTTAATATTTGTTGTATTTATATAAAATTATATATATTTATAGTATAGAGTATAATAAAAATTATTGTGGAAAAATTGTAATTTGTATCCTTAATTGCATAATGTGTATTATAATCCACATACCGTTCATCTTCTAAGAAATTTAGAATTTTTTTAAAAAAAGTGAGCCATGAGATTATCAATAGTATTGAGAGAAATAAAAAATCTAATTTGCCAAAAAAAAATTATTCTAACATAGTACATGCAATACAGGGTTAAGCGTTTTCCACCTTTCCTAGCTTTAATGTGATTCATATCTTTTCCCTCTAAGGTTTACTAGAGTTGTTAAAGTTCAAAGGAACTAGTTTTAATTCATCGCACCTACCAAAAGAATAGTTTAGTTCCAAGTACCTACTTTTTCAAATTATACATATCGAGTTCCAGTTCTTTAGAAATTTTATTATCAAATGTTGTATATATATAAATGAAGTTATTTGTTGAAGTTTTTAGTGTGCCTAAACTTTTCTAAGGACTATTTTTTCTTATTATAACTCAAACTGTGTTCTTGTTTGGTTTAAATGTCTCCCTGAAATTATGGATAGTTTTTTTTACCAGATGTCTGCAAATACAAAATGTTAAATTCGAATCCTTCCCAGGCCAAATTGTTTTGATTTTAGGTGCAAATATGAAATTTCCTCGACCAGCCCGCCAGGAGAGTTTATTTTTGTACATAGGGTTCGGGACAACATGAATAAAAAATGGCACACATCTTAATGTGATAGCAAATATATTATAGTGCCAACAGATAGGAATATATGATTTTCATTTGATGAATAGATTAAAAAGAATATCGCGGATTGTAGGATTTTTAAAAGAATCTCGGGCTTTTGTTTTAAATAAGTCTTCCAAAACCATTCAAGAGTCAAAATGTTTAAAAGAGTATTGCATATAGATAATATTTCATTAAACCTAGCTTATAATCTCTTCCCAACCATAGAAGTTTTAGATAGTGCTAACGCGTTTTAATTTCAAAGTTTTAAATTCTCTTAGAAGCCATTTGAAATTGTTCTTAAATAGTAGCTCATTATCAAGTTTTACAATATATATCTTCAGGCGTATTCGAGTTATATGAATTTAAAATATAATGCTTAAACTTAGTGTAAACGTTAAAAAAATATTTTTTATTTAAATTTATTGTACAGCCGCCAATTTCATATTAATATTTATCACAACTATTTAAAAGTACAAATTTAACAAAGTATATTGACGGATTTCAATGCGTCTTTGACCCACGGAGGAATGCTGCCACCGGAATAATAATTGTTAAGAAAGGTGTTAACGAAATTCGGAAATTCATCCTTTATAATGCTATTCCTCATATCCTTCATCAGTTTAAACTATGATATAATAAAAATATATGTGAATAATGATTGTAATTTAATTTAAACTGATAATTACAAAAATAACGCTACTAGTTTTACAATTATGTACTGGGAGACAGTAAGACACTTGATTTAATTAAAAAGCGGAATACGCATTACCGTAATATTTTGTCATTTAATAAAATAAAGTATATTATCATTTTAGCGTAAAAATAAATGCACTTATGTAAACTTTTCCTTTATTTTTTTAATGACTGTCGTCAGTATATTGTACTTAAATATTGAAACGAAGAAGGGGGCAAAGGCGGGTTGGGACGCGCAAAAGCGCATTATAAATCAAATTTTCAAACTATTAAGTAGTTTTCTAACATTTGGCCATTACATTTTTCCCTATATTAAATATACAATGAAAATTTATTCCAGTTAAGCGTTAACTTTCGCTATACGGTCGAAACTTCTTAATCGCAAATCGGATTATCGCGAAAATCTTTTAATCGCGAAGTTAACCGCCATTTTTGTTTTTTAAACGATAATATTAACCAAAAATCGTTTATTGACAAATCGCTTAATAGTACAAGATCGGATATTCACAAACATTTTCGAGTCCTTAAATTAACCAGATAATTATATAAAATATCGTTTTATTGCGAACCGTTAGAAATGAATATTTAGTATAGTGTACATAATACTTATATTTCCATCGTTTAATCGCGAATTTTTTTCAAAGGCTTTGCAATCAAACGGTTTTGACTGTATTAAAAAAACTTAAAGACTTTCCTTAAAAGCCGCATTCTAAGCAACAATTTTGCACAGATGAAACAACAATGACTACCCTTAATTGATAAACATCGGAATACAGCAACCTTTGTAAATATATTTGTAGAGCTTGTTCGCTATTTCTATGCAAAAAAAGTATAAAAAGTTGCCTGAACCTTCAAATTATTTTATTTCGAATATTTATTATACAAGCATTTTCTTGTTTTAATAAATAACTAACTTGATAATGTAGGTTGTGTATGGTTATAAGGTGGCAGGCGTTAGGTGTTTGACAGGCTATGTGATGGAGGTAGGATCGGCTATGCCTGGCGCAAGTAAAACACTTACAATCAGCATCGATGGGTGAAAAATCTTGGGAGTATTCCGATTTTTTTAAATTCATAAAACCCCACGGCACTAAAGCACGTCCAAATCTCTATTTGTGAGCAAAAATAAGAATAAAAATAATTTTGTTGATTAAAAAGTTAAATTTTATTCATAAAATATCAAAATTTTAATAGATTTACTTATACAAATGCTAGCATAAAAACAATTATGATAGAAAAAATAGGTTATAGACGAGCCTAAATCAGGAGTTAAATAACACCATTATAAATGCTTTTCTCAAGTGGATTAATACACACTCATGTGGAATTAATATAAATATTTTAGCACCTATAATATATCAGCCCCTTTAACCAATAAATCATAGCTCCTTTATGATAGAAGGTATTAAAAATTGTCAACAAAGGGTAAAATAAAGTACAATGGAGTAGATATATTGAAAAGGCAAAACATTCATATACAAATCTAAAGTTAGCGCATACAATCATATGAATGTATTAATTAACTTACGGCGGTTCGAGTTGGAAATACGCAATCGAACATATCAACACCAAGTGCAACGCAAACAAGCATGTCTAAGGCGTACCTGAAGTAGATATTTTAAATAATTAGTAAATGACTACAAAAAGTATTTCAATAACTATCATAAAAGGTGCGAGAGTTAGATCAAAGAAATTTTTAACTTATTTTTAAACAAAAAGAGTAAAATCTAATCTTTTATTAAATAATAAAAACTACCTTAACGTTTGGGTAACTTACATTCTAACTTTAATAAACTAAATCTAGAGATACAAAAATCGTCTATTCACATCAAATAAAATAATATTATGCACACGATTTTTAAACTAAGATTAAAAAAACATTTAATACAATTCCCCCCCCCCTCAAATTGACTAACTTACAGTAGAAACCGAATAAATGTTTCTAATAAAATACCTAATCTTGAATAAAGTCTAAAAGCCTAGTTATAACTAACACAAAATTGAAAAGGTTACTGCCTGTTAATTTCGTAATCACGATGTATTAAAATTAAAATAAAAATCGTTTGGTTTTATTAAAAGCAAACTTACTTAACATATCAACCATTACATGCTAAAATTCAAGTGGATACCCTAAACGCTACTAGTAATTTGTGTATTTCATTCAATAATTTATCCAGCATATGATCACATTTCAAAAATATAGCAATTAATATTATATAACATGAATTTTAGGTTATTGTTGGGCGCCCAAGGGTAAAAGAAATACCATGTAATAAGATATAAACATTACCCGACGCCCATAGAGTAGCGGGGCTTAGAACGAGGGAGCAGGTCTGTGCAAAGCGAAACGGTTTTCCAAAACTTATCCTTCTCTTCTCCGCCACTGAGACCACCTATAGCATAGCCAGGCATATCCCGAGCTACCATTTCTACGAAGCGTAAACATCACAACTTTTACAAATTAAGTAAATATCAAATTTATGGATTAAATTTGTTGTCGATAAAAATATCAAAACCAAAATGCCACGTTATTAAAAAAACCTTATAAAAATATCAAAATATTTAACCGCAATAGCATAAATTAATTGTAGTGCAATACTTTTCTAGATGCAATTATGAGTTCACTCAATCTCAACAACTTCGCTACAATTACAGGTTTCAATATTAGCTAACTTTAATACACACCAAAATTAATAAGATTAATACATCCAAAAATTAACTTAATAAATTTAAAATTCCATTCCTAAATAAAATTTCTAAGCTGCAAACCTTAGTAAAAGAGCTTTTTTTGAACAAATCCATTTCTATACAAATTTATGCAAATAGTTAAGATACTTCAAACAATGATTTTTCAAAGGCTTAACAAAAAATATCTGTACAGAACTTTGTGTATTTTGGACTTATAGTTCATGAGATATAAGGCATTAGTTCAGACCCAGTGAACCCAATAGTAAATTTTTTATATTTTTTTTTGCTTAATTGTTAAATCAGATTCGTGGAAAAATAATTTTATTAATTAGTTAAAAAAGTTCACAAGTTTAAACATCATCAAATTTACTATCCCCGTAATAAGTTATGCTATTTTTAACAATTTCTAATACCTTTAGCCACGTACATATATTCTCATGGTTCCTATTAAACGGTTCTAAAATGTACATTTATGGCTTGAATATAGACTTTATGGGCTAAAATTAAGCGCATAGGTTACAAGTTGTTTATGTAACCATAATTTTCAAATTGCAACGGGTCAAACCTTTAGGTCATATTCACCCGTAAAACCAACCAAGGTGGTAAAAATTAAGGCAACTAAGCCAATACCGTAAAACTCGAATAGAATATATGGCTTTGAATTAGGTAAAGTCACAGTTTTATAAACCAAAAACACATTTAGACAGAAAACATGCTACTTCTCCATATTCATACAAATCCTAACTTAAAATTGATTCCGCTAACAAATTTAATATTACATTTAAAGTATTTAAAAAAAAAATGATTTGCACTTGAGACAATGCTCTTTTTACCCAATTATCTATTAAATTTGAAATTTTTATCATTTTTAACCTCATCGCGAAAAATTTTCTTCGACAAAACATGTTTTAAGGGAAAATATAATCTTTTGATATATATTTGCCCGAATTTAAACAAAATAAAAAAGGTTTTTGTTCCTGAAATAGTAAAAATTAGCTATTTTACGACAGAGAACAAGGTTTTAGGTCATCTTAAAAACAATGTACGAGTATCAAACATTTCTCGACATTTTTCAGGTCACACCATGTGTGAAGACACTCTCGCCCTATTATACCTCGACAACAGATGGTTCTAAGGTCGGGATCTAGGCCGCCCTGTATAATGGCGAATAAGCTTTGTTCGTTAGGCTTTTGATGAGCTGTTACACAACGGTCTAACCAACGAATGGACCTGAAAAAATATATTTTTGAACATTGATGGCTGATAGGAAAAAATAAAACAAAAAGATTTGTCTTGAAATTATACAATTTCTTTGTGGGATCAACCAATGCAGGCCTATTTGTTAACTTTTAGGTTAAGCATAGGTTTTTTTATTTTAAAAAGTCTAGGTTTAAAAAATATTTATTTTTTTATCTAATACCCTTATAAAGTCAGTATAAATTTCTTGTTATGACAGCCAAAATCACTATGACTATCCATTTAAAAGTATGAATACTTAAAAAAAGATTAATTGATGTTAAAAGCCTTAAGACAATATTAAATATGTAATTTAAAAAAATGTGTTATGAAGTGGCAAGGCTAGAACACAAAAACTTAGATTCCAAACTAAACAAACAACTTTTATTTCAATAACCACAAGTAATTATATGCAGATGATAAATTCATATATTCAAAATAGGTAATTGCATAAGGTGTATTTTAAAGTGTTAAAAATGACAAAGCGTATATTCAAATAACTAAATAACTGTCACTACAAAATGGATGGCTATTATAAATTTAGATAGTAATAAACCATGAAATAAAACACTAAATTATCAATATTTTTACAAGGCCCCTTAATTGTTTAAAGTTAAATAGGATATGTAAAGAAAAAATATTATATTTATAAGAGCAATAATAAATGAAAAAGTGGTTAAATAATAACCTTTGCATAGCCTCTTCTACCCTGGGTCCAATTGAGACACTGGGAATCACATCATCTAATTGCATTATGATATCAGCACCCAATGAGTTTTGTATTTGTATGGAATGCTCAGGAGAAAGGAAGCACATTTTGCTAATGCAGAAATAACATGTGTGATAAGATTTCATTATTGATCTTTAATAGTCTAAGATGATAAATTGCCTAGCTTTTCAATATTCTGTTGTTTAAAATTAGCAACATTGCTAAATAAATTTTCATTAATTTGAATAGCAGTTATGTACTAAAAGCTTTAACATAGCATATAATATCATTTAAGCAATTAGATTATGCATAATTTGTTAAATAAGTTCAAAATAAATTAAGGCATTGATAAAAAATGCCTATTCAAAAGTAAATATAATTTCAAAACATAGCTATCTAAATAAGAAAAGTTTTGTATTCTTTAAACTTTAAAAAATTACTCTGAATTGTAGGGACTTACAAAGTTGACCCCCTCTTCGGAAACATTAGCAAACCGAGATAAAGATACCATTTGAAATCCACCACTGTCCTTTGAGACAAATTGGAATTTATTTATTATGCATTTGTTATGTTATAAATATAAGGCAACATAAATATATATTTTATAAAACAAACTACTCTTACGGTAAGGTATGATCGCTTCCAATTAGAAAATTTATGCAATCCACCAAATTTCTCAATTATCTCATGACCCTAATTTAGGTAAAACATTTCGATTTTTTATATAATACTGGTCGTTGAGAGAGGTGATATGTATTTGCTAAAATTAGATTATATCCAAGATCTTCAATTTGTTCAGGCAAAATGCCTTTCAAAGTGCCATTTGTACCTACTGGCATAAACGCTGGTAATAAGACTGATGAGTGTGGGAGATGCAACACAGCAGCACGCGCTTTACTGGTCGAGCATTTAGCGATTACTTCTAAATTAAGAGCCATGCTTGTTTTACATTTGTGATGACAATTTGTTCCATCGTTTGCATTTAAGCTCGCATAATGGTTATTGATGCGATTTATAAACTCATATGAAAATGTCTATGCTCTAATCAAATTTTAAACCAAATTTATAGCTCCGTTTGTCTTGAATATAATATAATTCTAATTCTAAGACCCCAAATTGGGCTCCATGACTAAAAATATGTTTGATATTCATATATCATATGCTAAAAATTAAGGGCAAAATGTTATCAAATGGTGCCTTAGCCAGGATGAGGCAGGGAGAGGCAGCTTTCCCTTTCAAAATCTAAAAGTTTTTATATTTAAATTATGGCTAAAATTTTAAAAGGTGATCATTTTGACCTTTCCTAAATCATTATTGCCCCCCTCTAATTCCAATGCTGGTATATAGAAAGGTTCTCAGGTAATACAGTCAAAACAAGTGACATTTATAATATATCTTTGTAAAAAAATATTCTTTGCTTAATTTAAAAACTACTATAATACATGACTTATTTGAACATTTATAAAATATAAAAAGGATAAAAACACACATATTCAAAATTCCTACAACCCAGTCTTAATCGCATCGAATTGCTTCATATATAGCCGTCCACAGTCTAGCTTAGATAGAATATAAAAAATGTACCTCTTAAGAATATTTTTTAAAATATTAAAATTATTTGGCGTTTCACATAATTAGTAGGGGGTGATGATGATCTCAGCGATCCAATGACCAATATTTTGGTACTAGCACGTTAAATCCAATAAGCTTTAAATTAATCAATGAGAAAGGTTCTATTAGGCTCTATCCCTGTATAACATATGCATTAGACCAATAATTATCATTAATTTAATGAAAATTTTATAGAAATGATTAGGATTGTTATCCTTTAGTTTGGGCTTTATTTTAAAGAGTAACCCATAAATAATAATATCTTAAACTGTTTAACAGAATTAAAATTTTAAAGTAAGTGGATTAATATCATGAGTTTCTTAGGAAATTAGCTTACTAAAAGTCCAAAATTCCCTTTAATACGGTTTGAACCTGTTCAAAAATTTTTAAATCTTACATTCAACATATCCATTCTTGACTGAATTATGGCGCAAATTATAGAATTATAACCCATAAAATAATAAAAAGGTTCTATTGTCCATAACAGTGTTAAGATAGCACGTTTGAATCTTTTCCCATTATTTAATCGGCCTGAAACTAAAATTGTTTTTATATCACGACGAATCTAAATAATAGCAAATTCTTCATTTTTTGTCTGTGCATAAATCATAGGATATAGTTATTCCACAGCGCCTATAACTACGATGTCACTGGCAACTAGGCTATGAGTGCAAGCGCGTTTTTTGTGACTCGTGTGAAGCGAATACATATTTATACTCAAATAAAATTTAGAAAATAACAAGATTGCTCAAATATTTTATGGAGCCATTTGTTATATTTTCTGAATCGACTCACAATTTTTATGGTGTTATCAAAATACAGTGATGAGCAAGATATCAAAGAAAAGCTGGAATGCATTTATGAAAGTCGAATTAATAGTAGTAGGCATATATTCATAGCAAAGTTTGAATAGTAAAATATTCAATTTTTATAAGTTAGGTCTAATTGCACAATCATATAAATATATGAAAACGGCTTAAAATATTATATTAATCATTTATGAATCTAAGAAAACTATTTTATAACATTGCTTTTAGTTATGTAGACAATCTTAAGCAATCCCAAATTTTAATAAATAGCAGTTGCTCGATCAATCGGTGAATGCTTAATTTAGTGAGGCAACATATTAATGAAGTTTTCTGCCTTAAAAGAGTTATAGCAAACATTTTAAATTTAATATTTATATACATACTAGCTGACCCGGCAAACGTTGTTTTGCTATATACATTATTTCTAGAAAATACTATAAGTGTATGGGTTGGTTATGAATAATAAAATAATTAATTACAGTATGGATAATTATTTAAAATTGCTTCTATGATCGACCACGTATAATGGCAAAATTGCATAATTTAAATTTTATTTATTTAATTTAAATAGTTTGTTAAACCCCAATAATTTTGACCGTATACTGTAACATTTTTATTATACTTTTAACTATCTAATTCGAGAAAACTTCAGCCTTGTATGTATGACGTCATTATTGTATATGATGCTATAAATGAAACGGCTGGCCGGGAAATGTCCGATATTTTTAAGGTATTTTAGGAATCTGAAAAAGCTATTTTACCCCTGGCCGCCCTGGGCATCTACGGCTAAATTTTCGCGCGAATCGGGCCGGTAGTTTCAGAATTTAGCCCTTTTTTAAAACTAAAAGGAATTTTAGGATTCTGCAAAAGCTATTTTACCCCTAGCCGCCCTGGGAACCTACGGGTAAAGTTTCGCGCGAATCGGGCTTGTAGTTTCAGAATTTAGCCCTTACATACATACATACACTTTACTTTATATATATAGATTACCAAATGTTAAATAAGATTTAAAAAAATTGAAGTAACTTGTTTTTCATTGGTTTTTGCTATTAAAATAAATAAATTAATTTGAAGAGTTGTTTATTTGGGAGGCAAGGATAATGTTTAAAATGTTATATAAATAGTCTAAAGATTGCCAGAAACATCCTTTAAGAAAATTTATTAGTGGCACACATTTATTTATAGTCCATAATAATTTAATAGTAAAATGTATAATAAAAACACAATCTCCTTCAATAGTTGGAGGTTGTATTAAATTGGACTTACTTAGAGCTTTTTATTTACGACATAACATTAAAAAATGCAATATTCTAAGGTGGAATCATTTGCTATAAATAACTTGAACAACATTTGAGAAGCAAATTTTGCAAATAAATTTGAACTCGTGTATAAAACATCACTAATGTTTAAATCCTTACCAATTTAAAGAGTCGTCTTACTCTATTTATAAGGCTAACATCAAAAATCACGGAAAATTATGAGTTAATTGCACTTATTTTAAATAAGTAAAGAGAATTTAAAAATGCCTTCAAAGATTAGAGATTCAATAAATTTTAAAGAGGGAGCTGAATTTTGTTTCTTTTAATTATAAGACTGGCTTTTTTAATTTGAAAATATCACAAATAAATCAAACGATATTTTAAAATTTTGTCATTTGCAAAACTCCTTAAATTCATAAATTAATTTAATATAAAAAACTACATAATCAGCACGTTCGTTTTAGATAATTTACAAGATAGCTACATATCAATTAATTAAATAAAAATAATTATTATAATTGCAAGCGTTGAAAAGTTAGTCATGTATTCGTACATGGTAAAATTTAAGCATGCACCATTTATTTTCAGATCATAGCTTTATGACTCATAAAAAAATGAGATTACTACAGATTTAATTAAACTGAAGGCATAGGTAACAAAATTAAGACATAAAATATTAAATAATTATATCTATTAATTATAATTTTTGGTTTTATTACAAACCATAAAAATTGCGAAAGAGTAAGGCACTTTTAAACATAACACAATGCAATAAAGCGTCATATAACACAATTAAACATATATCGATCAGTAAGACAAGAAGCCAGATCCCATATAAATTAATAATTAATTATTTTAGTGCTTTTTAATGAATATACTACCGTTAAAACCGTTGAATCGCAAAGCCTTGGGCCTGAAAGAAAATTCGCAAATAACCGATATATCGCAATTAAACGATGAAAATAAAAGTATATATGTCATTATATTAAATATTCATTTCTTACGCTTCGCCATAAAACGATATTTTATATATTTATCTGGTTGACTTAAGGACTCGAAAATGTTTGTGAATATAAGCGATTTATCCACAAACGATGTTTTTGTTAATAATAGTTTTAAAAAACAAAATGGCGGTTAACTTCGCGATTAAAAGATTTTCGCGATAATTCGATTTACGATTAAGAAGTTTCGACTGTAAAAGAAATTACAACGTTAATAGATCAATATAGATGGAGTATATTTTATCGTTTAATTTTAGTGTTTCGTCAAATAGGAGCTGTTTGACTTCAAAAATTTTGACAGATTTTTTTTACGGATATGTATCCCATGTCTGGCTTGCTGCAAATGGAGGGCCTGATAATGTGGGTAAGTCCACAATATTATCGTCAAGTTGGATCAAGGTTCTAAGTTGTGACATTTGCGTTTTCCTGAAAGAAATTTATAAATGATATAGACACCTAAAATAGCAGAAAGTATTGATTAAACATATTTACATGCTCACAAATTTTATAAATTTATGTAATACGGCTACAGTTACAATCGCTTAAATGAGAATCACTAGTGCTGAAATTTAAAAGAAATAGAATTTAAGCGATATTTAACACTTACACAATTAAAATAAGTTTCAACATGTAGCAAATTATTTTGCAGTAAAGTTATTTAAATTATAATAATACGTCTATTGGGAGGGGGTACTCATTAGTGAAGGTAAATAATAAAGTGAGGGAAAAGAAAAGAGTTCGTAAGTAATAAAGAAGTGTAAAAAACTTCTTTAGATAATCGCGAGCTAATCGAAATAATACATTATGTCAATTAACATTTAGTGGTGAATCCTCGAGCTAATTAGGTGAATTAACGTCGCGAAGCAGTATGCTGCGAGTTATATAAGATTATATAAATGAGTCAATTAAAATTTCGGAGTAGACTAAATCAATATGCCGCGAGCAATAGTAGTGGTTACTACAAATACTTCACTGGGTATAAACGGAGTTCATACAAAAATAATAAACAAAATTTTGATGTAATTTTTTTTGATGTATGGGAGGTGTAAGTGATGTTCGTACTACTAGCCAGTTTTATTTCCCCTACCGTGGTTGTTAGTGAGGTGGCCGAGGTTGTGTGTGTATGATGTTGTTGTGCTATCCAATTTATTAATAAGATACATGCCGCGGGCATACGCATCAATATTGGAATCGCAATCGGTCATCAACTAAACCGGTCAACGGTGGTGAGAACGCTGGTATTAGTAGGTGTCTTTGTTTTGCCGAACGCAGTCTTTGCTCGTTGCAAGAGGCCTTGCGGTGTTGGTTATGTTAAGATGTCTTTTGTGATTAAGGCCATGCACAGAGCAGTGGTTGGGCGTTCAGCAGACGTTGTTGTTGTCTATGTAGACGTGTAGTCGGGCATCATGGTTTCGTCGTAGAAACAATCAGGCAGTTAGGCAGCTTGTTTCCCTCACAGCAGTCGGACACTGCTCGAGGTTAGTTGAGAGGTTGAAGTTGGTTGTTGCAGCTCGATCGTGTCTTTACAATATTTGTATTGGATGCCGGATTGAGAAAGTAATGCCCAATATCTGAGTTGCATTATTTTAACAAAGAAAACCAAGACGCCGTTACTGAAGGGAGTGTTCTGGGGGGAGGTAAAAACGGCTCCCCCAAAATGCGGGGTCACCAGTTATTAAGAGGGGCTACTCTTTATTGAAGGTAAATAATATAAATACTCGGGCCTTCGGCCCTCGTGGGATGGGGGAGGGGGGAAGGGAAGGGGGGACGACTCATCTCTACTTTGTATAAATGAAGCATATTTGCTATGCAATTTATGGGCATTATATGCAAAATGTTTATACAAATTTTACATCTAATTAAAAAATATGGGCGGGTGGGAAGAAAATTTTCTATTTAATTAAAAAATTCGGTTTCTCCGGGTATTGAAGACGAACCTCCACGTCAGGAAGCTGGTGAATATAACTTGATAGCATCAGACATTATTGAACGGACAACAAAAATGAGCAATAGATATTTAAAAAATATAGCCGGTTAACGTGTATTTATACACCGTTTCAAATGGTTCCCAAAATATTAAAAAAAAATAAATGTTATAGCTATAATATATAAGTGATATTATCCCAAAAATATTTTCAGGTCTCATAGTTCAGTGGATTAAACGTCTGACTTAGGTTCAATAGATACTAGGTTCGATTCCCGCACGTATCTCGTTTTAATTAAAAACAATTAAAATCGATAACGAGAGAGAGAGAGAGATGATGTGTATTACTATTCTAACACAGCGAGGGAGATAGAGATGAGGGGTGGGGCACCTCTAATGCATTAATCACGTAGAGCAATTCCCCTCCTTATCTAAAAAAAACAAAAGCGTGACAAGACAATACATCGGTAAACAAAGCAAGACATAGGTAAACAAAATCAAAAGCGAGCCCATAAATTGCATAGCAATTAAAAGTGAGGAAAAAGAAAAGAGTTCGTAAGTAATAAAGAAGTGTAAAAACTTCTTTATATAATCGCGAGCTAATCGAAATAATAAATTAAGGCACTCATTTAGTGGTAAATCCTCGAGCTATATGTGATAATACAATGATTAGGTCAATTAACGCCGTGAAGCAGTATGCTGCGAGTTATATAAGAAAATATAAAGAGTCAGTTAAAGTTTCAGAGTAGACTTAAGTAATATGCCGCGAGCAAACAATTTTACACGTCTAAAAATTACTTTTTATATTATCAAGCAAAATAAATGGGTTAAGTGTCAGTGGTCTTATTCTTATATGCAAGTCCACATTTGGCTTGTCTCTAAAAATTATTGTTTTGAAATAAATTGAATGTAAATATATGTAGTTTGATATCTAAATTTTTTCCATATATTTGCAACACTCAGTTTTATCACATTTATTTAAGTCATCTTCACAAAAGATGTAATTTATGACTACAAAATAATGAATTCCATTTATATTTGTAAGAGATTTATTTAACTCCTAGTCATTGATTTTATGTATGAAAAGTAATTTAAGGGTTTCCTTTCCTTTCGTTTTTAAAACGTAGATGATCTTTGTTTTCAATAACGAACAATTTTTTGTCAGTGCTTGTTTGATTTGTAATAAAAAGCACTGTTACTCTTTCTTTATTTATCTTAGTTCCCATTCCTGCATTAGCAAAAGCAAAGGTGCTTTTACTTCCAGTTTAAAAAAAACCTGATTTAAAAATATTTGAATTTAGTATGGTAGGTAACATAGTTGAGGTTATTTCTTAATCATTTTAAACATACTAAACAGTCTAACCTTAGTATTATCACAGTGGCGTAGCCAGACGGGGGGGGAAACGGGAAATCCTCCCCCCCGAAAAAAAAATATCAAATGTTTATTTTGTTTTTTTAAATAATGTTACAAAAAAAATTTATAATTTCCCCCCCCAGAGAAAATCCTGGCTACGCGCCTGTATTATCACCTAAACCTAAAACAAAGGTAATAAAATTATAATGTCTAAATTTTTATCACATATCTGATAAATTGCATATATGCAATTACCTTATAAACAAAATAAGCGCAAATAATATATGTGCTCAAAACGTCGCGGTTATTTATCACCTAACAACATTATCAATTATCCGATTATCACTTATACGATTTTGACATTTCTATAATGATTTTTAGTTTAGGATATGGTTGTATAATGAATGTTTAAGAATTAAAAAAAGAATCTATTGAAGTATGCACTATGCAAATTCAACCTAAGTGCATTAGGTTGGCTTAACGATATCAATTTCATATTAATTGAGAGGAAAATTATGTTTTGAAGTTTCGATCAATAAAATTAGGCAAAATTTTCCGCCCGCAAAAACTGTAAAACAAATTTGAGCCAAAATATTAGTCATTGCCTATTATCCAAATTGTTTTAGGGTGATTAAATACTTATTTTAAAAGTAAGATATTTCAGATATTATGGTATTTAAAAGCTTTAGAGCGAAGTCTAGGGGAATGCAGAGTTTCACAAATGTGCTTTTAAAAAATCTTTATATCTTGTTGATATTTTCTAAATTCCAAATATATTTTGTTGTTCATATTTATAATCGAGAGTTGGACAACCGTCTCCTTTTCCCTCTTCCTAGCTGCGTCTATATGTCGACATGGGTGATCCAAGACCCGACTCGATCTGAAACCCATAAATTTGTAGTCAACCTTATTTTTTATAATTGAAATAAATATGTTAAATAAATTTTTGGTTTCGAAATTTGTTCATTAATCAGTTCTTAAAGTTGTTACTTTAATTTGTCAAATGAATACATACGACAGTTTTATATAATTTTTGGAGCGGGCTGGGTCCGAACTTATTTTATTAGGGTCGAATTAAAATTTTAGAAACCGCTTTGGGTTAGGGTTTAAAATTTTTAACACTTTCTAGTTGGGTCGAGTTTGGGCAGAAAAAGTTAAAACCTTTAGGGGTGGAATCGTATTAAAGAGTGACTCTCTAGCTGCCCCTGTCCTTTAACCTAAACTCAAAATAATTAAACTAATCCAGGGTATATAGATTGTTCCGTAGTTCTACCAAGGTATTTCGTCGGCAACAACGTTATTTTAAATTTAGGTTAGATTAGGGAGAGTTATACAAACATTTTAAAACGCTAAAGTATATGATACATATAATATAATTTGCTTACGGTACTTTATTTGTCATTAAAACAGTAATTTTGCTAATTCTTATATGAATTACAAAATACATGAAAATGCATAGTAAAGTAGTTTAAAAGACTAATTGGGCCTCTCAAGTACATATTTGCACTTTGATAGGCTTTTGATATGACGACTAAATTAAAAAAATTACTAGGCATGGTGAATTATTTAACCTTTTCTAAATGCTTTATATAACGCAGCCCTAGCGTAATTTTTATGAAAAATAATAATTTAACAACGATAAAGCTCTACTATATATTGAGGATTGTTGGATTTTATCATCAAGACTCGTAATTAAATATCTGAGCTATGGGGCGGTATGTCATTTTATTAATTGATTATGATTGATATTTTCCTATATGCCTCAGGGGAGACATTAATTAAATTTTTGCTAGTATCAAGACTAACAAAGGGAATAAAACAGCATAGCATGGCTATCCTATCTCTAATGAGCATGGGATTATTATAATAACTCTCCCCCCCCTCTCCTTGAATGCATGCATAGGAGTGTATAATTAATATGCTTTGGCGCTAATTTGTTAATTAAAATTGGCCGACCATAATTAGGTTGAGGGTCTCATGTGTAAAATCATATGGCCACGCATATTAAACTCTTAAAATCGTATTATGATAGAAGGTCGTCAACCGCTATCTAATTTTAAAATTTCCTCTAACTTACACCATTTGCTGCTGATATGCATAAGTTTGGAACCATGTGCGTATTACATTATTTTATATGACGATGTATTGATTATAGTAATACTATGATATAATTTATTATAACGGACAAACGTATCTAAATTTATGATTCTCCCGAGATTTATCATATATTATTTATCGATGTTAAGTGTAGGTAGACAAGTGGTTGGTTGTTCAAATTTATATATTTATAAAGAATCTCATTAATTTTTAAGCGTCTTTGAATATGAATTCCCAATACCAAAAGTTGAAAATATAATTTTTTACTCTTTTTGCAAAAATGAGAAATATGGATGTAATAAAGTAATAGTTTTTAATAAACTCTGAATTGTGATACATTAATCCACGCAGATATTTACCTTTTTTATTGTGCAAAACATGTATTTTTAAAGCTACAAAAACAAAACTTGCTAACAATGACAAATGATCCTTTATTCAGATCGAAAGTGCAACAAAATGAGACTTCAAATATTAAATACAATGATTATATTATTTTGTTTGTTATCTGAAAGACAAAATTTTAACTTATTGATATTTATGTAAATTTTATCTTGAGATTTAGATTTATAATATTCTTAATTCAAAGTGCGTATACAAATTGGACAAATTGGCATTTATATACGATAAGGCCTACTTTGGTTAAAATTTTACAAATTTAAGTTTTGCCTTGGCTATATTAATTTCTGAGCCAGACTACACCAAAGCTCAATCGAAAAGGAATATTTAATAAACCAATATTCTCTGATGCCAAATAATAACTAGTAATAACAAACAATCATTGGTGTTTTACTAATACTAAAATTTAAATTCCAAATCATCATTAATTCGTCGCTTAGTTTTACCTGACACCTGTGTTACGAGTATCCTTTATAATAGAAATGGGTTCGATGTATTTAAAATACTATTAAATCTATTTTATCTATAATGGATTTAAAAGACATAAGGAGTAAACAAACTTGATTTCCCATATATTATTATAAAGTTCATTCTGATTGATAAATATACATTAAATTTGAGCAGGGTTACCTGAGGTTTACGTATATTCCATTTATATCTAGTCCTGCTATATGTCTAATAAAAAAAATATTTTTCTACTAGCCATTAGTCCTTATTACGTCTAAATTTTGACAACTGCCCATTTGTTAGGATATATTCCTATTAAATTTTAAAACCATCCTTTCAACTTCGTTTTTTAGAATTTAACGCTAAAAGAATATTAAAAAATGTGCGATTTAAAGTTAAATTTTAAAGTAATGGTGTAATTTAGTTTAGAGTCTGCTTTTTTACATTTGGGGTAACTACGACAGGAGGTATGTATAGGTTACGGTGTGTAGTTGTTGTTCAATGATATATATACGCCAAATTATATAATTAGTCGAATTAATAAATAGCGTCAAGGCTATAAAAATAGACCAACCAATTGACTGCATTTATCTCTAAGTCGTTGTTATACTAATAAGGTGGCTTTATGATAATACAAACCTACTACCTAACTCATTTCCTCTATAATTGGGACGATCTAAGATTTACCAATAAAAATATGGCGAACACATGTAATTCATGATATAAATCATCCCTCCTTTATTCCATACAAATAGGAAAACCTTCAGACCGGTAAAAATATTTTTTGACGACAAATTTAAAATTCTATTTTTTAATTTAATCAAGCAGCATTTAATTGATGTGTTATGATTTAACTTTGCCTAGTTTCAATTTAAACTACGTCAATTTTAATTTACTAAATTGGGAGTAAACTTACGTTTCTAGTTTTTCATATTTTGAGTCGAAGTTTCGCACATTATTAGTATTAGATTTTATATTATATTAAAACGTATTAATAAATGCATTTGTTGTCCTTAATAAATTTAAACAGATGAAAACGCTTTATATATTATAAACGAATCACATTATAGGAATAATAATAATTAAGATAATTATGATTACAAATGTATGATTGATTAATAAATGTCAATACTATTGAAATAGAGCCTTATACATAAGTGATCCTGATCTCTATAAAAATACCTTTGTTTATCAACTTTACATATTAAAAATGATTTTTTGTGAAAAACTACCTCTCCAGGAGCAGTTATTGACTACACTCTTAAAATCAGTTAGTCAATTTATCAAAATTTTTATTGTATTCACGAATTTTAACTATAAGATGATTGATTATACATTAGTACACATGGAAATGGTCAATTTAAATTGGGGGGGAGGCAAATGGTCTGATGATGATTTAGGAAGGCGTAAAATAATTTTGTTCGAAAATCGTATTTATTTTAAATCATCAAATAAGATTTAAAAGAGGAGAAAAGTGCCCCTTCATTACTCCCGATGGATTCGCCCGTCCCAGAAAATGTTGTTAATAAAATTAGGAAACAGGTTCACTTATATAAGTTAGTCAAATATTTTTATTATTCTCATTTAACGTTCATACTTCGTTGCAGAAAAAAAAAATTTTTTATAGTTAAAATCCCTCCTTAAAACACTTAATTATAAATCAATTTTAAGTAAATAATAAAATTACTTACTTCATGTAATTTTTTCTAAATTTAGATTTTTTAAACCTATTTAAAAAATGGTTTTTATTTTTATTTTTAACACACTATATATTAATTAGATATTTTCCAAAACGTCTAAATTTACACAAATAAAATTTGAACATTGGCTTAATGTGTTGCCAAAATTTCATCAAAATATTTAATAGAAAATCATTGATTTAACTTGCTATTGGATAAAAGCTCTTTAAAAATCATATTCTATGGGGTGTGAAATTTTTTATGTCCCTTATTTTTAAATTCAAAATTCACTGTAGCGGAGATCTTATTTTGAGAATGACTATGATTGTAAATAATACAAAAAATGTAAAAGAAGTTTTGAATGTCAAATTGGTTTTTTTTGTCAAGAATGATAAATTAAACTATAAAAGGAGTGTTGAAGTTGGTTTTCAGGTCAATCTATATATATAAAGTAAAGTGTATGTATGTATGTAAGGGCTAATCTCTGAAACTACCGGTCCGATTCGCGCGAAAATTTACCCCTAGGTTCCCAGGGCGGCCAGGGGTAAAATAGCTTTTTCAGAATCTTAAAATTCCTTTTAATTTTCGAGATATTGGGTTTTATGCGTTTTGACGTTCAATAAACTGTCAATCAAACGCACCTCCTCGCGTTCGTCGAAAATTTGCATATACAGACAATTCTGTAGTAAAAGTGTATCACTTATAGTAGTTTGTAGTAAAACGTAATCTTTTCTTAACGGTGACAACATAAAATTTATGAATTAAATTTCTTAAACGTCATCTTTTCTTAACGGTGACAATATAAAATTTATGAATTAAATTTCTTAAACGTCATCTTTTCTTAACGGTGACAAGACAACATAAAATTTATGAATTAAATTTCTTAAACGTCATCTTTTCTTAACGGTGACAACATAAAATTTATGAATTAACCTGAAATAAATAAAATTATAGATTATTTGAGAAAATATATAGGTGAAGAAGATGAATTTTTCTCATTATCATTAAATGAGATATTTTAAATGAGAAAGATGAAGGTATATATAATTTAAATGTAATATAAAATAGTCCAACGTTGATTATTCTGAGTAAATGCTATTAATATATAAATGTCATTATTTATCTATCATTAATTTTAATTAAATGAGATATTTAAATGAGAATAAATTCTGAAACTACCGGCCCGATTCGCGCGAAACTTTACCCGTAGGTTCTCAGGGCGGCCAGGTGTAAAATAGCTTTTTCAGATTGCTAAAATTCCTTTTAGTTTTAAAAATATCGGACATTTCTCGGCCTTTTGGTTTTAAAAAAGGGCTAAATTCTTCAGATCCGATTCGAGCGAAGATTTAGCCGTAAATGCCCAGATAGGCCAGGGGTAAAATATCTTTTTCAGATTCCTAAAATACCTTTTTGTTTTAAAAATATCTGACATTTCCCGTCCAGTTTCTTTTATAGCAGCATATACAATAAGGACGTCATACATACAAAGCTGAAGTTTTCTCGAATTAGATATTTAAAAGTATAATCATAATGTTACAGTATACGGTTAAAATTATTGGGGTTTAACAGACTATTTAAATAAATAAAATTTAAATTATGCAGTTTTTGTCATTATTATCACGTGGTCGATCGAAGCATATTTTTAATAATTATCCATCCTTCAATTAATTATTTTATTATATTAAAGAAAATTGTATTTCAAATAAATCAGCTAACTGGAAAAATAAAATAATGGTATTATTGTATAATAAGTAACAGCATTAATAAGCAATTTTTTCAAAAACATTTAATTTTAGTCGGATTTGATGACTAAAACAGAATTTGCATTTGGTTTGTCTTATTATATAAATATATACTAAAAATAGTGGGTTCATAAAATTATTCGGACCTTTCACATTATAAATTATTTCATATATGACCCCATTTTAGATAAGTCTTATTAATAGCTTATACTTATTTAACCACTTAAGGACTGAGCCAAAGCAACGCTTGGCCGGGCACAGCTAGTATATAATAAAAATTTTAGGCATTAGTTACATTTCATGCCTATTATTATAATAAGAGCAAGGATGCTTGATAAAAGGACATCATTGAAAATTTTTGAGAATATATAAATTATTTAGACGAATTAAAATTATATGGCTCAAATCAATTTGTTAAACAAATTATCTTTTACTTATTTTATTTTGTTTTAGTTATATTTAAATTAGTTATTAAGTAACATTATGGGAGATCAAGATATAGGCCTTTGCTATCTGTATATTCAAATATTTTTAATACTATTGGATCGGAATCTTATGGGCACACGAACATTTTGTCGAAAAAATAAAATACTAAGCAATATATAGAAAAAAATGTTTCATACTCTTTAATCTCATGGCAAAATATGCTTTGTATAAAGTTCTAAGGTAAATTTTTTTTTGCTTGGAAATGCCAACTGTGGCAAATTGCAGCGGAGTAAGTGTAGACTTCTGTTTTCCTTTTCTATGATTTGAATTACAAGAAACATTTTTAAAAAATTAATAGTTTTCTCTTTATTATAGAAATTAATCTTAAAAATATATTAAATTTTTTTTATTGATTTCTTAAAGCAATTTAAATTTTTTATGACTACCTAAGCCCCGGTCTACCCTAGTGGCTTTAATGATATTTTAACTTTATTAATAAAGAAGCGACGCTGGCGACAAGTCGTTTAGAAAATTTTATAAGTAAACTTTAATTAATGAATAAAATTAATTTTTATAAAAATGGTACATTACAAAATATTTTTATAACTTAGATTCTAACGTGTATTTAATTAGATATAATGACCTTTTAAATCAAGTAAATTATAAAACTCGGGCCTTCGGCCCTCGTGGGAAGGGGGAGAAGGGAAGGGAAGAGGGGAAGGGAAGGGGGGACGACTCATCTGTACTTCGTATAAATGTATCATATTTGCTATGCAATTTATGGGCGAGAAAGGTGGGAAGGGGCGAGAATGCCTATAGGGGGGTATTAAATGCCTAATGATTAATTAATTATTTATACAAACTTTCCATTATAGGCAAAATGTAATAAAGGCAAAATGTAATATAGGCAAGGGTTAGATTTAGTGTTTGCATCTAGTTGCGTATTACATTAGTTTTTATGGCCTTTAGTGATTATGGGTCTAACAAACATTATATTATAAAACAACACAATGTTAAGAATTTGCAGAATTGTTGGGAGAAATTTTTTGTTGAATTTGAACAATTTTTAATTAAAAAAATCAAAAATTTGGCCAATGGTCACTTTTTCTCTATTGGTCAGTACTAACAGATACTCTATAAGTCAATGATAGCCAAAAAAACGGGGAAAAAAATTTTGATGCTCACTTTGGCCAATGGTCATTTTTTTCCATTGGTCAGCAGCCAGCACACGGTAAATGTGGATATAAATTCATAAGAGTAAAAAAAACGAAAAAAAAATTTTCGAATCACATTTTGGCCAATGGTCATTTTTTTCCATTGGTCAGCAGCCAGGACACGGTAAAAGTGGATATAAATTCATAATAGTCAAAAAAAAACGAAAGAAAAGTTTTCGAATCACATTTTGGCCAATGGTCATTTTATTCCATTAGTCAGCAGCCAGCGGACGGCCAAAAAGTCATAATAGCAATGGTAGGAACAGGAACAATCATAATAGTCAAAAAAAACGAAAAAAATAATTTCGATTCACATTTTGACCAATGGTCATTTTTTCAATAGGTCAGGAGCCAGCGGACGGCCAAAAAGTCATAATAGCAATGGTAGTAACAGGAACAATCATAATAGTCAAAAAAAACCAGAAAAAATAAACTCGGATTCACATTTTGGCCAATGGTCATTTTTTTCATTGGTCAGCAGCCAACGGACGGCCAAAAAGTCTTATTATCAATGATAGTAACAAGAACAATCATAAGAGTCAAAAAAACTCCGGGATTCTAACCCAAAAACTAGTTAAATTGCATAGCAATTAAAAGTAAACAACTTTTATTTATGTTTATTATATAACATTGGTCAGCAGCCAGCGGACGGCCAAAAAGTCATAATAGCAATGGTAGAAACAGGAACAATCATAATAAAAAAAAACGAAAAAAATAATTTCGATTCACATTTTGGCCAATGGTCATTTTTTTCATTGGTCAGCAGCCAGCGGACGGCCAAAAATTCTTATTATCAATGATAGTAACAAGAACAATCATAAGAGTCAAAAAAGACTCCGGGATTCTAACCCCAAAACTAGTTAAATTGCATAGCAATTAAAAAGTAAACAACTTTTATTTATGTTTATTATATAACTAGTTAAATTGCATAGCATTAAAAGTAAACAACTTTTATCTATGTTTATTATATAACAAAAACTAGTTAAATTGCATAGCAATTAAAAGTAAACAACTTTTATTTATGTTTATTATATAACTAGTTAAACTGCATAGCAATTAAAAGTAAACAACTTTTATTTATGTTTATTATATAATAGATAATTTAACAAATCTTATATATAACACACCGAGAGAGATAGAGATGAGGGGTGGGGCACCTCTTATGCATTAATTCAAAAAATAACACAGCGAGGGAGATAGAGATGAGGGGTGGGGCACCTCTTTCTCATCCATTAATTTAAAAAAAGCGATAACCTAATATACCCAATGCAAATAGATAGGGAGGGTAACGGACGACGGACGACGGACGGACACCAAAAAACGATCCCATAAATTGCATAGCAATTAATAACGTAATTTAATAAATTTTAAAAAATTTATTAAAAATATTTTGTAATTAATATAAAAGGCTTTTACATTAAATTTAAAGGAAAAAAAACAATTAATTCAAAACTAAAACAAGTCTTATTATCGTTCATACATTTAAATTTAAAATATGCTAATTTAAAATTAATTGTTTTTATATTAAAAAGCTATATGAAACTGTACAAACTTTAATTTAAATGTTAATTTCTATTTTAAACTAAAACTAAAATTAACATTTCGTTAGATATTTTTTTACAAATCTCGCTCTTACTAGTTTTACTTAGTCCTTTCAAGCTATTATTAGGGCCACTCGTATAACATTAAATTGATTAAAATAAAATAATTTGTCGAAATCATACTGAAATTTTAGATTTTATCGAAGCTAACTTATCTTGATATTGATACAAATAACACGAAAATACTTCAAGTTATTGAGGAGAAATATGGAGAAGTGGGACCCATAATTTCTAATCTATAATTTGCGTGAAGAAATTATTATTGATTTTTATAAAAGGTCTGGGCCTGATATAAATTGGTCAGTGTTATATTTAGATATTGGCTATAAAATCAACCGGATTAGTATATCATTAAACATAAAATGTAGGAAATAATTGGGTTCGTTGTTGTAACAAATCATAACTCCATCTTATTTAAGTTCCATTTAAAAATGTTTTACCTTCATTACTTTCAAATAAATATATATATATTGAATAAATTCTAGTCTATTGCAATGCACTTTTAAAAATATGAAACTTTTTATGACGGAGTATTAGTTTATAGTGAAAATTAAATTTCTAATGGTAAATACCTAGTTTACTGAAAACTAGATGCATTTATTAGCTTTTAGAATATTTTTTAATTTGTTACTTTGCCTTTTAATTAATAATATGTAAATCTTAAAGTTTTTGGAGTGAGCTAATCTAGGGGGTGCAAATTAGGCTTTTTTAGCCCAAAATAGGCACGAAGATCCATTATGGCTACAAAACAAATTTCAAAGGCAGTTTTGGCTTTAATCAATTTTTTATGATGTTTGCTAGCATAGATTTAGTCATGAATTAAATTAAGGGGGGAGGGATAAAATGAATGAATTTTTAAATCGTAATCACATTTTTGGTAAATATATCAGAATTTTTGGATTTTTCAAATGTGCTAGTATAATATGCCAAAAAAGGCTTTACTTCTGCAACTTTAAATATAAGGCCTTGTACTTAATTCCCCTACTCAAAACTTTTAAACAATTATTTTGTTTAATATTCATTCAAATTCATAAATTGCTTTAATAATAGCGAATTATTTATGCCTTTTTATAAGTTATAAAAACATAAGTTATTTTAAATATATTTAGAACCTTACTAGATTTCAGAATTAGACGTTTTTATTATTTTCAAATAACCTAAAATCCTTCGAAAATTATATTATTTGCCCCTATACTTTCCATTAGATAAATATTGTGGTATTACCATAGACTAAGGTATTACATTTTGATCACTCCTTCATATGGTATGTCATTATTTTTTAGATTATAGTTAATAAAAAAGCATTTAATTAATTTTATAACATAAAGTTATTTCATAGATATATTTAAGGTAATGCATATTATTTCATTCGATATTACAATGTTATTTATTAAATTTGCAATAAACTAATATAAAATGGTCTTTAATTGTTTTTATAATATAGCGAAGTTAAAATAAATGAAGATTTTAAAATTTGCTTAAAATTCTTTATATTTAACCTACAAGCCTACTTATCTTTATTAGGTATATAATTTTGCATTTAAATATACCATCCGATATTATTTTGTTTCTTTGAAGCTAAATGTATTTGCATCTCCAGAATATATTAATCTATGAGATTGTGCCTTTCCTCTAAAACTACCCAATAAATATATGTAAAAGGCAAATTTAATCAGTCAAAAGGTTGCACATTTATGAATATTACATATCACCGTAGTTCAGGCGTGTTTAATATAGGAAATGAAGCTTGATTGTTGCAAGATCGATTATTTGCACTGATTATTTTGACATTCAAATCGCAAATCAATTTATCACGGAGTAGACTCAACAATGCAATATACGAAAAAACTTGGCACAGATAATCCGATTGTCAAAATTAAATTTTGATAAATTAGTTAATTCATGCAAACAAATAAAAAAAAACTAAGTTGTACGCCAATATCGATATTACTACCTTGTAGTCTTAATAGGGTCTGGTCTTTCATATTAACAGAGCCTTTATGCCGTTTTTCAAATACAACCTTTTGATGCTCCCAAGCACTCCTATAACCCCAAATTTCAGTGGAACGTCTATACTTTTAATCCTTTAAATTTGGGCAATGCTACAAAGCAGAAGACCTAATATCATTCGAAACTTTTTTTAATGAATTTTGACTTATATAAATATATGAATACAAAAAATGAAAAAATTTAAAAGTCATAAATTGAAACAGTCTATAATTACAGGTTACGGTTTAATCTATGAATTGCAACCATCGTCGGATTTAGCAGAACGAAAGCTAAATATGTATGTATAATATATACATGGGCGTAGCCGGGAGGGGGGGCTTAATGCAAAACCCTTAAAAATTAAAAAAAAATTATCTTTTGCCCCTCCCTAATTGAACCTTTAAACGTTTTGCCCCCCCCCCAATCCAAAACCTGGCTACGCCCATGTATATAGATATCTAAAGCGTTTCCGCCCACGCAATTTAACCTATACTCTGTTATGACATAAAGACAATATTGGTCAAAATTTAACATGTTAATGGATAGAGGCTGAAGCACGGTTTTTAAATCAATTGATGAAGAAGAGGCACGTAGTTAGAATGTGGGCGTTATGCGAAATCAACTACCAATTCGTTTATATATTAACATTCATATATGTTTGTTTGTATATATTTAAAGAGGGAAAAAGAGTTATTATGATAATAAGTTTTCCACTTTAAAAGAGGTGCGCTCTCTCGCCTCCTTTGGGGAATACAATAAGTCGTGCTAAACTTAATGAGGATTTATACTACTAACTAACTATAGGTTACATTTGCATTCATTAACGGTACATCCCCAGCCGTTTACTTAAGAATATTCGCTTACCTTTGAATGAAACCTAATGCGTGCCAAGCTTTGAATCACTTTTGTTTGGATCGTTAAGACCTAATTCGAATATTTAAAGCTTTCTTCAAAAGTGTCCTCTTTGTCATTTTATGACAACTCCATAATTGACGTTTTAACCTTATAAAATTAGATAACGAGCCTATCAGGAATTTGTTTGAATTTTAGTGAAGTTTTATACCTATTTTAAACGTGTAAAATGCGATTATAATATTCGTTCAATATTTAACTACTATACAGGGATTTTAAATTACTTAACAGTTTAATCAATATAGTATGTTAATTCGGAATAAATTTATTAGAAGGTAAATCTTCCAACAGGTATATTTCCAGTCTAAATTTTGCTAAAACTAAATGAGGTTACTTTTTTTAAATGACTCGGTACTAAGTTAATAATAAACATCGCTGATATACTGTACCAAATATTTGTGGCTACAAGGTTTTAGGAGACAAAGAAGAGTCTTTATTGAATTACAAAGATATGACTACAATTTATTCCATTCCCTCATTCAAAGGAAGGTTTAAGTTTTGTGTTTACATAATGTCTGTGTGAGTGTAGCATTCCAGACTATAGTTTTGGTATATGATCGTCAAGAACGTATCAGCTTACTCTAAATCCCTACCCTCACTTTAATGAATTACGGCTTGCCATTATTTAAGATTAAGGTCACATATTATGAAGAACACTCGACAATGTTAATAATCCTACCGATAACCAAAATGTTATGCAAAAGGCTGGGTGGAGCGTTGTAAAAATATCTCGGTTTATAATTTTTTAGTATTATAACTACAGCGCGATCTCAGTGCAGAAATACAGTAAAAATTTACAAAAAATTAACTTGTTCCCTATTTATTGATTTCACCCGAATTTTCATTGGGGTTATCATAGACGCCACGCTCACTGATTTGTACGGGGGGGGGGGGGGGGGGTTGAGAGACGTATTGGGACAAATTTGCTAGTGACCTCGTTTACACAACGGCTATGAAAAACCCACTAGATTAACTAGGGAAATTACTATGCTGATTAGCGCCTATCTTCTATCCGCTAGAGGCCTGCACAGGTAACCCAAAATCCAACCCGAACCCGATCCGATGTTTGAGTTGAATTAAAAAGTTACCGTTTAGAAAGAATGTATAGTAGATGATGGATGATATTTAAGTTAAGGAGGAATTTGGTGAATAAGTTTGAATATTTCAAAATAATGGAAAGTCTACTCTAGTAAATATCCCATTATTGCGCTCCTAGCTCGCACGTTTCTAGCCATCCCTGCATCCGCATCAACAAGTGAGAGCAACTGTTGGACGAATTTTAGAAGAGAGAAAAGCGAATTCAGCCCGAAATTTTAGATATAACTAAAAAATTGCCAACTATAACAAATGTTATGCCCGAAATTTGGGGCATCAATCAATTTGTTACAGCTGATACTTTAATGTGGCGATATATTTAAACACACCGTAGTTTATTTATTTTGGGGTTAGGTCAGGTCGGGTCGGGTGAAATTTCATTTTTTCGGATTGGATGGGGTTCTGGTTGAAAATATTTAATTGATTTTAAGTCGGCTCGGGTTTGGGTTGATAAAAAGTTAATTACAGGCCTCCAAATAAGGCTTAAATCTAAATTTAACACCTTTGAATGGTTATTAAATTTCCCATAGTTTACTAATTAAATTGTTAAAAATGTCCTTCTTATAGTTTAATAATATGATGTCTTTATGCTTGAAATCCACCTAGGATTGTTTAGAATTTGTTCAACTTGACCTTCCCCAAAAGGCAAAATTTTGCCCTCTTAATTGCAAAGATCTTTAACTATTGATTCTTAGAATACGAGTAAAATTAGTGAGAACTAAATTTGGTCTTATACTTTAAAACTCCATTATATGAATAAGGGGGTAAAATATAAAGAGGGTTTATATGGAAAAGTTGTGGATATTATAGCGTTATTAACTTATTATGTTTGTATAAACTAAATTTTTAAAATTTAGACCAAAAATACTTCTCTAATTTTAATGTGCTGTATGCTAGAAATCTTGCCATTGTCTGCCTGCAGATAGGAAAATATTTGAAGAACGTGACGATATTATTTATATAGTATATTCTATATTGTAGTAACTAAACTATATTAAAGCAAACTGAGGGAAGAAACAAAAATATTTAATTTTTGAAATTACATCTGATAATACCTATAACCCGAATAAAATATTTAATTTTTTCCTTGTTATCTTTAGTAGCCAAGCTTTGCATCAATCTTCAGTATACAACTAATTTTTATAGTACACGTTGGGCTACAAAAGATGCAAAAATCGGTTTTTGCGTTAAAATGCATTAGTTAGAACAGCTATTATTTTAATTCATCACTAACAACTCCATTAAAACGTTATTTTGATTTCAAGATTACATCAACAGACGCCCCAAACCTCTCACAAATTAGCTGGTTCCAAAAATACGAATAATCTTTTATGTAGAACTTATAAATAAAATTAATATAATTTTTGCAATTACTTTATACATTTTTTTAAAATATTTGCTTCACTTTAGAAAAATTATTGAATTGAAACCGAAGCTTATAATATGTTATAAACAAGCAAATCACAAAATGTAATCTCAATTTAACTCCATCCTAATCCTAATCGCAAATTTAGCATCGGGGTAATCCGGACAAGATCGACGCGGCTACTCCATAATATTTGTTTGATTTTGCATTCATTTGAAACGTAATTTTAACCTACATTGATAATTCTAGTAAAAGTAAATTTCAAAGTTATCATTTATATACGTTTGGAACGGCATTAATGCAAATCACTGTAAAATTTTGATTGCTCAAAATCCAATTGCTTTAAACATGAAATTAGTTTTTTGTCAAATTAGTTTATTTCATTACCTCAATTTTCTCTACCAGTATAATTAGGCGTAACCAAAATTTGATCTAAACGGAGGGGGGAGGGTAAAATTGTTTTTAAAAGGCTAAGTTATAATTTCGAAAAATTTTAATCCGAAATTTATTGAATGTTGGACTTCTTATGCACAAGGACATTTATATCACGTAAATCAGCATACTAAATTAGTCATTAAATATAAGGTAAGTCATGCCATTGAAGCATTAGCTCTATTCATTCAAGTAAATAAATGAGCAGCATTTTGTTGTTTCCATATGTAATGAATATTGCCATGCAATTTATGGTCTCTGCTTTGTTGTCCTGTCCATCCTGTGCTGTCCTGTCCAACTTGTAATTTAATAATTGCCTCGGAAACATATACGGGTTTTTAATGGCTATGGAAACTTATGTTTTTGTAAAAGATTTTTATTTTGCCTCCACATATAGACTAACTAATGATCACTGGTTGATTTTAATTTTATTGACCTCACCGAGCCCAAAATTTATATTTATTTTTGGTCTGATGGTTTCTTATATCTATAAATTTCTTATGGCAACTTGTCTAGGTTGTTTGTTGCTTTATAAAGGGCAATTGCAAAACTGGCTGTTGTTGTGACCTTAATTATGTAAGCAGCTAATTTAAATGCATTAGCATAGTTGGATGATATAACATAAATTTATAATAAGTCTGTAAACGTTTTCTTTAAAGTCGTCCCAAGTGCGTGGCCAAATATCTTTAAATGTATTCAACATTTTTTAATAAAATAGTAGCCAAATTGGTAAAAAAATCTTATTCGTTAGTCATCATTATCACTCTTTTAACAATCTTGATAAACACTTGTATTTTGTATATTAAGTAGCCATTCCTTTTAATTCTAGATCTAGGCTTATATAAATATAGTGTAACAACTAGAGTCCAGCTGGTTCGCTGGCCAACCTTGCCCGTCCGGCCCACGGTAAGCTAGGCAACTGTCGTAAATTTAAATTTTCAGGTCAACCCGGGCTGGCAGCATAACAATTCGGGCCATTCGACTGAATGAGTTTCGTGTATTATTTTATTTTATTGGATAATATGTATTAAATCGAGAATTAATTTAAATAGTTTGGAAATATTGCAAATTTATTACTAAAAATTTTATAAATCGCCATTTTAAACCGGGCAGTTCGGGCAGCTCTAATGATTCGCATGGCCGGGCGGTCACTCAATAAAGTTTGGATGTTCCCCAGGGCGGGTTTGGGCAGAAAAATTCAAACAAATTAACGCATGGGCGTAGCCAACTTTGGAATTAGGGGGGGGGGGGCAATAATGATTTTAAAAAGAGGCAAAATGATCCTTTATTTAAATTGTATATTTAATTTTAATAAATTTTAAAGAATATTTTCTATAAAGAAGGGAGCAGCCGCCCCACCCTGCCCCCCCCCTTGCTACGCTCATCAATTTAGCTTTGACAGTTAATCGATGCCCTAATACAATAGCAATAAGGGAATAGGATTACTAATTGACATAATTAAGTGACCAACGTAATATTTAATGATGGGAGCAAAAAAATAAAAAAGATTGATATTTTTTGAGGGATCACATCCCCTAATCACTAATTCTTAGGATAGAGTAAGTTCCTAAATCCTTTAAGTGATTCTTAAGTGATGTTAGGTCGTTTATGATTGCACCCTTCCTGACGTATCGTGTTCCTCCTGATTTTATTAAGCCAGCCCGTCCCTCCTTTTAAATCATATCATATTAATAATTAATAATAATTTAATTTTAAATCAAAATTCTTTTAGCAGAAATAACAAATAACCCCTCCTCTCTCTTTCCTCTTTCCATATCGAAGCCCTTATACATATATTAATTTCACCCATTTCCGAATTTCACTTTTCCTCAAAATAAGCTTCGATTAATTAATTGCTCTTAACTTCGCGAATTCAACTAGACTCAAGGTGTCGCAATTTGTTTCTCATAAATTTAATCAAAATTATCTCCCCCCTCCCATCCTATCGATCAATATAAAATTTATAGAGCGCGCGATTTATTTTAAAACATGATTTCCCTCATCGTTTATATAAAAATATAATTGTCGAAGATATTTTGTTTTGTTTTTTTCTATATTTTACCTTATTATAAGAACCTTTCCTTCTGATTGATCCCTAGAGTTATTCTATACGAATAGTGTAAGTTCTTTAATTTTTAAAGTTATATTTTTAAAATAATTAAGAAGGCGTTTTAAGTTTGTAATCAAAATTTTTACGAAATATTACAATGAATTAAATTGCTGTTTAGATGTGTGTTTAATATATTTGCTAATTTTTATCGCTAAATTTTGGTCAATTTTTAAGCATTACTTACATATCATTTTACAAAATTTTAAGAAAGTTTGTAAATCATATTTATGAAAGAATAGCCGGTGATGAGATTATTAAAATATGATTTTATTTTTTTGGCTTTTTTTCGTTAAGCAACAAAACATTTCAAATGAAAAAGTCTACAAATCTTAAATACATTTAATTCATAATAAGAAATATTTAATCCGACTTTATCTTACTTCCTACTAAAATAAATTTTGCTCTTAAGCGAATCATAACTTTTTTTCGAAAATGTGGAATTGCTTTAATTAATTAAAGGCTAAATTATCCGAATTTCCTCATTAAACTACCATGTTTAGGAAATCAATTTTTAAATAAATCGCCATAATTAATTGCAATTATTAGCTCCAAAAATAGATTTAAATTAATTCGGCAATTCCATCTACTTTCTACGAACTCATTTCAACTCACAAAGTTTTAAATTATTCAAGTTCCAAAAAATAAGGTTCACTTGCCTAAAAATCTATAATAATTTTGGTATTCAAAATATTTGTTGCTCAGTAAAACTCGTTTTTATACTATTTTTTGGGTAAGGTCGCTCATTAAAACGCAGTGTAATTCAAGTTTGGAAACCTTGAGAATATTATGCCTAATTTAACATAATAAATCTTTAAAAAACAATTAATATATGCACCCCAACTTAACGCCCTCCTTTTTACAATAGTAATTTAGCTAAAAAGCACGTCTAATATTAAAATCTCTTTTGGTTGTCACTATGGCCTGCAATTAATACCTTTTAGGGTTGGAGAATTTAAATTATTTATAGGAGCTAATGGATTACTACAGTTGTAATTTGATAGCTAGATATTATAGCCTCCCTAGGTAGGATAGCCCATAACCACAGACTAGATAGACTGCTCACGATTCAGTTGCAATTGACAAAAAAGCAAAAAACAAATAAATGTCTACGAAAATGCATTTGTCGATTTCAATGTGTGCATCTAACCCTAACCTAAAACCCCGACCTAAAACACTAACCCTGACGTTTTCGTCTCTGTAAACCCCTCTCAAGGAGCATTTTCGTTAAATATTCATAGACATTCATAGACATTTTGTCAGTTAAACTTTGGTCGAATGCATCGATACCCTGCTCACGCCATATGTTGCATATGGTTAAATGTGTGTCAGATTTTCCTCCATTTTGAAGAGCGCAACTGGTGTATTTTAACCATGTGTCATTTTGCCCTACAACACAGTCAATTTACCTTCCTCACTAGTTTATAAATTAAAACGAACGTCAATAAATTAATAATATTATGCAAAATATTGATGGCGCCATATTATTAAGCATACTTTAATCGCATTTTTTACATTTTTAATTTTTGTGTATTGTATAAAGGGTATTTATTTTAAGATGCTGTTCTCTACCCAATTCAATATTTTTTCATTTACCTTTTTAAGATTATTTAATTAGCGAAAATAACTAATTTCTATATGATCACCACTTTACCATGTTACCATCAAAATGGTGGAAAAAAGGGTAAACATTTTGTGCGTTGATGAGCAGTCTATCTAGTCTATGCACATAAATTAATCCTTGGACTTTTTATAATACTGTAAAATATCGTATTTCCTTGGTTGTAAAAAACGGCATCATTATAAGGCATTAAATTGCATATAATCAATCTTCCTTAATCCCCCCCTCCACCTTTATTTTTATGAGGTGTGGCTTATTAGAATATAATTATCCACAATTATAGAATTATTTATTCACCGACCCCTCCATTTAAAGGTAGATGATATAACTAGCAGCATGGGCGTAGCCAAGGGGGGGGGGGGGCAGGGAGGGGCGGCTGCCCCCCTCTAAATCCAAAAATTTTCTGAAATTTATTAAAATTATGACTAAAATTTCAAAAAATAATCATTTTGCCCCCCCCCCTAAATCATTATTGCCCCTCCATAAATCATTATTGCCCCCCTCTAATCTAAATGCTGGTCCTACGCCCATGACTAGCAGCTAACTTTTCTAATGGAAAAAGTTAAAAAGTTGTACAATAGATCGCAAAAAAATCATGGTATGACTTTAAATTAAAGGGATTAAAGAAAATGTAGCAACATAACATGAAGAACTTTAAATTTTACGTGTGTTACAGTGGTCCTGTTTTTGTAATTTCCTTTTATAATTTTGAAAATCTATAATATCCTACGTCCATGTAAAGTCATCCAATTTTAAAAATTAAATTAGGTAGGTCGTAATTCGAATCTCTTAAATTCAATCCAATCACAAAGCATTAAGTGCTTAAAATTTATTTTTTGTCTAGTTAACCGGTAAAAGATGTTTTGGCAGCTAAATCCAACCGAGTAAATTAAATTATAAAAATAATAAAAATATAAACTTCATATTGCTTCCTCTTGTATTGACATTACAAGACACAATCAAAGGATATTGATTTAAACTGAATTAATGATCAAAAGTTTATAATTTAATTATTTTTAGTTTAAGGTAGTCAATGAAATAATTTTTTATCAAATATATTTGTGTTTAAACTTTGTGATATGTCACAAAAAACAGTTATTAGACTTTTTGAAATAATATAGTAATCTATTGTTATTTTTAAATTAAATTGACATAGAAAAAATCCTTAAATTTTAATATTAATGATATAATAAGAACGATTTTTTTAGGTAATATATTTTGACTCAATGTGAATAGCACTCTTAAATAATTCTTTATAATGTATAATATATCATGGGCGTCGCCAAGGGAGGGCAGGGAGGGGAGGCTGCCCCCATCTAAATCCAAAAATTGGTTAAAATTAATTAAAATTATGGCTAAAATTGGATAAAATGATCATTTTACCCCTCCCTAAATTATTATTGCCCCCCTCTAATTCCAATGCTGTCTACGCCCATGAATAATAGTAAAAGAATTTGAAGTATTTAATTAAAACGGAATCTTAAATGCCGTATAATTTTGTAAGGTTGATTAATTTTTAAATGGTAATTGAAACAAATGTTCATATATTAAAGAATTTTAAATATGCAATAAACCACATCCCGCTACGTTAAAAAGGTCGAGCGTTTAAAGATCAATAATTTTAATTTATCTATTCCATACTAATATTAATAATGCGTCCTTGAGTAAAGTGGGGAGAGCATTCTATTAGCATGAGCACAGACATAGTACTACCACATATTGTAATAATTTTTTATTTTGTAATTTTAGCAGTATATAATTTCGATTAAATCTAACCTCTTTTATATCAATTATTAACCCTGGAATTGAGATTTAGGTTATCAATACCACCAATTGATTTACAATAGACACAATTGTATGCGACGTGATCGATTTTGACCCTGGCCTTTGTTAGGAATTATAATATGTAAAGTTTTATCTTACTTTCATCATACAAAACATCACAATTAAAATAGGTTTACTTTGCAATTCAAATTATTAAAAACTAACTTTAATAACAATTATAGCCATTCTAGAGATGAAAAAGTTAATAAAAATCGTACACTATTTTAATGATATTCTTAAAGTTTTTGTAGCTCCTAGAAAAATAAATCATAATTAAAAAATACTGTTAATATAACCTTTTAACAAAATCCAAGATTAATCACGTACGTGTTTAACTAACGATATTATATTGTAAAATTGTATTAAAAAATCCCCTCAAACGCTAACTTATCTATTTTAATATCTCGACGAAAAATTAATGAGATTATAGGTTGGTAAATTTGGTAAAATTATTCCCTTTTTTCCATTTTAATATCATTCAATATTAAAAATTATAAACGATCAATTCCTTTGGCTCAGCACCAAAAGTCATCTAACAATTATCCAAAAAATTATAATTATTATCAACCAAAATATGTATTTTAAAATATTATTATTGTTGTCGATTTCTTAAGAAAAATTTATAAGATTTTAACATGATTTTCGTTTTTAATTTTATGTTTTGTGAATAAAATTTGAAACGCTATTTTAAAATATAAAAATATTTAAAAGTTTGATGACTAATATAAGTTAAAAATTTTCTAAAAATGTAGATTTTGTTTTATTAAGTAGAAATGGCTATATGGGTGTTGCAAAAACTACTAGTGTAATAACATTATTTACTAATCTCACTTATAATTTTGATTATTAAAAAACTCTTCGTTTTTATAATTTTTTCATGAAAAATGCTAACCTTTTTATTATTTCTGATAAACTTCGATGTGAGATGCAAAAATTCTGATATGTATTAGAAACTTGTTGCTTAAAACATGGCGATTTGTCTATTTTTTATGTTTTACATTACAACTTATTTCGTCTAATTCCTTTTTATTACACCACAAAATTATGTACCAACTTACAACTAGAAGGATAACAGTTGTTAAATTGATAGGTAATAAGCCTTAACATATCAGACAAAACTCGTTTATCTTTAAGCCAAGTTAGAATATGTTCTTCAAACTAACGCCAGATTTAGATCAAGTGAGAATGAGGTTTTTATTAGCCCCATAATTTGCTAAATAGTTACGAATGTCATAGATGTTGGCTGCTTCATGCAAACATTTTATTAAAAAAATTTGAAAAAGGATGCATATATATATGTAATATATTTAATAATGATTTGCTTGAGCACAATCACATTTTATTGATAGTTTAAAAAAATTTTGGGTAGATCTTTTTTGGAAAAATGTTTGCACATATTTTTAATAAATTCAAAAATAATTAAATTTTAGTAAACTTGAGATAAACACTATACGGCTTACAGCTTTTCGCGGTATTCAAATTTACATACAAGCTTCATTAAAATATTTTTTATTAAATATGTTTTCGTCTTAATTTTCAAACACTTGAAAGGATAAAAAATATACAAATACAACTTACGATTTAAAAACCAAACACTTAAATTAAATATAGACTATAATGAGGGTAGCCACTAGCCAGGTGAAAGCAGGAAATTTTTACTTTTCCTTATATCTAAAAAATCGACGTTAATATGTTTATAAATATTGTTCTAGCTCCATAATCACTACTAAACATTTCCCCCCTTTCTCCTAATTCAAATCTTGATCGATCCTTATCATTTTTACTCTAAATAAAATCTTGCCTAAACTTTAAAAACTCATAAATGGTTTTAGCCAGGTTATGTAAAATTTAAAGGGGGAGTCAGTCGCTTGTTGGAAGAAATAAAAGCCCATTTGACACCGTTATTCCTATTGTTGAACATTTTTAATTTAAATATATATAAATATATATGATTGTTTAAATATTGTCAGACAGCAAAATATAAAAAAAACATTTTCTAGGACGGAGTCGGGAGGCTTCGTAAAAATTAACTGGCCGGGCTTGGGCCTATATCTCAATCCAAACTAAACCGCGAATTCACGTCATAAGTTTTCTTCCACCGTATCGGTGCATTCGACCAAAGTTTAACTGACCAAATATCTATGAATGTCTATGAATATTTAACGAAAATGCTCCTTGAGAGGGGTTTACAGAGACGAAAACGTTAGGGTTAATGTTTTAGGGCGGGGTTTTAGGTTAGGGTTTGGGTTAGGATTAGATGCACACATTTTAATCGACAAATGCATTTTCGTAGACATTATTTGTTATTTGCTTTTTGGTCAATGGCAACTGTATCTTCTTCCACATACATGATTTATTGACTGTTGTAATACATAACTGTGTAGGCTAGGCACATGAGGTGGCATACTCATGTTGCTTGCGTCATAGATCCATCTGCTGTTTCAAATTAAAGCTACCAAGTTCATATTGCGTTATGTTAATATTCAAGACATTGTGGAAATATTATCCATATTTTTAAAATAAGGCTTAATTAAATCTGAAATTACAAAACATTATTTTACCAAATTAACTTTACAATATAAACTTCCTAAACTTCAACAATTATTGCTCAATAATACTAAAATATCGTTTTAAAACATGTTTATTAAATATTTTAACATTTTAGTCTACCCGTAAGATGTTTGATCCAGCTCAAAAGATGTTAACGAAATTAGACGAGTTAGTTATACACAAAACCCTTCCCGTATGTTCATAACTTTAAAAAAGACTTAACCAAATTTGAAATTACAAACCATGTGCAAGTGTTTAATTAAACGATTTAATTCAAACTTATTAGTAGCTTTAAATATTGGTTTCGTAGCAATTAAAATTTTTGATTTAACTTTTCACATCACTAACTTGCATGACTTAGTATTTTACAAACCAAGTTAATCAACATGTTAACTAGAAAAGTAATTTGTTGTTGTTATTGTTTTTCGTAATTTTAACCAAATCGAAGTTCGTATTATTCAAATAACAACTAATGGTAGTCCGTCGCATACCAACGCAGAGCATGTTTTAGGCTAATTTTCAATTCCATTGGGAATAAATCCTAATTAACCGTGTTTATGTACATATCCCTCCGTGTATTAATTTGCTTTGATTCTTCTCCTATAAACTCACACAACACCGAATTTAACATAACTAAATTAAACGCTTCAAAAGATTTTTTTACTAATATATGTATATAAATCTCAATATGCCCGTCTTCCCCCCCCCCCCCCCTTTTGACATTTTCTTCATTAATACTCTCAAGGTTATTTGCGACTAAAATGTCAAAAATTTTAGCCCTTGACATTGACCGAATCATACCTCTTTGGTGTGCCGCGAATAACAGACTTCTCTATGGGCGTAAATTAATAATCGATTTAATGATTTCGATTTTAGCACATAAACAGCGAGATTTAAATGCTACTCTGAATATTGTAATAAAAAGTACGAATAAATGTAAATATGTATAGGTTGTACTATTGAATGTTTTTAAAAAATTGCTTTACCTAACGCAAATCTGTTAATCTTCTTAGCAAAACATTGGTTCTAACCATGATTTTAATCTAAGTTATCCTTAATAAGCTTATATTCTTTTACATTGCCTTTAGTCATAGGCGTAGCCAGGATTGGAACTAGAGGGGGGGGCAATAATGACTTAGGGAAGGCAAAATGAAATATTTTTGAAATATTAGCTATAATTATTGTAAATTTTAACAATAATCCGATTTAGAGGGGGGGCAGCTGCCCCTCCCTGCTTCCCCTTGGCTACGCCCACGACTTTAGAGTTTTTTCTCCTGTTATTTTAGCGATGTATTTATTGTAAATTCATCGCAGATTATAACCGGAACCCCAGATGGATGCAGCTTTGTAAAAATATGTATACGGATTTTGAATTTTGTAAAACTCATTCAAATATGCCGCTTACATGCTCAATGCATATTTATTAATTTAACTAATCCTTTTCTTACAAGAGTTACTATTTTCTCTTATTTTAATATGATGTTTACTGAATCGAAGATTAATAGTTATAATCAGAAATTTGAACGGAGCATCATGTTTTTTAATTAAATTGTTCGTCTCCCAAAAGATAGATACTTTTTCATTGACTTCTAATTAACTCAAAGCAATTTCCTGTTTAGCTAACTTAATTGAAATTCATTAAGGTGAGGATAGCTTGATAGTATGCGAATGAATATGTAAATAACTGCTGCGTCAAATATATTACTACAAACCGCTATTGAGGCCTTCTATTAATAAAGTATTAATTGATATGCAATAGTTTTTTCTATAGTGAGTAAATATTTTCTAAAATTTAGACATGATTGCTTTTTCCCTTCTTTAATGTGCCTCTTATTATTTTTCGCTAGGTTTGAAAACGCCTATCCTCTTCACCCTACAATTGACATGCAATCCAAAGTAAGGGAAAGGTGTTAAATTACATAAAACCATCAAGTGCTGGCCATCGCAACTATGACGACTTTTACAATGCCACCCCTCGTTACAACTCTGCAATCTGCTTCAAACGGATTTATTAGTACGATCCATTCGGCAAACTTGATTTCACACGATTTATCACACACGCTCATGGCCTACAATGCGGGCTTAGGAAGCTTTCTCAATAACACGGCACCACTAGATGAATCGACTGTGGTTGGGGAAGAGGTGGAGGGGGAGTATGTACCTTACAACAAGCGAGCCGAAACTTACATAGTACCGATTTTATTTGCCATAATTTTTTTCGTGGGCATCATAGGCAACGGTCTACTCATTTATGCCGTGCTGAGTCACAAAGCACTCCGCAATAACGCGCCCAACATATACATCCTCAATCTTTCGATAGGGGATTTCCTGCTTATCCTCATATCCGTCCCCTTCACCAGCACCATTTACACATTCGAAAGTTGGCCTTACGGTATTGTACTATGCAAAACCACCGAATTTTGGAGAGCTATATCGGTTGCCGTTTCCGTATACACCCTTACAGCCCTGAGTGCAGACCGATATCACGCTATAGTTGATCCATTGGGTAGGTATGTGGGGGGTCGCAAAACCGTTAGGCGGACGCTCTGTACCTGCGGAGCCATCTGGTTATTAGGAGCGGCCATAGCCAGTTTGGACGCCATCAATTCTTACGTACTTGTGTTACCGCGTTACGAGGATACAGTCCCTGAAAGCGGTGCTGTAAATTACACGCTGACCAGTGGCGATATGGCGGGAGAGATGATGTCAGTGTTAAGTAACTTAAATCGAGGCGGTACGAGCAGTTATGCCACGACGGTTCCTTCCGATCCTAGGGTAGCCGCTTGCCTTTATACCCTGATATACACTGGTCACTTCGAGACACCCATTGACGCAACTTCCCTATTTTCCTCATGGTTTCCAAACCTAAATTTTCAAGCCTTTCGCGACTCTGTTGCCTTAATTAATACCGACCTCTTTACTACCACTCCACCCGTTTACGACTCCAAAAGCATTGACCAAACGTTACATTTATACTCGGCCCCGATAACTTATCTCCTCAACGCTGCCACAACTACTAGTGTCGCCCCTGGAGAGAACTCAAGTTCGGACTTTGCACCGCTTAAGGTCTGTTACCCTTACCCAGAACGCTACGGGGACGGTTATAAACGCTGGCACACTCTTATTAAATTTCTACTCTTGCTCGTGGTTCCGTTTGCTATAATAACAGTATATTATGTGCTAATGGCCAAACGTTTAATAATGAGCACCACCGATGTTCCTAATGCCTGTTATTCTGCGAGCTCGTTGCCCATATGCCATAAAGTGACAGTTAAAAAGAATTTTGACAAATTTCGGGGCCACCCGTCTCCCGAAAGTACTAAGCCCTTTATGCCCAAACTAAGTCCCGACAGCATTAGGCATCCACCCCTTTTAGAAGAAAGCGACGATGCCAATAACCAATTACTACCCAACGGCTACGATTCTCGAAATCTCAGTAGTGATGAGACCCTATTAACTAATAATAAATCTTTCCAATCCGACCGTTCGTCCTTCCAAATGGCTTCTGACGAACTTCAAATACCTCCCACGCATTTTGAAATCAAAACTTCGCCTAATTTTAATAACTCTAAGTCTCAAGGCGGCTGGCGCAATAGCTGGACACGAATGTCTTCTCAATCTTCGCCCCGCAATTCATTCACCGCTCTTAAAGATAAAATGTTGGAATGGTCTTCTTTGTCCAAACGGGGAGTTAATACTGCCGGGAGTCGTAATTTTTTGCGTGTATCTCGTAGCCAGCAATCCATGAGAAATTCTTCGACTTGCACTTTGTCAAACTCTCCCTCGTCTAACAATATGGCTAACGGGGAATACGAGAGAAGTTCTAAGGGTTCCTTCAGTTATTGGAAGCGTAAACTTTCCGGAGTCAGCAACTTAACAACCCGCAATTTTAATTACGCCGCTCGAGCCAATAAACAAATGGATTCGAGGAAAAAAGTAGCCAAAATGGTTCTGATAGTAGTCCTGCTGTTCCTAGTATGTTGGCTACCCCACCACGTCTTTAATATGTGGTTCCATTTCGACCCGCACGCTGTGGATAAATACAACTACGCTTGGCACTCACTCAAGCTCATAGGTTTCATCCTGTCCTACCTCAACTCCTGCATCAATCCCATAGTGTTGTACTTTATAAGTAAAACCTATCACAAGCACTTCAATCGATACCTAGCGCTGCGCTGTTGGCGCGAAAAATCTTCTGTTAAAAAATTGAGCCGTCCTCATAGTACGGACACCGTGGTTACAAGCAAATTTTCTCGCCAAAATACCTTTAACCGCACTTTTAAAATGTCAAGTTCCGACAGGGGCACATTTTCTAAAACCACTTCTACATCTAATACTACGGGCGATAGGAGGTTTTGTGATAAAGTTCAGAGAGGTGGCTATTGTTACAATAAAACTAATGGTAAAATTATAGAAGCAGCCTACGATTTTGTCAAAATTAACAACAGTCCCATAACCGTTAAGGTTGAATACGAAAGCGGGACGAGTGATAGTTATTATGATTTAACTATCAAAAAACCTCGAATTCTCTCTGTCGATTTTAGTACCACTCATGCTGTGTCATTGTAATGAATTATCTTTATTGCTAACTTATACATTTGACACTACTATGTATGATAGCACATTTTTTAATGAACCCTTAATCGCTGTTGTACAATTTCTATACCCTATGTACAAATAATTTTCAACAATTGCAAATAAATGTTGTGAGTTTTTAATGTTATTCCATTTAAAAGCTTCTTTTTTGGCTTATTCTTTAACGCTTACACATCTAAGATTCGAGTTAATCAAAATTCTCTTTGGTAGACGAAGAAACATTAACACTAACTACAAATGAAATGAGGTAGTATAGGGATGAGTTCGAAAATTTAATGATTTATTTGCAAATTTTAGTTTTAATTAAAGGCTTAGACGAATATTAATTACATTGTTGTGATTAAAATTGGTTTGTAAATTTAATTTAAGTCTTATTTTTAGTATCACACCTTTAGTAATGATTGTTTTTAATTTTATTGGATCTACCCTCATATAAATTCTATTATTTATTTTGCCAAACGCATCCATGTTAATTACCAAAATGGTATATAATGAATTTGTAAATTAGGCGAATTAAAACGTTGCAAAGTTTCAAAAATATATGGTTAGTATGCAAAACATATTGTTTACAAGCTTAACACCAAAAATTCATTAACCTTTAAATAACTTATTTTCTAAAAATATATAAGAAATAGATGGATAAGTTTCGATAGCAAATAAAGAACAAAAACATATATATTAACCACAACCAGGGCCTTCGGCCTTGGTGGGAAGAGAAGGCGGGAAGGGAGGGGTGAGGTGCAGGAGGGAAGGGGGAACGAAACTCATCTATACTCCGTATAAACGTAGCATATTTGCTATGCAATTTAGGGCGAGAAAGGTGGGAAGGGGCTGGAATGCCTTGGGGGGGGGCAATGGTCAAGCAGGGAGGAAGAAACAGGTTAAATATAAGAAGTTTTATATTATGCTTAGACTTATAAAACGGTCGAATTAAAACAATTTAAAATGTGTTGTCTAATCTTGTTAACAGGTTTTTTTCCAAAAAATAAATTCAGAAGCAATAAAGAAACACTTAATAACTTTGTTATATGACAGAACTTTTTAAGATATATACTATATATTTTTAACAAACAAGCGAATATAGAAGGTACTATTTGTGCCAGACTATAAAAACAATTGATTAATTCAATTGTCAAAAAATATAACAATCACTATACCATTGCACTCCAGCAATTTTTTAATTAGCATTTTATTCACTTTTTTAATTATTTTTACTAGACTGTTTATAAAATAATCAGTAAGATTTCAAAAATTTTTAAATTGATATTTGTAAACAGTGAATTAATAAAAAAAATGGGAGACTTTTATCTAGAAGGTATAGAATCGTAAATTTAAATAAATTACATGACGCTTTTATTAAAAGACATACCATGAAAAGCCTTTGCCAAACAGATCTTTAAAAATGCTTTTTAATCATTTTATATTATTTGTTAGTAATTAATTAATTTCCTTCCATTCGAAGAAAAGATATTAAAAAAATTATTAAGACTAATTAATTGCCAAACGTTTTAAATTATAATGATCTGGTAGCTTTATTCATCAAGTGATTAAAATTTTCTTCTTCACACCCAGGGTAGCCAATTTAAATTTCTAACTTGGAGGGGGCAATATTTCCCAAGAAGGATTAAACAGCGGCTGGTTTAATAAAGCAAACGTCATAGTCGGATTAAGGAAGTGAAAATTATAATGAAACGATGACATTACGAGTCGGATTTGAGGCCTCGGGCTAGGGTGGAGTCTGATCAGCCTCACCACAGACTCGAGTTTGTCCCGAAATCAATACTAACCAACCTTAATCCAAATTTAATCGAAATTAATATAAAGTTCGTCATTGTAATCATTGTAACCTACCCCTTCTCCTTTAATTTTTTGTTTATAAATTAAAATATTTTATTTTCACTATTTTATAATTAAAACCAAGTTTGGTCATATTAAACATAAGATAAAAGGTTTCACTTTAAAGTTGGATCATTTAGATAAGCAAATTAAAATTCTATTAATTCGAAGCAACATATATCGGATTTTTCATTAATTATTTATTATAGATATCCTTGTATTAAATTAACTATTAGTAGCAATCGATTTTATTTTTAATTTAAACGGTAAAAAAGCTTTAAATATAAAATATGCCTATAAATACGATTATTAATGTGCGTCGGGGGCTTGAGTCGTAGATAGATTTAAAAAAAATTGGGCTCCTATCAAAGTTTAAGCTAAAAATGTAAATTCATGCTTGAACAAATAAATATAAAAACATTGATATAAATCCCGACTCGGCCCGGAATGGGGTAGATGAAGAGTAATTTTACAAGGCCATACATGTTATTATGATATTATCAAAACGTGCTCCGGTGGGTGATAGAGCTTTAAAATTAAGTAAATGAAGTTGTAAAATATTAATTATTATGCAATTTATGTAATTGTATATCAATCGATCAATTATTTCGGTGCTAGGAGTTAGATAATAGAGTTTTTATTCAAATACATTTGTCAAGAACAATTAAAAAGCTTGAATCTCTTCTGAAGAATGTCGCAAAATTTAATATAAATAAAATTGATTGATAAACGAAAATGCTATTTGTATGGCTCAACAAACTGTTTAGCCGTTCGTGTAGTTAATTTAAAAGACATCTAATTATTTTATATACAATTGCAAACTGAAACATTTAATAACAATAACACTAATAGTAATAAGGCATTAGAGTAATATAAGTCTTTTATATTGATTTTTAATTTGAGACGCTTAGGGTGTCAAATACGCATAAATTTCTAATTTAAGTTTATCAAAATGTTATGCAAAAAATTAATATGTATGTTTTGTTTTGAATCTTGTCAGGCGCTTAGCCAGGATTTTCACTTGAATCTGGCAAAAAAAATTTACAACGCTTTTGTGTATATATTATGTTTCTAGGTTTTTATGAGTGTCTTAAAGTCTTTGATGTAACTAAAAAACTATAACATTTTTACCCATTTAATTTAGTTATTAATCAGAAAACAGGGGGCTTGTGATATTTTATCTCAATTTGAACATGCAGGCTCTAACTTTCATTTATATAATTCCAATTTAAGTAGCTATCCTCAAGACACGATCATGCTAACTATTTATTTTAAAATCTTTTAGTGGTCGAATGTAAGTTTTTACGACCAAATTTTACATAATATTTGTAAATAGTTTCATGTGAAATCTTATTATTAAATTAAAACCATAACAGGTTCTATTGTTCCCGTGGAAAAAAACTTAAGAGATCTATAAAAATGAAGTATATATTTTAAAAATATCTTCAAGAGGTAAGAGCTGATAACCTTTTACCAAAGATGAGGCTATTTTTAAATCCACAAAAATGACACTCATCACGATGTAAACAAGTTATATAGAGTTCATCACAGGTTAAAGACTAAGGCTTTAATGTAATAGATGGGTTTCGGGAAACCATCAATAATTAATAATGGTTTTCTATTTATATAATTAGAGTGGTGTTGAAAACATTGGAACTTTTATTTGCACTCAACTCTAAATGCGTCATCGTTATTTTTATAAAATCATTAACCTCATCTGTATTTGAAAAATTATCAATAACATGTATAGCTTCAACTTGGATAATTTGTGATTGAAGGGGGGGGGGGCATTGTTGATTTTGACTCCCACTTAATATGGCTACACCAGGCATCATGGGCGTACGCAGGTTTTGAATTAGAGGGGGGCAGATTAAAAAAAAATTTTTTTTTCTAAAATTTTCCTGAGAGCAAAAAAAAAAAAAAAAAAAAAAAAAAAAAAGGTCTCGACTATCCAAATCCAAAATTTTTCCTTACCAAAAATTTTACTGAGAGCAAAAAAAAAAAAAAAAAAAAAAAAGGTCTCGACTATTCGGAGGGGGGGGGGGGGGGAGCCACATTAGGGTGGGGCAGAGCCTATTTTAAAATTAGGGGGGGGCAGCCGCCCCCCCCCCCTGCGTACGCCCATGCCAGGCATTAAACAACAAATCTTTTTGATGGGTGCGTATTTCTTAAATTAGTTGATAACTTGTCATTTATAATTTTTTGACTAAAATGTTTTAGAAGCGGTAGATAAATAATAATAATAATAATAATAGACAGTTAGCGCTAATTTGTAGGTTTTAAACATTAAGCCATGTGAAATTATATCTAAATTCGTTTAGGTCTTTTATAAGTTTATATATAAGAGCGATAGTGATACCAATATGGAATAGAAGGTAAGAGTGCAGAAACTATACCCTCTCATGTTCTGAAAACCCCAGTAAGCCTAGGCCTACGCATGAGGGGGCCTTTCCCGAACTATCCTTGGGACTTGACATGCATAATCTTTGCTCCCACAAAGAACAACTTAACTTAATATTTACCCTAGGATCTTAAAGTATCTAATAACAATATATTAGTCTTTATATCATTTATATCCATGTAGTGGCTTACTGTTTCACCATTTTTTGCTGGAAATCAATTTTAATTCTTCTTTTCTTCTTTCTATGACTGTTTATCACTTAGGCTGGTGGTCAGTCCTTTCAACATTTGTTCTCATTTGTGTCTATATTTACATCGATCTTTCTTTATCTAGTGAATTTTCATATAGTGCCTTATTTTATGAATCCATGTTTGCTTGGGTCTTTCTCTCTTTCGTTTTCCTGCGAAATTTATCTTTTCAATTTTCTTTCCGAAGTAGCTATCGTCCCTTCTCTCGACATGACCATACCATCTAAGTCTGTTTGTTAGGAGCTTTGTCTTAAGATGTTGATTCTTATTTCTTCATTTCGCTTATGTTCCTCTTGACTTACTCCTAGCACCCATCTTAGTAACCTCATCTACATGGACGCAAGGCGGTGCTCTTCCCTTTGACGTATAGCCCATGATTCCGAGCTATATAGGTCTGTTGGCTGTATGATGAACCTGTGCACCTTTTAGTCTTCTTGGGATGTTTTTATCACACAGAACGCCTGTTAGGGTTTCCGTTTGAGTCATCCGGAATTTATCCTTGCATGGATTTCTTTACCCATTCCACCATCCGCTTGAAGTGTTGATCCTAGATATTTGAAGGAATCGCTTGTAAGTTCCCAATCGCCTAAAATAAGGGATGCACATAGCTGATTTTTATCTGATTTAAATTTTGTCTTCATATATTCTGTTTTCTTTTGATTTACCCTGGGACCACTTTCTTCTATCGCATTTGCCCATCTATTTGCAGTATTAGCCGATTCTTACTGGCTTTTGGCACAGAGGATTCTATCGTCTGCAAAGATCATTGCCCCAGGAGCTTCCTCACTTAAATTCTTTGTAATAACATCCATTATTATTATGAATAGAAAGGGACTAAGAGCTGAACCTTGATGGTCTCCAGTGTTAATTGCAAAATCCTTTGTAGTCCCCACCGTTGTTCTAACGTATGTTCTATTTCACTTGTACATAACTAATATTGATCTAACGCATAATTATGGCACTTTGTTTTTATAGGGAATTTCCACACTTAAGTACGAGGGACTTTATCAAACGCTTTTTCTAGATCGATGAAACACATATGGAAATCAACCTCCCTTTCTCTAAACTGTTCCATTAATCTTTTAACTTAACACTGTTCAGGGCATATGCTGTAGACCTCTTCGGCATAAATCCGGATTGTTTGTCTGAAATTTTAACCATATTTCCGAAGCCGTTTTTCAATCACTTTTTCCGACTCATAAGCTAAATCCCTCTGTAGTTGTTACAATCCTGAATATCTCCTTTCATCTTGTTTAGTATCATATAGCTATCCCTCCACTCGTTAAGCATTTTACCCGTTTTCAAGATATTGTTGAAAATTTTGGCCAGCATTTCGACACCGATATTTCTTAAAGCTTTTAAGCCTTCTATTGATATGTTGCCTGACCTGAGAGCTTTTCCTGACTTTAATTTACCCATAGCAACCTTAACCTCCGTTTCCGTGATTTAATCCACTGTTTTAATTCTCCTATTGTATTTTCTTGGTTATGATGATCTTCGACTAAAGGCCCCTTTTCAATTGATAAACCCCTATAATAGTCGTAAAATTTTTGTATTATATGACTGTCGTGTGTTAGTATTTCTACATTTTTTCCCTTGATTAGCCGGCATTTTACGTAATCTTTAGCATTTCAGGCCCATGCCTTTGCTATTTTGTAGATCTATCTTTCTTCTTCCTTTGAGTTTAGTTTTACATTTATATCATCGTACACCTTGTTTTAGCTTTTGTTACGTATATTTTTTAGCTGATTAGCTTGCCTATCATTACTATCTTTGCTTTTATGCTAAACTTTGTACAGTCTCTTCTTTTCTTTGGTACATTTTTGCACTTCTTTATTCCACCACCACGACTCCTAGAGAATTCTTTTAGTGGGTTTGCTTTCACCTAATATTTGTCGTCCCGCTTTTCGCATTGAGCCGGCTATACCATTCCACTGATCCTCACACGAAGTATTTTCCTTGAATTCAGCATGTCTCATTACTTGTTCTCGAAATTGTTGAATATTATCACTTAGTCTGCTCCTTTGTATAGTAGCCGCTTCTCTTTGTACCTTTTGCCTTTTAAGACCCTTAAATACAAAGTCAATCATCAACAGCCTGCCGGGGCATGTTAATTTCACTCGGTATTACTTTAACATTTTAAACATATTTTAAGTGCGTAAAGAAATCTATCGGAGTGGTACGGCTGCCGCTTTTATACGTTATAAGATGTTCCTGTACCTTTTTGAAAAAATTATCTCCTATAACTAGGTCAAAAGCTTGAGCAATTTCTAGAATATCCGTACCTCCTTCATTTCTTAAGCAGTAACCTCGACCACCGTGATTTCTTTCAAATCCTCCTCCTAATTTACCACGTGCCCATTGAGATCCGCCCCTATAATTACTAGCCCATTTTACCTAATTGGGATAGAATTTTTTCAAGCTCTTTCCAAAAATAATCTTTTTCGCCTCAGAGAAACCACTTTGAGGAGCGCACGCACTATAACGTTTATCATATTAGATTTATAAAAAATCTATATCGCCATAATTCTATCATTGATTCTTTTAACATCGACGAAAGTTTGTTGAAATTCCTCCGGTAACACTATACCGACGCCATTCCGACGCGTTTGTGTGCCGTGAAAATATAATTTGTATCCGTCACCTATAGATTTCGCTTTTAGGCCATTCCATTGGGTCTCTTGTATACAAGCGATATCGATTTCTCCTCCTTAGAACGTCTGCCAATTCTCTGCTCTTGCTAGTCATTGTACCAATATTCCATTACCCAAACTTAATCCTATGCAAACTAATATCCTTAACCGCTTTCGTTTGTTGAGAGAGCGGTAGCCTTCATTTATTTCGCACACATTCCACGCGAAGAATGCGGGCGTCGCTTAAGAGGAACGCCTCAGCTTGGTTTTCATGGTACTTCTTTGTTGTAATATACATTTTGGTTTATATGGAATGAGAGAGTATTGATACCCCAGCTTTCCATGCCTGACTGAACTATGTTAGATTTGGGCGCCTGACTACCTAATATATATGATGCCGGCATCTTGGGTGAATTTAACATTTTTTCAGACCCACTCGTATTGATAGGCTCAATACTCCCAATGCACTAGCACTCCCAAAAGCCCAGAAATTTTAGTCTGACCCTTTATTAAGAATCTTGTCAATAGGGTGATCCCACCAGTAACAAACACCAAATTATATTTAGCTACTAAAGGTATAGTTTATTGGATCACGCGAGTACACAAGCTCAACCACCACTGCAAGGTATTTCTGGCTCGGTTAATTGATATGATAGAATACCTCTTAAGTCAAATATTAACCCAATTTTATTCTGCGTCAAAAAGATGGTATTTTGATAGCGCAGTATAGCTATGGGCCTCTAAAAAGTATTTTAAGGGAAAAAATTATTACCTCTTTCTCCTGTTTGACGTCTTCCACTATCAAGGGGTCTCATGTGTACTGTCAACTGTCAAAATATTTCAAGGGAAAAAATTATTATCTCTTTCCCCTGTTTGAAGTTTTCCTCTATCAAGGGGTTTCACGTGCGCTGTCAACTGTCGTAACAAATTATTTTGACATGCAAATTATGGTATTTAACGCCTGTTTATTCAAAATAGGGAGAGATGGTAATCCAATATAGAATTTATGATCTTTCTCATCTTGTAAGGTTCATTGTTTTCCTTTTCCACTTATACGGGAAAATTGCCGCTAACAAAAATATCAAGTTTATGATAATTAAATATTGACATTCCATATTAGTGACGCGGACAAACAGGGAAGATTCTCGGTCTCCTTTCGTCTCGAAAAACCGAGACGAGACAAAACGAGAATTTGAAAAACTGACCCGAGATCGAGACGAGAATTTTGATGTTGAAACGAGACGATACGAGATTTTTTTCGGCAAGATCTCGGGTTTTTATTGATCATAAAATTTTAGTAAATTATGTAATTTAAATTGCATAAATGCAAATGAATACGATTGGAATATATTTGCTATTAAAAATACACCTAAGTGTAGCAAATATTATATATTTTTGCAAAAAATTTAATTAGCAGTCTTAGTTCATTTATTTAAGTAGATGATCCTTAGGGTATGTGAAAGAAAGTTTTATGTTGCGATTAGTTTGCTTCGTATCGCCTATTAAGCGTGTTTGCTGAATTTTTGAAACGATCGTGTTTATAAGTAATAATTTTTTGACTCTGAGAAATTTTAACTTTTTGTCATAGATTTTACCTCTGAAATCGAAAATTTTCATCGGAGGAATTTGTTTAAAAGGAAAAAAGTTTGAAAAATTTATGTCGAAAATAATACATGTTTATAGCATTTTAACAATTAGAAAATTTAGGCTTAAAATGAGTTCTGATGTTGTATTATATATTACTGAAGAATATTTAAATTTTGCAGTTTCTCACCCTGCATGATGCGGTAATTATAAATTGGTGGTAAATTAGTTTGGATAATTATACAAGTTAAGCTAAGGTAGCTCAGATTCTTTGAGCCCCGTCATTTGTGCCTAAAATTTTGTAAGGATTCGTAACCACTCCATGCGTTATTTATTATTAATTGCTATGCAATTTATGGGCTCGTTTTTGGTTGTCCGTTGTCCATTACCCTTCAAGTTATTGGCGCCAGCTTTGTGACCTGGAGGTTCGTGTTCAATCCCAGGAGAGGACAAATTTTTTTTGATTATTTTTAAATTAAATTAATATTTTGTTCTTGTTAATACCATTGATAATATGAATTTTTGACCGTCCGCTGGCTTCTGACCAATGAAAAAAATGACCATTGGCCAAATAAGTCAAAATTTTATTTTTTCGTTTTTGAATTGGGTATATTAGGTTAACATTGATAATTACCCTATGCCCTTTCCTACAAGGGCATATGCCTCTACTGATATGGGTCCCTGTGCCCCTACAAAAGCCTATGCCGCTACAGATGTGGGTCCCTGTGCCCCTACAAAAGTTTATGCCTCTACTAATGTGGGTTCGAATCCCGGAGAGGGCAAAATTTTTATTTTTTTTTAAATTAAATTAATATATTTTTCTTGTTAATACCCTTGATAATATGACTTTTTACCGCGCCCTGACTACTGACCAATGGAAAAAAATGACCATTGGCCAAATTGTGAATTGGAATTTTTTTTCGTTTTTTTTTTAAATTAATATATTGTTTATGTTAATACCATTGATAATATGACTTTTTGGCCGTCCGCTGGCTGCTGCCCCTACAAAAGCCAATGCCTCTACTAATGTGTATTTTTATTTAAATTAAATTAATATATTGTTCTTGTTAATACCCTTGATAATATGACTTTTTAACCGTGCCCTGACTACTGACCAATGGAAAAAAATGACCATTGGCCAAGTTGTGAATTGGAATTTTTTTTACGTTTTTTTTTCAAATTAATATATTGTTTATGTTGATACCATTGATAATATGACTTTTTAGCCGTCCGCTGGCTGCTGACCAATGAAAAAATGACCATTAGCCAAATTATAAATAGAAATTTTTTTCGTTTTTTTTGACTAGTATGTATTTATAGACCGTCTCTGGGTACTGACCAATGGAAAAAATGACCATTGGCCAAATTGTGATTCGAATTTTTTTTCGTTTTTTTTGTAGACCGTCTCTTGGTACTGACCAAAAAAATGACCATTGGCCAAATTGTTTTTAAGTAAAGGCTAAAATTTCAAAATGCTCCTTCCAAAATCTTACTAATAAGTTATTTATTTGATGATTAAAAAACGCCTTTTGATGAAGTATTTTAAATCAGTGATTCTTAACCTTTTCATATACGCGGCACCCCAATTTTATAATTTTTCTGCGGCCCCCCCCCCCCCCATTTTTTTCATAATAATAAATTGGTATGAAAAATAAACTAGTTTGAAAATTTTTTCCCGTAAAAACACCAGACTGCCCCAGGAAGTAGATATCATTCTACATAATTATTGTGTTTTAAAATAAGATGATGAACTCTTTGTATTTGTTCAGGATGGGATTTAAGATATGAGGAATAGGAATAAATAATTGGGCGAATTGAAAGGAAAGATAGGGGGATATATTGGGCCGTAAAAGGATAAACTATATTGGGCCGTAAAGGGATAAACCTTGTCCCCCCCCCTCCCCCCCCCCCCCCCCCCCAAAGGGGGACTCACATTTAATTCTTTCTTTAGGTCCTTTATGTATTTTATTTATCTCCAAGAATAAATTAATGATATCAATATTATCAATACGATCACACGCGTATATTAAAATTACTGATGCGTGTTCATGTTGATAAACAATCAAATATGGGGAGAAATAAATAAATAAGTATAAGCGCGTCGGGGGGGGAAGAAATAACATACGCGTACTAGGAATTAAATGTAAAGGAATAAAGATCTATGTACTACAACTACACATTAAATAGCATGGCCAGGAAAGGCAGATGTAGTCGTAGACTACATTCTAGCGTATTATCATGTACGTGTCGTATATGCGCGTTGGGGAGGGGGGGGGGAATTAACACGCGTACTGATTAAATAGAAAGTAAAAGTATCACTATGTACTTACAGGAAAAGGGGTTACTCAGTGAGTATGCCTCTGATAGGCAGATGTACTTCTCGTATAAGATATAAGATCAAAAGATCCGACAATGTTAAGAAATCTAACAATAAATGTTGTAATTAATCGAATGAGATACACTGTTTTACGAGGGGTTGGGGGAAATGGGGAATCCACGTATCAAGAGATACGATAATAATATTAATACTTTTATCATTAATCATATTTGTCCTAAATTATCTGCTAGAACCCATCAGGGTTTTATAACTAAATTCCTGCCAAGGCCAGCCAAAACTTTTTAATTGCCCAATTCACTAATTTTAGATGGTCGAGACCTTTTTTTTTATTGCTCTCAGGAAATTTTTTTTTCTGCCCCCCCCCCCTAATACAAAACCTGGCTACGCCCATGATGTTTTAATTATCTTTTATTAAAATACAATAAAATATATAAACGCAATAAAATGTTATATTCCATTAGTAATTTATTATAAAATAAAAGCATTTTTAGCTTTTGATGGTCGCCCTCTTCGTCTTTTTTGACCTATACTAATATTTTTTGCTTTTATTTTAATTGTACCAAGTGGTAGCTATATATAAGTAATGGGTAAAACATATTTTGAAGTCTAATGTCTCAGTTGATTGAATTAGTGAATAGCTTCACTAGCTCGTAGGTTCGAATCACGGAGAGGGCAAAGTTTTTATTTTTTTTTGAAATTAAATTAATATTGTTAATACCCTTTAACATTTTAAATATTTGTATAAATTAATAATTAACTAATAATTTTGCATTTAATACCCCCCTATAGGCACTCTCACCCCTTCCCATCTTTCTCGCCCATAAATTGCATAGCAAATCTGCTACTTCTATACGGAGTATAGATGAGTTTTATAATTAATTTTTGATTTTATAAAATATGTGTCTACGCATTTTGTAACGAATAGTTATATATATATATACATTTGTATTCATTCATACATACATATGGAATAAAAATTCAGTTATCTAGTTTCTAACTCTCCTCTTAAAACTACCTAATTCCTGTAAGACTCTCTTGACGCTATTAGATATCCCGATCCTCCCTTACTAAGTAAACAATCTTATATCCCTTTTCCCCTCCCTTTTATCAACATTTATCTGGACAACGACGTATATGTCTCCGACTACGAGAGCTTATAATTTGGCCCATTGAACCTTAATATGACATTATGTGAATACATTGTTTTGTCATATGCATCAGAGGTCAGATTTGTTAGAATTATTTGCTCGAACCCGGCCCGGTCCAATTTTATAATTGATCTGCTCGCCCGAACCCTCCCGAATCCTTCTTTGCGTACGCCCGGAAATGCCCAAATTATTAGAGCTGCTAGGCCCGAAATAGTGTGTTTCAAAATTTTCGGCACTAATATCGTTATATCTTTTTAAAGATATGTGTTCTTAATTTTTGATTTTTTTGGATAAAAACATGAATTAACAAACATTATAAAATCAAATTTAAATGTGACATATTATACACAAAAACAATATAATAAATTATTTTAAAAACAACATCGAGCCCGAATCGCCAGAATCTTATTATGGTGCCCGCCCGGGTCCACCCAAAAGTCAATATTACGACAGTACGGGCCAGGCAGGCAGCGGGCTGGGCCGGGCATTTCTGGTGTCTGATATGCCTTTCCACAATGTAAACTGGAATTGGCAGGTGCATTCGAGTTTACTATAATATTCATAATTGTGGCATACACGAACATATACTGTAATAGATATATAACTATTTAATGGCAAAGTTAGTTAAATCGGAGCAATTAGTTGGTGAAAGCAATTATAATGATTTTTGTCATAAAATAAAATACCTGCACTTTAATTTAAGGTTTAAAACCGTATGTACTTAATCCTATAATAATGCTGCTTTTATTTTGTTTTTAAAAATTCTAATACATCCAACTAGTTATAAATGCTGTAATAATAATATTATCCTTAAAAGTCATTTGCACTTTGTAGTTTATAACGCTATAGTAAACATGTAATAAACTCTTTGGGCTATATGTTGATGGTAATATAAATGACTAAAACGTTTGCCTTAAATATGTTGAGGTCTACTTTGAGGCTTTAACCAGTGTTATTAAAGGGCCTCAATCAGCCTAATTATTTAACTAAGTCAAATATAGGGGAACTATAAATTTCTGAGTCTATTTATATTTGACAGACACAGTAAATCTGATACAAATGTTACAATTTGCTAGAACTATATATTTTGATTTTCTATACTTTAAATTTATTTATAGTTTTTTTAATTTGCACTTTACATAGAAAATGTTATCTTAACAAATTATTTCATATCTTTATATTGTCAATTAGATGTCGTATCGCGCTAAATCTTTGAAAAGTTTGCGTATTAAGGGTTTTAAAAAATATAAAGGTTTGCCATTTGGATTTTTTAAAACTTATTTAATATTTTAATAAAAAGGAGATATTTTTATTTCGTAAATTTAGAAAAAAAATTCTACACAAGTTGAGAATTATCGTCAAGACGAGATGAGATCGAGCTTTTCATAATCGCTCTCGAGACCAGACGAGATTTGTCTTCGAGACTAGACGAGATTAACACTACTCCATATATACATTACATATAACCTTTGTTACAGAAATAATTACACAAGGTATTAATAAAGGGCCAACGTTGTGGATCTTATAACATCCGCGCCAGCGAGCTTTATAACAAAATTTGGGCTATTCGGGCGTATGTGATTTTTTTATATGTATTATTTTGTTTTCGTGTTCTGTCATTTTTTTTATTTAATTGTATAATGTTTATTAAGCGTACTTTTGATAAAAAAATTAAAATCAAAATAGATGTAAAATATAACAAATTACTTCTAAAGATAAATAGGATACATAGTATGGTTCAGGCGGACCCGGGCGGGCAATAAAAAATCGGACAGAACCGGGTTGGAACAAAAGAATTTAAGCAAATCTGATCTCTGACCTTAACACGTTCCCTTCTTGCCAAACCTAGTCTTAACCAGCATTTTTTATCTCAGCATTTTAAAATAAACACTAGCTTTACCATATCAAATTATTTGTTGTTATAAAATTTATCCTTGTTTTCATTCTTAAATGCTCAGTTTTGTAAGCTAAGCTCTTTAATAAGCCGATTCTTTTCTGCCAAGTTTGTATTATTAAATGGGCTTACAACGTCGCTTTGTATTTATTGACATTAAAAAATTTTCTATAGAACAGCCAGAAATGATTTACTGTTAGAAATGCTTTGCACTTAGAGTCCCAAAAGGATGAAGGAGCTGGCGCTGCTGGTATGGTTATTTAAAGCCACCATCAATCGCCCACCCTGGGCGTCCTATTAACAACACTAGCTCCTCTGGCCGATCTCTGATTAAACCTTCAAACATACATACACACATATTCTAAACATCGCTCCTGCTCATCTCGCATAAAACTCAGCTCAACTAAGCTCATGCAAATCATGCTTATAACTAATTCATTTTATATAATCATGTTATAAACGCTTTATAGGGCTGCAAAAACTTATAATAAGCATATAATATATGAAGATTAACTTTTTTATTGCTGCATATATATTTTCTTTCATATTAAGCATGTAATAATGAAGTTCAAATTTTTTACTGCTGCCTATATATTTTAGGGTTAGGGTTAGATTAAATGCTTTATAATAAGTTAATATGCATTTACAATATTTTATATTGTTATATATAATAGATATACTTATATAATAATGTTTAAATTATAATTTTTGTGCACTAGATGAATTGTGCTTTAGTTGAGTTGAGTAGGATTCCTAAACATATGACATAGTTATAGCGCGAGTTGCTCATTATGAATTTAGATAATTTACCTGATTTTGATCTGTCTCACATTGAATCAGTGCTTGAAGATGTTGCAAAGAAGAATAATTTAAGTGCTATTAATGTTAAGAGTATAATAAAAGTAATTATAACCATTATATTTAAATGAATTTTAAATAAAGCATTTGATTACTGATGAACAAGTCGTTAAATTTCTAAAATCATGTGTCTCAGAAGAAGGAATTTTAGAAGGTAATCCTCATGATTGTTCACCCACTGGAAGCAATTATGAGAAAGGGATTAAAAACAAATTATTAACTTTTGCCCAACATTTATTGGATGATTTTCATCCTAAAATGACTAGAGGTAAGATTAGAGAATTAAGGAAGAAAGGGGTAATAATAAATGACATTAATTTAAAATTATTATAGGCTTTAAGCTCCATGTGGCCTGTTTCTCCTTCACACATTCATAGTCCCAACTCTAACCCAAAAAATGTTGTTAAATTTGGTGATTTAGAATTTCCATCTGACACAGAAGATAGTGATGAGGAGTTTTTAATTAAAAAGGACTATAATAATATTGAAAATGCATTTAATCTTTCCCAGGTATTAATATATACTATAATTATATATGTATGCGGTAGGATAAAACAGTCACAACTACAAAAGAAATAGGTAAACAAAAATTTTATTTTTTATTAAAAATGTATTGTTTTAAAGTTTCTCTTGATTCCAATGTTGCAATTCCTGATTCTTCAACAATCTGCTTTATGGATGATGACTGGTCAAGTGCATCTCCTGACACTGATATTGAAAAAGATGAATGCACAGATGATTTCAAAAATTCTCATCCTTTTAATATGGAAGATGAAGATTATAAGGAATATTATGATTGGTTACAAGGAATCTTTGACGATGAAACATTGACAGATTGTCACAATGTGGGATATAAAAAACCCAGTAATTACTTTTTATTTAATTTATATTATTGAAGAAACTATAAGGCAAGTTGTTTAACTATAACGTGTATATTTATCATTTATTTGCTCATTTAAAATAACTACATAAATAGGCATAAAGGATTGATCTTGCAAGATTCTTAAACTATATGTCTAGGTTTCTTTAACTCACTAATTACTTTGTTCCTATTCCAAAATCTTTTTTAGTTTAATGCAAGATTGTATACAATTTTTATCTATTTTATGCTTATATATATTGTAATAAGTGTAATTAGTTGACATAATGCCATCGTATGTACAAATTTTGTATGATATTCAAGTTAATATTCTTTAAGATTATAAAGTTTGTGTGGCCTGAATGCATTGCCCAATGGAATAAATGTTTTATTAATGAATTCCCTTGTGAAGATATTAATCTTTTAATTTATTTTCTGTGATAGTAAGACATATATATTATCCCTATGCTTATGAAATAGCTCATAGAAAAACTCCCCGAAGATCTGAGCAATCTCACACCCCAAATCAAGATCAAGCTCCAACAATTTCTTCAGCAACATCTACTTGTGATAAAAATCTTAAGGAAGCATCAACTTCCTACAACGAAGAAGAGGATCCTGAATATGATTTAATGGCAGAGCTTGAAAATTTTATCGAAGATCCTGAAGATTTGAGAAATGATAGGGCCGTGCACGTGTCAAGTGAGTTTTTAAAGGGGGAATTAATGTTGTGTTTGTTTTTAAATCTAATTTAATAGACCATCACTCTGCATTTTTGGATAAGGCATGATATGCCTTTAACTAAGGCAAAACCGAAAAGCTTTTAAATTTAGGACACCCTAACCAACTTCGTATAAATTTTTTGTTTAGCTCTTAAAATGAAAATTATGACAATTTTCACCAAGGTAAAACCGCAAAACAATTTTTTATTTTTTAATAATTTTATGACACTTTAATCGATTGTTCTATGGTTAAATTAATATTAAGTAGGTTATATGTAAAAATACTAAGATCATAATAATATTAGCATCATATGGCAAATGCCTGCTCTGCTAGTACGCTAAAATGAAATTTACTGAAACCCATGTTTAATTTCAAACAACCCTGCTGGATACCACGGGTTATATCAAGCAACTCTGCTCAATGCCCGTTTTTATCCAAAGTAGAAATTTCATTTGAGTCGACTATAGCTAGGGTCATAACAAATTGTGAGCCACTATGTAGAATAACAATTTTCCTCACTTAAAATTTGTTAAGTTCAAATATTAGTAAAAATTAAACAAAAAATTCAGCTACGTTTTTTTTAAAATATAATCAGTGCTTGTTGTATAAACACATCTTCTTCTTTATCAGTTATTTGGTCCTACAGACGTGGGGTTTGTTTTGATAAGTTTAGTCCATTTTGATCGGGTGAGTGCCATATCTTGACTAATCTCTTTTGTTCTCATTACTTTATTAACTTACCCTTTCCACGTGACACGGGTTCGTCCTCTTCCTCTCTTCCCCGATACCTCCATGTCCAGTACTTTTCAATCTAAGTCATCCGTGTCCCTTCTTAGTATATGCCCATACCACCTTAGCCTATTTTCGTTAATCATGTCCGCCATAGGTTGAATACCCATTTTTGTCATGAGAAAGTCATTCGTCATATGGTCGAGCTTAGTATACCCCAAGCTCCACCGTATCATTCTCATCTCTGTGGCTTGTAATAGCTTTCCTTTCGTGGTGTTAATTGCCAATGTTTCACTTCCATAGAGTAACACCGGTCTTATGATGGATATGTAAGCTTTGTTCTTCAACCATATTGGCATATCATATATGTATATTTTACGATAAAAAATATATATGGGCATAACATGTTAACAGGGAAGGAATTGAACGAGTTGTTGAATGAGCTTTTCGAACAGGATTCTGACGATAGCTGTAACCGAGAAGCCGTGCGACTCAGGGAAAAATATCAGCGTTTGGCGCAGCAAAAGCATCGAGAACATTCCCCAAACTGTGAAAAACACGTCGAAAAAGACGTTGAAAACGTGAAAAATAATATGAAAGTCTCAGAAGGGGAAAGTAGTGATGCTTTGGAAAATGCGGATTTCTGCAGTTATCAAATGAGTATGCAGGAAAGGCTTCAGTTGGGAGATCAAATGCGAAAACACGTGCAATTGTTGACGCAAGTTTACCTATTGTCTTGCGAAAGCCAACGCCTCTATCCCATCAAAGAAGTTGCCAGGGTCTATTTGGTAGAACTTTGATTATGCCAATTGGTTTTAAACAGTTTTGTTTGCTCATGTTCTCTGAAGATATTTCATTTTTTCCCATTTTTTTGCTGCTACGCTCATACAAATATGTTTAAAGTTCATGACTATTTGTATTTTGATGTTATAGGTTGCATTGATTTTAAGTTGTATAGGCTCGGACTGCACTTTAGCAGGCGAATTTGTGTTGAAAACTAGGAAAACTATCATTTTTTGACTTGCTCATTGATGCTGAGAATGTTAACTATAATTCAATCTTCCACTAAAAATATGTTTAAAATTTGGGAAAAGTCGTTGGAATATCGTAGTCATCAAGGTTATTAGTATTAATGCGTTTCTGCTAATTTAAGGTGCTACTAGGGTTGTTAAATTGCTAACTTTAGCAATGCTAACTATGTGCTATGCTCGAGCACAAACACTAGCTGGGTAATATGCTAACACAATGAGTGCTAAGCTAACTGTTTGGTGCAATAGTTTTAACAGTAGCACGTAAAAATGCTCGAGAGGTTAGTCGATAGCAGCCAAATCTGTTAAAATATTTAGCAGGAGCTCGAGCAGTAAATTCCAGCAGATAGTAGATTGAATTGCTTTTGTTAAACTATTTTAGTTACTTACAATATTTGCTCATGGTATATTATAAAGTTATTATATTATAGTTTTATAAGAAATTAAGCATGTTGAGCATAAATGATGGATTGCACGATAATAAGATGAGATTGTATATTTGATTTTTTACTTGACATGTTATTATATACATTTTGAGTTTTTAGGTATAAATATTTTGTACAGGTGGTTAATAAATATATATGGGGTAAATGTCATAATCTATGTTTATGATGCGATTTAAATTTTTTTTCAAATTGTGACTCACTAAGAGCTTATAAAATGTTTTTCACCTTTGAAATCAAGATTTTTGAAAGTTTAGCGGTCGCCCAGGTGACAAATGTCATAATCTACATATATGATGCGATTTAAATTTTTTTTTGAAATTGTGACTCACTAAGAACTTAAAAAAATGTTTTTAACCTTTGAAATCAAGATTTTTGAAAGTTTAGCGGTCGCCGAGGTGACAAATGTCATAACCTATGTTTATGATGCGATTTAAATTTTTTTTTCAAATTGTGACTCACTAGGAGCTTAAAAAATGTTTTTCACCTTTGAAATTAAGATTTTTGAAAGTTTAGCGGTCGCCCAGGTGACAAATGTCATAATCTATGTTTATGATGGGATTTAAATTTTTTTTTCAAATTGTGACTCACTAGGAGCTTAAAAAATGTTTTTCACCTTTGAAATTAAGATTTTTGAAAGTTTAGCGGTCGCCCAGGTGACAAATGTCATAATCTAGGCATATGATGCGATTTAAATTTTTTTTTGAAATTGTGACTCACTAAGAACTTAAAAAAATGTTTTTAACCTTTGAAATCAAGATTTTTGAAAGTTTAGCGGTCGCCGAGGTGACAAATGTCATAACCTATGTTTATGATGCGATTTAAATTTTTTTTTCAAATTGTGACTCACTAGGAGCTTAAAAAATGTTTTTCACCTTTGAAATTAAGATTTTTGAAAGTTTAGCGGTCGCCCAGGTGACAAATGTCATAATCTATGTTTATGATGCGATTTAAATTTTTTTTCAAATTGTGACTCACTAAGAGCTTATAAAATGTTTTTCACCTTTGAAATCAAGATTTTTGAAAGTTAAGCGGTCGCCCAGGTGACAAATGTCATAATCTACATTTATGATGCGATTTAAAATTTTTTTTCAAATTGTGACTCACTAGGAGCTTAAAAAATGTTTTTCACCTTTGAAATTAAGATTTTTGAAAGTTTAGCGGTCCCCAAGGTGACAAATGTCATAATCTAAATTTATGATGCGATTTAAATTTTTTTTTCAAATTTTGACTCACTAAGAGTTTAAAAAATGTTTTTCAACTTTGAAATTAAGATTTTTGAAAGTTTAGCGGTCGCCCAGGTGACAAATGTCATAATCTATGTTTATGATGGGATTTAAATTTTTTTTTCAAATTGTGACTCACTAGGAGCCTAAAAAATGTTTTTCACCTTTGAAATTAAGATTTTTGAAAGTTTAGCGGTCGCCCAGGTGACAAATGTCATAATCTAAGTATATGATGCGATTTAAATTTTTTTTTGAAATTGTGACTCACTAAGAACTTAAAAAAATGTTTTTAACCTTTGAAATCAAGATTTTTGAAAGTTTAGCGGTCGCCGAGGTGACAAATGTCATAACCTATGTTTATGATGCGATTTAAATTTTTTTTTCGAATTGTGACTCACTAAGAACTTAAAAAAATGTTTTTGACCTTTGAAATCAAGATTTTTGAAAGTTTAGCGGTCGCCGAGGTGACAAATGTCATAACCTATGTTTATGATGCGATTTAAATTTTTTTTTCAAATTGTGACTCACTAGGAGCTTAAAAAATGTTTTTCACCTTTGAAATTAAGATTTTTGAAAGTTTAGCGGTCGCCCAGGTGACAAATGTCATAATCTATTTTATGATGCGATTTAAATTTTTTTCCAAATTGTGACTCACTAAGAGCTTATAAAATGTTTTTCACCTTTGAAATCAAGATTTTTGAAAGTTAAGCGGTCGCCCAGGTGACAAATGTCATAATCTACATTTATGATGCGATTTAAATTTTTTTTTCAAATTGTGACTCACTAGGAGCTTAAAAAATGTTTTTCACCTTTGAAATTAAGATTTTTGAAAGTTTAGCGGTCCCCCAGGTGACAAATGTCATAATCTAAATTTATGATGCGATTTAAATTTTTTTTTCAAATTTTGACTCACTAAGAGTTTAAAAAATGTTTTTCAACTTTGAAATTAAGATTTTTGAAAGTTTAGCGGTCGCCCAGGTGACAAATGTCATAATCTATGTTTATGATGGGATTTAAATTTTTTTTTCAAATTGTGACTCACTAGGAGCCTAAAAAATGTTTTTCACCTTTGAAATTAAAATTTTTGAAAGTTTAGCGGTCGCCCAGGTGACAAATGTCATAATCTAAGTATATGATGCGATTTAAATTTTTTTTTGAAATTGTGACTCACTAAGAACTTAAAAAAATGTTTTTAACCTTTGAAATCAAGATTTTTGAAAGTTTAGCGGTCACCGAGGTGACAAATGTCATAACCTATGTTTATGATGCGATTTAAATTTTTTTTTCGAATTGTGACTCACTAGGAGCTTAAAAAATGTTTTTCACCTTTGAAATTAAGATTTTTGAAAGTTTAGCGGTCGCCCAGGTGACAAATGTCATAATCTATGTTTATGATGCGATTTAAATTTTTTTTTCAAATTGTGACTCACTAAGCGCTTAAAAAATGTTTTTCACCTTTAAAATTAAGATTTTTGAAAGTTTAGCGGTCGTCCAGGTGACAAATGTCATAACTCATAATATATGTTTATGATGCGATTTAAATTTTTTTTTGAAATTGTGACTCACTAAGAACTTAAAAAATGTTTTTCACCTTTGAAATTAAGATTTTTAAAAGTTTAGCGGTCGCCCAGGTGACAAATGTCATAATCTATGTTTATGATGCGATTTAAATTTTTTTTTCAAATTGTGACTCACTAGGAGCTTAAAAAATGTTTTTCAGCTTTGAAATCAAGATTTTTGAAAGTTTAGCGGTCGCCCAGGTGACGAATGTCATAATCTACATTTATGATGCGATTTAAATTTTTTTTTCAAATTGTGACTCACTAGGAGCTTAAAAAATGTTTTTCACCTTTGAAATTAAGATTTTTGAAAGTTTAGCGGTCGCCCAGGTGACAAATGTCATAATCTATGTTTATGATGCGATTTAAATTTTTTTTCAAATTGTGACTCACCAAGCGCTTAAAAAATGTTTTTCACCTTTGAAATTAAGATTTTTAAAAGTTTAGCGGTCGCCCAGGTGACAAATGTCATAATCTATGTTTATGATGCGATTTAAATTTTTTTTTCAAATTGTGACTCACTAGGAGCTTAAAAAATGTTGTTCAGCTTTGAAATCAAGATTTTTGAAAGTTTAGCGGTCGCCCAGGTGACAAATGTCATAATCTACATTTATGATGCGATTTAAATTTTTTTTCAAATTGTGACTCACTAAGCGCTTAAAAAATGTTTTTCACCTTTAAAATTAAGATTTTAACAGTTTGCCGCAGTGGTTTGTCCCGAACCCGAACCGGGTAAAACCCGATGTTTTACGGAACCCGAACCCAAGGGGGGGGGCAAAGTAAATTTGTATTGAATTTTTTTTTGTCATTTAAGGGGGGAGCACGTGCCCTCTTTGCAAACTTTTTTTAAGCGCTTAGTGAGTCACAATTTGGAAAAAAAATTTAAATCGCATCATAAATTTAGATTATGACATTTGTCACCTGGGGGACCGCTAAACTTTCAAAAATCTTAATTTCAAAGGTGAAAAACATTTTTTAAGCTCCTAGTGAGTCACAATTTGAAAAAAAAATTTAAATCGCATCATAAATGTAGATTATGACATTTGTCACCTGGGCGACCGCTAAACTTTCAAAAATCTTGATTTCAAAGGTGAAAAACATTTTATAAGCTCTTAGTGAGTCACAATTTGAAAAAAAATTTAAATCGCATCATAAACATAGATTATGACATTTACCCCATATATATTTATTAACCACCTGTACAAAATATTTATACCTAAAAACTCAAAATGTATATAATAACATGTCAAGCAAAAAATCAAATATACAATCTCATCTTATTATCGTGCAATCCATCATTTATGCTCAACATGCTTAATTTCTTATAAAACTATAATATAATAACTTTATAATATACCATGAGCAAATATTGTAAGTAACTAAAATAGTTTAACAAAAGCAATTTAATCTACTATCTGCTGGAATTTACTGCTCGAGCTCCTGCTAAATTTTTTAACAGATTTGGCTGCTATCGACTAACCTCTCGAGCATTTTTACGTGCTACTGTTAAAACTATTGCACCGAACAGTTAGCTTAGCACTCATTGTGTTAGCATATTACCCAGCTAGTGTTCGTGCTCGAGTTTTTAGTGAAGCTGCTTAGCAATTTAACAACTATAGGTGCTACTGTTTAGGAAAAGCTTAAATTTAGAGCTTAATTCCTACCAATTTCTTAGTATCGAATAATGTTTATTAATTAGCTACACGGTTTTCTAAAACCACCCCTTTTTTGGAATAGACATAGTCGGACTACGAAATGTCATAATTTTGAACTTTAATAGGTACGTGCACTTGGTAGTTTTTAGAAAAAATATATACCGGAAATTTCACACAACAGTTATTTTAAAATCTTTGTCTCCTTTTTTGTTTGTGTTCTGCAAGACCATGTTTGACCTTGTTAACTCCTCTAGCATTCTCGACTTTTTAAGATTTTTATTTAAATTTTAATAGAGCCATGGGCATAGCCAGCATTGGAAGTAGAAGGGGGCATTTTAATGATTTAGAGAGGGGCAAAATGATCGTTTTCTTAAATTTTAGCCATAATTTTAATAAAATTCAACAAATTCTTGGATTTAAAGGGGGGCAGTCGCCCCTCCCTGGCTACGCCCATGAATAGAGCTGTATGTGAAAATCAGAGATTTAGTGAACATTTGAAATGTCCCATTTTTAAACAAATAATTCTAAATTATATTATGTTATGGGGGATAGAAAGAGTTAGATAAGCTGGCATCGTTGAATGCGAATAAAAATGAATCCGCTTTTCATCCCATGAATTTGCCGCACGCCATAGAAGTGATAAAAAGTGACCAAGCTCGTGTCCAGCGCAAATATAACCCGCCTCCTTCCAAGAGAAAATGTAAGCTTGAAAAAGTTACATTCTTTTTATTAAGTGTTTTAAAATAATATGTTGAAAATGAATTTCTTATTGAATTTTGAATTCAAAATAAGCATAGTCAGAACTTGTTTTTTTTGTATCGAACTGAGTCTTTATTTGTATTGATGATAAACGCGATATTTCGGTGTTGATGGTAGTGTTGTAAAAACGGCTGGGTTTTGTTTGGTCGACCATTGGTTTAACGGTCGACTTTGGTTTATTTTTGAAATTTCGGCTAAGCCTAATGGTCGGCTAAGAGGAACAGACCAAAAAACCTTTGCTCCGTTTATGTTTAGTCGATTAACACTAGTAGATGGGGTGTTAAAAAATGAAAATACATAAATATCCAATCAGGGTTATGTCTATGCGCCCTCTTGATTTGATTGATTTTATGAATACTATCATTTCTATGAAATAATCTCCCTCCCACCCAGTGTTTCATCGAAAAGGCTGAATTTTTTCTCGTTTTTCAAAGCCGAGAGCTGATTGAAAAGTTTTTGAGGTCTCAAAATTTCTTGAAACACCAATAAACCCTTCCCCTCCCTCTCACTCCTTTTAGAAAATGCCTTCCTTCCCATATGCTTCTATAATTATATTAAACATCATTAGTATCTATAAGTTTAATAAAATTTTATTTTTTTTTAACTTGGGGTGTTAGTCGACTAGACAAAAAATTTCTAAGTTGACCTCTGTAGAGGCTACGAATTATTTTAATAGCCCCTCGCTTGTACTTAACCATCACGTTATTTTTATTTTAATAGCCCCTCGCTTGTACTTAACCATCACGTTATTTTTATTTAATAGCCCCTCGCTGGTATGCAACCATCGCCTGATTATTCAAATGATAATGGGCTCGCGCAGCTACATAAGCACAACCTTTAAAACTAACACGATCATATTATTCATTTTTTTGCAATAAGTATCTCTTCTAAATAATAAAATAAACTACTTCATTTGGTGACCCAAAAATGTCCACGCAACCATCTGATATTGAGGTTAAAAGCGAAACTGCCACATATTTTAAACTGCCACAGTTTAACAATATAAACCCCCGCTCATGGTTCATCCAAATAGAGGCTCTTTTCTTGGTAAGAAAGATAAAAAGCGAAGCTACCAAAGTTGGGTACTTAATAGAAGCCTTGCCACTGGAAATAACCATCGAAATTCAAGACATCCTACAAAATATGCCCGACATTTTACCCTATACAACCATGAAAGCAGCCATCATAGACCGCACTAGCCAATCCGATTCTGCTAGACTTCGTGCTCTTCTCACAACTGTCGAATTAGGAGATCGCACCCCATCCCAGCTTCTGCCTTTCATGAAAAATCTTGTGGGAACGAATTCCATGGATGAACGAGTTCTTAAAGAACTTTGGTTAGAAAAACTTCCAAAAAACATGACCGGCATTTTGGCAATTGTTTCTGACGAGCAGTCCCTCTCCAAATTGGCCGAAACTGCGGACAAAATTGTAGAGACCTACCACAACTCCACATGTCCAATTGTAAATGTAGTCACGGAAGATGAATCGACTCGGCTTAGGGAGATGATTGCAAAACTCACACAGGAGGTACAAAATTTAAAAATCTCAATCAATAGGCCACGTGATCGTTCCAACTCGAGACGCCGCAATCCCTCTACCGTTCGCCACCCTAGCGCGCAAATTCAACCAAATATACTTTGTTGGTACCATTACCGCTTTAAAGACAAGGCGCTCAAATGCGTGCAACCTTGCGCATTTAACCCCCCTTCGACAAACTAGTAGACCACCCAGGGATGGCGACGCCTGGACTTGGTCTAAAACTTAGTCGCCTATTTTACATATTCGACAAATCCACGGGTCAGCGATTTCTCATTGACACAGGCGCGGAATTCCTTGACCCCTTCATATGTGCAACTTCAGGCCGCCAATTCTACCCCTATCAAAACATATGGCCAAAAGCTTTTCACTTTGGACCTCGGCCTACGCAAAGAATTTAGATGGATTTTTACAATAGCAGACGTTAAACAGCCAAACATCGGAGCCGATTTTCTTAATCACTACCATCTAGTAGTTGATATAAAAAAGAAGCAGCTTTTCGACACTCAAACGACATTAACATTTGCAGGCAAGGCTATACTCGCTACGTCAATCAACATACAAGTTGGGATAATTGGCACCTCCCCCATCAAATCACTACTTCAGAAGTATGCCTCCATAGTGTCCCCTTCTGATTATAAGGCTCAAGTAACTCATAGCACTCAACACCATCACACCAACGGCCCCCCGGTTCGCTCAAAACCAAGGAGACTCTTCCCGGACAAGCTTAAGATTGCCCGAGACGAATTTACTCACATGCTCGAACTTGGTATAATCCGTCCCTCTAACAGTGACTGGTCCTCACCCCTGCACATGGTACCCAAGAAGGCCGCGGGAGATTGGAGACCTTGTGGCGACTATCGCATGCTCAACAGTCGTACAATTCCCCACTGTTATCCCCTTCCCCACCTCCATGATTTTGCGCTGACCCTTTGAAATAAAACGGTATTCTCAAAGATCGACTTAGTCAGGGCATACCACCAAATTCCAATGGCCCCCGAGGATATTTCTAAAACCGCCATTACAACCCCGTTCGGTCTTTTTGAATTTCTTCGCATGCCATTTGGCCTTCGCAACGCTGCCCAGACGTTTCAACGCTTTATGGACCAAGTTTTTAGAGAACTTGACTTTGTTTTTGTTTACCTTGACGACGTACTCATCGCGAGTTCTTTTATTGATGAACACCACAATCATATTAGACTGGTTTTTGAAAGACTCAAGTCTTTCGGTATTAAAATCAGTCAGGATAAATGCGTATGGTGTCAAAACGAAATTAATTTTTTGGGACACAAAATCACCCCTTCAGGACAAGGTGGAAGCAATCCTCAATTTCCCACAGCCTACTTCGATGACTCAGTTGAGACGCTTCTTAGGGATGATTAATTTTTATAGACGGTTTATTCCGATGTGTGCCGATTTACTCAAACCTCTCACCGATTTGCTCGACGGTTCAAAGAAGACAATTTCCTGCACCCCGGAAGCTTCGACTGCTTTTAACAACGTCAAACTCGCTTTAAGCAATGTCGTGCCTCTCTCCCATCTTCAAAAAGACGCTCTACTCTCAATCACCACCGTCGCCTCCAACTCAGCTGTAGGAGCCGTATTACATCAAACAACTAACGGTAATACGCTGCCTTTGGCCTTTTTTTCCCAAAAGCTAACAAAAACTCAACAACGATACAGTGCATTCGGTCGCGAATTATTAGCAATATATTTAACAATCCGCCATTACCGCCATTTTTTAGAAGGTCATGAATTCACTATTTATACAAACCACAAGCCACTAACTTATGCTTTCAGTACACCTATCGACAAATACTCTCCGCGGGAGATTAGACAGTTGGACTATATTTCGCAATACACTACCGATCTCCAATATATAGCTGGCAAATCAAATGTAGTCGCTGACACCCTCTCAAGGTCTGAAATTGATTCCGTTGATTTTAAAGACAGGCCCCTAGTAAAAAGGTTAGCTTTGGCTCAGATGGAAGAAAAGTCGGCATTTCAGGACCTTAAGTCCCTAAAATTAACGCAACTTCCTATACCTGGCTCTGATTTGACCGTGCAATGCGACATGTCCACAACCTCACCTCGACCACTCGTTCCAACTTCACTCAGACGCGTAATTTTTGATAACTTCCACAACTTATCACACCCTGGTACGCGTGCAACACTTAAGCTGATTTCACGTCGATATGTTTGGCCCTCCATCAATATGGATGTAAGAAAATGGGCCAAATCATGCGTTGCTTGTCAAAAATCGAAGATTCATCGTCACATAAAAGCCCCTTTAGGCACATTTGCTGAACCTGACGCTCGATTTAGCCACATCCACGTCGATCTCGTTGGTCCACTACCACCGTCGAATGGATATACCCACTTACTCACCATTATTGACCGTTTCACACGATGGCCTGTCGCCATGCCAATCCGTGACACCTCAGCCCAAACGGTTGCAAAAGCTCTGATCAAGTATTGGATAGCTGACCTCGGAGTACCATCAAGCCTCACAACAGATAGAGGTCCCCAGTTTGAGTCCCAATTATTTCGGAATCTCACGCAACTCCTTGGTGTAAATCACATCACAACCACTGCCTATCATCCACAAGCCAACGGCATGATTGAGAGATTTCATCGACAGTTGAAAAGTTCCTTGATGGCACAAGGTGACACAAACAAATGGGATGAGCTCTTACCATTAATTTTGCTTGGCATTCGAACCACAATCAAGGAAGACTTAGGTTGCACTCCAGCCGAATTAGTTTATGGCACTACACTTAGACTTCCCGGCGAATTTTTCACGAACTCAAGAACACCTCATAACGCCTCCGAATTTTTTAAATGCCTAAAACAACATTTTTACCATTTACCTTTTAAAAAAGTCAGGACACAATTGACAAATGCGAGTACAACTTCACTTCTTAGGGACTGTAAATACGTTTTTATCCGTAATGATTTCGTTCGAAAAAGTTTGGTGCCACCATATGACGGCCCGTTCAGAGTAAAGTCCAAACATGCTAAATATTTCATTATTGAAAAAAACGGAAAAGCTGACTCAGTTTCGATCGAGCGATTGAAACCTGCATATTTAGATACTTCAACTCAGCCGCTTACGGATACCGAAAATGTAAATCCACCCAAAGTTTGTCCCTCCGACGACATCGCCGGACCAGCTAACTCCGACCCAGACCTAACAAAATCAAAAGAAAACCCATACATCACATCGAGAGGAAGGCACGTGCATTGGCGCTATAAACTACTACACTAGCCACAACTCTCCGAGTGGAGTCCCGAGGATAGTTTTAGAGGCTACGAATTATTTTAATAGCCCCTCGCTTGTACTTAACCATCACGTTATTTTTATTTTAATAGCCCCTCGCTTGTACTTAACCATCACGTTATTTTTATTTTAATAGCCCCTCGCTTGTACTTAACCATCACGTTATTTTTATTTTAATAGCCCCTCGCTGGTATTCAACCATCGCCTGATTATTCAAATGATAATGGGCTCGCGCAGCTACATAAGCACAACCTTTAAATTTAACACGATCATATTATTCATTTTTTTGCAATAAGTATCTCTTCTAAATAATGAAATAAATACTTCACCTCTAGGTTTAGTCGAAATTTTAAAAAACGACCAGAGGATTGTGGTCTGTTTTTTTAAGTCGACTATTAGTCTTAGTTGGATAAAAGGTCGCCCAAACAAAACCCAGGACTTTTTACAACAAATGAATAACTCAATATTAGGGCTTGTCTTAATACTGGATTCAGATTCAAATCGCGCGAATGTATCTTTGTCTAAATGTCCGATTCAATTTTATTGGTAAAACTAGGTATATTTTGTTTTTTGATAGTTAAAAACATTTTTTTTGCTTATTTCAACTTTTGAGATTAAATCCAAACCCTGCTGATACTTAAGAATTTAAAAACATACGACATAAAAATTTTGCACCTTACAAAATCGCTGTTACGTTATGCGTCAGAAATGTAAATCTGCTGCGAATACGAAGTTAAGACACACGGCTATGTTATAAACTCCCGTACGACGATTTTTGCTGCGCAACAAAATCCGATATTAAGACAAGCTAGAGAACTGCAAAGTCACTTTTTTTCAACCCGAACCCGACCCGACCTGATATTTGTTAAAATCAACCCGAACCCGACCCGACCCGAAAGCAGGGTTTCGGGTCACCCGTGCAGTTCTCTAAGGCATGCCCTAAAATGTGTGGTAATGAATGATACAGTAAAGAAAGATGGTCCTCGCAAACGGTCAATCTCCGTACAAAACATGCTTGAAATGTGGCGTTGTCGGGCCTTGCTATACCCCGACCTCCTTCCCGTCCGTGGTTTTCGCTTGGATTCGATCGACCCATTTACCCTCGGCTTAGTGTGGTGGCAACCGGCTTTGCTTAAGAAGAAGCAGAAACCGGCTTTCGTTTTAGACGATACAGAGGGAGTTGAGGGAAAATGTTGTGAAAAGTGCTCTTGTGGAGAAATGCAAAGGGGTAGGAAAAGGCGTACCCTGACCCGCCCAATGTTTCGTAGCCCGATATGGCCGTGCGAAGAAAAACTCTTAGCTACTGGGCTTAGTTATTGGTTGGCAGGTAATTTTGGCACTACTTTTTTACAATGTCCAAAAATTTTTAAATAATTTTGAAATTTTTGGTTTGAAAAATGAGATTTTGTAGACCTACTGGCTCAGGTGTCTATCTTAATTGAGAGGGGGGGTCTTGTGGACAATATAAGCATGTTATCCATCTTGTGAGGTTTCTTTAAGTTGAATAAAATTATGCTAAACGCTTAGGAGGACGTGTTTTGATATACAATAAACCTAGCCTTGTCTGATCAGTCATTTGTCCCCCAATCGATTTAAAATATATTTTAAAAATAAAAGAATTGACTTTCCTAATTCGTTTCAATTTGACAACTTATGATTTCAAGAAGCATATTTTTATGGAATTTTTTTAATTGAAATAATGCGCCGACGATTAAATTTGGCGTAATTTCCAATTTAAAAAAGGCTTATCTCTACCGTGTACGGATTTCAATACTAATATTACCTGAAAGTCTTGCTATTCTGAAAATTCTATTTTACTTAGGTCTGTAAAGCTGTTTTTTAAATATCTTCCTTAGTAGTTGTCCAAAATATTGATTTCAATCGACGTTCGGATTGTATAAGTATTATTTTAAAGCAAGTTATATCTTTTAATTTTAGTTGAGTAAGTTGTAGAAATTAACTAAACGAATTTTTTAATTATATTTTAGCTGCATGCAAAATTTTAGGATTTATTTCATTTATGTGTATAAGTAAAGGTTTTTTTAGTGTTTTAAGGGTTAGGGCAATTTTATTTGCTTATAACTTATCGACTGGATTATATTAAACAAAACTAAATTAAACGATTCTATAATGGAATTTTTTAAAGAAATCGGAAAACGCTCACCGAAATCTAAAATTTCTGCGTCCTTTTTACTCAGGCAACAACTAGGGATTCTTGTTGTACGATACAACTTTAAATCCTTTGCCGACTCATGGCCTATTTTAAAAGATAATGATAGATTTTTGTTTTTAACTAATATGTCTTTATTTTTGTATTAACTCTGTTTTCGTGAAAATAAAGTTTTTAACCATAAAAAAATATAAGTATAGTTATTTTGAAATTTAAATACTATAGTTATGACTTATGAGCTTAGACAAAGGTAAGCGCTCATTATGTACCAAACAGGGTCTTTCTTAACGGGCGCAGCTGCTGCCAATCAAGCCCTCCCAAATCGCTACTCATTAGAAGCCGCTTCCCAAGCCGTTGTCCCATTCGAACCCGATATGGTACGGGCCTTGGTTCGAGCCATAACAGAACCCAAAAGTTTTGCTCCCACAAATAGTGTTCGGGGTCGGGCCATTAAATCGCGACCTTACAGATTGATACACGACCTACTGATGCCCTGCAAAAATTACTTAACCATCGGGGCTCGGGTTCGGCTCGAAGCTAATCTATTAATCACCTCTTACCCCCAATTATTTGCTGGGGCAGTCGAAGAAAGTAACGAAGCGCCTGAATTGCAGCGAATGATAAGCGATAACAAAGCTTCCCCCGTTAGAACGTATTTACTAACGGGCCGAGGCCCGGCGGTAAGTAAACTTATAACCTACGTGGACTCGAACTCGCCCGTCCAATGCCCACGTGACATGATGGGCACCGAAATTTTTAAAGGCAAATTGCCGGCCTGGCTCGCCATGTGTCCTACACTAGAGGCTAGTATTACATCTACTACTACTACCAATGTGGAAATTATTACAGAACCTAGGGAAAGGCGGGATTTGTTGCCCCAAAACTTGGAATGCTCTGGCTTCGAGCTAACCAATTGTGAAATAAGGGAAAATGCACCACGTTCTGCAGATATTGGTGTTGCACTTATCAATGGTTAGTACACATTATATTCTATCCTGTTTCTCTTTAATTTTCAGTTTATAAACCTTTGAATGGATTTATACTATTTTAGGATATTCCTGTACTTTGCATCATGACAAAGGTGTTTATGTTGTATTTTATTTTGTTTTTGAAGTATTTAATACTATGGTTTAAATTAAGCGTGTTCAGAAGAGTTATTTCGACATGATAATTCGATAATTCTTAACAATCAAAAGGACACTATTATGACATATATAATAAAATGATTATTACGATATTTAAGGTCACCATGTAATAAACTAAGTACACTATCATCCCCTCAAAACTTAACTAACAAATTCATATAAAAAATAAATATGGCTTTTGCTTAAATACTACCTAAATTAGTATGTTTTAATGGCAAAATTTGGTTTTAGTCATAAGTATGTAAGCATTTAAATGGATGATGATATCTCAACCATTTTCAGAATCCGAATTCATGGCTCCAAGTGAATGCTTTCAACCTTCACCCCATACAAATGAGCCTGTAGAAGAAGGGGAAAAGGAAAGCGTTGAAAAACAAAAGTATCCAGCGAACCAGCTTAAAATAGCCAAAGCGCTCGTCAAAAAATACCTAAAATGTCAGAGAACTCAACGGCAGAGCTTGAAAAGTTTACAGGAGGCCAAAATTTTGGCTCACAACAAATTGAAGTGCGACGCGATGGTCAGCAAAGATTTTGAGAATACTAACGTGGAATTAGTAGTAATTGAAGAACCGCCAGCGGCATACGATCAACCCCGTCAATTAAGAATTAGGCAACAGTCCACGGTCCCCGAAGGTGTGATTTAATATATGAGCCCATTTAGTCTAAGGTTTGAGTTCAAATCTCACTTTTGTGGAAACCCGATAAAACACTAGAATTAATTTAAAACGAAAAATATGTTATTGGATAATTAAAAATTGTTTAAACTATTATTAGTGAGTATTTAAGTTTAGAAATTTTGCCCATAATTTAAAAAAAATTTAAACAAATTTTTGGATTTAGAGGGGGGCAGCCACCCCTACCTGCCCCCCCCCCCTTGGCTACGCCCATGAGTAGCGGAATTTTAAGTTTGTCCAACGTTTATGATAGAAAAAATTTTCAATTGCGTTTGACCCGGGCGTATATAGGTATTGGCTTAGGGGGGTGGGCGAAAATGTTTTATGTTCAATTAGGGGGGGGGGCAAAACATAAATTTTTTGAAGAAGAAGAAAAAGTTTGTCGTTTAATTTTTTGTGTTCCGGTCATTCCTAAAGTAACTATAATGTTTTTGTTCTTGAGTTTAAATCATACCAGGCTGTTATAGGCGGATCTTTTTTTTAACTTAGAGTTACAGTGTACCTATTATCTAAATAACAAAGTTGAATTTTTATATTAGGCGCTTGGGTTAAATTAAATGAATTTGTGAAATCATTTTGCATCGCATCTATCCGGCCGAGATCGATAAAGGGTTATGTTATGCGAGCTAGTTAGGAAATTCTTTGGCTTGCAAATTTTTTTTATTAAACTGTAAAATTAAAAGTTTTTTGTACATTAGTGTTGTAAAAACGGCTGTGTTTTGTTTGATCGACCTTAGCTTTTAGTCGGCTAAACACAAACTGACCCAATGTTTTTTGGTCTGTTTTTCTTAGTCGACCTCCTGGCTTAGTCGAACTTTGAAAAGCAGACCAGGGTCGACCGTTAGTCTAAGCTAAACCAGGTCGACCAAACAAAACCTAGCCGTTTTTACAACACTAGTGTGAACTTGAAGTTAGTAAATTTTAATTTTATAGTTTTTGCGATTAGAATTTGTCGAAGCTTTATTTGTTCGCAATGCTTAGTAAAAATATCGCTTGCTAATTGAATAGTTAATTTTTAACCATAGGTTGTATATTTCTAGTTAACATTGAAAAAAAGTTAGCCAAAATCCTGTTATTTACATGTATCAATATCGTGTTAGCAGGATGTCCTTTGCCTTTAACCGTCCCCAAAAGCAAAGTTAGAAGGCGAAAGAGGCCATCGCATACCAACATCCTAAGTTACTACGATAAGCACCTTAACAAGGGCACAAGCTCGCCAACCAGAAAAAAGAGCCCTTTCGGCAATACGTTCTCTAAATACCAACCATCCGAAAACTCAAAGTATAATATTTTTTTCCACGGCTAGAATATCTTTTTGTCGATATTGTTACTATTTTTTAGAAAGTGCACTCTTAATTTTTCTTGACTGATACTCGAAGCATTTAAATTGTCTTGTCTTAATATAGTTTACTATATTGTTTACTAATAAAACATAATCTTAGCAGTTTTCATAACCATTTCTAAAGATGTGTTCATAATTGTAAATTGTTTACTTTGTGATATTTTTTACTAATAGAAGTTTATTTCCAAATGATTGTGTATGATTCATGCTAAAATATATTAGTAATGAGCAGGCTTAGAGCCGTGAATCGGAATTTTATTGAATTTTACCATTTCCATGGTGATTTTCGGCTTAGTATAGAAAAATTCTTAGGGGTCGTGTGTTTGTCCATTTTTAATTAAGTAAACAGCCATGTTTAAAATCTGATTTATTTCTTTTCTTAAAAATAGCTAAAACTTGGCTTGTAAAGGCCGCTTCATATTGTTTAATTTATAAATTTGCCATTTTAATTAAGTCTTAAAAATTATTTTTATATATATACACAATTTAGGGCAGGAGGTAAAGAAGGTAAAAGCCGTAAAGGCGTGAAAAGGCCTGCAATTAATGTTGTAAACGGGGTCTCGCTTGAACCAACCTCGGATTGCCCACAAGTATACCCCAACGACCTGGAAGAACTTTTAAAGGCTTCGTCTACGGTGGGATTCGTACCTAAAGGGCTCAGTCAGATCAAGCTTAAGAAATTGAATCAGAAGAAGAAAAGTTACGAAGAAACTATCGAGCTCATCAGGGATGACTTGTTGCAAAATGATCCCTTGGTAATTCCCAAATTTGATCAACATTTTTTATAATAGACGCAAAGCGAGTTGAGTGCACATTGTTAAATTTGTGATTTTATGGGGAACGAAATAGGTTTATTTGATTTTTTAGCAATTTGATCACAAAAATTTACCGAAGTTTTTTAGTTTTTTAGTAAAAATTTGAATGGAAATTTTTTTATGATTAATTTGGTCTAAAAAATGTGACAAGAATAGTAAAATCAGTAAAACGCTCTTGAGCCTAGTTTTGTTCCTTTGAACGCCCACGACCCAAATTGACAAAAAATTAAAAACTCTACAATTTTTTAGGTCTATGCTATGGAATTTGAAAGAGTTATAATATATTAACTGAAATCGTGGCTAATTTCATGGTTGTCTTGATATGTGATATAAAGACTCAGCTATTTCTGCGTGCATTTTCTTCTTTTGTATTGCGTTAACATTTAAAACATCAAATTATGTTAATATCAAAGTTTATAATTAAATAATGCACACGCGATTCTTGTAATTTTGACTGACTGCTCCGCATTGTCCCCATATAAGTGTTAGTTTAATTCAGCCGGAAACAAATGCCTTTAATAGGGCTGTTTACACTTTTGCCGTTAATTTTTTACGCTCTATTTTGGTCAATTTTGGAAAGATTGAGATGGTTTAAATGTGTTTTTAAACTAGTTCTTTGCTCATTTTAAGCTTAGCGCGACGATAGTTATTGGAAAATATTTAAATTTAAGGGCGTATCAATTTTTTAGAAGCAAGATAAGGAATTAGCAATCGCCAAATGCTACCTGAGCCAAGTCAAGAAAGCTTTGGGAGAAGGATCACCGGCTTACAAAGAATTTCTAAGCATACTGATCTCGTGCCCCGAAATTGACGCATCTTCAGCTTGCCAGGTTAATTTTGTTTTTAAAGGGTTTTCCATAACTTTTTATTTCTTATATTGCAAAAAATGCGATATTTTTCAATTTACAAGTTTCTTAATAATGGTATTTTAGTTGAAGATCATTTTGAATATATGTTTTGCATTTACGCATCCATTATTAAGATTTTTCTTTTACAATTATAACACTTGTTGCTTTAATTTCTTACATATTATTATTAGGGATATTTAAAGATCTATGCACACATTATGGAACAGATTTAATTTCAATCAACGCTGATTAAATATTTTTATCTGGTATTAGATATACGAGAGGGTTAGTCTTATACTGGGCCATAGACCGGAGCTGTTAGCCGCATTTTCGATATTCCTGCCGATGGAAACGCTTATTAACCACAAATATTTAACCCAAAATATGGCCATGACCAACATACGAGTTTTTCTGAGAAAATTAGAGGTTAATGCTTAAAATATTCGTTTAACTTAACTATACTTAAAAAATCTAATATTTGTAAATATTTAATGTACGAAATATATGTGCGACATTTTTAAGTATTTTATTTACCTTGCTTATATTTAATACTTAACATAAATGAAATTTCAAATTAATTATTTTTGATTGTGAAACTGAGCTTATTACTATTTAGATGCTTGCTTATCGTATACTATTCAGGTACATTTGGCCAAGACGCCCGGGTTTTATCGCAAAACCGTGAGGAAGTTGAATAATTGGCGCCTATCTAATGGCACAACGAAAGAATTGTTTGCTCTCCTTGCGGGATGTGTAAAGGGTAACGCCTACTTAAAATCCGAAATGCAGAGGCTCTTCCCTGACTCTTCTCCACCCAAATTTAAGTAACACCTTTTGATTGTATCAATAGTAATATGTATAAATTAAATTCACATTATTATGGAAAAACGAATAAAAGCAATGAGATAGCACCTTACCCTGAATTCGTTAGAATGCTTTTGTGTTCTTTTTGCATTTGGACAGTACCATTTTTAATAATGGCATAGTAGTAACGAGTGTTATAGATTCTTTAATTTGATAACAATAGCTATTATATGCGGTTTTATGGCCCTACTAGGCAGTTTTTCAAAGAGCACATGCGATTTTACGTGAAACAACCTTAATTTAATCAGATTAGTTCGGTGTTTGTTGTGCATAAAGATATAATATCTTTAAAAATATCAATTGAAAATATACAAATATTTGCAGAGTTGTTCTTGGGTACATTTTTGTAAAGCTATTGAAAAATTCTGATCATTCGGCTTATTAACTATTGTTTTAACGATATATGTCATACTGACCCAAGAAGTCAATGGACGTTGAACGTGTCACAAAGAGTATACTCTGAATTTGGAAATGTATCTGAGGTATAAAAATAGTCCCATGGGAAAACGGTCTCCTTTTAAAATGGGATTTTACATGCATTGACTTATTCGCCCCCTCTAATCTTAATAATGATCCTCGCTGAAGCACGCAAGCTTCAAAAATACAAGGCTTGGAGTCTAGTAATTTTATCCCAATAGTTTCCTCCTGTTCAGGGTTCTATGCAAAAATGGCGTTGGCTTTATTTAAAGAAATAGGCTGGCGATCCACTCCCTCTAATAATTCCCCAATATCAAATATTTTTTGGATTCCTGGCCTCTTCCAAACGAGGATGATGTAGACATATTACTCATATAATATTTTTTAATATTATTATTATTATAAAATTTTAGTATTTAATATTAAGCTTAGATATATATATCAATAGTCTAACTTAATCTCTCTCAAATTTTTTTGTAATGCTATGATCCCTCTATTTTTCTTTAGTTGTCACGAGGATGATTTCGAATTTATCGATTTAACGAATAAATCTCAACCCGCGCTAAAACGAACCCACAAAAGATGTCAAGCAACAACGACGTCCCAACAACAGGCGGATGAAGATGACAATTTGGCTGGAACGACTTCATTCGAAGAGGATTTAGATTTGGAATTCGAAGATTTATCTCACCTTTTGGCTCCACCCGTCAAACATCCAAGCAATTTTTACGGAAATAGCAATTTGCACCTAGGCGGCAATAAGTTTTCAAAAACAATCACATCAATGCAAATCGACGCGTTACCGTCAAATCACGCCTCCACAAATTTCGCCAAAGATCCCCCTAATGCATCGTTGTTCAATGCAAAAAAGTCTGGAATCGAGACACAAATTACTGTTAACGGGGTGGAAAGCTTTAGACTGCCCAAAAAGGAAGATCAAAATCTAAGTGGCGATAACAGGAACAAACGTTTAAAAACCAACGCCAAAGACTCGTCTGTAAGTTGTAATGATAAATTAGAATGGTCTATTTAAGTATTGGGCTTATATAAGATTTAGATGCATTCCGACAAAAGTTACTCTAGCTCCTTCAAATGACCTTTTGCTATAGCTTTAACGCCTCTTGGTTATGCGCTATAGCTTATAGCGTCTTTTGTGACTATGTGGTATATAGCCTCTAACGATATTTCCACATCACTAGTGTTAAGACCGCACTTAATGTCACGGTATTCATACAAAATAGCTTTTCCTTTTATAAGGGAGGGTGAGCGTTATGTTAAGATAGGGGTGATTTCTAGGCTCGCCTTTAGCACATCATATTCTACATGTTTCACTTATTTTTTCTTTTCAGGGGTTATAAAATTACAATTTATGCCTAAACCTTTATTCAGGTTCAAGTTCTTAACCCATTCTCCATTACGCGATTAGCCGATAATTCAACGAGCAGTAATATTCCCAAATCATCGACAGTTCGTACTTTTACCAAATTTAAGATAGTCCATGGCAAAATGGAAGACCACGTTCTCCAGCAAATTGATAAAAGCGGCGTAAAGACAAATTCTCCATCCGACCCATCCAATCCTATCAACAAAGGCTCCTCGTCCCAAATCGTAAGTTTTATAGGACCACAAATTGCATAGCAATTAATAGCAAAAAACTATTCGTTTATTTGTTCATACATAGGCTACACCACTCCCAAACAGTTGTGACAAAATTGGCTGAATCGATCCTGGAAGGCATTGTTATCTTTATTGTATTTATACTCAAACGAGATCTATCAGAATAAAAAATCCCCATTTTTAATTTTGTTAAATGAATGAAGCGAATCATGTTTTACTGTTGATTTGGTTATATGTTGGTACCTCTTTTTTAATGGTATAGCCGGTCGAATAACAATAAGTCTCTTTAATGTATGAGAATACATTTGGCCAAAACTATCGATACGCCTATTGTTACAAATTCTCTTAGGAAATTGTTAATTTAAAAATGCCAATTAATTTTTTATAATATGGATTAAGTTAAAAGATGTATGAGGCGAATGTAATATAATGGAAGAGAAATAATTACTCTCTGTGAATTCAGTCCCACAGCTGTGGGGTGATGAGTTTCTTCACTCTTGATAGAGTAGAATCCAGGCCGAATTTTTGCCTAATATTGTAACTTAATAAAATTTCGCAGCAAAAACCAACCATAACTTTCTTTATATGCGTATCTGAACCTAAAGAGAACTATCTATCATTCATATTCTTATTCACTTGCCATTTCCACGTAATACGGTCGTCCTTTTCGTCCCGGCACCTCCATTTTCTTTTTCTTTACGTCATTCGCACCCGTCCCCACCATGTTAGCCGATTCGCATTTATCATGTTCACCGTTGAATACTCTTTTCCTCAGACGCAGTCAATTACTTTGCTCCAACTTAGTTTTAACTTTTATTCCGTAGCGTAAAGTGTCCCAGTTTTATTCCATCTGTATATCGTTTGACTTTTGCCACCTTGTCTTTGAACGATTCGCTTAGCACGATGCAGAGAGATACCGTTTATACTATAGGGGGACCCACTGTAGAATAACTTGTATCCCTCTTCGAACTTCAGACTTTGAGTTCCATTCCACTTCGTCTCCTGTAACCTGTTTCTTTGGGAATCAGGTGTTAAACCTAGTGTCACATTAAGCCGGTTTAGGATCTAACTACATCATTTTGAAGTGGGTTTTTACAGCATTCCTCAGAGATGAGAATATATGACGATGACTTTCTCATGACAAAAATGGGTCAACCTATGGCGGACATGATTAACTAAAATCGGCAAAGGTGGTATGGACATATACTAAGAAGGGACACGAATGACGTAAATCAAAAAGTACTGGTCATGAAGGTTCAAAAATTGAAGCTATTATAAATTACCCAAAGTCGTAGGGTTTGGTTTGATGAGTTTCCTCTATTTATATCGGGTAAATTCCATGTCTTGAATTATCTTCATAATTTTAATTATTTTGTCGACTTACTTGCCTTTCCTCGTGACTAGATGTTATCCTCTTCCTCGCCCACATTCATAGGATTTGTTTTGATGAGTTTCTCGATCTAGATGTCTTGATAAATAGTCCTAGTTTTCATATCTTTGTCACACGTTTAAAAAGCGATACAAAACAAACTAATCGCAACAATAAAATGGCACAAGAAGGTGGACTGATTTTAAATGATTTGTTGGAAGAGAACGACCCCGTGTCACGTGCAAAGGGCAAATAGACAAAGTTATGAAAACAAAAAATAGTCAAGACATGGCACTCACCCGGTCAAGATGGAAGAAACTTAAACAAACCCCACTGTGGGACCAAATAACTCATAAAGAAGAATTTTTTAATTTGTTATATCAACATATTTATGCCTCCTTTATAAAATATTTTTGTTTAAGCTGGCTTGGCCTACCAAATATTTTTGGAAACTTTACTCTGAATAATTTGTTTAGTAACGTTGCGATTTTATTATATTTTTTAGCGTGTAGACTCAACAAACATAATGTATTAAATAAATATTTAGATTTCGAATAATTAATCTAATTATGCTTTGTAAAATTTGTCAAAGGACAAGTCACACGACCCGAAGAATCAATAAATTATTTTTAGCGACGCTCATTTTCATCTATCAAATCCTTAAACAAATTGTCCCACTTTCAAAATTCTCGTTCACACGTACTTAAAAAATTTCAAGACTAGAAAATGTTTACAAAAGGCAATATACATAAAAAATCATCCTTTAAATTAGAAACGTTATCAAAATGCCAACTTCTGCGTTATGTACTTAATTCTACAATAAGTCAATAAAAACCCATGAAGGAGTTAATGAAATTTGAGGAGCACTTTAATCCTCTAAAATTAAAACATTATAAAGACAACGACTTTATCAATATTTTATTGATGATTAAAAATACGTATCACTTTAAACCTTTTCATCGTATATGCTTTAAAACTCTGTACATTGCTAATGTAAATCTAGAGTTGTTGTGTAGGGATAAATAAGGACATCTATTTGATAATATATTAATGACTGAGCTGAGAGCAGGGAAAATTCTATGCAAATTGCTTGGTGGGGAAGGTGGATTTGTGTTAACCTTTCTGATATAAATAATAATATATGTTGTATGTAAGTAAAGTCTGAGGAATCGACTGAGTAGAATTAATATCAAAAAAAGGATATAATTTTTTTTGAAGGGGGGGGGGATATGTAATAACGGAAGATAAAAGAATTTCAGAAACATTCATATACATTAATTAATAAGATAATAATAATAACTTTTATCATAAATTTATGAATGAATATACATGGTATGCAATATATTTTTCTATCCTATTCATAATTAGGGTATAAAGGTTTATAATAATACTATGCATAATGATGAGATGATTCGAAGTAATAAGCTTGACAAACAAACATACTAAGACGGGGGAGGATTAATTTTCATAAATCTTTAGTGTGCGGTGTAACTAATGCCTAAAAACGTTTCAAACGCCTTTTTATATCTTCAACTCGGCTTTTAAAAATGATTACAATATGAAATTGGGCGCCGATTGCATAATAAAAGGTAATGAATGGGGAAGGGGACCAGGAGATAGATAAAAATCGAGACAAAAGTTAGCCTAAGAGCTCCTCTAAAACATGAAAAGATATGACAATGTGCATGTAATAAGTGTAAGTGCAGTTATTAAAGAAAGTTTACTACATCAAAACGGTGATTATTGAGTTTAACCATTTGCCCAATCTTTGCTTAAGCCATATGTGGATTAATCTTTTAAAAATTCGTAGGGTAAACTCAGCTAGGTAAAAATATTATGAATTAGCGAGGTGCGTGGAAAAAAAAAGAATAATATGACATGATAACAACAATATGATACACAAACGCGCGTGCACATTGTAAGGAGGAAATCAGAAGAGTGTATGTATTTGGGGTAGAAAAGGATGAAGAAAATAAGGTGGTGGTAGCAAAATGGGACCACAACGGCGGGGTAGGATTTCATCATTCATTAATCACGTCATATATTGCATGATAGCCCTGAGCGCGTATAACATTTGAGCTTGAATCTTGGCTTCCATTATCATCAAATTCACGTGTACCTACGTTAAAAGTTTAGGGAATTAAATAGGTTTTACTATAAAACGAGTTTCTTTTATACTCTACCTATTTACAATTTTGTCTATGAAGGGATCGTATTTAAAGAATTCTAAAAAAACGTTTTTTTGCTTAAATTTAACCAAAAACTAAGGATAGACTTTTAGCCAGAGCAACGTTGATAAAGGTAATTAAACAAACGCTCTTAATTTTGCTTTCGTCATACAAACTAAGCTTTTAAAAATTTATCAAAACTAAAATACTTTAATCTCTAAAAAAATCAAAAAGTCTACGGGTGCACAGAACTTTAAATAACGTCAGATATAATCAATCCATTATATAAACTAGGGGTTTTATTAATGATGTTGTGGCATATCCCACGAGACAATTAATAAAATCCCATAGTTTTAAAATAAGGTCTTCTTTAACCTTTTCGGATTCCTTAAAATCCTTCATAAAATTTTGGTTGTCCAGGCTATATACACGTTCGGGATAGCAGGTCAAGGTCTTGATGTAAGTCTTGAATTCTCGGCCCAACAAGTGGTTAACTTCGCTGTAATCGTAGTCGTCGTGCCGGATCCCGAACATGCAATGAATGTAATTCCATATGGCCCGGCGGAAAGTACTCGTATCGATACCCTGAACCTTGCCCATCCTATGGGCGAAGTGGTAAATTTGAAAAAAAAACATTCAAATCGAAGAGTCGTATCAGCTTGGCAACTAAGATTGGTTAAAAAATTTTAGGCGGGCGTGGTTGAGGTATGAAAACATGACGGCTTAAAGAAGTTTCATCGACATGTACAGTTTATTAATTTTTCGATTAACGAAATATAATTTCGCTATCAGTACCACACTTTTAAAGCGGCTTTTAAGTTATAGTACACTATATTAATAAATAGAAACTATGGGGCAATAAAACAAAACTTTAAAATTAATCAGTATACTAATGGAGTCAGTTAGCGTTAAATTAGGGCGCACGAGTGCCTACAATCTAATTGTCAATAAGTCCAGAGCTTTAGGCGTCATTTCCTTCCACAGTTTTGACCAGAAATCAGGAAGAAGCTTAATATCTTTTCAGGTGATTGAAACGGTTCCAGAAATTAAGAAAGCAGCCACACTCTTGACAGCTCTCAGTATTGCGATAACTAAACCGAATTACAGCCTTCAAGAACCATAAGTCGTTTAAGGTTCTGTTTTTTTACAAATCATTGATGGGGCTAACTAGTTTCAGCAGTCATTACTACAACGTCGGGTTATATACGGCAGCTAAATATAAATAGTTTTGCCATATACGGATCCACATTCAGAACAATGATAAATATATGTATACTATTATTACGTGAGGTAAGTGAGGTTGTAAGCGGCCCTAAATTTATCGTCCAGTAGCGGACCCAGATCGGAACACAATCTGCTGACTAGAGAAAATCCGTGATGTTCCCAAGTGTAATCCTAAGAAGCAAATACGAATTAAATTTGGTGAAATTATAAAAATTAGCGAAATATTTTATTAAAAGTCATTAAAGTCTCGTTTACAACACAAAAAGAGTCTTTGTGACAGACGTGAAATGTTTATATATTACCATAGATTAGATAGACTGCTCATCAACTTTAAATAAAGTGTACCGCTTTTTCGCCATTTTGAAATGTGCACATATTAGGCAAGGACATATAGATTATAGTAATTTTGATTATTTAAAGTGTTTTTAGAACGTAATAAAAAAAAATTTTGAACTAGTTAAGCATTAAAAACATCATTTTAAAATATACATCATTTATAAAATTGATAAAAATAAAATAATATATTGATGTGTTAAAGTAATTTAATGACATCTGCATTTTATTAAATAATCATTTATTAACATTCTTTTTTAGTTATCAACTGATGAGGAAAATATATTCACTTTTTCTATTTTAACCATGGGGTACACTGGAGATAGTTAAATTCAAAATGGTGGAGTACACATTTTACCATGAGCAGTCTACGTGGTCTATGTATATTGCAATGCAATCAGCCCCAAAAAAGAGGTAAAGAATAAAAAAACAGTAAAGGGATAAATGAAGGAGATACTTGAATCCTGAAAGTGGAAGCGCGATTAGGCAGATCGCGTTTTGCGAAATCTTCGTACCCAAAGGCAGGATCTTCGATGAGGGGAGAGGTGGAAGGTTTTACAGAACCCTCGCCCTCCTCCTTCAATGATCCCTGAGAATTTGACGAATGATTATCTTCTGTACGAAAAATAATAGAAACACATTTAACCCTTTTGGATCGTGTATTGTTAAATTTCAAGGTAACATAACAATAGTTGTAAACGCTATATCACAGAGGTGTTGCTCTTGATACAAAAAACATGCGAATATGCTTAAGGAAGAATTACAAAATGCCTGAGTGCCTCTACCAAATGTGTTCTGCGTGGTAGACAAAACATAAAATTGTAAGAGACCATGTATATATGGAACAAGTAAAAGTGGCGAAAATAGGAGATGAATGAATACATACAAAATGCATGGAATTTATACAAATGCGTATGTTATGTATATTACGTTCAACGACTTTTTCGTATCGTTGCAGCATTTCTTCGTGGGATGTATCTAACTCGTGCCTTAACTGCTGGTGTAATCTTTTCATTTTAACTACCAGCGCGTCGACCGTACCCTCTGGTTCGGGCTGTTGAAAAAAACCACATATTATACGTGAAGTCAAAATGCTTGTTTTTCGAATACTACATGTGAGGGATCGAAAACAAGCGATTTCGCGTGGAAAATATTAAATTCATTTATGCAAACATGAGACATGGTTGAAGAGAGATAATTATGAGAAATAGGGCTTAGTTTAGCTAACCTATTCATCGTGATATAGGATGTGTAAACGAAATATTTAACAGATTTACAATAGACGTCTGAAAACACGAATCACACCTAAAAACTCGTATGAATGCGAGCTTTACAATAAAGTCCTGGGACTCTTCTACGAGTCGGCTTGTTCAAATATAAAATATACTATCGATATCGAGTAGCTTTAAAAATGTTAAGGCAATCAGTCACCGAAAAACTCATAAGTGAATTATGGTTAAAATTTTAATAAATTCGCAGGTCAGGTCTCCCATTTAGAAAATTCAAACTTTTAAATCCTTATCTGACCCCATTGGTTCAATAAAGTGTTTTCCCAATAATATCGAGACCTCAAAGAGATTGTCCATACATTGCCACTAGTGCTGTAAAAACGGCTGGGTTTTGTTTGGTCGACCTTCTTAGTCGACCTCTACGCCTAGTCAAAATTTGAAAAAACAGACGGGAGTCGCCCCTAAGTCTCAGTGAAACCGAAGGTCGACCAAACGAACCCAGCCGTTTTTACAGCACTAATTGCCACAATGAAATATGAGATCGAACTTACTTCTGTCACACCGGTTTCAGCCTGAGATTCGGGGGCAGAAGAGGGGTTAACACTATTAGCATGAAAGTTCTTAGCCAAATTGGGTAATGGTTTGGGTGGGGGCGGGGGTGGCACTTCTTCCTTAAAGCCGTATAACCAGGCGCAACCGTAAACCAGACTGGAGAGGGCGTGGAAATGGGTCATGATGGCCACGGCAAATATCAACTCGGACAGGGACCAGTTATGAGAGCCTTTGGTTAATTTCTATCATAAAGCAAGCATGAGTTTTAAATTACACCTCAAGGCTTTATAAGAGATTGGTATGTGTGGATGATATAAAGGTGACATTTGCTTTAATAGTATTATTATTGCAAAGTGCATTTTCTCAACTTAACACCTAATTAAAATGCAATGTTTTTTTTCTAACGCGCAAAGCAATAAACGATAAAACCAATCCTTTCAAAAGCCACGAAGTATCTTGAAAGAAAAGAGAGATCTACCATGTAAATTATGCTTAGTTTTAATTGCGTGAAGCTCAATAATTAAAACTACATTGGTCACCAATTCGATTACAGTATCTAGGCAAATGTTAGTTAATAAGGGAAAACTGCATAAAAACGAAACAAGGTTAGTCATATTACTCACGATACCAACATTTAATCGTCTAGCAGACACTTTTAATTACAGGTGGGTTAAATTGTGAACATCTACTGCTTAAAATGATCGATAGGAAAGAAATGGAAATGTTTTTCTAAGTGCTAAAGAACAAAACCCAGCTATTACTTCGATGTGAGATTTATTGATGAGCCAGGGTTGGTGAGCTAACACCTTGTTGATGTCTTGAAGATCTCTCAGTTTCGGGGGAACATTATCCAAGCGTTCCAAGTACGAAGCGTCTCCGCCTTGAGCCAAATATTCGCGCTTTTGATACTCAACCAAACACTTGCAATGGAACCGGGATGCCGCCTAAATAAATATTATCGCAAAATAACAATATACATGGAAGCTTAAGGGTTTCTTAAACACAGAATAAATCGTTATTTTGCTGCATAAAATTCTAGATATAAATCTTATTACAGGATACAATAATAATAATAATAATATAAAAGTAGGTACGTAGGCCTTGCGGCCTTATTAGAACGACAAATAACTAAAATTAAATTATAAGGATTATTTTGTGCTAAATTTTCGCGTCTTACAATCATGGCGACGTAGCAGCGGTCAGAGAGCTTGAGGGGTCCGTTGCCTTTGAGCATGAATATGTGAGCGCGATAGAAGGTATCGAAATATTTGGGGTGCAGGGTGAGCAAGTAAGTCACTTTGTCCAACACATCTCCTCCCGCACCACCTACGACATGCATATGGTAAAAGTAAAACCACGAATTAATATTTATTTTTACATCTCGAAAGAATTAACTAATAATAGTATCATCAATAGAGTATATCATAAAACAATTTGAGAATCAATCCTATTATTAAAAAGTAAAAATATATCAGAATCAGAAAACTATCACTTTAAAATCATGATCGTGGCAAATTTTTTTATTTTTTAAATTAAATTAAAAAAAATATTTTTTGTTATTTTATGTGAAAGAGCTTGAAAAAGTATATGTGTGAAAGCTAATGATACCAGCCGCCCCCACGACTAGTGAAATGAGGGAGAGAAAACGTTAAAAACTGCATAGGATTCGATAGAGTTCATCACGCGTTAAAATCTATAATTTTATTAACGGACGAGCTAGTAAATTTAAAATAATGGGTGAAAAAACAAGTAAATATTCCTTTAAATGGGCAGAATTTAATTAACTAGGGGACAAATTCAAAAATTAGACTAAACCCCTCCCCCTCCTAGTCTGACCGTGCATGCATGGGCGTAGCCGGGGGGGGGGACAGAGAAGGGCGGCTGCCCCCTCTCTAAATTCAAATGTTCATTAGAATTTAGCCTAAAATTTCAAAAATTGTTCATTTTGCCACTCTCTAAGTCAATATTGTTCCCCCCCCCTCTAATCCCCATGCTGGCTACGTCCGGGCGTGCATGAGCTATTTAAATAGTAAGTCGAGAGAGAACCACACAAAGCCTAATTCTTACGATCATGAATTATACAACAGGCTAAACATGGTTATTGATGTTACCATCGCCGTTGGAATTCGTTTCGGGGGGATTAGGTTCGGCTTGATTCGCATGGGCGCCGCCCTTTTTGCCTCGACCATGATGTTTTAGCCTGTGTTCGGGTGGGCCCGGTACTAAGGCTGCTGCTGCTGCTGGAATGAGATTTTCCTTGCCCAATGCTGTCACATCCGCCGCCGGTAGAACGAGGTCGGGGAAAGCGACGTCTAGTATGATTGGTGGGGGTGAAGGGGCAGAACTCATGATCAGTATGTTGCCGTCCGTTTCGTAGAGCGCCTCATTTCCCCTGATTAAACACACGCGCGATACGTATTACCTACGTATGCCTTCTTTAGATTGGTGTTGTAAAAACGGCTGTTTTTTTGGTCAATTTATTATTTTTTTTTCAAATTTATATTCATAGACAGAGTTTTATTTAGTTATCAGAGGTCAGAAATGCCCAGCCCGGCCCACGGGCCGGGCAACTGTCTTAAGTTTTACTTTTCGGACGGGCCCGGGCGGGCACGCTGATAAGATTCGGGCAATTCGGGCATGCCAAAAATTTTATCAAATTGATTTTCCTCGAAAAAAAAAAATTCGCTTATAAACAATTTTGGGCCATAATAAATTTGACTAGATTTTTTTCTATCGCTTAAATCCTTATCGTACGTTTATATAATGTCCTAAATCCTAATTTTAACTTCTTCATAATAAAATTTTATTTTATTTCGAATAGATTAGTTTAACTGGTTTATCTCAAGATCAAAAATTTTTAATTTTCATATTATATTATAAAAGAATAAAATGACGTATCAAAAAACATATATTAAAATAAATATATTTATTATGCCATTATTTAATGCTTATTTTGTAATAGTGGTTAAAAGATTTTGGGATTGGATAATTTCTAGTCTAACGGGCAAATTTTATTAATAAGGCCGGGCAGCTCTAATGGTTTGGGCATGGCTGAGCGGACACTTAGAAGGGTTCAGGCGGGGAATTTAGTTAAAAATTTAGACCGGGCCGGGTTTGGGCAGAAAAATTTTAACAAATCCGACCTCTGTTTGCGACCTCACAAATTCGGGACTAACGGGCAAATTTAATATTTCGGGCCGGGCAATTCGGGCAGCTTTAACGATTCGGGCGGGCCCGGGCGGACACTTAGATGGGTTCGGGCGGGCTCGGGCGGGCAGATTAATTATAAAATCGGGCCGGGCCGGGTTCGGGCTGAAAAATTCTAACAAATCTGACCTCTGTTAGTTATAGCGAAAAAATATAAAAAATTATAGCACAAGTTTTTAAAAATGTCATTATCTTGCTTAACTAGGCACAGTGGTCGACAAAGAAAGGTAGGATAAAAATCTTTAATTTGTTTATGTTTAATCGACTTAAACCAAAGGCCGACCAAACAAAACCGAGCCGTTTTTACAACACTACTTTAGATTCATTCAAGGGTTCTAGTCTTTGTGGCTTTTCGTGGAAAACAACCGATACAAGTAGTATTCTATTATGATGACATTTAATATTTTAAACTAATTCCATTATAACCCGATCAATATCGATAAACTCTCCATTTTCATGAACAACAACAAAAACTTAAACGGATGCAATGCTTGAGAAATGGCGCACAGGATCAGCCCAACTATTACGAAAATATTTTAGGTAGGGTTGAGGTCGAATCAAAATGCCGGTGCAGAACTCAACCATGCATTATTTCTTATCTTGTAAAGGATTCCTCAAAAAAAAGAAAGACTCAGTTTGGTATGCTGCTGCGTTAGAACATATTTCTGGACCTAAAAATCGAATACTCGGTTATTTCAGGAGAGATCGGGTTAAAAGATAATTCAGGGTAGGGTCAACACCTTGTAATGACCAATCGACCAAGGTCGGGTTTTGGATTGAAATTTTACAATAATCTCTTTTTTCGGTGGAGTCGGGTTACAGTAGTATGTCTAGTCTATACCATGGACTCCACAACATTATCATATGGTCGGCTAGTTGGCTTACAGTTGATTATTATGAACTTTCACGCTACAACGAAGATCAAAACCTGATGTATCTATAAAGACATCATACGAGAACAACAACAACTAATTTATGCAAGATGCTAAGGACTCCACACTCTTATGCTCTGACATAGGGCATTAAACAAAATCAAATATTCCCGATAACAAATCCTTGATAAATATTTTTTGCGAGCTTCAAAATCTTATGAATTGCAATAATGTCTGTCATAAACAAATGGTCGGATAATCTTAAGACAATTAATTTATGCAATAATTAATGTCACATCTAGTAAAGTTTTAATCCCCCTGTAAAAGTCATAATCCTTCCCCAACTATAAATAAATAGGGTCAAGCGTAAGGTATCATAAATGTCAGAATTGTTCTACACTTAGACTTATGAAACCATAGACTACCGAACAGCTGATTTCTAAATCATTCAGACACCTTAATAGCTGCCATCTTGTAGGAAAAACCCAACAGGTATATTTATACTTCTCCACGATACAATATGCAGGAAAATATATAAGACAAATAGCTTAATTTATAAATTAAAAAAAAAAATAAGTAAAAATAAAATAGAAAAATAAATTATATTGAGTTCTATTGTTTAATTACAATTTCCCTCAAAATGGCGCTTTCTATGCTTGCCGAAAAAATACCAGCTGTGCGGCAGTCTATGGTTTCATTTATGGTTCTACATATAAGCAATTCACCACACTCACTTGTCTTCCCCGTCATAATCCGGCGCCTCAAAGCTTTGGGGCTGGACCGAGCGTTGAACCAAGCGCACGGTGGCAGCCTTATCGTAGGGCGGGTGCGCCAATTGAGCGCTCGACCTACGGGGCGGAGTAGCCAGGAGTTGCTTATACTTGCGCGCTTCGGAAGAGGGTAGCAGATGGTCCGACAGGGAGGAGGCAAATTTTTTCACTGCGCATTAACGGGAACATTTTTTTATGGTTAAATATTTATATAAATACATCATTTTTTTAATTTTTTTTTTATTTTATAAAGGATAATGAGTAAAACGAGCGAATTAGGTGAATGGATCGGTAAACGGGAAGACTTTAGAGAAAAGCGACAACTAAATGGCTGTGTACAGAATTTAGCTTAAATATTTATATAAGGGCTTGTCTTAATATCGGATTTCACTGCGCTGCAAAAATTGTTGTACGGGTTATAACATATCCGTGCCTAAACTTCGAATTCACAGCAGATCTACATTTCAGACGCAACATAACAGTGATTTTGTAAGGGCTTGTCTTAATAACAAAATCGTCGTAGGATTAATAACATAGCCGTGTCTTAACTTCGAATTCACAGCAGATATACATTTCAGACGCACAACATAACAACGTTTTTGTAAAATGCAAAATTTTTCCTAAGCCTAAATGTTGTATGTCTTTAAATTTTTAGGTATCAGCAAAGTTTAGATTTAATCTTAAGAGTTGAAATGAAGAAAAAACGGTTTGAACTTAATAATTACAATTGAGTTTGACCCATGAAATTGAATCGGGTATTTGACAAAGATAAATCGCGCGATTTGAATCTGAATCCGATATTAAGACATGCCCTAAGAGAGGAGCTGGTGCTTACCTTTTTTGGCTAAAAAGCGACTATGATGACCGATTAAAATACAATAAATTTAACACATTGTGCGTTATGTTAAAACCATAGACTAATAGACTGCTCATCTCTTATACATTCACGCATCAAAAGTGTTGCATAAAACGACCGCCATTTTGATAAGTGAAGTGGAGTTTGTATAGCGATGGATTGGATTGGACAATAATCATTGATCTTATAACATGAAACAACCCATTTTAATCATTATAGAGATTTTAAAAATTTATCAAACCGTATGAATTGGCCAAAATGCATGTTTCACTTTTCAAAATGGATGCCAAAATGTGGAACACTTTTTAAAAGGGCATAATGAGCAGTCTATTAGTCTATGGTTAAAACCTCGAATTTTGTCAAAAAATTTGCATTAAATCACACCCCTCAATCACTAACTTAAATTAAAGGTGTCGTCCAATTGTGTCGCGTTTATTGAGTACACCTTTATCACAAATAAAATACACAACAAAAACAAAACTAAAGAGATCAATTTTTTTAAATAATAAACTTCGTTTCAATCGAAATATGTATCATAAATCTAAGGGCCGGCCAAATGATGGAATACTTAAAGTAAAAAAAATTGAATAGTAATTAAAACATAAACTGCCCAATTAAAATCATATTATGATAATTTTTATAATCATTACAATGAAATGTTATGTCTTATATTAATAAACACATTTTAAATAAATATTGATACCCTCGATGCAAGAATCGAAATCCAGAGGCATGGTGGGCGTGGGTTTAGTACGTAGGTAAATTGAAATCAGAAGGATTTAATTATGGATGGGGTCTTCTTTTTGAAATTTTTTTTAATTTTTTCCCACTTGTCAAATTCGATTTACAATTTTTTCACCAGGATGCGGTCAGGCTAGAAAAATATAGTTTGCCAAAGGAGATTTGTAAATCTTGAACAAGTTAAATAGCAATTAATAACGTGTTTTCGGTTATTAATAAAAATAGCTAAGGAAGATGGGGTTGTGGTGGGTGGTGTTATGAAGGGCGAACGCTTTGGTCTGCTTTATGAAGTTCTTCTGTCTGGGGTGCGTGTGGCTAAAAAAACACGTAAATTCAATGAAATTAACCCTTTTTTGTAGAGTGGGTGGGAGGAGGAGGAGGAGGGAAACAAAGCGAAATCGAAATAATATTAGCGAGAAAATAAGGGTAAAGGATTGAGGGGTAAGCACTAAGCAGTGAGGGTCAGCTGCTCCCCCCCTCTTTCTCTAGATTAAACATTTGAAAATTTTCACCCCCTAATTCATTATCGCGCCCATGGTTTAAAGGTGGGGGGGGGGGGGGGGGTTAGGTAAAGCCATAGTTAAATTTTTTTTATAAATTGTGTATAAGAAAGACGCGGGCGTAGCCAGGATTGGATTTGGGGGGGGGGGCAATAATGATTAAAGAATAGTAGCAAAAGACATTTTTAGTAATTATAGTCATAATTATATTAAATTTTGAAGAATTTTTGGATTTAGAGAAGGGCAGCCCACCCCAGAGACCAGATTGCCCGGCCCGCTGCCCGAACAGGCCCGGCCCGTCCCGTGGGCCGGGCCGGGCAACTGTCCTAAATTTTTGTTTTCGGGCGGGCCCGGGCGGCCATGTTGAAGATAGGATTCGGGCAAGGCTTAATGAGATTTTTTAAATAGTGTTATTTCGTTACTTTTTATTTAATTGCATGAAAATGCTAAAAAAGTTAAGAAACTTGATTTCGCCTTCACAATGTTTCGCCAATTAGCCTTTATTATTCCCTTATCATTCGTCGCTTTCGCTAAATTACTACTTATTTTTATGATAAAAATTTTACCTTTCTTTTTTTAAATTGCATTTAAATTCTGATTTGTCTTTTTATCAAAAAAGTAAGTTTAACAGAGCACAGATTGACTAATTGAACTAATTTTATTCATTAAGAAGTTTATTTATGGGTAGGGCAAACGGGTTAACTCAAAAGGGGAGTATAATTTTGTTTATTGTAATACTATTTATTAAATAGGTTAACTTTAAACTTAATTAAAAAAATCGCTACATAAATATTTTCATGGACATCGGCTGCATTAAATTAATATTTTGCTATTATATGATTATTAAATGTTCCAATTTGTCCCTTAATGCATTATCAATTAACTTATTAAAATATTGTGACCTAAAGCGGTTTCGCCAGTGCTATCTGGCCAAATTTTTTCGAAAGACCAAATACTAACCTTTTTTGACCTATTAGGATTAAAATTAAATATTAAAAGTTTCATTTGAAAAAATCATTCGACTTTCAAAAAATACAGGAAATTAGATTTTATTTGTGATAATAACATGTTGCATATTTTTTTTTAAATGCCATTAATTTAATGTTTATATTTTAATAGTGGTTGATAGAATTTAAGATCGCATAATTTCGGGCCTAACGGGCAAATTTAATATTTCGGGCCGGGCAGTTCGGGCAGCTTAAATGTTTCGGGGGGGGGGCCGGGCGGACACCTAGAAGGTTGGGGCAGGCTCGGGCGGGACCGGGCCGGGTTCGGCATAAAATTCCTAACAAATCTGACCTCTGGCCCACCCCCTTCCTGCCACGCCCTGGCTACGCCCATAAAGGAAGATATATAGTTTAAAAAGAACTTCGAGTAAAATATTTGCAATTATTTTACAAGAAAAAATTGTGTTTAAAATGTAGATAATTGCTATGCAATTTTTTATTTAATACCCAATTCTCTATAAATAACTGTCTGGTTTGTTCAACCTTCTTAACTTCAAGCTACTTATGCGTGTCCATTTTAAATGAATTGCCCCAAATAGATGGAAATTATAAAAATTAAGAAGATAAATGGAAATAAATCACAATTAAAAATGATCATTTATACATTTATGAGTTTTAATTTCGCGTCAAAGCCAACTATGATATACATAAGCCTATTTGTAGATAGCATTGCCAATAATAATAATTTATACCGAATGATGATCCTGCGAAAAAAAAATAATATAATAATAATCCAAAAGGGTCAAAGGTTTGCCAAATGGGGCAACTAAGAAAGTGTAGTATAAACTCGTGTAAAGTTGGATGGAAGTGAGATATTGAAGCTAAAATCTAAAGGGAAATAACGGGGATTTAAAGGGAATTTATAGGGAAAAAATGGGAAATTAATCGACTCCAAAAATCGAATCCTTTACTACTTGACAAAATGTGGGGGGGGGGGGGGGGGGGGGTAGGGTTAAAACTGGATAAACCACATCGTTAAACGTCAAGTCAGTTTTTGCTCCTAACCCTAACCCAGATGTCGCTCTAAAGGAAAGGTAGAGAAGGACATAGTGTTAGAGAGAGGAGACCAGATAAAACTGAAACATAAATGAAAGGTGACACCCATTTGCTAGCAGAATTCCTGTTGGCCCATCAAGAGAAGAGATATTATAGCAGAACTATAAAGTGCGTGCTAAAGCCAGCCATGTTACTTGTATAAATTTTAGAGTGGGGGTCAAAGGAGCTCATCAGGAAAGGAGCACACTTTGTTATTATAACTCAAACCCTAACCCTTACCCTAGCCCTAACACTTACCCTAACCCATATATTTACTTGTTATGATTTCACTAGGACATGTTAATATAAAATATTTTGTGCTAAGACAATATGTTAAATTCATCCTGAGCAATCATGACGAGTTTCGCTCCTATTTCTGTGCTCCTTTGACAGGTTCCCAAATTTTATAGAAGCATTTTTTCATTTTTTCGGAGGTGGGGGGGGAATATGATCATTTTGTGAAATTTAAGCCATAATTTTAATAAATTTCAATAAATTTTTGGATTTAGAGGGGGGGGGCAGCTGCCCTTCCCTGTCCCCCCCCCCTCTTGGCTACGCCCATGCTTATAATTAAGAGCTAAAAATTATTTTGACAATAAAATTTAAAAATTTGTAAACGTTAATAGGGACGGAAGTTTTACGCCCCACTTGCGTTCGAACTTGCATTTATTTGAGGTTCGCTCACACTCGCACACAAACCGAGCATTACATAAATGAAGGGGGAAGTTTTCCCCGGGGACGAGACTCGGCAAAAATTAATTGACGTAAGCTCTGTCGGCATTATTATGATGTCGTGTACCGCGCTAAGTTTTATCCATTGCATTGGTGTGGTACAAACGGCTGGGTTTTGTTCGGTCGACCTTTGATTTCAGTCGAATAATTACAAACACACCAAAGAGTCGACCTGTAAGCTTAGTCGAAATTCGAAAAATAGACCAGAATCGACCGTTACGTTAGTCTTGATTTTTGTTAGCAAATCATAGAGTTGCGTGAAAATAATTCTTCGTCAATTTGATATTTTTTTTATAAAAAAAGTCGAGCCGGGCTCGGCTAGGTTAAAAAGTAAAAATTAAAAGGCGAGAGAGGGCTGATCTTTTTACTATTATGAGAAATTAAATTAAAATTTCGTGTGAGGGAGGGGGTATCGCACAATGTAAATGACTAAAGAGTTCGAATTTTAAGTCGTTACTAGGATAAGGTCGACCATAAAACGCAAATCTTAAACTCGCTTTTAATCGTAATTTTTTGCAAAAAAAAATAATTTATAATATTTGAAAACCCTTCGGGCCAATAACGAGCTTGAATGGAGAGAGGGGTATAAAGGATAATACATATTATAGCTCAGATAAGGGATTGATAAAAAACCTATCGGACGAAGCTATTTGTTCCAACGGAGATTGTAGTAGATAACACAAGTATTATAAAGCATTTTTAGTACCCGTTAAAATCAAAAATTTAATAAAAAATTAGATTGGCAAATGGCTTTAACTAATCAATTCTGACCCTATTTAGACTAAATCTCTAAGAAATCTCAAGATAATAAAATTTTTAATAAACCGGTTCGAGTTAAAATAAGGGACATCGAAGGTTACCTAAATTGTCGACATTTAAAAGGAATTAAAGCTAGAGCAGACAAAACTAAGGTAAAAAAAACATATACTTTTAAGCTAGCTAATTACAAAGTAAATACCACCTCAATTAATTACGATCAGACGTAAAAAATTTAAAAAAGTAATGATGCCCATCAAATTTTATAAGCGTTCGTTGCTACGTTTTTAGTAGAGCTGTTAAAAGTTCCTTTTAAAAAGGAACTTGGCAAGTTCCAGTTCCTTTGCCTAAAATGGAACTAATTCCAGTTCCAGTAGTTCCAGTTCCTCATTTTAAAAAGGAACTTATTAGTTCCTTAGTTCCAGGAACTAGTTCCAAGGAACTAATTCCTTTAACAGCTCTAGTTTTTAGCAAATATTTCATTTTTATGTGTGAGAGATTTACAGGCTAGAGATGACTTAAGAAAATTTTGTAAGCCTAAAAAGGAGGTTATAAGAGCCATTCACTAAAGTAACAATTAGCCATTGCCCATCCCAATGCTATTAAGGCTTTAAAGTACATTTTTTAATAATATCACCACTATAGAAATTAATTGCCTAAAAAATTAATATTCTACCGCCGCTAAACGTTTAAAAGGGCGATATAATTGGATTTTGCTTCAGTATAAATATAATAAGGTTTGGGGAAAATAAACAATTAATTTAATTAGAGAACATCCTAGCGTGTCGGCTTCTGACCAAATAACTATTAACGTTGCTATCGATTAAGAGTCAAAAAAATTTAAAAGCATTCCTACGAGCAAATGCAAACACCAAAAACATAATTTCAACAGTTTTGCCTTTTTAAATGCAATGTAGCATATGGTGTGGACATTGTGAAATTGGTTCATCACAGGGTAGATATGTTTTTAAGATTTTTCACTAATTTGACCACACAAAAATAACCGAAAAAGTTTGAGGTTTTTGGTTAAATTATTGATAGAAATTTTTTTAGGAACTAAATGCACCAAAATTTGAAAATATGACAAAATAGTAAAATCCATAAAACGCTCCCAAAAGTGATTTTGGCCCTTAAAACCTCCATAACTTAAAAAATGTAGGCTCAAAATGGCTAAAATTTTCAGAAATTATTCTAATAAATGAGGCCTACACCCTCACCAAAAATTATCCTGATCTGAAATGGTCGGTCAAAAACGTTTTGATTTGTCACGAATTAAAACAATTAATTTTGGGATGGGTGGCATAGCAAAGTTTTGACCTAAGCGTCACAAAAGATAGACCATGGGTATTTTTCCATTTGGAAGGGGGGGGGGGGGCGGGAAGTGAAATATACCCCTGGATTGAGCACTCCCTCCCCTTAAGAAAACTCACATGCATAAAAGCAAAAATCGAATCATATCCCTAAATATATTAAAAACAGCACCTAATTAAGGAACCAATTTACAACTTATGAAAATATCCGTTCAATAGTCAATTGACGTCAACAGTAATTATTGTTAGGGCTTTAAAAATTATCGATCGCAATCATTGGAAAAGAGGGAGGGGCATTCCTATATGTGTAACAGATTTATGGTAAATATTTCAAAAATTTATCATTCTGTCCTTCCTGTTTGCCCCTCCCTCCTTTTTCAAATCCTGGCTACGCCCATGTTTGCCCTAAAATCAATATTGCCCAATACCTCACTAAGCCGAGCGAAGTTGCCTATTCATGGTCTATAATATAATTGATCAACGTAGAAAGTTCCGATGAATGTAGGAAGAATCAACAACGTTTACGTAGGAAATTTAAGAGGCAAAAATTTGCTGAAAAGTAAAGTAAGTGTGAGCTAAGACCTGGGTTTTGTTTGGTCGACGTTGGTTCAACTAACACTAACGGTTCACTTTGACACTGGTCTGTTTTTCAAATGTTGACCAAGCCTTAAAGTTCGGCTAAGAAACCAGACCAAAATTTAGTCTCTTTATGTCAAGTCGACTGACCGCAAAGGTCGACCAAACGAAACCCAGCCGTTTTCGCACCATCGTTCATAGTCTTAATTTAGTGCGAATCAATAAAAAAGGAAGCCACAACAAAAACAAACGCCAGCATACTTTTGTACCGTAATTCTATTAAGAAATCGGCGAGATGGCGGCTTCTTTTTCAGGTTTAATCACATATAAACCCCCGAAATGTTGGTAATAAAAAGGGAAGGGGAAGGGGCTAAATGGTAATTGATTGCCCCGAGTAGGTAGAACACTGCTGGTTACTTACTGCATTCAATTTTCCCAAATTCTATCTAATAATAAGTTCCGCGTGGATCGGCTCTAATCAACAACCATATGGTGCGCGGCGAGAATGCAATATCGAAAGTGGATTAAATTATATTCTAAATAACCAACGAACCAGCCGGCGCGCTAGCCCGCTTTGATGAAATAGTACTTTTTGCGATTTCGATCAAATTTTTACGGTCTACGTATATTTTATACATTAATTCAATCGTACATACCCTAATTTACTCCACGGGTGACCCGAAACCCGATCGGGTCGGGTTCGGGTTAAATTTTAAAATGCTTTCGGGTCGGGTCGAGTTCCGATTAAAAATAAAAAAAAATCGGGTCGGGTCGCTAAGTAAGGAGGGGGGGGGGGGGGGGGCTAGTCGACTAAGCACAAACAGACCATACGTTGAACCATAAAACCCATGGCCTGTTTATGCGACTTAGAAAATTAGACCTAAAAACCGTTGGGCAAGGTCGATCAAACAAAACCCAGCCGTTTTACGACACTACGAATTGCGAATTCGTAAAAAAAAGATTATCGATATTTAAAATCAATGTCGTGAGGTTGATTCCAAATCAAAATGTGTCTCCTAATTTATAGAATAAATAAGGCGGCGGTGGCCAAAAAAATTGTTTGCTTCGGAGTGGGGGTTTCACGATTAAATTAATTAAATAGCGAACGGTTTTCCGATTTTTATTATTTTTTAATTAATTACGTTGCCAAAACGACTCTAGATACAAAATTTTATATTAAAATTCATGGCAAAACTCTCAAATTAAAACGCGGGGGCCTGAGCAATCCGAGCTTACCTACTAGTGTCGTAAAAACGGTTAACCGTTTTTACGACACTAGTACCTACTAAGTACTAATTTTAATGGTCTCGATTCTAGAGGGTAATTGGTTTTAAAAAAAATAGATAGAGCGTAGTTCTCTTTCTTAGAGACAGAATATGTGAGTTTAACATACGTTTAAATTAATTTTTCTGGCAGACTTTAAGACGTAAACTTTTTTGATAAATTGCAATAAATCAAATTTATTAGCCTAGTTGCAATTGTTCCCCTATAAAAAAATCACGTTAAACTACGAATGAAAACAATCATAATACGCATAAATGCATTATACAGTACGAGACAAACTTACAAAATATATAAAAATTGACTAGCGCATAAATTGCATAGCAATTAGTAAAAAAATGTGTATCAATGAAACAATAACGGGCAAGAGATTAGGGTTAAAACTACTGGGGGAAACACACTGCCTTGTAAGCAGTCAGTTTGTGATTAAAGAGGGTTGGAAACTAGAGTTAAAAAATGGCACAGGGGAACCCAGGAGGGGTGAGGGAGGCATTTGCCCGACCCCCCACCTCAAAAAATACTTTTTATTTGATAAAATTAGGGTCAATCATTATTAAACTAGCATTTTGTCCCATTGATTATAATAGACGCCAAGGGACCAAAAGATCCCAATTATGTTTATAACTTGCTTTTTTCGCTGGATTTACTTCTTTTACTTCATACGCCCAATATTTAAACTTTAACCTTTAAAAATCGCATTAATTTCTTTATCACTTGATTGATAGTGTTTAAATTTTTTTTACCAATAACCATAAAATGTTTCTTCCCTAATGCCTTAAAGAGTTTGGGGTATAATAAGACCCCACGAAGTTAAGGTACAAAAAGTCTAATTGCCAAGCATAAATACCGGGATTTAAGTCAGCAAGTGCCGAATCACTCACTCACTCACTGATCAAATGTTTGGTTGCTTAGTTAACAGGATAGCTGGATTCGAATGCACGTATTGCATTACCCGCCCTTATTATACTCAATTCATATAACTTTTATATTGTATATTTAATAAAACTAAATATCGGTTGGAATTTTACTTTTAGTATTTTATTTATTTTTACGCTATGTCACTTTAAACTTTTAGGGGGAAAAAACATTTTTATCCGGAGAAATAGTTACAAAAAGAATTTCACCTTGAAAATTTTATACACCCCCCCCCCCCCATTGAGGAAATCCTAGTTACGCCTTTGCTAAGTTCGTGGAAAAATTATAAAAAATTGTTTTGGCTCTCTCTCCTGCCTGCCTGATAAATTCTCGGAAACTCTTTATGATAATTCAGACTCTTCGGGATGCCAGATTAATTTTTATACGTGGCATGGCGCCATGTGAAGAGATTAACATGGTCGTCGCGTCTTCGTTAATTAAATTAAGTTATCCTACCCTGCTAAGTAGCCAAATTTTGGGAAAGATTAAGAAAATGAAATCGAGATACCAAAAATATGAGAATGTTAAAATTGAATGATAAGATAATAAATTCGCTTCGATGTCGTTCTAAGAAACGTTCAATTTTAATTTCTAAAAATAGTAATGTTATAATACACGTATCAAGCGATTTCTAACTAAAGTAGATTTATATATTAATTTAATACTACTAGGGCAAAAGAAAAATAGAGGCATATTATATTTAGTACATAATATCTTAAAATAAATTAATTTTCTCTTAATTAGGTTTAAAGGTCGAATCGCGTTATTAAGAAACAAACAAATAACACAATTTTTATGATGCTGGCTGGGGGTGTGTCTTCTTTAGGTTGTTGTCGTTTCCCCTGCTAGCACATGCGCGCCTTGGCGCAACCTAGATATTGCCTGCCAAAAAAGTTTTTGCGCTCCCATTTCATTGCAAAATTAGTGAACAAACACTAAACATCATATAATTTGGATGATAATTTTTAAAAAATTACAAATATGCTTATCCATGGGCGTAGGCAGGAGTAGACTTAGAGGGGGGGAGCGTTAATGATTGAATTTTCTTTAATTTTTACCATATTTATATTTAATTTTGAATAATTTTTTGGATTTAAGGGGGGGGGGCGTTCCTCAATGGCACCCCCTGGCTAAGGCCATGTGCTTATCCGATCCAAGAGTTATGCATATAATTTCTAAGTCACTTTAAATTGTAGAGCTCAGAAATAGGCTTTAAATAGTACGACTAAACTGACCTGTTAAAGTTCGGGCCCTATAAACTACAAAAAATTCTAAGTGTTTGCAAAGCTGAGATTTTAATTTCGTTTTATTATAAAAAGTGCGTGATATAGTTGCAATTTTAATGACCAAAACCGAAATTTAAGATTTATTATTATGCTTGGAAACAAAATTGAGGGATGAGTGCAAATGTTTTGGAGACCGTATGCTATTATTTAGCGTGCATTTGTGACAACATGTAAAACCTAGGCAACCGCTCCGAGCCATTTTGGTAGACATTCGCGCATTTTGTGGGGCATGAATAAACATGTTAAATTACATTATATACCAACTAAGTACACCATGCAACGTATTTAGGGAATTAAATTATGCGGAAAACACGTAGGCGATATTAATGAGCCTGTTTTATATTTGCAAGAAATTTATAAACCTACAATTTTGGAATGATTTAAATGATTATCTACAAAATTGCCTTTATTCGCAGATATATGAGATAATATAATATGGAGTACAGATTAGTTTGTGTATATACAAATCGATATATTATTGGACATGTATAAACGTCAAAATTATTTGGTATCAAACCTTGAACGCCTTGGGCTAAAATACAAGTTAAATGAACCTTAGCTTAAAACTTATTAATCAGCATGTTGTTAAAAGTTTGACAATGATTCGCACAAAGCAGCCTTTTTTTCCTCTTATTATTTAAATACAATATAAAGTTGCTTGAGGTCGCCTAATTTTCTACACAAAGATAATGTGAGTTTTAACAAAAAAAATATGAGGTCAATGTATTAGATTATTTATATGCAAAATGAGCTACAAACAATATATATAGGAAGTTAAAAGTGCTGTAATTAATATTAATTTTATTCCATAAATTTTATGTATGTAAAAAATATGCAAATAAATTGCTAATTAAATTATTTTGTGCTATAGATTTATAATAACCATCTTTAAATAAATTTACAAAATAGCTCCCAAAAGTCTAAGATAAGATATTCGTTTTAACAAATTTTTTAAAGAAAAACACATAATAATATTAAACATCATTTCTAAATATTTTATATGAAATAGATTAAAGTGTTATTCAGAGTTTATTATGTATAATATTGATAATCTTGCAAATAAATAGTCAAATATTTCATAGCATTGAAGACAAGCAAAATTTGTGCATGAACTTACTTTGATATTTTGATAAACAGATGATTGCACTATTGTTTGCTAAATCCACTAGGTAAATTAATTAATGCGATACCGTTAATTGCTGTGCAATTTATGGTTTTGAATATCCTTCTAAAAATGCTGCTATGATATATTTGTTTATTTTACAGGCTGATATAAATCCGATTGTATATCATTTAGCGTAATAGGTAGAAATCCTAAATTAACAGAAAATAATAATGAATTGATTTATGTTAGGCAAAATAATGAGTCTTTTAGATAAAGCCATAAATACTATGTGTGCTAATTTTTTATTAAATGCCAAATTTAATGCAATAAAGATGTTGATCAGCTACCCACACCACAAAAATTTACAAAGAAAGTCACAAAAAATTAAGAATCATTAAGCCCCAGAAAAAGAACAAAATCATTGGCCGAACGGAAATTTATTTTCAACCCAGAAAGTTTATTTGCCGAAAAGATGTATATTTGAAGCCATATCTTTTTAAGTGAAGATTAATATTATGTTCCAAAATTTTAGATCTAGCCTCTTTAGTTTACCTTCAACATATGAGTATGCCAAATTAGAGACATGCAACGAACCCCTTAAGGTCAATCACCCCACCCGTTACAAATATACAAACCTTGGGCCGGGTCTGGATCAAAATAATTAATTATAGACACCGCCCGCTAGTTTTTCACAAAGCCCGAGCACGGGACCGTATATATAAACTTTTATTTGCATCTTTTATTATTCGATTGTATTTTTTTAAATAAACAAATCTAAATAATTATAATGTAAATAATTATATTTATTTAAATATAAAATTAGCCTACTCTAAAGTCTATAGATTTTTAGAGGTATGATCGGAGTGGACCACGTCTATAAATAGTTTCCAAATAACATCAATTTAAAATGAGGATTGAGACATTGGGAATGAGTATCAAGAAAAATATAGTTTTATATAGTTTCTAACTGACCCGGCAAACGCTGTTTTGTTATGTACATTATTTCTAATAAATACTATAAGTGTATGGTGATGTGGTTGTGATAGAAATAATAATGGACCGTTGTGGCAATGATGGCTTAAAAAATGATGATCTAATTATTTATTTATTTTATCCTTTATCCTATATTGATAACAAACATATTAATTACATTTTATGATAGCTAATAGGTATGTATAGGTCAAATTCTGGCAATTAAAAAATAATTCAACATCAATCCTAAAGCGCGATGGAGTATACAATACATTTGGTTAGCCCGTCTTTAGCAACACCTGGATGGTTTGACCACGCGAGAACATGTCTCGCATAGCTGTCCGTGGGAAAAGCATGGTGTGTCCAAATCTAAACCACAAATAGACATCGTTTCACCTTGCCTTTTATTGATTGTCATTGCAAATGCTAATCTAATTGGAAATTTAATGCATTTGCATTCAATCGGCATATCTGTGGGAATAATAAGGATTCGTAGCAATACATCTTCACCTCGGAACTTGCCATGCAAAATGCTGACTTCGATAACGTTTTTTATAAATTTTTTAATGACTAATCTGGTGCCATTGCACAGCCGTGGTGGGTTCAATTTACGAAGCAAAATTACCGGAGATCTAATCTTTAATTGTAAATGGTGCGCTGGCATGCCTGGAAATCAAATAAATTCAAAAACTAAATTAAATAATTTACAGCTTCGCTAGCATCGCAAAATGCAGCGACAGATTTGTATGACACCAAGTCACCTGGTAATAACTGTTGTATCTTGGAATTTAAACCATTGACTTTCACATTTTTTGCTGACAATATTTCTCTTTCTGACAGCCAAGCAAGATTTTTGTATTATGCGTATAGATCTGGAACTATGTGGTCGAGTATTTTGCGAATCGACGATTGTTCCGACCGTAATTATATGCATCCATATTTTAATGTAAATCAACTTTTTCATCAACAACATCTAACAGTTGTTTCAAGGATGTTTCAGGGGATGAATCTTTAAGCATATGAACACGCATGTTTACTTTTAGTTTTACTTTCTCAACATTATGCCACAGTGGCGATGATTTTAAGCAAGCGTTGATTTCATCAGCATCCGTTAAACGTGGAGAAGGGAAGTGTTTGTCTAATATCACCTGAAAGAAGTTACAGAGTGCCGCCAAATAGTTTGATGTTGTTTTTTATATCCTTTAATGTCCTGTTCAATGCCTCAAACGAATGTTTGTGTGCCATAGTACGTTCATCCCAGAACATAACTTTACACAGTTTGAGTACTGTAACCATGGATGCATCCGTGCCTTGCTTGCGGGACGTCCATTTTTTCGATTGGGTCCACTAAAATAGCTTGGTACTTTTGAAAAGAGTATTCGTGCGAAAGCACAAATCGGCACGATTACACAATTCAAAAAAATCGATGAGTGTAGTTGTTGGTTTATTTATAGCACGATCACGCGCTGTCTCGTTCGTGAAAGATACGCGCTTGCCGTTTTCAAAATGGACACCTAAACGGATAACTGCTGGATCGAGTTCATGAATTGGGAAACCGTAAATAGGCCAAAAAGCTTCATTGGAGCTGATGTAACGGCCAATTTGGTAGTTCGTTATTTCATCATTGTTATTCATTGGGGGAGCATTCACATCGGTAACAATTTTTAATACAGCCATATCAATTCCTTTATTTATATACTTGATCAATCATATTTTATTAAGTGTCAAAATTATAAAGACAAAACTCTGGACCGATTTATAAGTTTAAAAAAAGTTTAGGACCTATTCTAACACCTACATAATATGCACAAAACCTTGGATTGACTGTATATACTCTGTCAAATTGTTTGATATTCATAAACCGGGGCATGCATCGGTGTGCCTTCCTTACGGTGCATTAAGATTTAAAGAATGGTATATATGAAGTGCTATATTTTCGTTATGCCTCCATATGTTCTCTTCTTTATTAGGAAGAAAAAAATAATTGCAGTGATAATTTTGCTAATAAAGTTAAAGTAAAATGGTATTTATGATATATGGCATGAACGCAGCCAGGGAGGAGCAGGGAGCGGCGGCTGCCGCCTAAAACCCTAAAAATTCTTTAAAATTATGGTAAAATTATGTTAATAATATTTTTCCCTTCCTTGCCCCCCTCCAATTTTAATGCTGGCTACGCCCATGATATATGGTATTTTTATAAATAGAATAATTCAGCCCTTTGTATATATGAAGGATTATTACATTGCCGCATTTGACAATACATATGTATGACGTCATGAATTTGCGTATGATTGACATTTTAATAAGTGTCGAAATTAAAAAAACAAAACTACTGGACCGATTTATAACTTAGGGGCTTTAAAAAATAGTTTACGACCTATTCTCAGACCTGCCAAATATGCACATCATAATAGTCGTTCAAGCCGTTTTAGCCGTTTTGGAGGAGTTTGATTACAAACACTGCGACACAAGAATTTAATATTAGACACATTAATATGAAACATCACAAAAACACACCTTTGTTTGTACTTTTTTATACCCAAAAATTCTAAATGATCCTATCACGGGCTCAACGGGCCTTAATTTTTTCTATGCATGACCCATAATTTACGGTACGTCACCGGCCCGTGTTTCTTAAAAGGCTTTAAAAATTTCTGTTGTAAATTTCTTGAGTGGAAAGTTGACTGTCGACTTGCGGGTAATTTCACTTAGAGACCTGCACGGCTTATAAGTAAAATCACATGCAAAAATCTATTTTATTTATATTGAAAAATCAACGAAACTATTTAATTAAAAAGATTATATTAAGGCTAAATAAATTTATACGGCTTATAGTGAGTTTGTCCAAATTTATTTACACCAAAATGGAACGGGTATACTGACAAAAAAATTGTTAATTTTACCATTGAAAAAACTAATAATATACCATTATTTGATTTAAGGTTTTGTTTGGGCCTTTTAAAATTTAGCTAGGTTTTATTTGTTCGCCTTTTTCATTGCTTGTTAATAGATAACAAAGCGAAAATTTAATATAAATAGGTCACTTAGCTCAATTAAGAGATTTACTTATTTCTAAACTAATAAAAATAATTAATATTAAATACATTAATTAATTGCTAGGAGGGGCCAAAGGGGCAAGTATTTGCTCTTAGGGGCCTACTACACTCGTAATGTTAACCTTTGTAGTTTGTATATTATTGATCTGCTAGATATATATTCTATTAAGACGATGAATCGTATATGTGGATTGATTCTCTGTTATTTAAATAAGCGTATATGCTGCTAAACACATATATAATACAAGTTGTTTAAAATTTAATATTTTTTATAAAAATAATTACATATTTTGTGAAGTTGAGATAAATAAATTAAAAAATTAAGAATCGTAAATATTGGGAAAACATTCCGCTATAGTAAATGACTTATATTTACAGATATTAATGCCGATTTTCTGTCGGATAAAAAACGATTCGCGATTATCATGGGATAATAATAAGATTTGTTTCCCTATTTTTTTAAAAAGTTGTAAGGCTTGGGGGCTAAAGGTTGTTAGGGTGGTTGTCGCAATGGGACAAAAAATTATGGTAGTATTGTTAATTTCTGAGTATTTTGAAATTTTCAGAGCTTCGGCTGAAGACAAGGGATCTTTGTTGTGATTAGATGGGGCAAATACGTCAGTACATGTTTAGTCCCATGCTAAACTGAGTCCTTTTTCCCAAGCGCCTAAAGTTTGGCCATCAGGTCGTTTGTTGTCTTAACAGTGGCCTGTGGGTTCGAGAATAGAGGGAAACCAGCTTTGGTGAAATAGTTATGTATAAGTTTGTTATCCGCGGTATGAAGATACCGGACTTTGTTGCGGTTACAGTGTAGGTCATGATGGCCATTCGATTTTACGAAATTATTGAAAAGTGAACAAGTGTGTTCGACAACTATATTGCATCCTAATCTTAGGCCTATTGCGAAGCGGAATATGTTGTTGAAAAAGAGTAGATCGAGGTTACGGCTAGGGAAAGTTTCGAGCCATTCATGACCTGAGCGTCAGGTTAAGCTCCTAAGCGCTGGAAGTTCCTCTGCCGCGCCATTAATAAGAGAATTTAAGAGGCACTCGGACAGGGGGCCAATCCAACACTTTTGAGAGTTTACTTCAGAGAATTGAGTGACATTAAAATATTCCTTCCATTGTTGGTAGGTGACGTCGAGTAAGTTGTCATATGGTTGAAGAGCAAAGCTTACAAATCCATCGTAAGACCGGTGGTACTCTATGGAAGTGAAACATGGGCGTTAAACACTACGGAATGAAAGCTATTACAAGCCATAGAGATGAGGATGATACGCTAAAGCTTGGGGTATACTAAGTTCGCTCATATGACGAATGACCGGCTCATGAAAAAAATGGGTACTCAACCTAGGGCGGACATGATTAACAAAAATCGGCTAAGGTGGTAAGGGCATATACTAACAAGGGATACGAATGACGTAAATTTAAGTACTAAACATGGAGGTACCGGGCAAAAGAGGAAGAGGACGACCCCGAGTCACTTGGAAAGGGCAAGTCGATAAGTAATAAAAACAAAAGAGATTAGTCAAGATATGGCGCTCATCCAGTCAAGATAATCATAACAAACCCCACGACTATGGGACCATATAACTGATAAAGAAGAAGAGTCGAAACTAGCATAAAATATTTAGCATTTTGTACTGTTCTCACTTAACATTTATATAAAACCCTTTTTAATATAGGTTTGTGTTGAATGGCCTAAAGTTTTTGTTTTTATTTTTGTATAACAAAAATTGTGATTTATTTAAATTTTAAAAGATTTTATTATTTTGTTTGTGCTACCAGACATTAAAATAACACGTTTTATAATTTATTTATATTAACATACATTAACTTGAAAACACGTAATTCATATTTGTTAAATGTGGAAATGTATTTAGGTATTGCTTGCTTGCCACAATGAATCGAAAAATTGGATTTTAACGCCTGGCTTATGGTCTGAATTGTGTGTAGCAAACTTTTCCCATACAGCTAAAAAAAAGTCGCCAAACTTAGTTGGATATTCAATACTATCTTTCACCAAATCAAACTTTTTTATGTCATTGTACCCTATAACCTTTATTTAGTATAAATTAAAAACGGGTTTAAAGCCTACCAATGTGAGGGATGCAAATCTTCTTATATTTAACCTGTTTCTTCATCAACTTTTTTTCCGTATATGTAAGTGTCTTTATGAGTAGCTTTTTAAAGTTACTAGGAAGTTGCTAGGAAAAATAGGGATATAATATTTTCCTTAAAATATACCTCGTATAATTCATACAACATCTCGAACTCGAGACTATGTATCCCCAACATCAATGCATATGCGCAGTTGTAGGATCTGCGGGTTTTTATTAAAATCTAAACCACATTTATATTTTGTTCATGTATTCACCTCAATGACTGCTAAAAAATACATTAGATCCATGAGATTGTTTTCTACTGCTAAATTATACATAAGCCCGCAGGCCCAATTCATTACCTATTAATTCATTTTAATTTATCTTTAATTATAGTTTTACTTTATCAAATTGCTTTAGGTATCTATACAGTGCTGTTTTTTCCATTATGATACCGCCTTCTAAATATTCAATCCATTCCTCTCTTGATATGGCCTTAAACAGCCTTTTATCGTTGGCGTGAAGCATATTCTAAAGGTTATTTTATAAAGTGAATAAAGCATTAAATCGTACAGCAATTTTTTTCGGTCCAAATCTATGAAATGGTACGAATCCTGGAAAAATTTTCCTATTTAATCCAGGTTTTTCATAATCTTGAGGAAGCTCAATGTAAACATCATATTTTTTGTTTAATAAGTTCCCAAATAATTTCCACATTTCTGAATTCTCACAAATATTGAATTTATTTTAAATTTTATAAGGTGTTTTTTTATAAGCAAGTAATTGTTTGTCGAAATGAAAAGTAAGTCTAAAAGAACGTTCTATTATTTAACAATATATTACTTATTCAATTAATAATTTTAAATGAATTTATATCAAAAGCTCGAGATTTTGGGTGGCTCAAGGGCAAAAATTAATAAAAAAGATAGGACTAGGGTCGGGCCTGATTTTAGGCCCAAGACCCGGATTCAACCTTATCCAACATATCATTTTAAATTATGTTCATAAAAATAACCCAACTTTATTTAAATAAAATCTATTTTACGCGTTTCGTTAGTTTATGGATCATACCAGCCTTTCTTACCTGCCTTTTATAATTTTCCTAATCAGATTTTTCTCCATTTTCTAAATACATATTGAGAGTAATTGGAAGTTTAAAAATTTATATTAATCAATAATTCAAAAAGATTGTTATTTTATCTTAAGTTGATTATTACATATAAAAAAAATAGAAGACGCTAAAATTGTAGCAAGCAAATTATATTCTTCATTATTTAATCATCGCTCTAATACCTATTAATAGCAATAAATTTCACCATTTATTTATAGGTTAAAACAGCGGCGGACGGAAGGGGGGGAGGTTTCTAAGTAGAAGCCCCCCTCAGTGACAAAAAATAAATAAATATTTTTTTGACTTATATGTAAAAACTAAAAAATTTTAATAGGAGTCTTGTTGTGTTGCACTAATTTTATTTTTTTTTTGAAATAATAAATTATCTCGCTTTGAAATTTGATTTTAAAATAAAATCGACTAATTCTAACACTATTTATACAAAAATTTGTGTCCCGTGTGCGTGTTTTCTAACACTAAGAAATTTAATTCTAAATTATTTCTCTAAAATACTATCCCCCTTTTAAAATAAAAATCTTATTAATAATGGTAATTTATAATTACATTTTTCTAAGCATTTAATATGCCTATTAAACTTACTTTAGAAATTCCTCTTTTAAAAACGGGTAGTTATCATGCAACAGAAGTTGATAATAATAAAAACAAATTAATTAATACTCATTGTAAATGATAATTTTACACATTTTATCATTATTAAACATACTTTATCATGTTTTTCCTTGAGAAATTAAGTGTGCAAATTTTACAGTAGAGATTGATGAGAAAATACAACTAATAATTAATATTTATTGTGGTTTTAATTTTTGCTAATTTTGGAAGATTATGACATCGGCAACTTTATTAAAACAAAGTATTTGGCATCGGCCGGGTTAAAATTGAAAAATTCCGGTCGGCTTATAAACGGACATAGATGGTCTTTTTATAAAAGCTTTAAAGGCAGGGTTTGGACGAGCTTCGGGCCTACATACATACATACATAAATACATACATACATACATACATACATACATACATACATACATACATACATACATACATACATACATACATACATACATACATACATACATACATACATACATACATACATACATACATACATACATACATACATACATACATACATACATACATACATACATACATACATACATACATACATACATACATACATACATACATACATACATACATACATACATACATACATACATACATACATACATACATACATACATACATACATACATACATACATACATACATACATACATACATACATACATACATACATACATACATACATACATACATACATACATACATACATACATACATACATACATACATACATACATACATACATACATACATACATACATACATACATACATACATACATACATACATACATACATACATACATACATACATACATACATACATACATACATACATACATACATACATACATACATACATACATACATACATACATACATACATACATACATACATACATACATACATACATACATACATACATACATACATACATACATACATACATACATACATACATACATACATACATACATACATACATACATACATACATACATACATACATACATACATACATACATACATACATACATACATACATACATACATACATACATACATACATACATACATACATACATACATACATACATACATACATACATACATACATACATACATACATACATACATACATACATACATACATACATACATACATACATACATACATACATACATACATACATACATACATACATACATACATACATACATACATACATACATACATACATACATACATACATACATACATACATACATACATACATACATACATACATACATACATACATACATACATACATACATACATACATACATACATACATACATACATACATACATACATACATACATACATACATACATACATACATACATACATACATACATACATACATACATACATACATACATACATACATACATACATACATACATACATACATACATACATACATACATACATACATACATACATACATACATACATACATACATACATACATACATACATACATACATACATACATACATACATACATACATACATACATACATACATACATACATACATACATACATACATACATACATACATACATACATACATACATACATACATACATACATACATACATACATACATACATACATACATACATACATACATACATACATACATACATACATACATACATACATACATACATACATACATACATACATACATACATACATACATACATACATACATACATACATACATACATACATACATACATACATACATACACTCTACTTTAAATTTATAGATTATAAAAATGAAAGCACATGGGTAAAAAATAAAAAAAACGATTGAACAAAAGAAACAACAAGAAAAAAATCAGCAACTTAGATAACAAAATGAATCGCCGTTTTATAGGTCTTCAATTTGCGTGACATATGCCATGAAGTCTACAAAAAATGTGGAAGAGCTATAAAATACCTTTCTGGCGATACTGAACCTCGCCAAATAAAATATTTATTATTTTTCTTAAAATAAATACATAGCAATATTCTTCTAAAAGTAAAATAAAACGTGTTAGATTTATCCTTAAGGCATCAAGTCTAAGTGTTTGATAATGATAACTATACACTGAATGAAATAGAGTGTTGACATGAAGAATTTGTCTAATTTGTTGTAAAATACACAAAAATTGTCATTGTTATGTTGCAGCTCTTTAGAAAATAAACCAACAAAGAATTTGTAAAGACGATTAGATAAAAACTAATGACATCCAATTACGACCTTTATTAACGTATGTTATTGATGGAAATCACTTAGCATCTTGCCTATACTCTTAAGTCAGCTTTAAGTCCATTTCAGAGAGTCGATGGTCATAAAATTGTCGTTAGCACCTGCTACATTTGTGATGAAGTTCGCCTAATTGAAGGAGATAATGTTAGATGTACATTGAATGTCCAACTAAAAATTGTAGCTATTAACACACGTCTACAAAAAAAGAAAAATGATTGGGAATTTTACGCTGAACAATCAATAATATGTTTTTAGTTTTTGTTCGCAAATTAAGCACTCACGCTGCGATACAACAAACTAATCGCAACAATAAAACCTTGTCTTTTGTCAAAATGATAGTTCTCGCAGCTTAAAACTTCTTTTCGGAAGTCAGATGAAATAGGATTTAAATTGGCTTACTTTTATATATCTTTTCAAGCTCTTTCACATAGAATAACAAATAATAAATATTTTTACCTCAAAAATTTTCACATTTTTTTCTTTCAACCGTATTCATCCGATGAAATTTGTCGTTTTCAGACACGATTTCCATAATAAAAAGTTAAAATTTATCAGAATCAGAAAACTATTACTTTGAAATCATGATCGCATAGAGCAGTTTTACAAAATTAAGCACTCACGTTGCGATACAACAAACTAATCGCAACAATAAAACCTTGTCTTTTGTCAAAATGATAGTTCTCGCAGCTTAAAACTTCTTTTCGGAAGTCAATCGAGGATAATAGGATTCTCAAATTGGCTTATATTTTTTCAAGCTCTTTCACATAGAATATCAAAAAATAAATATTTATACCTCAAAATTTTTCACATTTTTTTCTTTCAACCGTATTCATCCGATGAAAGTTGACGTTTTCAGACATGATTTCCATGATAAAAAGTTAAAATTTATCAGAATCAGAAAACTATTACTTTGAAATCATGATCGCATAGAGCAATTTTCAAAAATTAAGCACTCACGTTGCAACACAACAAACTAATCGCAACAATAAAACCTTGTCTTTTGTCAAAATGATAGTTCTCGCAGCTTAAAACTTCTTTTCGGAAGTCAATCGAGGATAATAGGATTCTCAAATTGGCTTATATTTTTTCAAGCTCTTTCACATAGAATAACAAAAAATAAATATATTTACCTCAAAATTTTCCATTTTTTTCTTTCAACCGTATTCATCCGATGAAAGTTGGCGTTTTCAGACATGATTTCCATGATAAAAAGTTAAAATTTATCAGAATCAGAAAACTATTACTTTGAAATCATGATCGCATAGAGCAATTTTCAAAAATTAAGCACTCACGTTGCAACACAACAAACTAATCGCAACAATAAAACCTTGTCTTTTGTCAAATGATAGTTCTCGCAGCTTAAAACTTCTTTTCGGAAGTCAATCGAGGATAATAGGACTCAAATTGGCTTATATTTTTTCAAGCTCTTTCACATAGAATAACAAAAAATAAATATTTTTACCTCAAAATTTTTCACATTTTTTTCTTTCAACCGTATTCATCCGATGAAAGTTGGCGTTTTCAGACATGATTTCCATGATAAAAAGTTAAAATTTATCAGAATCAGAAAACTATTACTTTGTCATGATCGCATAGAGCAGTTTTCAAAAATTAGCACTCACGTTGCGATACAACAAGCTAATCGTTACAATAAAACCTTGTCTTTTGTCAAAATGATAGTTCTCGCAGCTTAAAACTTCTTTTCGGAAGTCAATCGAGGATAATAGGATTCTCAAATTGGCTTACTTTTATATATTTTTTCAAGCTCTTTCACATAGAATAACAAAAAATAAATATTAATTTTTCACATTTTTTCTTTCAACCATATTCATCCGATGAAAATTGTCGTTTTCAGACACAATTTCCATGATAAAGAGTTAAAATTTATCAGAATCAGAAAACTATTACTTTGAAATCATGATCGCATAGAGCAGTTTTCAAAAATTAGCACTCACGTTGCGATACAACAAGCTAATCGTTACAATAAAACCTTGTCTTTTGTCAAAATGATAGTTCTCACAGCTTAAAACTTCTTTTCGGAAGTCAATCGAGGATAATAGGATTCTCACATTGGCTTACTTTTATATATTTTTTCAAGCTCTTTCACATAGAATAACAAAAAATAAATATTTTTACCCCAAAATTTTTCACATTTTTTTCTTTCAACCGTATTTATCCGACGAAAGTTGTCGTTTTCAGACACGATTTTGCCACCATCTGCGCTAGCAAGCGGCATTTTACAGAGAGGGAAGGGGGCATGCATGTTAACCAACCACAACACCACGACATTATAAATGTATTTTTAATAACTTATATGTAATCCTATATTTACCACTTATTGATCTTCACTTCTTTAGTTTTATTCGGTTTAATCTGAACCCCCCCGCATTAAAATTCCTCCCACTTTGTATGGGAATAAATAGTATGTTAATTAATACATACTACACACGCGATGTTTACTAGCACATCACTCTGTCCCTTCACTTACTCTCTTTACATATCTTCCACTCCAGCCCTCTTCTTGTGTACTTGACTAGATATGGGGATGGGAGTGAAAGCGAACGAGAAAGTGAAGAATTTAAGTGAAGGAGTGAGTGATGTGTCAGAACATCGCATATGCGCTATAATTTAGTGTACTCTGTTCCCAGACATAGTGGGAGAAATATTAAACGCGGATAAAACTAAGAGGTGATACAAAATTATAATCCTCTAGATTAATAAATGGTTAATAGGATTGTATAAATATAAAAATAAAATTAGAATGGCGTGAGAATATAGCCTAAGAAATGTTAAAAGACCATTTTGCACTTTTAACCTCATTTATCATAAAATATGTTATCAGAATTTGCCAGATCACGGGATGTAGTCGTAAGGTGAAAGGTTTTAGACCTGTGGCAATTATATTATAAGTTAGCTAATAAGCCAATCTGCTTAAGATAACAGATTTATACTTTTAATTGATTCTAAAGTGAATAAAATCCGATTCCGCTGTTATCGTCGCTCTTAATGAAGGCTTAGAAATTTGATGTTTATCGCATTATGTTTCTTTTTATATTTAAAAATTATAATTTTTCATTTAAATTAAAAAAACACTAGAATTAATTTTAAAGTAGGTGGATTTATAATTCGTAAGAAATATATATCTTGCAAAAATATATTTTTTTCCTGTTTTGCCTATCTCGAGGCCTGGACACAAATTATCAACCGATTTTCATATACCTTTTTCACAAAAATGTTCTTGTCCATAGTGTTTATCATAGGGAAAAAATTATAGCAACACAGTTGATAAATTTTCCGCAATAAGGTTTTTTACAAAAAAAACTCGTATAAATTTTCAAAATGACGGGGGTTAAGGCGTACTTCAAAAGGGGCTATCGCGTCCTCTCTCATATAAAGTTCTAAAATTATAAACTATTTAATTGCCTGTGCTTAAATTCCCAAAATATTAAATGTTTATAATCTTTTGCAACTTATAAAGTTTAATATTATTATTTAAATGTGTTTTATCTAAATATTGAAGTTATTTAAGAAACTAAATGCATGGCTTGAATTGCAAAATTACTAAGTTTTTACATTCTTTAAAGCTTATAAATTTTCATATAATAATTTTATAATAGGATATATCTATTTTTTAATTAATGACTTAAGTGCATGTGCTTAAATTGTCCAAATATTAAAAAGTTCATAATCTATTAATATAAAGCTTTATATAATAGTAGTGTCTTTTTTAAGATATTTGTGTTATAATCATTGATAGTGTTTCAATCGTCTCGTCTCGGTCTCGAACAAAATCTCGTCTCGTCTCGGAAGCGATTATAAAAATCTCGATCTCGTCTCGACGAGAATTCTCGTTTCATCTCGACTTTAAAAAAAAAATATATACGGAATAAAATTTTCTCCTGTTTTATTAAAAAAGTGTTAAAATCCAAATGGCAAACTATTATATTTTTGAAAAACTTTAATACACAAACTTTTTAAAGATTTAGCGGTACACGACATCTCATTAATATAAACATATGAATTAATTCATAGAGATAACATTTTCTATGGAATGTGCCGACTAAAAAACTATAAATAATTTAAATTAAATTTTAGTGTTCTAGCAAATTATAACAATTGTATCATATACACTGTGTCTACAACTATAAATAGACTTAGAAAACTATAATTTCTAGTTGACCTAGTTGCATAATTGGGCAGATTGAGACCCTTTATTAACCCTGGGTAAAGCTTCAAGACCTTAACATATTATTGAAGGCAAAATTACCTCTCCACACAAACGTTTAAGTCCATTGATATTACCATCATCAATTATAGCCTTAGTGTTTATCGCATGTTTACTATAGCGTTGTAAACCAAAGTGCGAGTGACTTATTATTATTCACAGAATTGATAACTAGTTGCAAATATTAAAACGTTGTATAAACAACAATAAAAGCAGCATTATTATAGGATTAAGGCGCACGTATTTTAATTTATTACAAAAATTATTTTAATCATGATTCCAAATAATTACCTTCCAATTCTATCTAACTTTACCATTATCCAATACAGTATAGGTTCGTGTTATTTTATATTGCACAATTATAGAAATTATAGTAAATTTTAATGTACCTGCCAACCTAGCTTATAATGTTATAAGTAATGCAACAAAACTATGTATTCACATAATATCTTATTAAGGTTCATGGGAGGTATACTATTAGTTGAAGCATAAAAACTTCTGGAAACTCATGATATAAGTTTTAATCTTTTAATGTGTCATTATACTCTATTGTACTTTTGGAATCGTTAGGCGGGTGCTCAAAAATCTCGCGCCACCTTAGCTAAACTTGTATGATTATTAAAATTGATTGACTACCTATTTATAATTACTGCATCATACAGGAAGAGTAATATAGACTATACTTAAAAATTTATTTAATATCCAAGCCATACATATTGATTTACACTTAATATCTTAAATGTAAATCAAGCAAATTAAAATACACAATCATTTACTATAATCTAACGATCGATGAAAAGTCGAGATCTCGCCGAAAAAATTTCGTATCGTCTCGTCTCGACATCAAAATTCTCGTCTAGATCTCGGGTCAGTATTTCAAATTCTCGTCTTGTCTCGGTTTTTCGAGACGAGACGAGATCGAAAATTTTCTCGGTTTTTCGAGACGAGATCGAGAATTTTCTGGGTTTTTCCCCATCACTAATCATTGATTTAATGCTTCATTGATATTAAAGTGCCATATAAAATCATAATTATCAAAAGCAATAAGGATTTACAATTATTGCATATAAAGAAAACATCATGATTGCAACAGGCCATGAGCCCATAGGGAGCATTTCCTGCAACTATACCCTTTGGGCAATAACTTTATTTGATTTTTGAACAGTTGTTAATCCTTTAAATATAAACTTATTAACTAGTGGTAATTACCTGTTTTACCCATGTTATATATATTACAGGGCAAGTATTTATTGGTGGTTAATAGAGTTGAATAATACTTAAAAAAGGCATCAACATTAGCATATTGAAGCTTGCGGCCTTGAAATAGTAGCCTTAGGGTTTCTGAGGAATATGAAAATTGCCTTTGACAAACCCAGTAAACCAAGTGTAATGTTTCAGGCATTAACAAATTATGTTTAATAGTTAACTGATAATCTAAATATCTCACCTATATATCAATTAGTATTACATCCATATAGATTACTTGTTTAGGGCATAGACCTAAATAAAGTTTTGGGCCTTTAATGCGATAATCTGCCATTTTGTTCCTGATCTTTGTCAATAACAACTCTTTTTCTACTCTCTTGTTCAATTTTTTTTTAATGTCTAAATAATCATTTATTATTTTTATAAAGAGAATTACATGTTTTGTGAAGGTGAGATTACTGGGTCAAAAGGGCCGTGATAGCCCCAGCGTAATCATTGCACTAAGTTATTCTTATAGATGATTAAACTAGTCAAAATTATTAATTTACACCTAAATATAATAAAAGAGGCAATACTTATTACTTTAGTACATATTTAATAAAACAAGTAATTTTTAAATAATTTAGAAAATTCAAAAATTTGAAAAAGGTCCTTTTAGCCCAGAAAAATCTTATTTTCTGCATAACTTTTTTGTAACAAAAGTTAACCCAAATATTATTTGTGCCCAATAAGTGCCTTAATAAAGTACATTTAAGATTAAAATTTGAGCAAAATAAGCAAAAATGACAAAATTTATTGAGAGGACGTGTATAGCCTCCGTTAAGGAATACCCCCGGTCTCTTATATTTTGAGTACGGAGAAATCCACAAGCAAAAACTTAGCATTGTGTTTAATGATTCAATATCACAAAGGTAAATTTTGATAATTTAACGGGTTACATTAAAGAAGATATGTTAATTTATATAACACTGTTAAAATTATAACTAATATATCAAATATATGAAATGGATGCCATAAAAAATCTATATAATAAAGAAAGCTAGTGAATGTGATGGCGTCGTTTAGTAGAAAAATGTGCTTTCTCAAAAAAATTCAGATGCTTCTCCTAAAAAGAATTTGAGTATTTGTTAATCGCAAAATATAATTAAAAAGGCTGTAAGTAGAACATAGACCTACTAAGCTCGTCATAATTTTTGCCATTTTGACCTCTTCCTTCCATTCAATCAAGTCTAACATGCTAACTATTAACTTACCCCACCAAAATACTACCTTGATTATCAACAACACATTAGTTCCCTTTTCAGATTCAATAAACTACTTAGGAGTGACCCTTTCTTCAGATACATACTCCCACCAAGATGCCTCTAATAAAATAGCTAAAGCACTAAAGAGATTTTATTCCTGCTATTCGATCTGGAAATCTCACGAACTAGCTCTACCAACCCGCCTCCGTCTATTCAAAACCACCATACTACCGGTATTCCTCTATGGATGCGAAACGTGGTCCCTAAAAGGCCCGACTCTTAAAGCTGCCCAAACCAAACTTAACAAAATGCTAAGAATAATTTGTAAAATATTCTACCCAGTTGTAATTAGCAACCCAAACCTTTGGACCCTTTGTGAAATCCCTCCCATTAAAAACATAATAATATCACGGAAGTGGAACTTCTTAGCCCACCAGACTAGACGCAATGGACTAAACATTTGCTTAAGATCAATACTATGGAGACCGCCCCAACTAAGAAATCTAAAATGTCGAGGATCCTGGATCCACAAAACTTTCTCTGAACTCCGCTCTCTCAACCACGAGTGGAATACTATAATCCCCATAATGCAAAACAGATCCGCTTGGAAAACCTTCTCTGCCTCCAATTTCCCCACAAAGTATCCCCTCCCGGCCGCCTCAACTTCGAATAGTCTCTCAACTCTACTACATCCCAGATAGTATATATATATATATATATATATATATATATATATTTTTTTTTTTTTTTTTTTTTTTTTTTTTTTTTTTTTTTTTTTTTTTTTTTTTTTTTTTTTTTTTTTTGAGCCTGAGTTCTGGGTTTCAAACTAGTTAACCATGGAGAACCTTCTAGGCCTTACACCGAAATCTGAGTGGATAATCGGTAGCCCCTCAACCCAACTGCATCGTAAATAAGCCCCAATCCGACGCCCAAACTAGCTAACCAGGGATGGAGAGCCTCCTCGCGAGTACCACAATCTGATTGGAGAAGCGGTAGCTCCTCAAACCAACCACATCGGAAAAACACTTTCTTTCCACACCATCGATCCGTGAGCCCGAGGCCGACGCTCTAGCGAACAATGGAAAACCTTCAAGTCCTCTTACCGCAATCTCAAGGAAGTGTCGTATCCTTAATATTTAATATTTATATGCTTATATTAGTCTCATGTATGGTCCGCTTTTGCTTATACTTTAGTGCTTCTTACTAACAGTACTGACCTTCGCTTTAGTATACTAACAAATTAACCACTAACCTACTAACAACTGAACACGTAACCTTTGGTTAGCGTGGCCCGAGATGCACCAATGGTGTTAGATGGGACTCAATCTTAGCTTGCCGATTTAGCTAAGCTCTTGTTTGTCATCGGGGCTTATACATACATACATACATACATACCTTCCATTAAGCTTATGGGCGCCAAGAATGAAAAAAGATCCAAAAACATAAGAATTGCCTATAGATGGCTCTAATTAGAGGAAACTTTTAATTTAATTGCGGCACTCCTGAAAGGGGTTGTTATTATCTTATGATTATTATCCAAAAACATATTTTATAATATACTCTTAAAGTCTCAATCTATCATATACGAAATTTAGGTTTATTAATGATCTGTTTAAATTGATAAAGAAAAGGGGAAGAAATGCGTTCCAATATTTCAATATTCTTGGGATCATTATCAAAGGAAAAAAGGTGCTGGTCAAGGGTATAGCGAATATTAAAGAAAAATACAACGTATATTGATGTTATTTTAAAAAAAAAAGTTGGAAAATTATTAATATACAAATGATTTAAAAATTTAAGATGTATGTTTAAATATAGGCCATCTACATATTAACAAATTTGCAAAACATTGCGTTATCGTAGGTGCATGCATGCATATACTAATGTAGCATAGCAGTGTTAGTGTGGGTTATGTGATGAAATATGAGGCTGGGAACTCTTTGGACTTCATTTGAAATTGTGAATCTTTAATAAATACCCTCTGCAAAAAAGTAAGATTTTTAAAATAAAATATAAAATTTATATTTATCACTATAAAAAAAGAATGTTTCAGGTTGACCTAACCCCACGTTTCAGGTTGTGTGTATTATTGACCTGAGGATTTTTTAGATTGATTTGGGAATCAATCTTAGGTTTAGGAGTTGATAAGACTCTAAAGTTTTTTTTACAACTTAAACCAAAACACACTTCAGGTTGGACCTCGGGATAACCTAATCTGGGTTTTGAACATCACTACTATTAACACATAAAAAACAAGGATACAATTGCATGCTACAATATTCACTTTATCAGTACCAGGGAGCTCAGACTTTAAACTCAGAAGTAACTTAAAATTTTTGCGATATTCGACTATTTCCATTTATACTTTTTTTAAATTATATCACATACTTAACAATACGTTTATTAATCGTGTCTTTGTTGTGGCACTTATTGCACAAGCACTCTTTTTTATCAAATAGAAATTAAACTTTAAACTATTCACGATTTTTATTTTATAATTTATTTATAAAAGTTAGTGCGCTAAATTGTATTAGTACACAAATAAAAGTCTTTGTGCATAAAAAGACAAATATTATGTCGACATTCATTGAACTGCGTGTGACCTTCTATTGTACGTCTTCGCTAGATATAACAAAGTTTTGTCTATCTTGATCATAATTACTTGAATCTTCTCTTAGATTTCCGTTAGTGGTTTGTCCTGTTTCGTCTGCAAAATCAACTAAAGTAAGCTCTGACGAAGGCTGTATGACTGTATCGCCTTCGGTTGTGTTTAAGTTTATATTGATCTGGTTGCGTGCATTGTATTCATTACTGCTTGTGAACTCATGATTAGCTTGTATTGATATAAATGTAGTTGGTTTGTCGATACGGGTTTCAGCATTTTGCGAAGATAGGGAATTAAAACGTTCTGTTATACGTTCACTCTTAGTAAGATTCTCGCTATAATATTGATTAAATGCAGCAGTATCAGATTCACTTAAGTTCCGAGCATCTAAAAGGTTATTAGTCTCTAGGAATTTTGATTCAAATATAGATAATACTGGAGTCGACCCTTCATTTAATTTGATCTCTGCCGATATAACGAATGACTTGTTTGAATTGGATGAAATTATAATTGGGTCGACTGAAACATTCGTCGTTTGATTTAATTCAGGAATTGATTCGTCAGCGAACGATACCTTAATAGATTTAGTCGGTTTTGGAATAGAAGATTGATTAATATCAAGTCTATTTGTTTTCTTGCCAACCGAAATGTCGATTCTAGCTTGCAAATTCATTCGGGATATAGAATCATTCAATGTCGACGTAATATTTAACAATGTTTCTGGGTTTATAGATGGGCGACTAAAATTATTGTTTTTGATAGTTTTATTTTCATAGAATGATGTCACACTATGATCCTCTATGAAATCCGTATCATTTCTTGAGTTAATAGTGGAATTAATGTTACTAACTATAGCGTGTTGATTGGTAGTGATTAAAGTACCATTTATTGAATGGTTACTAAGTTTATTAGATAAGTATAAATTTAGGGATTTATTAAAATGCAGATTTTGATCTAGTGGTATTTTCGAATCTGTAAGAACGTCAGTGTCATTTATCACATTTCCATGATTTATCATGTGATTTGGAAAGGATTCATTGTTAACTTCAAATTCATCATCGGTTTTTAAAAGCATTGATGTTGTCTCATTAACATCAATTTTAGTTAAATTGTGCAACTCATCTGCTAAGTTTTGATTATTAGAATTGGTATTTAGATTGTCAGTATCCCATTCAGGTCCATCATATAAATCATCGTGATCATTGAGTTTCCACTCAGCTGGCGGATCAACGTCAAAATAATGCGTCTCATGTCCATTTTCATCATTATACTTTACTCTTAACGTTTTATTCGAAAACAAATGTATGATCCCAAAACCCCCTCTTTTATCTTCGAAGTATTTTAGTTTATTGTAAAGATCAGGGTCATCTTGGGAAATCCCACTATGCAGTCTGGATCCAGAGCCAAACAAGGCATAATTCAAGCCATTTAACCATTCGTCTTTAAGGTGCTAAATAACATAAGCATATATCATGAATCTATATTTGTCGTGTATCTAAAAATTTGATAAAATAATTTTACAAATATATCTGCCTTTTCAAGAAAGTTAAGTAATAATTATCTGTTTGTGAAAATTTTGTTATATATTCTAATATAGTAAGATTTTAATTAATATATTATCTTCTTATGATTATTATCAGAAACCCGCAATTTATTAACTAATTTCTAATAAAATAATTATTACCACCATAATTATGAGGGTTATTCCTTAACCACCATAAGAATGGGTTAAATCTAATTTGAGCCTTATATATACCTATCTCGCTTATAATGTGACTAGAAAATTAACTATGTACATGAGCTTTAATAAGAGCTAAAACGTTATAAGTCTGTTATCATTTTCGAGTCACAAGCTAAAAAAAGCTAGGGATATCTATAGTCAAATAGTCTCTAATTAAAATTGCCTATAGATGGCGCTAATTAGAGTACTTTTTATTTAATTGTGGCACTCCTGGGGTTATTATTATCTCCTTCTGATTATTATCAAAATCCCGCAATTATTACCTAATTTCTAATAAAATATTACTTGCATACAATGATCGTGCCCGCTAAGATACAACGAAACCCTATATTTGTATAAAAGCGGTTCCAATTTTTCCACCAAACAATCTGTAGAGCCATGAATGGAGACGGAGTAAACAGGATGATGACCTGAAACAATTATGTGGTCGGCTTTTTCACTAAATATGAAAATAAAGGGATAGTTGACAATATTTGGTAAGTTGCTTTGCTGGGGTTATATTAAGGATATAAGGCATAAATATAAATATAATGTAAACAAAACGTTTAAAATCTAAAGATTTTGTAGATAAAAACTTACAAACTTTCGTTAAAATTAACTTTTACTTGGCTTCTGCAAGAGCCATTTTGATCCAATTCCATTGTTCGTTAGCATATTTTTTCCTCAAAAATCCAGTCTTTTTTTTAGAGCGTTTTAACTTGCAGAGGACTTGTGTGTCAATGAATATAAAAGATAAGGTTATATTTTCACCAGTTATAGGATTTGGGATATCGATGTAGTGATCATAATAGATGTACGGAAAATTCCTGTTAAAAAATTGCGGTATTAATTAGTTTTATCAGTTAAAAATAATTGTTTCTAATATAGTTTTGGTAAAATTCTGGTGAAACATTTAGTAAAAATAAATGGATTTTTATAAAATATGTGATAGTTAAAACTTCTAAGACTAATGCAAAAGTAAAAATTGATAAAAAAAAATTAACTTAATATATAATATTTTTTTTAGATTAAAAGATGTTTTATCCATCTCGTATTTTATAATGTATGGAAATAAATAAAATAGTATTTCAAGGTAATTAATGTACATGTTTGTAGATATGACTGTCTTGTAGTCGGGGCCAGCATATCAAATTGCAATATTACGTGGTTTTTTAGGGGAGGCGTATGGGAAGGCTAATATTATTTTGCACCATTTTATATATCCTAGCTATTTTGTCAACAAAAACTAATTCACTATTTACAATAAATATAAGTCGTTTGTAAACACACAGGGACATGGTTTATAATAATAAGGCCAGGAAAAACTTTATATGGGTCGGGTAAGGGCCAATATGGATTATAATTGATTTTAAAATGTGTTTTACCATCTTGCCATTGTATCCTTGTATTGAATTTGGGCTCTGACACTCTGTCGATGATCGTGGTTGCCAGCAATTACAAACCAGGGTATTTCCATAAGGTGTGCGCCATTGTACAAATCATCCCACGAGGTCTAAAAGTAACAAAAGTACTATAAACTCGGATATAATCACTCGACAAAAAATCAACTGACAAAAGTCTATAAATGTCTATGAAATGTCTATGATTATTTAACGAAAATGCTCCTCGAGAGGGATTTACAGAGACGAAAACTGTATTATAACAAGAAATTACGACCACATTTCCCATACAAGTAATGTTTATAATTATTATATCTTATCTTCATAATAGTATCCAAACTATGGATCTATTGATAATGCTCAGGTTTCTCAACCTATACAAACCAAAAATTGGTCAGATCAAGATTGGTCAGGAGGGTTAGGGTTTTAGGTCGGGGTTTTAGGTTAGGGTTAGGGTTAAATGCACACATTTCAATCGACAAATGCATTTTCGTAGACATTTATCTGTATTTTGCTTTTTTGTCAAATGCAACTGAATCCTATAAACTAAGAATGACATTGCATCGTGTTGCATAAACTTTTGTATTTAAATGGCCTAACCCCACATTATTCAAATTCCACTAAATATACTTGAAATAAGTTGTTCGTGTCTAGTCCAATCTATTAGACAGCCAAGTTATGTTTTGTAAAACACTGAAAAATTTTTTAGCGAATCCTTTATCTATAGCATTAGACAAATCATCTACAACTTTTTAAAATAAATATTTTGAAATCAAATAAAATCACATCTAAGGATCCCCTCCAGACAATGCGCTCCTAAATTGACAGTTATTTCTCTCACCTATTATTTATATAAACTAGAATTTGAAAGTTTCCATTTATACGACAGACCATTCTAAGTTTATGAAACTAGGTTAATTATTATGTCAAGTTCAACAGGTTTATGTTATCTTAAAAAACTTGATATGAAGTTATTAGATTATCTAATTTTGATATTTATTTTTTGTTGGCAAATACATGCTAATGAGCCTTTTAGTTCATTCGGCCCACCCGTGCGAAAATTTTAAACGTACTGGCCCTGGCTGCTGATTTTTGCCAAAACCCAAGCACGATCCGAGCTTGATTCTAAAATAGAATTATTTTATACTTTACAGCTATTTATATTCAATGAAATTTAAAACATCAAAGATTCCCGGTCTCAAACAAGTTTTTTTTCAATCAACATGCGATCTGCGGCTAGAGGCCTGCACGGATCACCCGAAACCAGGGTTAAAAATTTTCGGGTCGGGTCGGTTCGGGTTCGGGTTTAAAATTTTAGAATGCTTTCGGGTCGGGTCGGGTTGGATTTATAGAGTCGGGTCAAAAGATATGAATCTTACATAATGCAATTATCTATAATTTTTGTAAAACAATATCGAATTGGATAACTAATTATAATCATTTATTCATATAATCAATTTCCTTTTCTATTTTTTTAATTTGTTTAATTTGGAGGCAAATTTAAATTTAAAGCTGAATCACGAAAGGTAAAATATTAACAAATGGTATTTATTATTGTTTATAGTCTATAGAGTAAATTATAAATTTAACTACATAAAGATATAATTAAATATTCAATTTAAAGTTGAATCACGAAAGGTAAAATAAATGATTATTTATCATTGTATATAGTCTATAGAGTATTATAAATTAACTACATAAAGATATCTAAATATTCATGAATCAACAAAAAGTAAGTTTTATTTGTTATTACGTAGATCTAAAATTTTATACTTATTTTATTAACGCTTTCGGGTCGGTCGGGTTCGGGTTAAAAATTTTAAAACGCTTTAGGGTCGGGTCGGGTTCGGGTTAAAAATTTAAAAACGCTTTCGGGTCGGGTCGGGTTCGGGTTGAAAAAAAGTGGCTTTGCAGGCCTCTACATGCGGCCGAGCATTTAATCTCTAACACCTATAGTGGTTATATTGCTAACTTGCTTCAACTCCAAAAGCACGCACACTGAGCTGTTTAAACACAGTAATCCAACCGATTTACCATCATAAATTAAATATTATTTGCCTAAAAACATATGTCACATGATTTACAAAAAAATTATAATGGATATACTGATTTAAATTTGGTGGTAGGAAATAAATGTGTGATTATATAAACGCATCTAATAATATATTGATAACTACAATAAATAGAATTTTAAATACCGTGTAGGTTTGTCAATGAGGTTTATATTAATTATTGTTAAGTCTAAATAAGGAGAGGGGCATAAATAACATCCTGGACTGGCCGCCAGATGCCCGACTCGGTCCGGGTAAAATATGATTTAAACAGATTTAACTCGATATTAAATCATCATCTTTTCACAACCTACATAACATAGCTCCCAAACTTCCGCCTTTTTCCCCTGTCTATTATATTATTTTCACCTAAATTAAAGATCATGTTCTAATGCTAAATATATTCATAGTAGCTATTAGACTTTTAAAAATAAATAGGTAAATATTTTACAAAGTACTTTATTTTAATCTGTTAAATATAATATCTATCTATAAATTAATAAATGTAACTCCGTTTTCTTTGTCCTCTAATAACTCCTAAAGTTCTCGACCGATTGCTACCAAATTTGGCCAGATCATTGCCTAAGCCCTAGATGGTTAATATATACTTTTTATCGACCTCCGACAGCTGTAACTCTGTTTTTGGTGGTGTTTAATGCCATCTAGTTGACGAGAGATACCACGTTTTTACACATATTTAGCGTTATGGTGCTACTTATTGCTTTAAATTCTTTTCCACGATTGCTTTGTCATTGCTGTCTCAATTTTTTGCCCAACTACGCCCGTTTTTTTGCAATATATAAGCCTGTGACTAATAAATATTCCGAATACCCTAGAACATCCCCATTTTCTTAAATAAGAATAACGCGCGCTTTTCGATATATTCTCACGTTTCGTTCTTTTTTCGTATTTTTAAGAAGTTCTGTTATTAATATTACAACTAAACAAACATTCTCAGCATTTCCCTTTGAAAGCACGGAAAGTAATATTTGCATACTTGGTATATCTTCTTTAGGTCCTACATGCGTCGCAAGAGATTAATAATAGGGCGTTGTACACGAGCTGCAAATCGAATGCGCTAAGTAGGTATACGGTACTTTCAGACTTGAAGATTGCCCTCATTAAGTCTGCTTCAGCCATTTACGCGCGTGCAGCAATTTAGCTCATTCAGCCGCTTGCATTTTTATACGCCGCTTCTCTATTTGAAAGTTATTTGTTCGTTATGTGCGTTCTTATTGGCTGTATGACCCTTGGGTGTCCTTATTGCAATGCTCTAAAATGTGCCGGTGAAACGAACGAAATGTGTTGCGCTTCTGCAAAAGGTAAACTGCCTCAATTTGGAAAACAGCATGAGCTATTAAAAACTTTGCTTGTGGTATATATTTATACTGCCGATTCTAAACATTTACTATTTAACATAAGAAAATACAACTCCCGCTACCAAATGACGTCGTTTGGCGTAGATATTTTAACAATATAATTCATGCTAATCTGTGAGTAAAAGGCCAAATTTACCACAAAATGGCTTCCTCCTTCCATTACCAGAGAAGCGACATAAGTTCTTATTAATGCACTTTATCGGGGAAAATGAGAATGAATTAGACGCACGCCTTGGAATCTCATTGGTGTAATAAGATACATCGTTTTATAACTTCAGCTGCTTCTTCACGCTAAAAACAATGTTTGCTCAAAACGTCACTCGACATCATGCTATCAGATACCCACAAGATTGTTATTCATGCTGGCAAAACCCCCGGGACAACATGTGAGAAGATTTAATATTTCAATTATATACGAAGTCGCAATTGTAATAGTTGGGGATTAATTATAGGTGAAACGATGCTTAGACACAAGTTGTGGACACTTATCAATGCTATGGCCCACTTCGATATCCTATTATATTTCGGATGGATATCCTTTGTACAGAAGAAGACCTACAGAAGATGGTGGGAGCGTGGTAACCATTCAACTTCGGAACTTAATCGTCGAAGTTGTAACCGCTGGGCTGTTCCATATTGTCTTGTGCTATCAAAATTATGCAAAGTACACATCATAGTTAAATATTGTAACTTGATTAAATCTATCCATACAATTATACGTTAACAAAGGTAATGGTAGACAGTTTTTACCGTTCAACCAGATAGAACTGCGAATATAGCGAGCCTTCATACCAATGAAATCGCTTAGTATCAGGCAGATATATAAGCAAATGAAGCTAAATGGCGTATTTTATCCTTTCCTATACATGAACGCAGTTCTGCTATTATTCACGTAATTGTACAGCTAAAAAATGAGCAACGCGTTTATTTCACAAATGCAAATGTTAACAAAACGGCCTTTAATCTAGTGTTTCAATCTCGTTTCGGTCTCGAAATCAAATATGAAAATCTCCATCTCGTCTCGGTCTAGAAAAATCGGTGTCGTCTCGACGAGAATTCTCGTTTCGTCTCGACTTTTTTAAAAAATGTCTACGGTTAAAATCTATCCTATTTTTTTTAAAATTATTAAATAAGTGTAAAAATCCAAATGGCAAACTTTTATATATTTTGAAACATTTTAATACACAAATATTTTAAAGATATAGCCGGACACTACATCTCATTGACAATATAAAGATATGAATTAATTCATAAAGTTAACATTTTCTATGAAAAATGTAGAATAAAAAATAATTAAATAAAAGTATTAATAAAAAATTTAATATAAATGTCACTCGATTTAAACTTGCAACAATATTTTTTGTTTATTTAAATTGTTGGTCCCATAAAAATTAGCAAAAAAATCGACAAATTCCTGACAAAAACCACCAAAATTTAAAAAAATTATAATCTTTAAAAAAATGACAGTTTGTTTATTCACAATTTCACGCAATAATTTTTAAATTTCGGCCACGTTTTTTTATCAAAAAATTTGGCAAAAAAATCGACAAATTTCATTTAAAAACCACTGAATTATAAAAAGGGGCAAAGTCAAATGCAGGAGTGGCGAAAACACACATGGTAAGGGAGGGAGTATGAGTAAGTTGCATGCTAAGGAAGGAGAGGGAAAGGGCGTTCTCTTTCAAACGCTTAGATTGATCACCCTTTTTTGTCCTACTAGTGTGCCGGATGGGATTCAAGATGTTCAAACATAAAGAACAACGCTTTAAATTTTAGGTATAGAAAATTAAATTTTATTGTTCTAGCAAATTATAACATTTGTATCAAACCCACTGTGTCTGTCAACTATAAATAGACTAGAAAATTATAAGTTCGCCTATAGTTGACTTAGTTGCATAATTGAGCAAATTGAGACCTTTTATTAAACCTGGCTAAAGCTTCAAAGTAGACTTTAACATATTTAAGGCATAACATTATCAATTATAGCCCATAGTGTTTATTGCATGTTTACCATAGCGTTATAAACCATAAAGTGCGATAGGTTCGTGTTTTTATTCAATATTGTACAATTATAGATATTATTGTAAATTTGAATGCACCTGCCAACCCAGTTTATAATGTGAAAAGTAATGAATATAACAAAACTATGTGTTCACATAATGTCTTACTAAGGTTCAAATATTTGGGATATTAGTTGAAGCATAAAAACATTTAAAAAACTCATGTTTGAAGATTTAATCTATTACGGTTTCATTAAATACTCTATTGTACTTAAAATCGTTAGACGGGTGCTCCAAATTTCCGAGCCACCTTAGCCTAACTTGTATATTTATTCAAACTGATTAACTACCAATTTATAATTACCGCATCATGCAAGAGGAGCAACTGCGAAATTTAAATATGCTTTAATTCCATCAGAACTCATGGTAAACCTACAATTTTGTATATTTAATAATACTATGGATACTATTATGTGATAAATGTATTCTAAATTCACACCCTAAGGGTCACCCATACTTAGGTAAACGATTGCCAAATTTTAAATTTTTTACAAAAATATATACTATTTGCTACACTTAGGAATTTCTTTAATATCAAATATATTCCATACATATTGATCTATATTTAATACATTAAATGTAAATCATGCAAATTAAAATACACAATAATTTACAAAAATCTAACAATCAATAAAAAGTTGAGAACGCGCCGAAAAAATCTAGTATCGTCTCGTCTCGATATCAAAATTCTCGTCTTAATCTCGATTCCATATTTCAAATTCTCGTCTCGTCTCGGTTTTTGGAAACGAGACAATACCGAGATTTTTCTCGATTTTTTCGCATCACTTCTTAAATCCCCTAGATAGCGTTAACAACGTTCTTTAAGCTATGTCAGCATGATGTTTCTGCGCATACGCTGCTATATTGGCAAGTGCTTACGTATAACACATGGAATTCGCACAAGATCCTGTCGCAAACACGGAAAGCGAGTCGCCGGACGACCTGACATATTCAAAGATAATACTATAGGACGACTATACATTACACTTTTTCACAATCATGAATGTTTCTTTCTAAGCATGCTTTAAGTAAACGTCCGCAGTCCAACGTGTCCAGCAGTCAAAAAAGATCACGTTGCATATTCCACTTTCCGCATGCCAAGCCATTCATTAATTAGAGCATGATAATCATTGTTAGGAATGAATAAGTGACGCGTGCCATACTTCACATCCAAAACATATTCGGGCATTGTTTGCAATTATATTAATCTCCTGCTCCCGTCATATCCTACCAATTTATGGAATAAATATAAAGCAGACACGGCAGAAGATATCATTCATCGGAATGGTAATGCACCAAATATTAACATGGATCAAATGCTACAACACTATAAAGAAACTTAAGTTATTCCTGAAGATATATGCTTAGAAATCAGAAACAAAGTTTTGACTCAACTGGCTATGCATGCACCAAATCGATCTGCTGCTGCTCCATTCGATGTAAACTTACATCGTGAACAATATTACAACTAGGTTTTGACTTATATGTAATCTAATGTCATAATGCTAGCGCTGCAACAAAAAGCCATTTAGAATCAGTTTCCGTTAATTTTTTTTCTCATAGATAATTTTTTGCTTTCACTATACACGCGATTTGTATTATATCCGTCTATTTAAACAAATTTGAAGGTACTTTTTATATTATCTCTTCATTTAATAACTATAAATTTTAGACTAGGACAATACACAATTATACACACTGTACTTAAAATTTTCTCTGTGTCGAACATTAGTTGTTTATAACTTATACACTTTGTCACCCAATTATGCATATTATCGCTAAACATCGCTATCTAATAAGTATTTCAAACTGTTACAAATGTATTTAAATATTAATAAATATGCCTTTTCGTACTAAGTTAAATAATATGTATTTGCATAATATAAAAATATATTTTTTCACATCATAAACTCTCTTACATATGACCCAAATTTTTTTCATATATTTCCTATTAAGGCGTACTAATTTTATTTAGCTAACTAAGAACTAAGCCAAAGCAACGCTTGGCCGGGCACAGCTAGTAATTTATAAGGTTATATTTTAGTTTTAAAATAGCAATAAATTGCAGGGAGTGAAAATGCATTTTTTATTCCAATCTTGTTCTAGTTGTAAATTACGAATAATAACAATCTATTACATTTTCAAATTATCCAATAGCGGTTTGTCAAATTAAGGTGGTTAGCTTCTTTAATCCAGTCCTGACAGCCATGTTTACGATGTGATATATTTAACATCTTTTGAAATAAAGTGCCATAAGCGGGATTTAAACCCGCAAGCTCTTGATTAAAGACAAAGCCTATAATCAACTACGTCCCAATATCAACGTTCCTGCTAAGCATAGTGAATTAATTTTTAAAAATAAATTGTTTCAAATGTTTTTATTTGAAAAATCGGGTCGGGCTCAGCTCGGGTCAAAAATAAAAATTTCTGGCCCGGGGCGGGTTCGGGAAAAGTAAAGTTGACCCGTCGGGCTCAAGCCACTTCCGGACCTAGAAATTTTATTTTGCAGGGCTCTACGCATAAGAAAAAATGTTTAACGCTTTTTGTATTCAAAATTTGTTTTTTCTCCATTTGGGACCCCTTTAGGCTACGCCCATGTGCACCAATCTTCAAAATACTGCCATACAAAATTGATTTGTGTGTAATTAAGAAACCATTTGAACATAATAAATTTAAATGGTTTAAAAAATATCACAATTCGGCCTAATTTAATTGTTAAAAATATCTTCCTTTTGTACAAGGCACAATTATTTCAGTATCATTTTTTTTGCAAATGTAAACTCAGGATTATTCAAAAAAGTTAACATGCCATCAGCTGACACATATCAAAACAAAATAAAAGAGAATCTTTTGATGTTTTCATTTTTTCATAACCATTGATAAATTCAACTCCACAAGTGCCCATATTAAAAGAAACCTTACCGATGCCCCCCCCCCAAGTTATTTAAGTTTTAAAAATTAATTCTTTGCCCGTCTATTGTATAATTAGTCTGTGATTGCGAGATAGATTGTTCTATTAATTTTTTTCTAGCATTTCCCACCGTCCTTTGCTCTATGCTAATTTATGTGTAGAACATTGAAATTTAAGATCTGCACAAGCAGGCCCGACCCGCAGGAGGGTATGGAGGGTAGAGGCCTGCAAAGTCACTTTTTTTCGACCCAACCCGAAAGCGTTTTTTAAATTTCAACCCAAACCCGACCCGACCCGAAAGCGTTTTTAAATTTTCAACCTAAACCCGACCCGATCCGACCCGAAAGCGTTTTTATATTTTCAACCCGCACCCGAACTTTGAGGATGAAAAATTTATTCGACATAAAGGATCATACAAAATTTGATTAATAAATTTATTAAATTGATTTACTATAATTATGTATAAATATTGTAGCGTCTACGATTTCGGGGCGTAAATTAGCCCTTTATGAGTTAAATTTATAATTTACTCTATAGACTATAAACAATATAAATAATCATTTGTTAATATTTTACCTTTCGTGATTCAACTTTAAATTGAATATTTAATTATATCTTTATGTAGTTAAATTTATAATTTACTCCATAGACTATAAACAATAATATATACTCATTTGTTAATGTTTTACCTTTCGTGATTCAGCCTTAAATTTAAATTTGCCTCCAAATTAAACGAATTAAAAAATAGATAAGGAAATTGATTATATGAATGAATGATAATAATTAGTTATACAATTCAATATTGTTTTATAAAAATTATAGATAATAGCATTAATTTAACAAATAAGTTCGTTCATTTTGTAATGTAAGATTCATTTCCTTTGACCCGGCTCTATAAATCCAACCTGACCCGAAAGTATTCTAAAATTTTCAACCCAAACCCGACCCAAAAGCGTTTTTAAATTTTTAACCCGAGCCCGACCCGACATCGGGTCGGGTTCGGGTTGGGTTTCGGGTGGCCCGTGCAGGCCTCTAATTGAAGGGGCTTTGAAAATTAACAATTTGAATATTTATTTAAGTATTAAAGTTTTTATTAAAAATGTTGGAATATATTTACATTATTAACATTATCGCATATTCATCATCATTAATTCATCATTTATACAAATTTTGCATCAGTGAATCTTTAACAAGTATCTTTACTACATAATTTTTACCTTATAAATGGTTTTAGATCTTTTTTGGCATATTGATTTTAAAGATCTCGCCTAGGTATTAGTAGAGTTGTTAAATTCCTCGAGTGAGCAATGCTCACTATGTGCTTTGCTCGAGCACGCACACTGAGCTGTTTAATATGCTCGTTAGCACGATGACGGTGCACTGGCAAAACAGTAGCATATAAAAATGCTCTAGGAGCGAGTCGAAACAGCAAAGTCTATTCAAGCATTGAGCCGATTGCCCGAGTTTGCCCGAGCAGAAACTCGAGCAGATAGCTGATATAATTGCTACGAACTAGTAACTTTGAATATTTGCTCATATTATATGTCATAAATAAATTAAGAACTATGCCCCCCTCCTTTTTGTCCAGTTGGTTTTCCCCCCTTCTTTTTCACCGGGGTCATTATTTTGTCCAGGTTATTTCCCCCCCCCCTCCTTTTTACCCTCTCCCCCCCTTCTGGGTGAGGGATAGGGTAATAAAGGGGCCCCCTCCGGCTGAGAAAGAGCGTAAGAAAAGGGGGGGGGGCAAATCATCCCCCCCCCGGTGAAGCTTGAACAGATTTTGTTGTTACGACTCGCCGCTCGAGCATTTTTATATGCTACTGTTCTGCCTAGTGCACCGAACAGCGAGCACTCATTGTGCTAACGCGCATATTAAATGAGTGTTCACAGAAAGTTGATGCAAAATAGACTATTATTAAACCGCATAGGAAAGATAGCTTTAATGTAATATAATTCTAATTTCATTTTTATAATTTAAAAATATAAAAACGATGAAATATTGCATAACAATTAATTTTATATTTTTTTAAAATATATAGATGATTAAATCCAAATAAAACCATTTGGTCAAAACGGGTTTTAAAATATTAATATATCAAATTGGTTTTGGGGGCTTACTACACTTACAAATCTTATTGATATTTAGTACTACAAAAATTCATAAGATCTTAGGCGCGCTTTTTGAGATTCACTCATTAAATGGCCGAACAGACTGTACAAATTTGACAGAAGTCAGAACAGTTTATTTAAATTTACCCACAAAGGGTAGACGTGGAAATTTTTTAACGTAACAAATTAATGGTTAAAATTTTAAAAACTCTTAAATTTTTACCCTTCTTATGTCAAATGCCCATTTATGACGCTTATATATGAGTAGAGGCCTGCAATGAAATTTTTTTTGCCCCAGCCAGGCCCGAGCCCGACGTCTCAGTTTTTCTTTTACCCGAGTCCGGCCCGAGCCCAAATGACTTTTTTATTTTCGGCCCGACCCGAGCCCGAACCCGATTTTTCAAAGAAAATTTTTAAAATTTACTTTAATCTTTTTTAAAATTATTTTACATAATGCATTAAATTGTTATTAATCTTAATTTACAACTAGGATAAGTTTGAAATAATATTTTCATTCAAACGCTACAATTTACTCAGCTAATAATTTAAAACTAGAAATCTAACTTGAAAATATAGTTAGACTAACAGTTCCAAATAAAAACTTTTTAGAATATATCCTTATTTTATTTTTAAAGTAGCTACTATGATTAGATTTAATTAAATACTAGAATAAAATATTATATACAGGGGGAAAATCTGAAGCTTGGAAGCTATATTATGTATGGTGTACGAAGATAAATATTTAATATCGAGTTGAGTTTGTTTAAATCATATTTTATAAAAGATTAGTTTGCTTTAGTCATATCGGGCCGGTGTAGGGTTATCAGATTCAAGTATTGCCAGATTCAAGTGCGTAATAGAACGCACTAATTGGCTACAAGCGTTAAAGTAAACAAGATCACGAGATTTTTGCCACATCGCCATTGGTTATGAGCTTTATACAAAACAATTGAACGCGTAGAAAACACTCGTTAGGAGAATAATAAACAAGTGTTACCAAATTCAAGCTAATAAACCTACAAACATCTCTAACCAATTTCAAGTGTTATCCGAATTGGAAATTGGTAGGGTAATAAGTTGTTAAGTAAGTAATATATAACATGTTTTATATAACGTTTTAGATATTAAAGAGTGAAATATTGTGTTTACAAAATATATAACATTTTTCTGGAAATATTTAAAGTTATAATAAGACATGAAGAGGAGAAATAAATAGTAATGAAGAGTTATCACGATAGCCCAATAAACTCTATCAAGGAAATCTGGAAAGTCACATGGGGATTAATAAAACTAGGAACAAAATATCTGAAAAGTGCATCATATTTCTAATCATTGTAAATATGTTCATTTAGGTATTAGTGGCCCAATAGTGTTCAGATATAAATGATTATTAGCATCTCATAACCATTTTAATGTAATGATATTTATTTAAATAAAATTTATATATCCATTGTATAATATTACTGTGTTTGTTATATAAATTTAAGCAATAATTAAGTCATAACTTTAAAATAAACAAGGAACTAAATATCTGAAAAGTACATCACAATTCTAATCTAAGTAAATATGTTCATTTAGGTATTGGTGTCCCAATATGTGTTCAGATATAAATGATTATATAGCACCTCATAATCATTTTGATGCAATAAATGATAATTATTTAAATTAAAAAAAAATATATTACTGTGCTAAACTTAAGCAATAGTTATCGATGGAAATTATATATTATAAAACTAGGTCTCAAAATATAATTTCAAAGATCTTTATCAAATTAAAAGACTTATTATAAATGAGCAAATAAAAAATAGCTATCAATATATATATTTATACTAGCTGACCCGGCAAACGTTTTTTTGCTATATGTACATTCGTTAGTTATGTATTTTATAACATCTTCTAATTTCGAGTCAGAATCTTATAATTTTAAATAAAAAATGGAATGATGGCCAGCAATTTCCAAAATATAACCTGACACCGGCCTCGGGTCGGCTACCTCATCAGGCTTGACCCTAGCCCGAGGCCCGATTGTTTTATTAAATTCTGCCCGACTCGGGCCGGGTCGGGCTTTGGGCAGCACGTGCAGGGCTCTATGTATGAGTGCTAACCTTAAAACGTTCATCGTATTTATTTTTAACGCCGTTGTCGTAAAAATTGTCCCCCAATAAAATAACGTGTCCGGGCTTATATATCGACGCTGCAATTTCCATCTGTTTGGCCACATTCCGCCCAATTGAGGTGGTATAAGGGGCAGAGTCTTCACCACCTGTGTCACCAACCGCCAAAAATGAATACAGAATATCTTTGCTGTTCTCCAAAATTTGATCTAAATTAAATAAATGTATGGCAATTGGAAATATTTAAATCATTTACTAATAACTCATGATTTAAATAGCATTCTTTTTTTGATTTTTGATAACCACACGTGGACATTTAAACTGTTTTAAAAGAAATTCATTATCCTCGAAACCATTCATGTCGAAGGGTTGATGCCCCTGAATGATTTGCTTTAGACCCATGAATTTTGGGATGGATTCAATTAATGACAAATTTTAAAAACACTAATTTACCCCCTACCCTTTCTATTATGCATATGTACCTCCCTGCTTGAACAATATTAATTGTATACCTGAAGGAGTCTCTTCCCATTCTTTAGCAATAAATGTCATATTTTGGAAGCTTAAAGGCTCTAGTGGTGAAGTTTTTATTGAATCATCTTGAGCATTAATTGATATAATGATTAACATTAGGAAATATCCATGAAGTTCGATCATTTCAAGAGAAGCTAGGTTTTTAATGAAGGACAAAAATATTTAAATTAAATTTTTAATATATTATTTTAAACATTTAATTAAAAAATTCTACCATTTATTTAAACCCTTTGAAAAATTTTATGCTTATAAATTCCTATTTTACATACCAAAATATGTGCACAAGTGAAAAAATACCCATTTATTTAATGTATATCGGTTTTAATATCCACAATATTAAAAATAACATGATCCGAAAAGTATCAATGTAATATAAGGGCAAAATAATTTATATAACTATATATGTGTACATTTTAAGATTTGAATAAATGATGACACCTTTTTTATATCAAATATTTTTAACTCTCCAAATTTTTCCGAAATAATTTTGCCAATTCAAAATGTCCTTATTTACAATTGTAAAAAAGTAAAATATGCAATAGGGTATTGCTAAATCTTTATATATGAATTTAGTCTACAAGAATTTAATAAATTATTGATTTATTAGCTTTATTAGATTTTTGAAACAATTTTGGCTTTTAATATATTATTTAGCCTTTACATATATTTTGCTAAAAATATAATGGAAATGTAATTATAGCAGAAGGTTTTAAAAATCTATCTATACATTTATGCGCAAAGTGGTCTATATTAAAATAAACAGAAAAGGTATTATATTTTACTTCAGCTTTACACATGTTTAACTTTAAATGTTTGAAATAAATGTCTCCCCGTGTGATATACATCAACAGATAAACTATATTACAACATAGGCATTATATTTGAAACTTTTAGACAATCTAAAAAACTAATGTATTGCCCAGAGTTGTTTGTTTTATGGTAAATTTATAAAAGCTGAGAGAAAGTTAATAGCCTATTTTTAGAAAGATTTAAAGAAATTGGGTAGTACTAGTAAGTAACTAGTTAGATGTAATTAGTTACTGGAACTAGTTCCTTTTTTTTTAAAAAGTAACTGTAAGCATTTAGTTTTCTTTTAGAGGGACTGTAACTGTAGTTACATTAATTAATTAACTATTTAACTAAAGTTACAGTTACTTTTTATAAATTTTAAAAATTATTAGTTAAATCAGATAATCTAGTTAATCGTCTAGTTTGTGTTCAACGCCTTAAATTTAAATTTCCTTCGCGGATTAAATTAAAATATTTTATCACTTTACGAATAAATAACACAGGTCTACAAAAAAAATATCCCGCAATCTGACCAATAATTCTGATAGAGAATTTTGCGCTGAAAAATAATATGTTTTTAGTTTTTTTCTACGATTACCAGCTTTTAAGATATATGAGTTTGAAAGTGCCAAAATGCCCTTTTTAATGCTAAATTGCCATGGTATTTTTGATATTTTGTGAAAAATAGTAATATATTCATGTAGATTAAAGTTTCATCTATAGGTCCATTCTTTTCTTTTTTTATATCACCCTTATACTCAAATTTATACGCGTTTGCGTAAACCCCTTCTCCTTATCAAAATTCGTCCCCTATATCTGGAAAAAGGAGTTCATTAGAGTTCATACTACATACACACGCGCTGTTTACCACATATCTCTCTTCCTTTCTCCATCGCTGCCACTCCCGCCCCCATATCTATCTAAGCACACATGAAGGGGGTGGGAGTGGAGAAGAAAGAGAGGAGAGTAGGTAAAGGGAGAAATTTAATTAAAAAAATATATTTACATCTTTTAAATTATTTATAAATGAGCCTTTAATCTGACTATATTTATAATTAATTTAATATTATATTTATAATTTTTTTTAACTTTTGCTAAAGGGGGAGGACCCTTGGCTACGCCACTGATCTACATCATTATTTATAACTATAGGTGAGACGTTTAGATATTTGAACAAATTCAGGGTATCATCTAGTCTAGAGATTAAAAAAAGAGAATAATGGTTAATTGGCTTTTTTAAGATAGAAGTTTATTTCCAAATATTAGTGTATGTTACATTCTAAAATATTTAAATTAACGAGCTGGCATCGAGCCATGGATTCAGATTATATTGGATTTTACAATTTCCATGGTGATTTTCTGCTTGATGTAAAAGAATTGACTAAATTTAATTCAAAAAAAAGCATATATTGGTAATTTATAAGTATCTTTAAGTCAGTTGCACAGCTATAAAATAAAAACTTTTAATCTAAATTAAGTTATATTTCAATAAATTTTCTAACTAATTTTGCCAAGGGGAGGGAATTTCCCGTCCCCCCCCCCCCCACTTCTGTACGCCTATGCAGGTAGCGATATATTGAGTCTGATGTTTATTCTAATATGTGAATAAGTTATAATAATTTTTTTTGATTTATCCGAGTTACTTATAATGTAACTAGTTTCATCAGGTAAGTAACTGGAACTGGAACCGTAGTCATTTACTTTTGAAAAAATGTAATTGTTATTAGTTACAATTTTTTGAAAGTAATTGTAACTTGGCTAGTTACTGTGGAAAATTAACCTTAACAGCCCCAAACTTGGGTATATAGTTATAGACTCACCTAATCAATGGAGACCGATTAAACTTAGTTGGCATGGACAAAATCAAAACGCTTAAGTTAATTTTAAAATCAGATGAGCTTACAATTTCTTTAACATGGGTAAGCCCTTGAGCGTTTTAAAAATTCTGGCAGGGTTTTAAAATATTATGAACAAACAGGCAAGACTACTAATTAATTTGAGTCATAGAATTCAAGAAATGCATTTAATAGGTACATCGCAATTTAAACGTTAACTAATATCTAAAAAATGTGTCTAATAAAAGTTCCCCCCACCCTTTGGGTAATCGTGCCCCCCCCCCAAAATTTAAACATATATAATTTAATTGTAAGAATAAAAAATATAAAAGATTTAAATTTTATAATTACTCTCACAATATAGGTTCAGGAATGAATAAATGTGAAATTAAGTATTTTAAAGATTTTTATAAAAATTTAATGATTAAATTCCGCTCTCTCGGTATTTAAACTGTTTCCTACTACATTTTTAATTATGTTTTGAGATAAACAATTAAAATGAAAAGGAATTTTGAACTCTATTATCGCCGTAAACTTTAAGTTAATTGTACTAAAATAATTGTTTTTATCCAAACATACATTATATTTTCGGTTATTTAATTATTTAATTTTTACACTTCGTAGGTCGGGTGGGTTCATGACTCCAACTCCAAGCCGTTTAAAATGCTGTACAAAATAAACTAGTGAATATTACAATTTCATTTTTTCAGTAGCTTAACAAAATTTACCTTAGAATATCTTTTCAAAATTTTGCTAGTTTTTATCCAATCGTTTTTAAGATAGAGAGTTTTTAAATGCCCGGGGTCTTCCACGACCCCACCTTCCCTAAAAGGAAAAAAAAATTCAACATTTTTTTTGAAGTATATTATTAAAACCCATTATTTTAAACCCATTTGTGAAGAAATTTTTTGTATACATATCTTTTTGTTTAAGATATTCAAATTTTGAACTCTGATTTTAACATATATTAATTTTTCCTCATGGTGTTTCAAAGTGCTTATTTGTGTGATTTTCCCTCCATTTTTTGATTAGTCTGATAGTAAAAAGTGCAGTTTTGCTATTTTGTCTGAAGATGGTATATGAACGTAACAGTTATAACATTTTATCAAGTAGTTCTTGATGATTTTGATGATTACATATACATGAGTAGTCATGAATCTGAGAGTTAACATGAGATGAAGATGAAGAAGTTAATTGATATGCAAAACAAAATAGTTTTTTTATAGGAAATAACTTAGAAGTTTTTATTATATGATATATTTTAAAGGGAAAGACAATACTAAGTGGCACAAATATTGTCCTAATAAAATTTTTAGAACAAATTAGAATTGTGTATTGCATTTACTTGGAGTAAAGCCATATGGATGGGCAACCAAAACTCCTCTTGATTGTTTTAAATTACTTATTGCAGATGAAATAATTAATAGTATAGTGGAATTTAGCAAATTTATGGCTATATAAATATATGTAAAAAATGTATATGTAACTATTTTTATAGCCTCATAAAATTTCTTATATAACATTTTTCATTTAAATATTTTTCATTAATTTTAATCTTTTATTATGAATCTGTATGAAAAATTTTATAAAATAACATGTTAATTTATATAAATATGAGTTGAGATCAATAGTAACTATTTTTGCCTTAAAAATTAAAGGCCAAAAATTGCCTAAGTTTGAACATCTCTATATTTTTTGTTTTTGGGTTATTTTACCAAATTTTCCACATTCATGGTTTCAACCTTCTTTTATATAATCTTATTTATTAAACCATAAAATAAAATATATATTTTTTGGTATGAGCCAAAATAGTCATTAGGGGAAAATTTTGGGGGTTGCTCTAATTATAGGTAAAAATTTAAACCACTTGATCAATTAGGCAAATTAATATATTAATAAACGTATAAGAGTTAAAATATTATTTTTGCAAATTTTGACAAGTTTATATTATTAAATATCTAAGTTATAGCTATTTAAAGTTAGGGGTAATCATGACCCCACATACCATCCGTGTTAGCATTTTTGACCCAACCTACGAAGTGTTAAATAAGATAAAGCCATTAATAACTTGTTTTATAAATTCCTCAAAATAAAAACAAAAAAATAACAAAGTGGCGCTTTTAAGCCCTATTTAGATATGACTCTATTATTTGGCTAAATGCTCATTAACAAGACTTAATAAATTAAAATATTAATTAAGTTTAAGTAGACAAAGATCTAAAATAATAATTAATATATTTGAGCCTGAAATGTATGCTGTAAGCTTGGTTTTAATAATGAATATATAATTGTTCTTATATTTTTTTAGGTGTCTATGCAAGATACCAAATATCTTGATAACAAAATTATTTCTACATCTATTTATATTGTGATTGGTTATTATGTTCTTTATGAATTATCTATAAATCATGTTCGTTGAATATTTTGCATTCAGGAAAATAATCTGACAATTTGTTTAATGTTTTGATCTCGTCTCGTGTTGGTCTCAAAAGCAAAATATCGTCTCGACTGGGGTGTCAATATGAGAGTCTCGATCTCGTCTCGACGAAAAGTCTCGACAAGTCTCGTCAAAAAATTTTTAACACAATAAAATTTTATAAAATTTTGTTTTTAAATCAAAATGGCGAATCATTTTTTCCACAAACACCTTTAGAAACACGTCCTTAACATCAACTAGCTCGTATCCTTAGTTAGAGTTGGCAAAAATAAGTAATGCCTTTAGATAAATTAAGACTAGAGCAACCGTCATTAGTTCGTTCCTTAAGAATCTATCGAATTTTTATTATATTGTTATAGAAACATGAAAGGTAGGAGTGGATACTTTTTATGTTACATATGTAATTAATGCCAATTATTACAGGGTTGTAAAAACACCATTAAAATTAGTATTTAACTCAAATAGGAATATAAAAGTTTTTAGCTTTTCAATGAATTGCACAAATATCATTTTATAACAAATACTTTAAAATTAAAAAGTAAACCATTTTATTATAGTGTAAAACCTTATACTATGTCCCATAATTAACTTGTTTCATTTTTTGAATAATTTAGCTATAAAATATTCATGGGGGTAGCCAAGGGGGCGGCTGCCCCCCCCCCCCTAATTTACGGGGGGAAAATTTTTCAATGCAAAAACTTTATTAAATTTTTTTATGTTTTGCCCCCCTCTAAATGAACTTTAAACGTATTGCCCCCCCCCAATCCAAAACCTGGCTACGCCCATGAAAATATTTATTTAAAAAGTGTAGGTATCTAATATATTCTAGTGTGGTGGAAAACTTAGAAAATTTAGAGAATTAGATTTAACCTGCCAACCCTAATTTGTAAGTTAATGTAAATGGCAAAACGAATGAATTATATGATTTAAGGCTTGAAAATTTCAGCGGTGTACCTTGAGTTAAAGCCATAGACTAAATAGACTGCTCATTTGCTTTAAAAAAGTGATGTTAATTTTGACCGCCATTTGTAAGTACTACAACGAGAGAGTCTATTCTAACGTTATAAATGGGATTCTATATATACTCTCTATTTTTTACCCTCTTTCTCACCCGGGGAGGGGGGCCCCCCCCTTAATTTTTTACCCTCTTTCTGATGCGGGGGAGAAGGGGGGCAAAGGGGTGTTTTGCCCCCCCCCCCTAATTTTTTACCCTCTTTCTGATGCGTGGGAGAGGGGGGGGGCAGGGGGGTGTTTTGCCCCCCCCCCTTATTTTTTACACTCTTTTTCACCCGTGGGGCATGGGGGATGTTTTGCCTCCCCCTAATTTTTTACCCTTTTTCTCACCCGGGGAGGGGGGGGGGGGTGTTTTGCCCCCCCCCATTATTTTTTACCCTCTTTCTCACACGGGGAGGGAGAGGAGGGGGTGTTTTGCCCCCCCCCCCCTAATTTTTTACCCTCTTTCTGATGCGGGGGAGAGGGGGGGGGGGGTAATTCGCTCCTCTTCTTATTTTTTACCCTCTTTGTCACCCGGGGGGGGGGCCGGAAACCCTTTTTAACCCTTTCAAAATATTTTTGTGAATTTTTGCGGTCACCGTGGTGACAAATGTCATAATCAACATTTAAAATTTATATATTTTTTTTAAATCGACTATCACCCCCCCCCCCCCCTCTCCCCGGCATCAGTAAGAGGGTAAAAAATTGGGGGGGGGGGGGGGGGGGGGGGGGGGGGTCAAAACACCCCCTGACCCCCTCTCACCCGCATCAGAAAGAGAGTAAAAAATTGGGGGGGGGGGGTCAAAACACCCCCTGACCCCCTCTCACCCGCATCAGAAAGAGAGTAAAAAATTGGGGGGGGGGGGGCAAAACATCCCCCTGCCCCCCCCCCCCTCCCCCGCATCATAAAAAGGGTAAAAAATTGGGGGGGGGGGGGCAAAAAACCTCCCCGCCCCCCCTCTCCCCCGCATCAGAAAGAGGGTAATAAATGGGGGGGGGGCAAAACACCCCCTGCCTCCCCCCCCCCCCCTCTCCCCCGCATTAGAAAGAGGGTAAAAAATTAGGGGGGGGCACAACACCCCCCTCCCCGGGTGAGAAAGAGGGTAAAAAATAGAGAGTATATATAGAATCCCATTATAACGTTAGAATAGACTCTCTCGTTGTAGTACTTACAAACGGTCAAAATTGGCATCACTTTTTCGGTACGCGTGTACGTATAATGAGCAGTCTATTTAGTCTATGGTTAAAGCATAACAATTTTTGTTTGACTTATGATTGGCAGGGGGGCAGAGGGGGGCGGCCGCCCCCCCCCTCCCTAAAGGACAAAAAAACTTCAATGCAAAAACCCTTAAAAATTAAAAAAAAATATGTTTTGCCCCCCTCCCTAATTGTACTTTTAAACGTTTCGCCCCCCCCCCTATCAAATACCTGGCTACGCCCATGATGATTAATCTAGTGTTTTAAAGGCAATCGTTCGGCAGGGCCGCTTGGGCGCTCCAAAAATATTTAATTATTGCAAATTATGTAAATATTTTGATTAATTAACTAAGTATTTAAAATATCATCACAACAGACAATGATATAATTTATGCGAAATTTAAAGATGCTTTATTAAATTTTGCTACGCGTTTAAACATTTTAAGTCTATATGTTTATTTTATATATTGGTGCTAAGGATACAAATATGCGATAAATGTATTTAAATATCATTTATAAATTTGAATTTTACGCGGAAATTATCCCATATTAAAAGTATTGTAATTATTTTACGATTAACATTTTTAATGTGAATTACAAACAATAATATACATAACTTAAATATACTATATTATGATTATAACGTTCAGTAAAGAAACTTAAGCCGAGATCTCGCTAATAAAATCTCGTATCGTCTTGTCTCAAAGTCAAATTTCTCGTCTCGATCTCGACACAATTTTTGAAAGTCTTCGAGAAGAGATGAGATCGGATGTTTCTCGGATTTTCCGCATCACCAAATTTAGTTAATTCCCTTAATCGGGATGTAACATGCAAATACAACGCCCTCTCCAATTAAATTTACATCACTCTAACCCTCACAGAGAACCGCAATAGGATCAAATATCAGGCTCTCTCTATGCATTTAAATATTGGCAAGCGCTACCCGATTCCATAATATTCCACATTTTATTTCAAAAAAAAATTTGGTATTTTAAACTCCGAGTTCATCGCCGATACCTGCTCGCTTCACGCAGGCAAAGCTTCTGATGCTTTTGACCCGCAATATGTATTACAGTTCTGTTATCCATCATTTAGAAATCAGAGCTCTTATTTAATTATGTTCTTAAACTTCAAGTTTATTATATATATTTGAAAAATTAAGACATCAGCTTTATATTAATATATATATTTTTAAGTTGGATTTGTAAGATTTTAATTAAAAAAGAGTATCATGGAATCAACTTTACACCGCTACTAAATTCTTAACCTTTGCCCTCTAGTATGTAGATTATATGGTCAGATAAACCGCAAGCGCAACGAATAGAGTTGTTAAATCGCTAACTTTCTTCAAACTCCAGACGCGAGCACGCACACCGAGTTGCTTAATATGCGCGTTTGCACAATATGTGCTCGCAGTTCGGTGCACTAGGCAGAACAGTAGCATATAAAAATGCTCGAGGGCCGAGCACAAACTCGAGCAGATGGTAGCTGGAGTTAAAGAAAGTTAGCAATTTAACAACTATAGCAACGAAGGCTTTTTAACAAGTTACTACCTGATATTAACACCTATAAAAATGGATTAATAAATCTCTCAATATTATGCATTTAGTTAGAAAGAGCATTAACATTTAAATTAATTAAGTTTTGTGTTGTGACCCATTTTTGACTGTAGTTTCTTTCCTGCAAGGACGCAATACATTTATAAATCTCTTCAATTTTTCTGAATATGCCACAAGGCCAATTGTTTGAACCAAAACCTGTTACGGGAATAGGCATATTCTTGGTCTCAAGCGGGTTTTATTTCTTTCAACAAGTGGCCCTCCGTTTACCTTCACTAGTAGCACTTATAGCTCGAACCATTTATGCTAAATATTTATTATAGATATCTTATATCTTATGCAAGGTTATTTTTTCAACAGAAATTAAATTGGCATTTTAAATTTCAACCATATTAAAAGATTAAAACTGTGGTGATCCATTAATTTAAAAACAAATTTTATGAGAAAATAAAGAGGAAGAAATAATATGATCTTAATAAATAATATCAAAATATAAAAAGGTTATTAAAAACACCATTTTTTAGACATTAACATACATATAAATACATTATTATAATTTTGCTGGCCGGAGACAAGCCCTCTTCATACTTAGCCCCGGCATGAGCCCTCTTGATTACTATAAAGCCAATTTATTTTAAAAAATGCCCATCCATGCCCTCGGACCCGGCTTAGACCATGCGGGTCGGGCCTTGCTCGTCTCTTAATTGATCATTTTATGTTGGAATCCAATACGAATTCCACATTAGAATCACAATTTCCATTGAATTTACGAATTGGTTTATAATTTTTAATTTTGTTCATGCCAGATATTTTGTTTTACTAATCACTCAATTTATTATACTTTGAAGAGTATTAAATATTGATTGAATCTGCATAAATTTTCTCTATCGTAGTATTAACACACTTATTTCTAAAGAAAATAGATTTGGGTTAAATTTAGAAGCGTGCATAATTAATTATGCAAAACACCTTGTAAATTTATCATTTACACCGTGTACAATTATTTGTATGTTATTATTATGTTCTTCCCTCTTGGTAACTCGCAATTCTAAAACATCCATCTTTAAAGTTGAAAGCACGTTAAGCACTTTGACAGATTAAATTTATTAATTACCTTGTTTCCTAAAAATGTGGCTGATATTATCATTTTCCTCCTCTATTTTAGCATTTGACTTAAATTAATAATTATTATTAGTTCACAACCATAATATCCTTCGTTCAGCTAATGAAAATCATTTTGTCCCTCCTTTACATGTTTAATGTAATTTTGCCCGGCTCCTCAATGCCACCCAAAGGCCTGCAAAGTCACTTTCAACCGAACTTGACTAGCCTGGAATAAATATAAATATACAAAAAATGAAAAAATACTCGGTCTGAGTTAAGATGTCACACCTCAACGGGAGCATTCTTCATTTAAGCTAAATGTTCAGTGAAGACTCATCGTGAGACTGCGGGAAGAGGGCATGGTGGTCTATGGATAGTAACCAATGTCCTTGCCGGTTTGGAAACTTGTGGTCCAGGTGGTCACTGACAAACTTTTTCCAATCGGTTCTGTCTAAAAAGATTGCATCTAGTTGTCTTGTAGGATTTTTATGCTGTTTAGTTCTTTGGACGTGTTTTAAGTCAATGTTCCACGGAATTTTAGGTGTATGAATTGAGGTGGTCTCCACCGTATAGTGGACATACAAAGATTGGGGGAACCTATTCGTATAAGTACTTTGTTAAATTACTATTCAAAATGTCATATCATCAGACAAGATGGTGGAATTGGTGCGAAATTTAAAGATGTTTGAGTCTTAATTACTACTTTATCACAACTCACATATGCAGGATAAAATTATGTAAAAAATATATTATATAATTACTTAAAAGCCATAACATAGGCTTAGCCAAGGGCGGCCGGGAGGGGCCGCTGCCCCCCTCTAAATCTAGAAATTCCTACAAATTTATAAAACTTATGGCTAAAATTTCAAAAAATGATCATTTTGGCCCTCCCTAAATCATTATTGCCCCCTATAAATTCATTGCTGGCTACCATGATCCCTAAGGACCACTTATATTTTATTAAACAAGCTAAAATTACTAAAATTCAAATTTTAAGCGGATATAGATTTAATACTAATTAAACTTGTATGTTTAAAAAACTCGAATATTTAAGGAATTTCAATTATATATATTTATATTACACATGTTATAGTACATTTTATAGTGAATCACCCAAAGTATATAATTAAAATAAATTTACTATGTATGATTATGATGGCCAATAAAAAGTTTTAAGCCGAGATCTCGAATATAAAATCTCGTCTCGTCTCGTCTCGAGGTAAAATATCTAGTCTCGATCTCGACTCAATTTTTCAAATTCTCATCTTGTCTCGGTTTTCGAGATGAAACGAGACGAGACAGAAATTTTTCTCGATTTTTCCACATCACTACTTACAATTCAAATAGTTGTATGACTATTAGTCATATAGAGGATAATCTTAGGGGTTAATGTATATAGGATTATAAGCCCTTAATTAAACAATTAAATAAATACATAAGTTTACATATTAAATAAATATCATGTGTGCAAATTTTAAAAGATAACATTATAATGCAAAAGTTATAGCTTTAAAGGTTGGGGTCATGATGACCCCCTTTATCGTCCATGCTAGCATTATAACCTGATCCAGGCAGGGCTAAAGATAATTGAAATTAAAAAAATCAACGAATCGTATTACTATTTTTAGACCGTTACCCCACCCTTAAACCGTAATAAAGGTTAAGAATTTTACTGTCTGGCAAAGAAATCCAAATATAAAAGACACAATAAGGTCAACCTTTTAATTCAGATTCCTCTTAAAAGGGCAAAAATTTCATTCATCTTCGAGCTATTGGAGCCCTCTTTTGAGGGACTTAGGCGCCCTAAAAGTTTTTTAATCTCCTGGAAAAACCTTCACCTCAAATGAGACTTGTATCCACCTATTTTCCCTTTATCAACAACATTAATACTCTAATATTTGCCGAAGAGCGGAAAATCAACAAATATAAAGCCCTATTAAATCCCAAAACCTTTATCCTTTGCTTTGGTTAATAGGCTCTAGCCTATTTTGAGGAGTTAGGAAGACTTTTCCCGGAGTTTTTATTAAAATAAGAGCTTAGTATTCTTATGGCCAAATACATTTTTAAATCGTTTTCCGATTCATGGCCACTTTCGGAAGATGCTCTAGATCAGGGGTCGGCAACCTGTTTGTCCTTAAGGGGGCGCAATACTAAATTTGAAAATCACCGAGAGCGCATATTTTACAGATAGTCAACAGGTATAAATAGGCACTTAAAAAAAAGATTTTTTATAACTTTATTTTGTTGGTGTCATACATAATGATACATATAATTTAGTGTGAAACTGTCCATATTTTCAGCTAATTTCTTATATTCTATCTGTAAATGGTTTTTTATTCTTAGCTAGCAAATGCGATATTTTATATGACGCGATCGTTGCTGCTTTATGTTGTTGCAGTGGTTTAGTAAAAAAACTTTGCTGATTAGTTCTTGAAGATTTTAAAGAAATAATTTTTTTTCTTCTAATTACAGAGTTCATTGGATAGTCACTATCAACATTTGTATGAACGGTCTTAAAATGTCGTTCAATATTACTTTTCTGGGAATCGCAACATTATTATTCACAACAAACAAATTCACTTCCCTTTGTAATTAACGAAACAATATAGATGTTCCCATTCATCGTTATAATATGTTTTTTTTTACATATCCATGAAGGGTTTTGAAAGAAAAGAATTATTTCGGATTACTTGGTAGTTTTAAATGCACGGTCTACGCGTGGTCTATTTGAAATACGATCACACACTAACAAAAAATACGTGCGTGTTATTAGATACGCTCATACATTTACATTAGTCCAGCGAGGGCGCATTAAAAATCGATCGGGGGCGCCGCGTTGCCTACCCCTGCTCTAGATGATTCTAGTAATTTAGTTCATTACGTTTTAAATCTTTTATATATTTACTTAATATTATAGTCAATTTTTTAAATTAAATAATATCTATAGATTGAAATGTGGGAGTCCAACATTAATTGATGCAAGTATGGGTTGCTTAAAAAATGGAAGATTTCATCCTGAACAATTATGACTTGTGTTTCGATCTCGTCTCGGTCTCGAAAGCAAAATCTCGTCTCGTCTTGGAAGAGATTATGAAAATTTCAATCTCGTCTCGGCCTATAAAAATTTCTCTCTCGTCTCGACGAGAATTCTCGACTTGTCCCGACTTTTTGAAAAATATTTATGCCAAATAAAAATTTCTCCTGTTTTATTGAATAAGTGTTAAAAAATCCAAATGGAAAATTTTTATAATTTAAAAAAAACCTTAATACACAAACTTTTTAAAAGTTTAGCACGGCACGACATCTAATCGACAATATAGAAGAACATTTTCGATGGAAAGTGCAAATTAAAAAACTATAAATAAATTTGAAGGTTAGAAAATTAAATTTTATAATTCCAGCAAATTATAAAATATGTATCAATCACTATGTCTGTCAAATATAAATGGACTTAAAAATTGTTCAGCTATTTTTAACTTGGTTATATATTTGGGCAGATTGCCTTTATTATCCATGGCTAAAGCCTCAAAGTAGACTTTAACACATAGGTCAAACCTTTTAATTCATTGATCTTGGCCAAACAAGGTTTTGCTTTATTTTTGGCTTTCACTTATGTCAATCGTGTTTCTTCCTTTCTTTTGCTTGACCATATTTGCAAATTTTGCAAAGCTTTCTTTTCAACTTGTTTAGGCTTTGCATGTATTCGCTCCCCCTCCACTAGTGATGTTATGCGGCGCGCCATTTTACAGACGCGCCTTAATAGGAAGAAAGAGACTAAGAAGCCGCACCCTTATAAAGGTTTATCGTAAGACGCGCTTGCCTAGTGTAAGGTCCCTTTTTTTACTAATTCCCTCCCCCATGGTCCTAAATTGTAGAAAATAGAACCGCCACATGTGCCATTACATTAGTTACATTAACCATCACATTGATGAAACAAATAAGGCATGAGGGGGAGGGGGTACTTTGTACTATTTACTTTTTTTAATATAAAAGAGCAACACTGTGGATAAATCAGTGGCGTAATGGGGGGGGGACGGGAAATTTCTGAAAAGTTTTTTGATTTGATTAAACTAAATTAAATGGGTTAAAATATTTCAAAGACTTTAAGACACTTATAAAAACCTATAAACATAAGAAAGATTTTTGGAAGGAGGGGTTTATAAAATTTTCATGGTTCAATTTTTTTGTTACTATTTTTTTGAATAAAAATAAAATTTTTTACGGTAGCCTGCCCTACCCCTTAGCCAGGCCCAGCAGCGAGCCCGACTTGTTGGTTGTTTAATTTTTATTTTTAATTACAGATAAATGTAATAAAAATTTTGCCAGCTTTCCCCCCCCCCCTCGAGAAATGTTTATTTGATTCTATATTTTTAAATTGCCTAACCTATGGCATGAATATTTACAATTAATTTATCGGAAATAAAACAAGGATAATTTGGCGTTAAAAAAGAGTTTAAAAAATAATTACCAAATCAGGATGTCCGCGCAATCTGCTTAAAAACCCTTACACCCCCCCCCCCCCAAAAAAAAAAAATTATACAATCCTGCGTACGCCCCTGGCTTAATTGTTATAATTAAAGTAAAAGTTAAATGTCCTGTCCGGTACTTAGCAAAGTCTTTAATTTAATATTAGTTTACTTACACTTTATAGATAGGATAGCTTAGATTAACAAATTTGACTGCACGCACAACAACAGCACACATCGTGTTGATGACGATGACAATAACAACTAGCTAATAACACCCCTTTAGCATATATCTAATGGTCCATCGGTCTCTATGAAATAATAATAGACTAGCTAGTGGTCGGCATTCAACACACCCTCACTGAATATCTTCACCATAAAAGGAGACCAACAGTGTGGGTGTGGCTCTTTTTCTTAAGACTACAATACCCCCTCAGCACACCCTAGGGCGCGCTATCGAGCGCGCCCGTCCACGTCTAATTATCTGCCTCTATTCCTGGTATGCCTTCCCTTGAACTAATTCGCTATTGTCGTAGCCTATTAAATATGTTATTCCACAATGATCTGATCGTCTACCTACAACCATTTATTTAATTTGATCCTTGCAAACATTTTTAAAGTTTGGTAGCCGAAACCATTTGATTTTCCCTATTAGTCTTTTTGGCTTTTGTCTTTTCGCCTGGAGATGATATAGTCTATCACAACAAGTCTGTGTTGGGTTGCAATAGCTTCACCCGGTAAACCTTAAAATCGCCTATATTATTTGATTCTTTTCTTGATATTAAGAGGAAGTCGATCTGCGAAGACCGATTCTCACTTTTGTATTTAGGTGATTTTCATTGTCTTTGAAAAAATATTATGATGGCCTACTCATGCCACACCTTTCTATATTTTTTCGCCTTCATCGTTTCTCATTCCATATTCATTTCTACCATGGTATCATTCGAATCCTTCTCTTGTTTTGCCCATGTGATCGTTCATATCAGCTGCAATTATAATTTTTTTTTAACATGGTATCATTCGAATCCTTCTCTTGTTTTGCCAATGTGATCGTTCATATCAGCTGCAATTATAATTATCTCGGTATCACACGAATCGTTTTGTCTAATTCTCCTTTAAAATTCTCATTTTCTTCATCTGTGCATCCCGTTGCGGAGCATAACTGGCCATTACATACCTGGCACTATTGGGGGAATTCAGGGAAATCTTCTTTAAACCTCTCCGATGTAATATATACCGTTAATTTGCCAAACTTAATTTTTAGTGACTTTCATTCTAAATATTATCTCCCTTTTACTAATGACAATCAAAAAATAAAAATTGTAAGACTGGGTTGTCGTATTATTAAAATTGATTTCTCATAAAATTATTGTAAATAAGTGTTTTATACTCTTATAAATTGACTTTGCTCAAAGATATATTCAAAATATAATTTTTTTCCATTTTTTTAAGGTCAAGGCATTTTACTGTGTTATTAATAAAAATATAATCTATTTTGAAGGAAGTTATATTAACTGCGCAGTTTTATAAGGTTGCCCTAATTTTTAACAAGGTCGTTTCCTGGTTAAACAAGATCAGCGTTTTTGTGATTCTTTCCCCCCTTTTTTTAAATGTCATACAGTTTAAGCGTTATATAAACAAATAATTTATTGGTAAATTACATGGAGTCATTCAAAACAATATATAGTCATATATATACACAGGGAAATGTACAAATTTCATATATTGAATGCTTTTTACCCTGAATAATATTTTAAATTTTTATTATTAACCCTGTATGTAATATACTCTAATAAGTGTTAAGATTCGTTGTTAAGCATAATCTTTTCACTTCACTTTTTGGTCATTATCATATTTTCTCAATGACTACTACATCCTTATCCTTAACTAAAGTTATGATCCTTATAATGCTTTACGCTGCCTGCATGACATTATATAAATTATGTGACCTTTCTATTCCAATCAACCTAACTTATTCAATCGCCCAGAAACTTGGTTGGTATTTAAATTCCAATACCTTAACTAACCAACAGGCGACATCTATGAGTATTCAGCGCGGAATTTTATATGAAAATTTTACGGATCTAAGGTACTTCGAAAAGTTGATTTCGTCCATTCCATACACTAACAATAATTCGTTTTCGAGACTTCGTAAGCTCTCATCCAAGTCTTGGATGGATCAAGCTATAGTCAACTTTTGGAATCCCACTTACTTTGATGCTTTCAACGATACCATGAATAAGAAATGTATTGATCCTATAACCAGTATGCCCCTGTGTCGAGCTACATTTAATCATGCGGATGCGGCGATCAGTGATGCATTTATCTTTGATCCCCTAACAATCAACGTTAACGACCTTCCCACGATGAACATGACCAAGGAAGGCTTAAAACCCTCTGCCCTAATGGTTTTGATATCGCGCGAGTCGCCTGCGAATATTAAAAGTCGCGGGGCGCAACAACAATATTTCCCACCTGTTAATATCTTAGAGTGGGCATCATTCTTTGACATTTTGATGACTTATAGTGCCGATACTGATTTGCATTTTCCTTATGGCACTAGAGTAAAAACAAATAGATATGAATATGCTTTAAATGACGAGGAAAGAGTCGAACTTTCTGGCAGAAAATTGATAATGGGTAAAAACAACAGTTATTGTTTACCTTTACACATTGATTACTCATTAATAATAATTATTTGTAGCAATATTAGTCTAAATATTAATTTGTTTCTCTATTTAAAATGTCTTTTTCCTTGTTTAATACATATGGATAAATTAATATATATTTTAAAATTAGCTATGGTCTCTAATTGCAAAAGTAAGAGAAGACTTAAATACATACTGGATTTAAAAAGACTCATTCCTCAAATGGATTTGTATGGAAAGTGTTTCAACAATACTATAAATCCAAGACCTTCGGCTAGCGGCCATATAGATAAAATATATTATCAAGTAACATTTAATCATGATAAAAAACTTGTTTGCACAAAACTTTATGTTATTTTATAGTTTTAATTTTCTTATATTTCTTTCGATAGTTTATAAAATTGAAAAAGCTGAAATATAATGCATCATTTAATTAACTTAACAAAATATAATATACGTTTTAACATAACCACTTCCACATTAAACTTCAATCATTTTAGGCGAAACAAGCAAAATCAACAAGCTGGGCTCTAAAATTAATGTCTAGGTATAAATTCGTTTTGAGCGTAGAAAACAGTTTTGAATGTGCTAATTATATTACTGAAAAGTATTGGGATCTACCTTTGCGCACCAAATCTATACCAATAGTCGGAGGGACAAGAAAGAGAGATTACAAAAATCTCGCTATCCCCGGATCATACATTCACATAGACGATTACGCTAGCCCAAAATCTTTGGCCGATTACATCAAACTATTGGATAATAATTTAACCCTACATGCAAGCTATTTAAAGTGGCCCAAATATTGGCGTAACAATGGGATCCCCCCAAATTTGTGGTGCAATCTTTGTAAGAAAATTAGACAAGCTCGCGATAGTAATAATGCAAGTGGGCAAAGGACTAATAGAAATTCAAAAGCCATACAAATTTATAAGAAATCTAGGCAACGTATATTTCTCAAATGGTGGAACAGTTGTTCTAATTATTTTTAATTCAGAAGATGAATGTTTTAAAGACCGTAATATAAAAAAGGCATTTATAAATAAATTAAGAAACCTTTGATTAAATGTTTCAACCAGTGACTTCGCTATAAGGGAGACCGAGGAGAAGGCTCTGGAAGCCCAATGGGATTAGGAGTTCATGATTTTGGTGTTGAAAAGGTCTTGAACTCTATGTTTTCTCGACCCCTTTAGCCATTATGAACACTCATTTAGGCTCCCTCGGCACCCCTTCTAGCAAATCCATTGGTTTCATTTGATTTTTTAAGCGGCTTTATACGCGAAAGCTATGTATCCTCGTGGGAATGTATGAATTAATTTATTGTATATTAAACCTATAGATCATTTAGCATGAAATATAAGTTGTAAACAAAGATTTCAAGTAAAATCTATGATGAATTCAAGTACTAATAGCTTTTTTAGATTTACCCCTTAAATATCATAAATATTTGGCTTCTTGTTGGAAATATATTGAGAGTGATTTGTCTTACTTTTTTACTGTGTCAATTTAGTTACCAATTGAAAGCTAGGATGTTTTACAGGTTAAATATATATATGATAACCAAATATGAATTATAATACCTTTTATATTCTATCAATCTTTTCGAAAAATTTTAGCTACCATGTCTAAGATGACTTTGCCAAACTAACAAATCGAATATAATATGATAAAACATATTTAAGTTACTATTATAAAAATAAAAGAATATAGGCGCTTAGTAAAAGTTAAGCTGGATGTGTAGGTATTTAAGCGTATATTTATATGGGGTGTTTTAGGCGATATTCAATATATAAATCTCTGGTTTGTCAACTTTGTGGTCATATTCTTTAGAGTTTGAATGAGGAGCGGGATTTGAAGCGCGAACTCTTGCTTTAAAGACAAAGCATAATGAAGGATCCAAAAAATCTAGCACATAAAATTTGTATAAATAAAAGCTTGTGACAATCAATGCTAGCTGAACCACCTAATCCTAAATGATTCATTAAGCAATATTAATTTCGACAATAGGTAGGTAACTGCAACGCAACTTTAATTTAACCTAATACATAGACCATATAGGTATCGATAAAATTTTAATCCAATTCTTCGCTATTGGATTATTATATACTCATATTTTTGAAATAAAGCTTTTTCAATACAGTGATCTAACCATTAAATAATAGAGCGCTTTTTCATAGTTTTTTTGAACGATTAATAAACAAAATTTATAATACAGCTTTCGTGGTTTGTTAAAATTAATTATTAATCATAACTGATTTAATAGCTCATAATTTTAACATTAAATTTATGAAAATATTTTGAATTTAAGTTGTATAATACAAGTTAAACTGGACTAAAACGCGCTCAAAGTCTTGGCGATCATTTAAGGGGTTATGAAATACATTTATAAGCCATTTTAAATGATGACGCAAATTGTTTTATAAAAATTTCTAATTTAGAATTGCTAACTATATAAAATATAAACTTTTGTTGAATGCTTCTCCCAATCTTACAACAACTCATATATACTATACTACCGCTCTCATTTATACCGACCTTTGTTTAATTAATTTTGGCATGTAGTAAAAAAGAGTTGACAAAATAATGAGCTTGCGTGCATGGGATATTAAACGTGGTATGCAAGAAAATGTATAACAAAAGCCTAATATATTATTCAGTACAATTGGATTCTTTAAATTGTTATAATTCACTTTAAATCACTTTTGATCAATTCCTTAATAGAAACAATGTTTTCAAGTTACACGTGTCAAAATCCTGACAACGACCAATGAACGGTAAGTGGAAAATTTCCAAAAATTTCATTGTTACATACTATGTGCACATTTGCATTTTGCAATATAAATAAATGCATACAATAAGTTATTAATAAAAGTTAAGAGAATTAGAGGTGATGCGAATAGTTTCGTTATCGGATAAAAGTTCGGAGGCAACATCGGCTGGATACAAGATGGAGCCTTCATCTGTTTTAATCATTATGTCATTTTTAATATCGATCGAATCCAAACGTGTGTCTGAATTTTTTTCTGGGTATATGGTAAAGTAACGCTTGAGGGCTTCCCGGCCTAACCAAGCTACTGTCTTATCCGCATCTCGCCTGTAATAATATTTAATTTTAAAACAAAAAAATGCTATTATTAAAAGCGATAGAAAACTAAACAGGCGAAAGACAAGAAGCCATATTAGTAAATCGTTAATCTGAGTAATGAATTTTATCTTAAATGGGATTATAAAACATGGGCGTAGCTAGCATTGGAATTAGAAAGGGCAATAATGAATTAAGCAGGTGCAAAATGAACATTTTTTGAAATTTTAGCCATGATTTTAATAAATTTTAACCACTTTTTTGATTTAGAGGGAAGCAACCGCCCCTCCCTGCCCCCCCCTGGCTACGCCCATGTTATTTACTCATAATCAATTACAAATCATCTAAGGAGGATTGGGACTTAACACAATAAAAAGCCCTTTAAATTTACCTCCAGTTAAATCCTGCGAACTCATAATGGAGCCAATTATGACTATGCATCAAAAGTATTTAACCTTAACAAATTTTACCCTTACCGAAATTGATAATCATAACTATTCCCAGAACCAACAAACTTTATCAACCCAATACTAAAAACCCTGATTATACATATTATAGTAATATTGCATATTAAAAAAAATCTATTCGCAGTTATCTGCCAAACAAAAATAAAATTACGAACTAAATCTCAACCCGAAATCAATTGGACGAGAAACTATTATTTAAGTCGAATGTCGTATACTTTAAGGAGAGTGGTATCATAATTTTATGCCCGTCGATGAGAACGTTTATCCTCATAACGGGTCTCTGGGAGGAGGGCATAGCGGTGCTCCGGCTACTTATAACCGGAGACGAAGAACGACCCGAATCTTTCGATTGATTCATGTGTGCAACCTGATCGCTACTACAATGTGCATGGAAGGCTATGGCGGGAGTTCTGATATATTGCCTCAGGAATGTTTTATTACTACTACCAATACTTTCGACGGCAACAGAGGACGTTGGAGCAATTCCCAAAATGGGAGATTTACTTCGAATAACGTTAACGTCATCATCTAAAATCCTTACAGGATTTTGATCGATAGGCGACGTCGGGCGAGGTGAAATCACTCTTTCCTTTATGCTCTTAACCGATGATCGAGAGTTCTGAGATGAATTCTCGTCGAGAACGTTGTCTGGGATTAACCAATGGTCTACCACATTTTCCGTTTCCCTAATCAGCGCGGGAATGCATTTTTTAACGGCCGGCTCAACTAAGCCGGTGTTTGCCGGGGGCGGCCTTTTGATAGCTTTCATGGCTGCCCTATATTGGGCATAGGAAGAAGATCCACACTTGCTCTCGGTCCTTATGTCCTTTGAGGTCGAGTAACTTTTACGAGATCTTAACAAATGATCAACTTTTTTCCTTTCATACTCCCCCCTCTTCTTTTCTCCGATATCCAAACACGTGTTGTTTTCTTCGTGATCATCTATAATTTGGACAGACGGACGGGCTATAACAATTTCACGATAGTCTTTACTATGGGTTCGATCGTGGGGGAAAGCAAATTTTTTACGAGTTTTAGGTGAGGAGGTTACTTTAGGGGTAAATACGCTTGATGATTGCTTACCGTCGTGGGCACCTACTTTTCCATGTATCCTAGGCTCGATGTTTTCTGTGATTGGAGAAAAGGCATAGGTTACGATCGCTATGACTATTTATACAATTTGCAATTGAATAACTGGTGGACAATATTGTAGTAAATATTATTATCAACTATTGCCTTTGCATTATTATGCATCTTTGTATAAAATTAATATGCCATACTTTCAAACAAAATAATAATTCAAAAATGATAATTAGTTTTTAAGCAGATGCACCCAAACCTGTTGAAAGGCAAAAAAATTATTAATTTTAAATAAAAACACACTAGCTTTCATCCGTTTCAATAAAAGATTTTCCATCCCGTGGCAAGCTGCACGTGTTTCGGCATCCATATCATCGCAATTTGACATGTGCCATTCTACCAACGTATCATAAGGAGTATTTCCCTAACGATTATAAAAATTTATAAATAAGTGTTAAAATCCCAATACATATTTGATAAAAGTGTCCACCAAGAGACTTCAGTAGTAATAAGAAATAATTAAAATTGCTGATCTATTTCAAAGTCATAAATTAAAAGGTTTTAGAAAGGGGATACGAAAATGTAAAAAATCAACTCCTCAATAGCCTTTTTACTTATCTTATAAAAGACTAATAATCTAGTGCTGAGTATGCAGCTTTTATAGAGCTCGGTATAATTATAATTGTCCACTAACTAAATAAAATATAAGCGATCGAGATTTAAAAAAGTTACATATCAGCTTTTACAAATAAAAGTGTATTTCCAATTTCAACCCCTAACATGACAACCTAATTTGGGCAAGACAAATTAAACGATTACATTCCCAAATAAAATTACAAAACACAACTAAAAACGGTCATAAATTGACTATGCTTTAGATTAAAATAACAAGCATTGCAAGAATTATAAATAGTCATTACGTGATCGTCAGGAAGGGAGGGATCGGCCCCGTGTTTTAACAAAAGTTCCATCGTGCTAACGTGCCCCACAGAGGCTGAATCGTGTAACGGCGTAATTCCATCACACATATCATTGTTGTAATCGGAGGCATCTCTTTCATCCCGACCCCTATCATTGACCCGAGCCCCGTGCGACAGCAAATACTCAACTACCTCATCACACCCATAGTTACAGGCTTCGTGCAAGGGCGTCCAACCACAATTATCCCTTACATTGACCGGATGGCCCTAAAAGATTAAAATTATAGTATTTAGTAGTGTCGTAAAAACGGCTGGGTTTTGTTTGGTCTACCTTTGATTTTGTCGACTAAACATAAACAAACCAAGATTTTTTGGTCTGTACCTTTGGTTTATGTTTAGTCGACCAAACAAAACTCAGCCGTTTTTACAACACTAGTATTTAGTCAGTTTCGCAATTATTCATTATACAGCAACAAGCTAGAAAAGTTGCTAAGAAAATTTATATATAAAGGTAACCAATCGGGGCACAAAAATAAAAATGGAATTTAAGCTTGGGCGAAGTTAGAAAAGTTAAAGCCAATCAGCGGTCATTAGCTAGTATTTATGACGAAGCAAAAAAATCTTTTACAGAATTATAAGTTTCCGTTATCATAAATCCAAGTTTAATAGGACAGAACAGGACAAACAAAAGTGAGCCCCTAAATTGTATAGCAAAAAATGTTATTCGACGTGCATAGCATAATGCAGGGTGATGTAAGATTTGTTTCGTAATTTTTAGTTGATTGGAGGCAAGGAGCTACAAAGATACGATAGGAGGAAAAACCTCTGCCTTTGCGCATAATGAAAAATACTTCGTTTACACTGTTTAAACTTCAAAATTACTATAAATTGACATAGTTCGTAAGCATGGGCGAGCCAGCATTGGAATTAGAGGGGGGGGGCAATAATGATTTAGGGAGGGCAAATTGATCCTTTTTCGAAATTTTAGCCTTAATATTAATAAATTTTTACAAATTTATGGATTTAGAGGGGCAGTTACCCCTCTGGCTACGCTCATGTTCGTAGGCATAACTTAGCAGCGATTACAAATCATCAACTTAAGTTTGCGTCAAAATTAAAGTTTTGGTGAATAAGAATTTTATCTTTAGTTTTAAATCTATAAAATATACGAAATTTTATTTTAATAAACCTTAATTAAATAAAAATTGTAAATTGCAATAATCTTATTTCTGTCTTTAGACGGCCTTTAAGTTTTGGATAAACTTACCAAAAAAAGCTAGAGAGCGTAATGGCACACTCAATGCGAATCAACTCTAAAAGGTTTATCGTTCAAAGAATAATTAATATAAAAGCAAAAGGTCGCAATACCTTAATCTAAATCACCATTCACTCTTAAATGCTAGACAAATAAAAAAATCCGTGTTCAAGCCTTGCCCAAAGAAATTTAGCTTAATCTGAATTAGAAAATCAAATGTTCTTCTGCCCCCCCCTAATTTTAGTACTGAAATATTTTTTTGTGTCAGATATTGCCCTATAGGTAAGCTTACCATTTCAACGAGCTTAACAACTCTTTTAAGGTTCCCATCGATACACGCTTTGTGCAAGAGTGTTTCGCCCTTTTCATTCTTCTTCACTGCAAAGCTATTTCTACCGCTCGCGGAATTACCATCTTTAGAGCGTTTCAAAATGTCCGATTCTTCGTCGCCTTATTATAATTTATAAAAAAATTTGTATTAATAATCAATTATTAATATAATAATTTGTTGTAAAAAGTTCTTTTCAAAACGGTACTATTTAAATACATTCGATGCCTTTACAAAATAAAAACTATTTTTACTAAGAAATAACTATCAATCTATCTTTTAGGCTGGTTCTTGATTAAAATTTTGTAAAAGCTTTTTAAAAACTCTGTCCCTCTGAGAGACATCACATCTTTAAACTATTTAAATCGAAAAATTAGTAAAAACAAGTATCAATTGCTTTTAACTTGGCGTAATGTATGACAATAACCATATTCCAGGCAAAGATTAGGCTCTTTTTACCATTCAACTATTTAAACCTCCACACACACATTTTAATTTTGTAAATAATAAGAGTTATAAAATAGGTTGGAGTGGAGGTATGATTGATATTGGGGCAAAGTGCACGGTTAAAAGATATTTTCTTATATAAAGTACCCCTTAATCATAAACACATACTGTAATTCAAAGAAGACGCCTTTATAACAGGAAGCAAACAATACTTGAAATCTTCGTAAAAATGGCTTAAAAAAACGGTATTTTACCCGAAGAATTAGAGCTTGGGGGATCGGATGAAAAACAGCTCTGATCATCACTGATTTGGTCCACCACACTCGTCTCTTCACCTATATCCAGGGCACTTTGCAATCGTTTCAATAATTTCCCCAGTCCCAACACCAAATCATCCCTTTTCAAGTCTAAATTTATCGAGAACTCTTCAGCGTGGCGCAGTAAATTTAGCTGGGCATCTATCCAGGCAGCGTATAGCTTGAGCGCTTCGCTCATATACTTGGTAAAGCTCAAGAAAGCGCTGTACATTTTGATGATACACAAATCTTTCCAGCAAAATTGATGGGAATTCTCGCTATCTTTCGTTAAGTTAGCAGTGGCCAAACGTACCCCGTACTGGCACATATTGAGCAGCGTTTTAGCGACTTCGCGCGACTTTTCTTCGTTGAAATCGCGGTAGTGCTCAGACTTATCCATGAGTTGAACCTGAGTTATTTCGCGGCTCAAAAAATCGCAAATTTCTCGAGGTGCGTTTAAGTAAATCGTATCTTGAAAACCGTAACATTTAAGTTCCAAGTATCCAAAATCTATGGCTTTAGAAAAATTTCGTAAATCGGCATAGCTCTGAGCTACGGAGTAGTAGAGGGGAGCTAGGGCGTTGAGTGGCATTTCTAACATCGTAGCCAGTTCGACCGCTTTACTGTAATGGGTCAAGGCTTGGTTGTAGCAAGAAAATTCGGAAAAGTAATCGCCCAACTTTTCGTGATACTTACAGGCTCGATGCAATTTGGGTGAGTTCCTGAGGTTACAATTAGTTGATTCCTCTAACGAAGATATTTCCTTTTCTTGCTGTTCCACGACGTCTTTGTGTTGGTTCAACCAGTCGTTTTTGTGGCATAACTTCTTTACTAAATCATTACAAAAACAATGATTGAAGAGACCAATAGTTGAACAACATATTATTTATTAACAAGTTTAACATTTTGACCTTTATAAAATCTAAAATTCTCACAGATTTTTAGATATAACATTACTATTTTAAGCAGCAGTCAAAAGATATCACATCTATTTGCAAATGCCAAGTAAGTAATACTGGTAAAAGGGTTTATATATAAACAGTTATCTGCAAAATTACTTAAAATTATGCATTTGTAATGCTTTAGGCTACAAATGATTTACAGAGGGAAACTAGCACAAGATTATAAAGTTTAGTTTTAAGAAATTAATACTAAGTTCAAGAAAATTTACTGGTTCTCAGATATTTTTGAACTTTTTCTACACTGTTTGCGTCCCCACTTGATTGCGCAAGAAATGCACATCTCTTATACAAAAATTTACCTCTGGGGTAATTGGCAACTTTAACCATGACCTATTTTAACATAAAAATTTATAGTACATAAAACGTAATACAAAATTATTACACTTTAAAAATGTATATTATTAAAGTTTCAAAATCTATTTTTTATTGAATTAAAGGCCTAACTTTTGTATATTAAAGTAATAAAAGTTAATTTTTTAATTAAAGATATCATAAACAACACCTCAGCCTGACGCGTCAATGCATCTATCTCTGCACAGGGTTCCTTTAGCTTTTGACTGCAAAGTATTGCTTGTTCCAAAATTGTAATTGCTTGTGCATAATCTTCATCTCTTACAAAAATTTCTGAGAGCGAGAAGTATATTTTTTGCATTTCTTCCATAAAATTTTCCAGTCTATAGATTTATTTAATTTTTTAAATACCACATTTTAATTCATAGAAATAATAATAGCTTAAAAATGAATATTTTTAACTAAAAATCATATTTAATGAGCAAGTGTACAACAAAATATTCCTAAATATCCTAAGTTATCAAATACCCACAAAAATTGTTATCAAGCACACAATTTAATTGTTTTCATATAATATACAAATTTTTTATGTTCTGGACAAAAAAGACTCACTTGGCTATTTTAAGAGCTTGCTGGAGAAGCATAGCACATTTTTGGTAGTCTTTTCTTAGTTCGCACACAATACCTAGGTTTAAATACCCTCTTACCATCATTTGTTTTAATTCCTTATCATTTATTTGTCCTTTTAGTTTAGAGCATAAATTAAGTGCCTACATAATATGTTTAAAATAAATTTAAACTAATTACTTTGGCACATTCTGCTTCACTGGATTTTAAAGTTTCACTTGCTCTCTGCCTTGCCTTTATATATTCTTCTACATTTGTATATATTTCATCTTCATTGCAAGATATTTCTTCAAACTCTAACATAAGTATTCTCCCCAAAGTAGTGTGAGCACGTTGTTGTTCAATTGAAGTTTTAGTTCCAATGCTAATGTTCAAATATTTGAGGGCATGAGATTTTGCTAAATCAAAACTTTTTAGCATGCTATAACATTCAGCTATTTTTCTGTGTGCTATTGCTTTTCCTAAACTATCTTGTAAGTCTTGAACAATATTGAGCTCTTGCAAGTGCTCACTAAGAGCTTCTTTGTGCCTATCTGAGTGAAATATTTAATTTACTAAGTATTAAAGCCTAAATATAACATACATTAAGAATACTTTTAATTATATGTATTTATAAATAATATGTACATCGCTTCAATATTTTATATAGATATATTTCAACTAAATAATTTAAATTTTACCTAATTTTGCATATAAATCCCCCAAGTAATTACAGAGCTCGGCAATCTCTTTTTTATTTCCATTTAAAGAAGCTTTTGCCTTGGCTTTTACATATTCTAATCTAAAATTTATACACTGGCATTATAATTTACTTTTGATTTCATGGGACATTTTGAGGTTTTAAGCGATACAAGTCAAACTTGCAAATTCAGAAAAACAATTAAATGGCTGCAATTTTTAAAAAAACATCATAAATATGAGGTTAGGTATCTTAACAAAATAATTTAAAGGTTTATTGTCGAAAAATACTTATTGATTCTGAAATTCTAGAAAGTACTTGTTTATCATTTGTAAAATTTTGGCTAGGTTTTGTTTATCTTAAACACTTACTTAATTATTAAGGTTCTTGCCTGCATAAGTTTTCAAGTATTTATTAACATTATATTAGAGATTCCAATGTATTTCCTTAATTTAGCCATTTGTCGTAAAAGTTTAATACTTTTTTTGCTATTTTGCAACCTTGATTAATTCGGATACTTTGTAGTTTAACTAAAATTAGTGTTATTCGATGGAATAGCCAACAAGTACGGCCTATATAAGCCAATCACCACTAATCAACAAGAGGCTCAACTCCATCTCACCCTACCTTTTACTCCACTCCCCTCGTGTTTTTATGACATCGTGCATTCCGATCCCATGTCTCATATCGCTTTTCGCCTTGCAATCTTCGTTTTTAATTGCAACTGTAACATTTATCATTTTTATCATTTTAATTTTTTTAAACTATCTATAATTAGAGATTCTTTAAAATGGTAACCCCTATTCAAAAATTTTATTTTTTGTAAAAAGATTGCTTGCTGTATAATAAGGACCCCCTAACTTATTCCCAAACCCCGATAAATCAGTCAATAATGTTTCTCAGGATGTATTAAACAGGAAAGAACGTTTTATATCACACACCCTAAAACTCTAGAAATATTCAAATTTGTATAGCCCAGATCGATGCAATATTCTCAACCAGAAGGATGACATCACAGATGCATACTTAGTAGAATCCGTTCTTGCTGAAGTCACCAAAGAGGTCGCAGCCTAACTCTCAACATCAAGAAAAACCCCTATGTTGCTTTTAAACGAGCATAATTAAAAGAATTGAGCAGAGCGAAACTAAAAAATCACATAACCTTTTTAAACAAATACACCTGGGTGACAAGACTCATTTTAATTATTACGACACCTGAAGGCATTATTAGGAGACCATCAAATGAATAACACAATTTTGAGAAACCTTTGGGGAATCAAACTACCAAAAAAGATTGTTGGTATTGCCTGAGAGAGGTTAAGTCTTTGCAATTTTAGCCGAATACCCTAACAGAATCTATGAGACAATGTCACACAATCAAAACGTCGCTACCTTAGCAAAATCCACAAACCGAGACATGCAGGACTTAGCGCAAATTAGTAACCTGGAAATAAAAATAACCATTTATCTCAACGACACACAACAGAAGACCAAAAAGGACAAGACGTAACTGAGAACGACAAGCCGTTTACAAATATTGTTACTGCCATTATAAATTTCAGGGCAAGGCATGCAAATGCGTTCAGCTCTTTGCCTTTACCGATGGCATATAATAAAACTATTAGTCAGGTAGTCCAGACGACGGCTATCACAGGCTCATATTCAGCTAGTCGTCCATTCTACATTGTACACCGATCATCAAAGCAAAAATTCCCTAACGCCATCGGAGCCAAGGTCAATATCACTCCACTGCCCCCAAATTTTCAATGAGTTCTAATGGTTTGGTGTTAAAAGTCGGAAACAAAAGTAATATCCCCACTTTAAACAAAAGATGCTATCCCTGAGCCTAGATCTAAGACGAGAATTTTGATACCCGACGTCGTTAAAAACCAAAAAGAGCAAGGAAGGCATCACTTTAAATCTGGACTATCAAATCATAGATCGTAGAAAATGGGTTTTCAAACCACTGCGAAAGCAAGAACTGTGAATAAGACCCAAAGTTAAAAGTGACAGAAGAAGAGGTTGACCAGGTTAAAAAACTGACCATGTGTACAGCGGTGGGACCTGATAAAATACCTGTGAAAGCTTTCAAAATTCTAGGGCCCTTAAGTGTACATTTACTTGAAAAGCTGTTTAACAAAATACTCGCAAGTGGTATGATGCGTGATGAGTGGAGGAAAAGCTACGTTATACTAAAAAACCCGATCCGAACCCGCAGAAAACCTTTGCAGAATACACTGGGCAAAATTTTTTTAACCATCTACTTTTACCTTTTTAAAGAATGCTATTAATTTAATATCAAAATTTATGCTTATATCAATCATTCATTTTATAAACTTCCATTCCTTAATTAATATCTTATTGTTCTGACGCCAATTTCAAATTTAACTTAAGAAAGGCAAAATATATCTACAAGATATTATTTTAAGGTTTTGGCATGAAACATGTTTCCTAAGAAGACAAATCCTTCTAATGGCAAAATTGTTTATTTTAAATTAATTAAACTAACAGAAAAGCCTATTAATTATTCATATGATTTAGCATTAGGGATTAATAATGTACTTTTGCCCATATAAATTATATGCCTGTTGTATTTAACACATTCATTATGTCTCACTAGACCTTTATCGGAAATAAAACGTATTGAATGTTATATTTAGCAAAATCACTAAGGACATCAAGTCTACGACTTCTTGATAAAAGGGGAGGTGTGGTATCCCATCCCACGTGTGCCACGTATCCTTACACATAAATGATTTTATATACGCATGCGCTTCCCCACCCGTCTCCCCTTACATTATATTCATTGTTTATTACTTTTCGATATATGTATAATATAATTAAAAAAAGTATATCTTTATAAGATCAATGAGGACCATTGCGCATTACGTACGTCACAAATAAAATATAATTTTTTCGCGTTATTCATCGTGTTTTAATTCAAATTTGTTTCGCTAACCAATCGCATATTTTATATATTATTGTTTCATTGTCTAAATTAAAGTCTTAATTATTAAGCTCCTTATCATAATTTCGCCATTTGAAGCAAGACAATTTGAAGCAGTATTTCTTTGACAAAGGAATCGACCATTATACCAAACATTATACTCACTCGACCATCCTCACACAGACATAAAAACGCCAATACAAAACTTTCACATAATTTAGAAATTTGATAAATTTGAAACAAAGACGTTTTAAACATAATAAATTAGTTAATAATAAAGACAAAAAGTTTGTTATAATATTTAATTTGCATCAAAATCTAAAAACTCCGCCGAATCCACACCTTCGTCTTGTTCTTCAGCATTTCTCTAAAATATGATTACATATTTAAAGAATTTAAATAATTGTATGAAATAATTTGATAGTAATATCTTGACTCACCTTTCGACGTCCTCTCCAATAACGACCTAGTACAAAAATATGCATCTTTCACTCGCCGAGATTAACCCAACTATTTAATAATTGTATTTTTAGTTTATATAAATACAACTAAGTAAATATACCCCAATCTCACTGGGTATAATTAATTTTCGCGGATAACATATTCATTGGCGTGGCCAGGCGGAAAAAGAATGATAATTAACCCATGATTTTAACAAAATAATTTGTTTGATTTAGGGAAAGGGGCAGCTGCCCTTCCCTGCCACCTCCCTAATAACACCCACAAACATATTAATTTTAAACTTTTAGAATTTTAAACTCAATTTTCATACACTATCTCAATCATAAGATATTAGCTAATTAGAAAAAACTGATATTTTGCTATTGTATATACTTACATTCTTTACACCCATCTGGAAGGATAAATTCCAGGGATCCAAAAGGACATATGATATTGGCACAATTGAAGACGGCTACTGTAACGTTGCTGGACGTGGCTTAACGATATATTAGTGTTTGAGTTAAATTTATATTGAAAAGAAAATTTCATTTAACCCAGATTTTTTTTGTTATTTGGACTGTATTTATGCTCACTTGTCTAACTTTTAAGGTGAATGTTATGTTAAATTAGAAATTGAATATATAGAACAATATTAGAAATTGAATAAAAACAACATAATTTTAACTTGATTGCAATTAAAAATACATCTTAGTCCCCCTTCCCCCGATCATATATATAATTTTTTATGAGTACTGAATATTGATAAAACCAATTTACTTGTTGGCGTGGTTGGATTAGTTTGAAAAAAGGGAAAATCCCACCACCACAAACCACCTGATCGGTTAAAAGCAAATAAATATATACTTTGGCACATTTAAACATGTATAAGAGGCAAGCTATGACATTTTTACCTCTTTTTGACTCACCACCTTCTATAATAAATAAGGTATATATACTTAGACAAAATAAAAATTTACTTTTCTCCACGACAGATAGATCCTTCAAAGATGAACATTCTGTCCAAAATAAATTATTACATTTAAATCATTATAATGAATTACCGATCTGACGCAATATAAAGATGAAAATTATAAAAAAATTCAAAGCTGCTATCATTTTTTATGAGCGAAGTAAAATGTATAATTGATCAAAAAGTTTTTTTTGCGATTAATATAGACGACAAACTGTGGCGTCCTTGATTGCACTATAAATATTTTGCCCTAATTTTCAGGTTGTCAAATTAAATGGGTCAATTAAACACATTCGATACTCTGGTTAAACCAAGTTTCGTTTTGATCAAAAATTTAACACATGACCTTTTAAAATGCCTTTCAATAAAATAACTTTAATCTGGTGTAAATTAAATATTTTTGATAGTCGATAGATAAATTTAAAATTTTTGCAGAGGGGCTGTAGGGGGAATGCCCTGAAATTATCATAAATTCCCACCTGGTTCCTTTCCTCGCGACCAAATATTTTAGAGAAACCAAACCCTCTATAAACCCAACATAAAATATTTTCACTTTACATCCCAGCGAGTAAATTGTTAAAGAAACATCGAGCGCCAAGCTCGGACAATAGATAAAATATATTGGTCTCAAGTTGAGCCTGATGATTAAGCTCATTCCGAGGCCCGAAATTTACTCTAGTTGCATTAATAAAAGTCATTTTAAAATATATGTAATGTTCATAGGCGTACTCAATTTTCATTTTATTCGAGGTTTTAATTTTTTTTGTATAAATTTATTATTAAATAATATTGCTTTAAAAAGAACCTTTGTATCTAAATAATAGTGAATGCTTATTTATTGAAAATTTGAAGTTAGATTTTAAATTACTAGTGTTGTCTCAGGGGAAATAAAATAGGATTATTAAGGAGAAATTAGTTTAACGATTAAAAACTTATCAATTTTGCTTTTATTTAATTTTTCTGTTTTGTAAAGAAGTTTATTTAATAAACCATAAAAATTCTCACGATAAAGCCGTACGTCTATATAATAATTCTATATATATTCTAACAATCATCAACTAATAATTTTTTTTGTTTTTTATAAGTTTATTTGGTAAAAATCCGTTGACAGTAATATAATATAAATACATGAAATATAAAAGACAAAATGCGTCAAATAAAATGATAAACTATTCTTATTTTGATATAGCATCATCGAGGATCTTCCAAATTGGCCAAGAATCCGCGAGCGTAAAATTGTATTTGGCTATAGGATTACCAAGTCTTTGTTTTAATAAAAAGGATACCGAATGTTTAGACGGGAGAGAACGTCTTCCTAACTCTTTAAAAAAGCTAAGGCTTGTTTGCCAAGGGTGCCTGAACACGAAGCGACAAATAAAAATGTTTGAGGATAATAGGGCTATGTATTTATTTGTTTTTCGCCCCTAGGCAACAACTAAAAAATCATTGTTGTTGTTAGAGGGGTCAGATAGGTCAATACAGGTAAAGTCTTATTTAAGGTGAAGGCCGTTGCTCGCTCCATGGGATTAAAGAAGACCCATCAAGACGCATAAGTCCCTCGAAGGAGGGGTCCGATAGGTCCAAGATGGATAGGATCTTTGCCACTTTGAATTAAGGCATTGGCCTTATTATGTCGCACATATTTAAATTTGTTTGCCAGGCAGTGTAAGGGATGCCTGGCTTCGTCTACGAGTGTGCTGCGGTTCGGCAAATAAATGGCTTCGAAAATTTCACCCCTAGTCTGAGAGCTATGGAGTACGAAAGTTCCGAGTCCTCTTAATATTTTGTTCGAAGAGGTTTAAAATTTCCGAATGTAAAAAAGCACTTGAAGAGCGAAAACAGTGCTGAATTTTTGAAATATTAAAATAGTTTATCATTATATAAAAAGCGTGATGTGAAGGCAGACACTTTAAGAGATATAATTGAATTTAAAATAGAGTGATTTGTCTCCAAATAATTTAAAAGTCCAACTTTACCGCCTATGGGCGATACGAGATGGCACATAGCGTTTTTCTTGAGTTACAAGCTTCTCTACCAACCAAATCAGGTGTTTAGAGATTCGCTCCCTGCCTCAATATCTCTAGTCTCCTTTATTTCATCTTACAAATCCGTATAGGATACCATTTTTAAGTTGTACCCGGTTAAAGAATATCGACATTTACCTATAGCTTTAGCTATTTGTGAAAACAATACCAATCCCGAAACACCTTTGTTACAAACCACACGACAAAGAGATTGGGATGCTGGACTTATGTTGCGCTCCGTTGATTATCTAATTTCGAATAGTGATGCTAGCCAGTGTTCCAATTTAAGGTCGTTTTTGTTTGATGGCTCAGGTCACGAATTTAACATTGGTTTTTAATCTAAAGGGACATATCCTAATCAAGACACCCTGCAAATTTCAGGGGGAAAAATATCGGAATAGAAGATTACATGCCACAAATGAAAAGCCGTGGTCTTTAAAGGATTTATAGGAAAGGTTACTTTGCGCTTATCTAAAATATGTGAATTTACTAAAGTGCTTTAATAAGTGGGAGAATTAGTCTAACAATTCGGGCAGGCTAAATTCAGTGATCTTTAGTTGCTCGATTAATTTGAGGTGCAGAAACGGCTTTTGGACTTTGGGAGTTGTGATATATAATGCTCAGGGAAGGTTGCTGGGCGATGAGACATAAAAATGGAATGAGCACGCTAATTGGACATAGCGTACATGACAATCGGAATATGACTTCCAGCGGTAACGATGCACGGACATGGTATATATGTTACAGCTGAACAAAGTAGCAATTACAAGGCATGCTCAAGATTTGTTAACGATTTTGTGTTTATTAATGATCATTGTAGGATGTAATTCGTTTGTGAAACGGGTTCCGGTGCTTCCGTGATGCCCCCAAAGCTAGAGCAGGACAGTTGCCACGACTTACAGACGCCATACCCTCTTTGGTTGGTGTGGGAATCAAGGATCAGGTTGAAGTTGGACTCGTTAAAACGAAGAAAATCTTGATACATACTGACGCACACGTCTCACTTCAAGGTTAATTGAATCTAATAGTTCACCGACCTTGTGTGACTAAATGTGGGATGGAACTCGATAACAGCGACGGAACGACTTACGGCACATTCTATACGGACAATCATTTACTAAAACTATCAGTAACGCAGACATTGACATTGACAACCTAATGCTTATATTAATGTTCAGATCTGCAGTTCGGTGAAGAGCATCAAATATATTTGCAAGTATATGTGAATTTAGGAATTATGGATGTATTTAGAATTAAAAATACCTATGTGAATGCTCCTCTATTGAATAACAATGATGAAATAATGAACTACCGTATTGGCCGGTACATCAGCTCCAATGAAACTGTTAAGCGTATATTCGGGTTCACAATTCATGAACGGGATACAGTAGTTATTTAATTAGCTGTTCATCTTGAAAACGGCCAGCGCGTATTTTTCATGAACAAACAGCGCTTGATCTTGCTATAATTCCATCTAAAACTACACTCACCAATTTTTTTTGAATTGTGTAATCGTGCCGATGGTTATGGTGCCTTCGCACAAACACTACTCTATTCAGAAGTGCTAGGCTATTTTACTTGTCAATCGAAAAAATGGATGCCCGCAAGCAGGGCACACCAATTGATGATGGCCCGGTTTATTCAAATTAAACAAATTGGATCGTATATATAGAGTGAATCCAAGACAGACTGGGTGCTTTCAACTGCGACTGTTGTTGGTTAATGTCACCGGCTCATTGTCATATTACGATATATGTAAAGTAAATGGACAACAATATCTAACGTATAAAGATGTATGCCTTACATTAGGCTTGCTAGAAGACGACAACCATCGGGACAGTATTCTTACTAAAGCAGCATTAAACTGTACAGGAACACAAATTCGTCTACTATTCGCTAGAGTGTTGACTGCATGTTTCACACCCCGAGCACAAACGTTGTGATATAAGCAAAGATTCAATGACTGATCATATTGACACCTTCAAGGTGCAACGATCTAACGTTATCATTTAGCGACGCAATGTATCATGAAGCATTTTGATAGCTATAGGATCTTTGCATTGTCATTGCCAATTTTTAAATTAGTCTTTTTGGTATGAGTTAATCAAATCGATGTACATCAGATTTACTTAATATTGAATGAGTCTTGAACTGCAGTACAATATTTAGAAATGGCATCGCTTGTTACACGCAATGTTTTACCACTAACTCATGAACAAAAAACCATTTACGACCGCATTATGCTGACAGTTTCGGCAGGACAAGGGGTTTCTTTTTTTTTGATCCATCAGGTGGAACTGGCAAAACATTTCTCATTTCGATAATTCTTGCAGAGATACATGGCATTGCATTGGCCTCATTAAAATATTAATGAAAAACTCGAAGTCAGCATTTTGAATGGCAAGTTCCGAGGTGAATATGTATGCTGCCACGAATCCCTATAATTCCCACATATGTGCCGATTAAATTCACGCATTAAATTTCCAATTAGGTTGGCATTCGAAATGACAATCATTAGAGCGCTAGGCCAAACGATGTCTATTTGTAGCTTAGATTTTGCCACACCATGCTTTACTCACCGACAGCTATATGTGGCATGTTCTCGCGTGGGTAAACCATCCAGTTTGTTTGTGTTGACTACAGACGGACTATCCAAAAATATTATATACTTCATCGCACTTAAAGATTGATGATAAATTATTTTTTAATCGTCATAATTTGATGTATATATAGGTATCAAAAAATAAAATTTATAATATATTTGTTGATTTAATAAAGATAAAAATAAAATTAATAAATGATTAGTATATTGTCATTTTATAGGCCAACATTGTCATAACGCTCCTTCCTTATTTTAATCATAACCACTTACCCATACACTGATAGTATTTTCTAGAAACAAGCTGACCCAAATTCTTTCATATATTTTCTATTGATAGGTACCAATTATTTATACAAATATTAAGGCTTATAATAATTGTGGCAAGGCAATATTGTGCGGAAATGGGAGAAAATTTGAGTATTTTTTTAAAAAACTCTAATTTTTTAAATCATGTTTGTAAAATAATGTATTTTATACATTTTAATCATTCGTTTAATAAATAATCATGATAATTTTATTTTAGTGTATAGGTTAGGCGGCTTAAAAATTTTAAAACATAGGGAAACACTATTTCGTTGCTATCTCATAATAAACGCGAATCTTATATTATAGGACAAAGTATCGGCATTGCTATTTGTAAATATAATTCATTTGCAACATTTGAATGTTTTCTAAATATATTAATACTTAACATTTTTATTTATTTCATTCATTTTCACAAATTATGTAATTTTACTATGTATATAACATAGATAACAGACTTTATTTCTATTCCATTCTTATTTGAATCATAACCACATACCCATACATTAATAGTATTTTATCGAAACAAGCTGACCCAAATTTTTTTTATATATTTCCTATTGATAGGTACCAATTATTTAGCCAAATAAGAACTAAGCCAAACAACGCTTGGCCGGGCACAGCTAGTAATATATATAACAATTAAAATAATATATATAAAATTAATTACTATATTACATAAACGCTTAGTTAGCTACCTACTAGCAAACGAGGGTCTGATGTATTCATAAATGTTCAATCAAGTTTCTCACAATAATATTCGTAAATATTATAGGAAGATGTCGTATATGTGAATACGTTAAAGAAGAATAATTTCATTTAGTATAACTTTTATTAGTATAACAAATTCAACAGATTATATTATTGCTATAATTATATGTTTTAATATTGTAAGCCAAAGCCGAGTTTGTAGAAATCATATGATTATTATTATTCTAATTCATTTGTCTTAGCTTTGTCTTTGTTCGTTAGTATGTAAATTTATTTTTGTCTACATAAATCCCACACCTGGCCTTATTATTAAATAAAGATTCATTATAATTATCCTTCTTCTTATTAGTTCTTGCTATTATAATTTATGATCATATTATTAATCATCATCATACAAACATATTTTTCCTTATATATATAATATGTATAAGCTTTTTGTCGAAATATATTTAAAAAGGTGAAATGTACATATTATCTTTTCGGGAGTGTTTATAAGTGTCTTAGAATCTTTTATGCAATTAAACTATAATAATTTAACACATTTTTTTTTTTTATTAATTTAAAAAAAAATTCCAAAGCCAAGGAGGGGGTCCCACTTTCTTCCCCCCCCCCCCTTTGACTACGCGCCTGTAACCCATCCACTCTTATTTCTTTTTTTGTTGTAATTTCACCTCCATTTTTTTTGTCTTGAAAGTGAATACAACTTTCCCCCTAACCACTACCTTTTAACTATAACTTTACATAAATAGGATTGAGAATTGATACTTACATTTATTTCGTAATTTTTAATGCATCATATTTAACATTTTTATATGCTCAAGTATTAATTATTTGTTGCTAAAATCTTGGAATGTGCTATTTGTTGATATAAATATTTTTTAATATAATTAAAATTATAAAAGTCGAATGAGTATTTGGTATTAATTTTTATATAAGAGCTTGAAATTTGAAAAGTAAACTCTTAAAACTGCAATGTTCATTAACAATTATTCGTTTTAATAGTATTTAGAACAACTATTCCACCATTTTAAAAATATGCGTTTCCTCGATTTTATATGCATTTTATGTTTTACTACTGCATTTCCTCCTTCATTATTATGTGGCATAATACTGTCGTTATCTCTAGCAGATCTAACCCTTTTGCACAAATCGCACCATAAATCTAAAGATGCTCCACGTTTGTGCCAAAGCTTGTGCCATTGAAGGTAACTCAAATGTTTGCTAAAATTTTGATCCAAAAGCTTTATATACTGAGCCAAAGATTTAGGACCGCCATAATCATCAATGTGAATGTATGAGCCTGGAATGGCCGATTTTTGGTAGTCCTCTTTTTTGGTGCCACCCACTATAGGCACCGTGTTGGTCTCTAATGGTAAGTTCCAATATTTTTCTGTAACGTAATCCTGGCATCCATCGCTATTTTCTACGCCTATTACGAATTTGTATTGTGACATAAGATCCAAACTACATTGAGTCTTATTATCACGTTTGGCCTAAATTTAGTATATATGCTTTAGTCAAATTATATGGGAACCGGTCAAAGTAGCAGAAAAAAAGCAGCCAAATTGGTCAGAATTGATCAAGATTGGTCAGGAATTAACATAGAATTTAAGTTTTAACCTATAATTATGCAGTAATTTAGGGTTAGGGTTATAATTATGCAGTACTTTAGGGTTGGAGTTATAATTATGCAGTACTTTAAGGTTAGGGTTGGGTTTATTGTTTCGACTTTTTCTGCTACTTTTTCATCATTCTGCTACTTTGACCCCGATTCAAATTATAGTAGGTATGATATAAGATTGCGCTAATTCAAATTAAACAAAATACATAGCGTGATATAAGTTTTTCAGAGCTTAGGTTGTAGAATCTTGCGCAAGAGATCTTTAATCCAACTTATCTAATTCAAGGAGCACTCAGATTTTAAATTTATCGATTTAACATTGTTAGCCCGATATTCTCGACCCTAATAAACTTTGAAATTTAATACTCATCTAGCTCGTCCACATTAAAAAATTAAATTACAAATTAAGTTTTAAAACTAAAAAGTGATAACTAAGCCGACTAAATGACTATAACAATATCAAAAACGTTTTATGTTTCGTACTTCTGACAGTCTTGTATTTTTAAATTTCAGCTCAAGTGACCAGCCTAAGCAATAACTTGCCAAATCAAAATACACAATCGGACTCGATACTTTTTTACCAACTATAACTTAAAACACAGAGATGTCTAAAATAAACAGACTTCACACAAAAAATAATATCCCTATAAAAATATCTCAGTATACTTTTATTTTATGTTGTGTTCCATTGTTGCCTCTCCCAAAAAATCCTTTTAAACATATTGGCCTCTTGAAACACTTCCCATATAGATCCATTTGAGGAATATATTGTTTTAACTGTTTTACAAAACTAAGGCGTCTTTTGCTCTTGCAATTGGTCACCATGGCTAATATATTTTAAAAAAGAATGTTTTTAGTATAGTTCGTTCATTAATCCCATTTATTTCATTTTATCTAACCCCGTAATTAATTTTGAAATAAAACCCCTATTCTTGGAGATAAATAATATAAAAAATTTAATAATGCCAATTTTATGAATGCTTTCCCCTATTATATAGTATTCATAATATCGGCAAGCGATATAATTAACACATTTATAGATTTAAGTAAGCTTAAAAAAGATCCAATATTAGATGCACTCTAAAAATCAATGTTGGCGCTATCAGCCCGTACAAACCGAATAAAAGGTCCGCTAAGTGATCCTAAACTTTAAAAAAAAGAACGAGGTTATTATGAGAAATTGCGTCAATTTAGTAGCAATACAATGAAATGACAATTGTGTAGTCAAGCTGTTATTTAATTGTCCTGGAACCCAGCCTATAAGATAAATCTGGCAGAATAGGTTCACGCAATAAAGTGAAGTCTAGAATACAGGTTGATTGCCCGCTTAGGGTGCAAATGTACAATAGATATATGAATGGGGTGGACAGATTTGACCAAAATATTCATTCTACGAGAATTTCTTACGGGAGTAGTATTTTCCTTTGATTGTATTTGGCATAGACACGGCATGTCAAAATGCGTGGCAAATATACAATTCAAACAATGGGTATTTTTCATTATGCAACTTTAGGTTTAGATGATCAGTATTATATTTCAAAAAATATTGTACCCAACTGAAAAGAATATTTACTCTACTTTAACAAGATATAAACCGAATTTCTCAAAACATCAAAAAGAAGCCTGTTTACAAAGGCGCTAAGTTTGTAAGAAGGCCACTCGCCTTTTATTGTAATGCCGGATTGCATTTAAAATGCTGGGCAAATTATCATGTCTCATAATTAATTTTATGGTAATTGATTTTAATAAAAAATAAAATGTTGCATTTCTTTTCCTCGAGTGAATTAATTTTTAAAAAAAATTTCAATTGACTTTTTTTTGACTAAACGTTAGGGATGCTATATTATTAATTTTTAACAAAATTTGACCGGACAAAATTAATGGTACCTGGCGGAATAATTACAAAATCAGTCTAATCAAATAGATATGTATATATTAAACTCGGGCCTTCGGCCCTCGTGGGAAGGGGGAGAAGGGAAGGGAAGAGGGGAAGGGAAGAGGGGAAGGGAAGAGGGGAAGGGAAGAGGGGAAGGGAAGGGGGGACGACTCATCTGTACTTCGTATAAATGTATCATATTTGCTATGCAATTTATGGGCGAGAAAGGTGGGAAGGGGCGAGAATGCCTATAGGGGGGTATTAAATGCCTAATGATTAATTAATTATTTATACAAATTTTCCATTATAGGCAAAATGTAATAAAGGCAAAATGTAATATAGGCAAGGGTTAGGGTTAGATTTAGTGTTTGCATCTAGTTGCGTATTACATTAGTTTTTATGGCCTTTAGTGATTATGGGTCTAACAAACATTATATTATAAAACAACACAATGTTAAGAATTTGCAGAATTGTTGGGAGAAATTTTTTGTTGAATTTGAACAATTTTTAATTAAAAAAATCAAAAATTTGGCCAATGGTCACTTTTTCTCTATTGGTCAGTACCAACAGATACTCTATAAGTCAATGATAGCCAAAAAACGGAAAAAAAAATTTTGATGCTCACTTTGGCCAATGGTCATTTTTTTCCATTGGTCAGCAGCCAGCACACGGTAAAAGTGGATATAAATTCATAAGAGTAAAAAAAACGAAAAAAAAATTTTCGAATAACATTTTGGCCAATGGTCATTTTTTCCATTGGTCAGCAGCCAGGACACGGTAAAAGTGGATATAAATTCATAATAGTCAAAAAAAAAAACGAAAGAAAAGTTTTCGAATCACATTTTGGCCAATGGTCATTTTATTCCATTGGTCAGCAGCCAGCGGACGGCCAAAAAGTCATAATAGCAATGGTAGGAACAGGAACAATCATAATAGTCAAAAAAAAACGAAAAAAATAATTTCGATTCACATTTTGGCCAATGGTCATTTCTTCAATAGGTCAGGAGCCAGCGGACGGCCAAAAAGTCATAATAGCAATGGTAGTAACAGGAACAATCATAATAGTCAAATAAAACACGAAAAAATAAACTCGGATTCACATTTTGGCCAATGGTCATTTTTTTCATTGGTCAGCAGCCAACGGACGGCCAAAAAGTTTTATTATCAATGATAGTAAAAAGAACAATCATAAGAGTCAAAAAAACTCCGGGATTCTAACCCAAAAACTAGTTAAATTGCATAGCAATTAAAAGTAAACAACTTTTATTTATGTTTATTATATAACATTGGTCAGCAGCCAGCGGACGGCCAAAAAGTCATAATAGCAATGCTAGAAACAGGAACAATCATAATAGTCAAAAAAAACGAAAAAAATAATTTCGATTCACATTTTGGCCAATGGTCATTTTTTTCATTGGTCAGCAGCCAGCGGACGGCCAAAAATTCTTATTATCAATGATAGTAACAAGAACAATCATAAGAGTCAAAAAAAACTCCGGGATTCTAACCCCAAAACTAGTTAAATTGCATAGCAATTAAAAAGTAAACAACTTTTATTTATGTTTATTATATAACATTGGTCAGCAGCCAGCGGACGGCCAAAAAGTCATAATAGCAATGGTAGAAACAGGAACAATCATAATAGTCAAAAAAAAACGAAAAAAATAATTTCGATTCACATTTTGGCCAATGGTCATTTTTTTCATTGGTCAGCAGCCAGCGGACAGCCATAAATTCTTATTATCAATGATAGTAACAAGAACAATCATAAGAGTCAAAAAAACTCCGGGATTCTAATCCCAAAACTAGTTAAATTGCATAGCAATTAAAAAGTAAACAACTTTTATTTATGTTTATTATATAACTAGTTAAATTGCATAGCATTAAAAGTAAACAACTTTTATCTATGTTTATTATATAACAAAAACTAGTTAAATTGCATAGCAATTAAAAGTAAACAACTTTTATTTATGTTTATTATAAAACTAGTTAAATTGCATAGCAATTAAAAGTAAACAACTTTTATTTATGTTTATTATATAATAGATAATTTAACAAATCTTATATATAACACACCGAGAGAGATAGAGATGAGGGGTGGGGCACCTCTTATGCATTAATTCAAAAAATAACACAGCGAGGGAGATAGAGATGAGGGGTGGGGCACCTCTTTCTCATCCATTAATTTAAAAAAGCGATAACCTAATATACCCAATGCAAATAGATAGGGAGGGTAACGGACAGACAGACGGACAGACGGACGGACGGACAACAAAAAACGAGCCCATAAATTGCATAGCAATTAAAAATACTTTAACCAATAAAATTATTTCTTTACCCATAATCAACTTCCTATTGTATATTTCCATCTTTTGCGATTCAGCCATCGGCTTGTTGTAATCAAGATTGGCCACTCTTTCTCCGTAGGGAAAATGTATGTCCGCATAGAGATTGTACGTCATTAGTATGTCAAAAAAAGACTCCCAAGCGGTTAAGTTTTCTGGTGGGAAATATCCCTTCTGTGCTCCGCGACTTTTTATATTTGCCGGTGACTCTCGCGAAACTAAAACCATCAAGGCGTGTGGCCTCAAACCCTTTTTACTCATGTTAGGCGTTGGCATGTCGTTTATGTTGATTGTTAAGGGATCAAAAATGAAGGCATCGCTATTAGCAACTTCTGATCGGTTGGATGTAGCTCGGCACAATGCAAGTCCAGATGAGGGATCTATGCACGTGCCGTCAGCCATAGCATGACTGAAAGCGTACAAGTAAGATGGATTCCAAAAATTCACTAAGGCCGGTTCGTTCATATACTTAGATGTAATAGATAAAGGTATATTATCAGTATTTTCGGTTATGTTAGAAGTCTCGTGAACTATCGAGTTCTGCGAATTTAGCGCTTCATCATTTTGGATATGATTTTGAATCGAATCTCTCTGATCTTTAATTTGATTATCGCTATCGTATTGGGAATTTGATCTGTAAATTAAAATTTCCTTATTATGGGTTTTCCATTCGAATAAGGAATAATTCTGGTGTAACGGTTGAGGTGAGATTGTATTAATTTCGGTTGTTTGATTTAATAAGTTATACAGCCTATACACCATGATAATACCGACGTAGAATAATACCAACACCAGAAACTTGGCTATGGATATTGAGTTAACTCCAACCATTTTCTTTACTTCCTGGAAAAATAAAATGTCCCGTAATTAAATTTTTACGCATTTCTAAACTTCGTATTAGCCGTATATTTCTAACGGGATTAAATTATACCGTGTCAATCTGACATCTAATAAAAACCATTTTTGTCAAAATGAACCACAAATTTTGTCCTTACACGTAAAATAGAAATAAAAATATCGTTTTAATTTATGAAGATAGCGGGCAGAGATAAAGTCTTTAGTGTGAAAAGTTTTTATTTTCTAGACTTATTTAAAACCACATTAAAAAAGTATTTATATTGAGCTACATGATGCGAACAAGTATTTATGGGACCGGGTCAAAATAGCAGAAAAAAAACAGCAGAATTGGTCAGAACTGGTCAGATCAAGATTGGTCAGGAGGGTTAAGGTTTGGGTTAGTGTTTTAGGTCGGCGTTTTAGGTTAGGGTCAGGGTTAGGATTAGATGCACATCAAATTCCCTCCCCATTTTAGATTTAATTCTAATATATTGATTATCTAAAATCTTGTTCTGACCAGTTCTGAACAATTCTGCTGTTTTTTTCTGCTATTTTGACCCCGATTCAGTATTTATTTATGGAAGATGTACATACCAAAGTTTAATTTTAAGTGAACCATTTGAACTAAAAACGTAGGGTTTGGTTATAAAATATGATTTAAACTCGACGGGAGCCACCCATTTAATATAGTTAATTTATTTTATAAATATAATTTGAATACAATAAATTTAGAAATTGATTTTATGAATATTTAAAGGTTTAGATCCATTAATGAAGAACTAAAACATTAAAAAAAATAGATCCAAAATTTATGTTGTATTATTTAAATGAACAAAAGTGCTAAAATTTAATATATCTACTTTGATTACACCCTTTTCAGTGTTCAAAAACTACTATTTAAAAAAATTGTACAAATATTTGTATCCAAATCGAAAATATTTGGTTATCACGTATTTAAGAAAGTTTTTCCGAAAGTCATTTGAAGTGAACCTTACGATACTTTAAAGAAATATACTATAATCTTTGCAAATATTAATATATCGAGAAATATTTACGTTGAAAAACCCAATTTTTGAGCAATGATTTCAGATAACGAAAAATATACCTACTGGCAACAAACATATAAATTTACATGAAAAACATTGTAATTATAAACATATATATCAAATTAATAAAGTAGGCCTGCCCATAAAATGTTTCAATAGAATAGCAATTAAATTAACAAGCTGAACGATTTTAAATAATTAACCTGGTCAAATTGAATAATATAATTCCTAAGAATGATTTATAAAAGACAATTGTTATAAATAAATAATAAACCATGGTCATTCGTTTTGTGCTTGATTGTACGGACGGATGTACTAAAAGTAGAGCAATGACTTGCATCGTAAGGCAAACAAGAGAACAATGATTTTCAGTTATTTTTTTTTTTTTTAAGTCAATTAATTTTATTATAGAGCATCTAGTAATAATACTAGAAATTAATATAATATAATGCCATATCAGCCATTACCCTCTTAACTTATTGACCAACATTTCTCAGGTCATTATGATTCGAAAAAAATTAAATTCTCATTGAGCCTACTCAGGCGCGTAGTCAGGATTTTCTCAAGGGAGAAGAAAAATTCAAAAAAAATTTCGACTTTTATTGATATAATGTAACAAAATTAAATTTTGCGTACAATATATGCGAAACTTCAAGGCACTATATAACCAGCTATGGAAAAATCTCTTCTCTTCATTAATCAGAGCATCCGATTTTATACCTTAAAAAAGGACATGGACCATCAAAAAAATTTTCAAAATTTGGTCAAGGGGGTAGAAAATTCCCGCTTTCTGCCCCTTGGCTACGCGCCTGAGCCTACTCATTTAATAAATGTTAATTAAGTTGCTGCAATAAAAGATAAAATGTCCTTTTCCATTAATGGCTTGTTGTTGGATTTAATTCCAGTAATTGTTGTGGAATAGTTTTGATTTCTACGATTAAGAGCATATTATATTTATTAAGAGTTAAGTGAAAAATTACTCATTCGAAAAGAACCAGGCTTTGCTATTATATTTTTGAACACTATATTTTGGTTTGATATTAAAGTCCTTAATCAATTAACCATATTTGCTTATAATTTTATTAATAAATTGATGTTATTGAAAACCACTTTTAGTCTCTACATGGAATTTTAAAATGTTATTAAACAAAATCAAGTGCCATACTAGATCTCGCTATATATTCCACACTTATGAATAGCTTATAATATAATACCAAATAATCATTATATATAGTTTTAAGTTAATTTATAAGATCGGGGTTATGCAAATATTGTACATTGGAGGAAGTGTCTTGTTTTTTGTATTACTATTTAACGAGGCCAGGAACCAACAATTGTTAAAATAATATAATTTAGTTATAACGTCAATAGTTTAATAATAATTTGTAATATCTGCTTAACTTAACGAGAGCTGAATATTTTCCTGTAAATTTTGACTTATGGAAAAGTCAGGGGAGAAATTTAAAATTAAAGGAAATTTTCGGAAACTAATTAAATGATAAAACATAATTAGATACAAGTGCAAATTACATTGGTCAACAATAATGAACTCAACCGGCAAAATGTTTGCAGATTCTGGTAGAGTTTTTTACGGTAAACACAAATATATTTTTAGGTAGTTTCGTATAGTCAAGTTTTTTATTGCTGCCAAAGTTGCTAAAAATAGAGATTTTGATTTTCCCGATTAATTTGCAGGTTGACGTTGAAAAACGCCAAAACGTTACATTTCAAAAACTTGACGGGGAAAAAATAAAAATATATTTGTGTTCACCATAAGAAACTCTACCAAAATCAAAAAATTTGCCGGTTGATTTTTCTTGGTGAAACGTATTATATAAACAAGTTGCAAGCGCTTAATTGTGGAATAATATACTTTTCAAATGAGCCATATAGATCATTCTTGGTAATTCTTGGTTCAGATAAAGTAGCTAAGAGTAGTTTTTAATAAGCATTAATCAATGTTTATACGTTTCATGTTTATTTTTTAATTTTAGAATTAATTATGTTTTTTCCTGATAATTTAAAAACATTTAGTAGAAAATGTAAGTTAGTTATTATGGTATTATTGTAGAAATATGTATGTTAATAACCAAGACAATGTGCACATTTTAGATCCAAGAGCAAACAATGATCAAATATTGATTAAAGTCAAAATGTACCAGTAATTAGATGCATAACTAAAAAAGATAATTCTTAAATATATCTTTTGTTTTATACTCATAGACTGAACCCTTTTTCAAAAGTATTCCAAATTTTGGCCTTTATCTCGAAAACTAGTTTTGTTTACAATAATATTAAGACGTAGAATGAAAAAAGATATCTTAAATATATCATTTATAGCGCCATCTAAATTATAACAGATTTATTATAATTATTTTGCAATATGCGTTGGGAGTTTATAAAATAGTAAGAGGATATAAGGAGTTGGTTGATATTATATCAATGGACTAATAGTATCACAGCCAATTGCAAAAGGTGGTCGTATTTTTAGAATTCATAAGAAATTATTAATTTGGATTATCTGAATTACACTGTAGCGTTTTTATATTCTATTAGTTTTTTGTAATGTTTATTACTTCAAACCACTTAAAATATTTATGAAAAATATTAGTTTTAAAAGAGATACAATTACATTTAAAAGCAAATAGAAATGGTTAAATGTGAGACAGATATCCCAATTAAATTTAATTAAATTTAAAATCCAAAATATTATTCTTAGGTAATAAACAATTTTAACAAAAAAATTGTCCTACCTTTGGCACAATCCTCTATAAATGAATGGAGTGCCAACAACAAAAATTTCCTAATAATTGGGTATAACAAAAAAGTAAGCAATTTGGTCAGACAAAATTACTTTATTTTAATAATGTGATACAACACATGTTTGAAATAGTTTTGACATGATGTATATGATACAAAATCCAAAATTCGATGAGAGGGGCAAATCAGGAAATAACTAACGTTTAGGTTTTGATGAAAATTGCTTCTTCTTCTTTTGCATTTTATCTATGCCCACCTTGTTGTGCACTTGTTCTCGTGTCCTAAATTTTCTCACTTTGTTTTTATCTCTCATTTGTGATCTATTCCTTTTTTTCTGTTTACCTTCACTAAAACAAAAAATAATAATAAATCAAATGTTAAAATTCTGATTTTAAAAAGAAAATCTCATATAAATTTTGTGTTAAGTAAATATAATAAATTTTGTATTATTAAATTGTTAATTAATAAAGTTTAAAAAGACTGATATTCAAAATATTAAAAAATAAATCCATTATATTTGAATATTAACCTTTCATTAAGCTTTACATGGCTTGTTGAAAGTTTTTCCACTTGTAATCTGGGCTGTTTATTCTCAATTTGCGAAAGAATATCAAGTTGAGAGGCCCTCTCTTTCTGTGGGTCAATAAATAAGGAATCAAATTTCCTTTTGACTCCGGATTTCTTATTTAATGCATTCAAATTTTCATGTGGAAGTTTGCCTGTAAACTTGCCCATTGAGGCTGTAGATTTTCTGACTTGATTGATGTTCTTAACCAATTTCTGTAAAAATAATGATAACAAAACATGATGCATTTTGCCAACCTTAACTCCTTTATAACAAGTAAATTATTAGTGATGCTTAATTACATTCGTAATACAAAGTATATCAAACCAACTGATTAAGCATATTTTATGTACCTCCTTATTTGTAAGCTCTGTGTGGACTGGACCAATTTTAGGGAAGACATTAAAATCTGGTTTATGAAGTAAATTTTTTTGTTGTGCTCTTTGTATTTTAAGATTTTTTTGTTGTTTGATATCATTTTTAATGCCAAATACATCATCAAAAGGATCTTAAAAATTAAAATTATTTAAAAAATGTTAAATAAACCATACTGGCATTATCAGGAAGTTCTACAAGCCAATTTTTAGTTTTCTCATTATTAGCACGATCATATCCCCAAGCAGGTTTCCAAGATTTGGACACTTCATCATATACCATTCGTTCTTTCTTCTTTTTAATAATTCCTTTAGTTTTGGCAAACTTTTCCCATTTTGTTGGGGGTTTTGGTTTTGGAACCTGAACATATTTACATATAAATAATAATGCTTAAGATTATATTACATGCTTTTCTCTAGGGAGCAATGTCTCAGGTTCTGGAAGCTAAAATAAGTTAGGTAAATCAAAAAAAAATTAATACCTTTAATACTATAACATCTTCTTTCCTTTCTTTTTCCAACTAAAGATATATATAAAAGAAATAAATTAAATACCTTCAGCAAGCGGGTTATAAGATTTTGGGCGTTATTTTTGGTCAAATTTAATAGTTTTACATCATTACTACAACCCAGTTTATATTATACTAACTTAAGTAAACTTGTTCTGAGATAAAAGCTCTTGGGGATTAAAAACCAAAATATTTCCTAAATCATAGTAATTTTCACCCATCGTTGATTACTACCTGAAATTCGGTACAAAATATGTCGACAACTCGCATAGTTTTAAGGTACCTCCTTTTATTTTGTTTTAATGTGAGGCACGCTGTCGTTAAAAAATAAATAATGCATTTAGTTCACCAGCATTTTTTAAGCAAGTTGGTCTTTCTTTTACTTCCCCTTAGAAATAGGTGCGTTCACTTTTTTAAATAATTTGCTAATTTTTTTACTAACTCTCATATTTTGATATTAATATAAGGAATAGGCCTTAAATTAAGGTATAGATTGTCTGTTTGTTCTCAATGGACCTAGTGGAAAAACTTTTTTAGAGGGCTTTGGCATACCTATATATTTCAAAAAATCTTTAAAGAATTAATTCTAAGGTGTGGAAAAAAAGTAAGCAATATATTTGAAAAAATACAATTATTACCTTCTATATATATAACTCTTAAATATTTAAAGTGGTTTTTCTGAATATATAATGAATTTAAACTCTAAAACAAATGATAACATCAAAATATTAAAAGATAGCCAATCCAAATTTCAAAAATTTAGACCATTATTATCAAATAATTTCTATCAATTTTTTATTTTCTTCAAAGTTGAAATAAATTTGCCATCATATCTCATACGTATCAGATGAGACTTAATGATGGTTAGTTTATGAGAAGTTTATTGGAAATAATCTTTAATTTAAAGTGCAACATTTTCTACTGGCCTAAAGCCGCACTCCATCAAAGTCGGTGCTTTAGGTTATCCCCAGCTGCTTCAATCTCATTGGAAATTTTTACCTCTTCCTATAAATCTGTCCATGACTTGCACTACAAGCTTACAACGCCGTGTGATGACCCTTCCTTTGGCTAGCTCTAAATGTCTGGTCTGCCAACGCCAAACCATTGATCCTATTTTCTGTCTCAAGACAGAGGTTGGAATACTACTGGCCTTGTATAGCGCTCTCTTGATTATCCGCCAGCACTTTAACCTAAATTCTTTGGTTTTTGATAGATCGGGTCATGAATGACTAAAAACATATCCAAGTTAACTTTCTGGATTAATGTAGAAGGATCTGGATCTCTTATACGTATCCCTTAGACTGGACATACTTTAAACCCAAGCCCCCTCCCGCCGCATTTGCTCACAACATGTGACGTATACGCAAAGCACCTCCTACATAGCTTTTTAACAAATTTAGATAAACAAAATAATTCCCATAACCAGGCCGCCTTTGAAAATGCCAACACAATGTCCGTCTCAGTGTCTCCTGACTCTTTGTTGGAAAATAATGCCACCCGACGGCTGTAATCTAATACCCTAGCAAAATTATCTGCCTCCCACATAGGATGTAACATTTGTTGACATTTCCGCCCTTTCAACCAAAACGATTAAGCGCAATTGGCAGAGGACCGTGTATCGGCCAAATTCCATACATCCAACATATTCCCTGCCCCCCATTGCCCCCAAATGCTCAAGAGTAAGACCAAGCGAATTTAGCCTATTTAAAGAGTTTGCCAGGCGCTTTTTAATTCTTAAATATTCCACAAGCTTTTTGCTTTAAAAAAATTGGTATCCTAATCGCAATTTATAACTTCAAATCCCTGGCCGATGACTGGCCGCAACAGGTCAATGATACATGTGAGGCTGATGTCCTATAATATAAGTTCTTTCTTATATTAGTTTTAATAATATAGCTGATTTCATATCTGTTCGTTTTTTTTATTTTATAACTTTTAATAAAATAATATTATGCATAACTATCCCTGTTAACTTATATTCCCACACCGAGTCTGAACATTAGATTTTGATGATGGAGTTGTAGCGTTGCCTTAATTGATTTAATTGACCACCAAGCATACCTCGAGGTATCACCACTATATATAATTGATTTGTTTATACCTCGCGGAGGCAACACTAAACTTAATTGAATACAATTAATATATGTGTATATAAAGGAATTTTATATACACCAGTTACTCACTTTATTATATACATTCAATAAAGAGTCTCCCCTAATAATAATTGGTGACCCCGCATTTCGGGGGAGCCGTTTTTTTCCCTCCCCCAGAATACGCCCTTAAGCAACGGCGTCTTTGTTTTTTTTTGTTAAAATTATGAAACTTAGATATTGGACACTTCTTAATCAATCTGGCAGCAAATACAAATATGGTAAAGACAAGATCGAGCCGAACAACCAAACACGTCAACCTCTAAAAATCGAAGTCTGCGTGTCCGACTGCTATGCCTTCCTACCTGATTACTACTACGACAAAAAGACCTCGATGCCCTGCTACATCTCTACATAGACAACAACAAAGTCTGCCGAACGCCCAACCACTGCTGCCCAACCACTGCTCTTCGCATGGCCCTAATCGAAAAACCCCTCAACATCAACACCACATGGCCTCTTGCAACGAGCAAAGACTACGTTCGACAAAAACAATAACACCTACTACCAACGTTCTCACCACCGCTTACCGGTTTAGTTGATGGACGATTGCGATTCCAATATAGATACCTCTGCCCGAGGCATGTAACTTATTAATATATTGGATAGCACCACAACGACACACACACAACTCGCACCTCGGCCACTTCACTAACAACCATGGTAGGCGGTAGAAAACTGGCTAGTATTACGAACATCCCTTACACATACTTTAAACTGGCTAGTATTACGAACATCCCTTACACATACTTTAAACTGGCTAGTATTACGAACATCCCTTACACATATTTTACATCACAATTTTTTATAACGCTCCACTTCTACGAAGGAGACTATTTGTAGCGTTGCCTTAATTGATTTAATTGACCACCAAGCATACCTCGAGGTATCACCACTATATATAATTGATTTGTTTATACCTCGCGGAGGCAACACTAAACTTAATTGAATACAATTAATATATGTGTATATAAAGGAATTTTATATACACCAGTAACTCACTTTGTTCTCGCATACAATTTACTTTAATTGGATATTTTAATAAAGTACTTATTACTTTATCTTTGTGTAATAAACCCGAAAGAGTCGTGTACGACATGCCCCCCCCCATCATTCCCTTTCCCCACCGCCCTAACTCCTACCTTCTATATCTATCGGTAGGGAGATTTGTTTTATATTTTTGCCCGGACTCGGGCTTGTCAATTTTATACCTAAATTACCCCGCTGGTTGGCCCAAACCCTGCTAAGTGTCTGCCGACCATGCCGGAATCATATAAGCTGCCCAGACGGCCAGGGCCAAATTATTATATTTGCCCGTTGGGCCCGATTTATGGGATCCCAAGCATCACATTCATCTTCTTCTTTATCGTGTTGAAAATCCCACAGACGTGGGGTAAGTTTTCAGCAGCCTCTTCCATCTGCGTCGCGTACATGCCATGCCAATTTCCATCTGTTTGACGTCCATATCCTTTTCGACCAGTCGTTTCCAGGTGGCACGTGGTCTGCCCCATCTTCTTCTTCCAGGCACATCCATCTCCAGCGTTCGCCGTGTGACATCGTCCTCGTCTCTTCGTAATACATGGCCGTACCACCGGAGTCGATTTTCTCTTAAGAAGTCCTTCGTCGCTTGTATACCCATCTTTCTCATCAAGGATTTGTTATTCATGCGATCCAGCTTGGTGTAGCCTAAGCTCCATCGCACCATTCTCATTTCCGTGACTTGCAAGAGTTTCTCCTCCGCGGTGGTTACACCCCATGTTTCGCTCGTAAAGCAAGACCGGTCGCACGATGGTTTTGTACGCTTTGCTTTTCAACCAAATTGGTATCTTTTTGTCACACATGACACCGGAGATGCTGCGCCACTTGAGCCATGCTTTCTTGATCCGAGAATGGACTTCGGCGGTACATCCTCCCTCTTGATGTAATAGCGAGCCAATATATGTGAACTTATCAACCTCCGTGTACATTCGACCGTCATTTTTGTGCATTTGCGGACTACAGCCCATCGTTTCCATGTAAACCGTTTTCTTCTCGCTGACCTTTAACCCGAAATCCGAAAAAAGTTCTGACCATTTTTTCGCCTGATGAAATACCCCTTCTCTTGTTTCATCGCATAGGACAATATCATCGGCATATAGCATAGTCCAAGGGGCTGGCTTGTGCACCTTTGTTATTGTATCCATAATTAGATTAAACAAGAATGGGCTTAATGCTGACCCTTGATGTAGTCCAATCATTATTCGAAAAGTTTCGTTTCTCCTACGGTAGTCCTAACAGATGCAACCGCGCCATTATACATTTCCTTGATAAGTCGAACATATCCTTCGGGTATATTTCTGGCTCTAAGGGACCACCATATTAAGTCTCTCGGAACCGTATCGTAGGCCTTTTCTAAATCGATGAAGACCATGTGTAAGTTCTTTCTTATGTCGCCATATTTTTCCATCGTCTGCTTCAACGCAAAAAATTGGATCCATCGTTGATTTACCGGCCACGAATCCAAACTGATTGGGCGAGAGACAAACTTCGTCATTGAGCCTTTTCACTAGCACCCTTTCTAGTAGTTTTAGTGAGTGGCAGGTCAACTTGATACCTCTAAAGTTGCCACATTCCTGCGCGTCTCCTTTGCCTTTGTATATGGGTATGATCGTACTTTCCCTCCATTGGTCAGGGATACGACTCTCATACAGCATAGCGTTAAATAAGCCTGTCATTATATCGATTCCTTATCCTTTGCACCCAAGCCAAGCTTCGATCGGTAAATCATCGGGACCTAGCGCTTTCCCTTTCCGCATCTTCGTTAGTTGCGCTCCTACTTCATAAGCCTGCAATGGTAAAATTAAGTTCGAGTTCGGTTCCACCCTCTCTAGCGGTCTTCTATCATTCGTTTTGTTCATCATATTTTGGAAATAATCTTTCCATCTTTTGATGACTTCCTTCGGTTTGCACAACGTTCGTCCCTCTTCGCTTTTAATGACTTTCAGTGTCCCGACATCTCGACTTTTTTTCTCCCTAATCTTTGCGAGTTTATACATGACTATGTCGCCGCCCTTGGTATCAAGCTTGTTTGCCATCTCGGTGTAAGCCTCGTTCTTCGCTATCGCAACCGCTATCTTAGCTTTGCGTTTCGCTTCACGATATGCCACGTAGTCTTCTCCTTTCTTCGTTTTGTACCATCGTAGGTACAACGCCTTCTTTTTTTCTATAGCCTCTTTGACCGAGTCATTCCACCACCATAGTTCACGCTTGTGAGTTCTGCCGCCCTAAGTTCGTCGTAAGATTTGAAAGGCTGTTTCCTTTAGAACATTTGCAACGGTGTCCCACTTTTTGTTAATGTCGCCCCCCAAGCCTGCAACCTTCAAGAGCGGAGTTGCTCGAGCGTGAAACATTTCATTTGCACGATCATCCTTAAGCTTTTCGTACTTTGTCCTTGGCGTGTAGACTTTTCGCCTTTCGGGATAAATCTTTCTTGCTATATCGAGGACAACTGGCCGATGTAGTTTGGCGATTTCTTCCCCCGATATAACCTTGCAATCTTTAACTTGCCACAAATTTTTGCGCTTCACTAGGATGTAGTCGACCTGTGTAAGGTGATCCCCACTGCTGTACGTCGCTAAATGTTCGGTACGCTTCTGAAAGAAGGTATTCACAATGGCCATATCGTAAGCTTGCGCCATCTGTAGTAACTTCTCTCCCTCCTTATTCTTCACCCCATAGCCATGCCCGCCGTGATTTCGTTCGTACACGCCCCTTTCTTTCCCAACGTGCCCATTAAAGTCTGCTCCGATGATGAGATTCTCGTCAGGTTTCACGTAGCGTATTTCTTTTTCGAGCTTCTCATAGAATTCGTCCTTCTCATTTTCGCTACATCCAACCTGGGGCGAATACGCACAAATAACATTGACAAGGCCGCCTTGATCCGCCAGCTTTATGCACATCAATCTATCCGAGCATCGTTTGACTTCGACTACCTTGTCCTTAAAGGAATCGCTAAGCACTATACCGACCCCGTTCTTCCGTGATGGGGAACCCTAGTAGTATAGCTTGTAACCATCTCCTAGCTCCCTGGCTTTTGTTCCATGCCACCGCGTTTCTTGTAGACACGCTATGTGTATCCTTCGCCTTTTTAGCATCTGCGCCACCTCGATGCTCATCCCCGTCAGCGTGCCCACATTCCAGCTGGCCACTCTTGTCCGTTCGACAACTAGATTCCTTAACCGCCTTCGTTGTGAGAGAGGCGGTAACCCTTGTATACTTTTCACATTGCACGGGCGGATGATGCAATGCGCGTTGTTTGGGGAGGACGCCCTAGAATTCAGGTATGAGTTCGTATTTGAAGCTGCCATGTTGTTTGGAGTTGCTTTTTTACAGCCGGCTTCCGACCTGACGCCAACCCTCCACTTTTTTCACACGGACTTGGGACCGTCGTTGGAGCATCACATTATGGGCATATTATTTAAACAAAGCAAAAAATATCTTATGTGTCTTAATTATGATTTAATAATTACAAATCGTCGACAGTACATTGCAATCTTTGGGTGCATCTGTTATCAATCTTTTTGTTTTAGAAAGAATTTTCCCCTAGCAGCCCGTATCGGTGCATTCGACCAAAGTTTAACTGACCAAATATCTATGAATGTCTACGAATGTCTATGACTATTTAACGAAAATGCTCCTTGAGAGGGGTTTACAGAGACGAAAACGTTAAGGTTAGTGTTTTAGGTCGGGGTTTTAGGTTAGGGTTTGGGTTAGGATTAGATGCACACATTTTAATCGACAAATGCATTTTCGTAGACATTTATTTGTTATTTGCTCTTTGGTCAATTGCAACTGAATCTAGCAGCCGTCGCCGGGATGGCAAATATTATTTTTGTAAATCTTTCTAATTTAGGGAACCTAAAATAATTGTAATTTATAATAACTGTAATAACTTGTCCAAATGAAGAGACTGTCATCCATGTCTTGCATCACCTCATCTATAATGTATCATGTGAATACGTTGTGAGACTTTTTAGCCGTGGCTCCTTAATCAAGGGTTAGGGACCTAAGCTTTTTTGAAGTCTCAAGAATAATATGTATAAGGTTTCTTTCTTTTCCCTTAAATATCTAAAAATCCTTTGTTAACTTAATAACTCATAACAAAATTTGATGTGTTATTAAATATGTTAAGACGGCACAATGATTAAAAGACGATAAAAAATTTCCATGATATGAGCGTAGCCAGGGATTTGCATTAAATTGGAGGGGGGGCATAAAGATTAAAAAATGACTTACGGTGGCAAAATGATGATTTTTTAAATTTAGTTATACGGGAAAATCGAGAAATATCTCGAACGAGACGAGAATTTAAAAAATTGAGTCAAGATCGTGACAAGAATTTTGACCTCGAGACGAGACAAGACGAAACAAGATTTTATATTCGAGATCTCGCCTTACATAGGCCATCATAATAATATATAGTAAATTTAGTTTATATTTCTCTATCGTATGATTCATTTAGGATGTTTAATGTAAATTAATATAATTAAAACCTTTAATATTTATTTTTCAACACCCAAGTTTAATTAAAATTCAATCTATATTCGCGTAATATTTAAATTTTAGTATTTTAGCTTAGTCAATTATATATAAGTAGCTACAAGTGCTTGTAAATAATTATTAATAAATTTATTTTATCCTCAGCATTAATATAATGTTAACATACAAGCCGGAGTTCTGATAAAGTAGTAAATATTGCAACATCTTCCTTTCTGATGTGTTGATATTTTGAATCGTTAATTTTACAAAGTACTTATATAAATTTGACTAAAATGGCGAAAGATTTTTAGAGCACCCTAGCAATTTCTGTGTCTGTCGAACTATTAATTTCGAGAGTTTCCACCATTTGAAAAGACCATAACAGATATAATCATGTGTGTGCCAAGATTTATGATTAAACTCATCATGGCACAACTTTAAAATTCTCAGGCTACACATCAAATTATGCATTTTTTGCCATTTACATTACCCTTTACATTATAATGGTAGGGTTGACATGTGCATTCCAATCAATAAAATTGGTTGTAAATGTTACGATTTTGCAAAATAGTAGTGCTGTAAACATTTTTAAAAAAATCGAACGCGTTCACGTTCGTTTTCAAAAAAAGGAACGCGTTCACGTTTGTTCAAAATTTTGTGATAAATTTTTTTTAAATATAATTTAATATAAATAAATGTTTTATATTTTTTAACACAATATATTAGCCATGATAAAAAATGATAGGTTTATTTCGATAATATAAATATAAATAACATAAAAGAGCGAATATAAAGATTTTTTATTTATAAAAAATTTTGCTTATCAATTTTTAATAATAATTATTTTTAAAATTTTTTGTCGGATAAGCAGGAACGCTTGGCAGTTAATACAGCATTAGCTATACTAAAAACCCGCTACACAGGGGCAGATGAGGGGATTTGAGTATTATACTTAATAAACAAATCTTTTAAAGCAGGAAAATTATTAAAAACATTTAATGTTTTGTCTTTCGCTTCAAAAAATTGCCATATGATATCATCCTCCAATCCGCCCTTTACTTCCTCGTCAAAAAATGATATTTAAAAATCGACAGTTCTTTCTTTATCAATTCTAGGGGTTTCAAACCCTTTTTTCAATCAAACTAAAAGTTTATTCTTTTTTACATTTAGTAATTATTGAATTCGGTCCTTTATATGAAATGAGTGTTTATCATATTTTTGACATGGCAATGCCAATTCATCTGCTGATTTTGAATATTCAGAATCTGAAGATGATGACGATAAAATAATATGATCGTCCATATTAACCTTTAAATTAAAATATAATTAATAATATCAAATTAATATACTTTAATCTTATCTTCTTTTGCACGTTATGGTATGTTAAAATTATTTCAGAATAGGTAATAGGAAAAAGGTATCACATCCTTAAGATGTCTTTGTTTAACGTCCTAAGGATGCGATTTAAGAATTTGAAGGATGGGAAATCATAAGGAATAAAGTGGGAGAATTGAGGAAGGATAGAGGGTTATATTGGGGCGGTCATAAGACATTTAAATTAAGATGAATTTACAGCTTTACAGGATGCGATTCCTTGCCCTCCCCAAAGGGGAGTCTTACTTTTATTTCTATACGCTATATCTTTATTATACTCAAAGCTACGTAAAAATCACAGAATAAATTAATTATCGAAAAACGCGTTACAAGATTGAATGATGCGTGTTCTTGTTGATGAATAATAAAATATATGGGGGAAAGAAATAACAAACACGTATAAGCGCGTGGGGGGGGGGGGGGGAGGGAAAGTCACACACGCGTAAGTAAAATTAAATGTAAAGGAAAAGACGTGTAAGACGTGTATACTCCAGTATACAACAAAAGGAAAAACAGCTAATTAAAAAATATAAGACTTTTTTGTTACAAAGTTCGGATTAACATTATTTTTCAAATAAATAAAAATAAAAAAGGGTTTTTTAAATTAAACGAACGTTAAATTTAAACGCGTTCAGCAAAAAAAGGAACGCGTTCACGTTCAAAGTTCACCAAAAATAGAACGGCGTTCATCAATTTTTCAAAAATTTAACGCGTTCATTCACAACATTACAAAATAGTATGTCAGCCTACTCTTTATTAGTAAATAAATCTTTTATGGCGAATTATTTTTAAAATGAGGTAAATATTTTGGGGTATAAACGGTTCTACACCAAAATAGATCATTTGCTTTTTGTATATCAAAGTGTTTGATATGATTATATACATGCATTTTATTGAAGCCTCAAATTTCTTCTGATAATTTAGTAACAATGCTACTTTTATTGGTTTTATTACAAATTTAAAATGTGCGTAACTAATTAGATTGTTATGAATAATGATGAGGAGTATCCACACGCACCTCTGTGGTTGCTATGACCGTATATTAATAATAATAATAAAAATGCAATCAATTTAAGTAATGAACAAATTATAATTATATCAGATTTTAAAACATTGATCTAAGGGCAATAATACTTATTTTTATCGATGCTAAATAAGTTACAAGCCAGTTCAAATATGCAATTAAGTAAATAAAAATAAACCCAAAATATAGTCTGTCTAAAGTTTAAAACTAATTTAATTTAAATTTTATGCATATAGTGGCACACAGGATAGTTTTAATGATATCTTCTAAAATTCTGCCCATATAATAAAAACTGTTATTTTTAAAAGCGTTATAATAAGGTGTGTTTTTATTATTAAATTTGTTTAAAGTTACAAACATTATAAATCAGATATAAAATATACAGTGAAGAAGTGCACAGGCTATATTAATAACATGTTTATAAAGATTTTGAATAAAAAATATGGTTAGTCATTTTATTTTTATAAATTTTCTTTCAAAAAAATCAGACATAGTAATAATTTTAACCATGTTGAGAATCTTTGGCGAGATGAGACGAGAACGAGATGCTCAAAAACGCACCCTAGACGAGATCGAAACACTACTTAAATTTCAAACAGTAATTTCGTAATATTTCAGAAAAATTTTAAATTTCATTAGCGTCTTTATTGGAAAAGAAGTACGAATAATAAATACTATATAAAAATTGCACCATGTAAAAAATCTCAAAGTTTAATTTGCCTGAATCTTGTTAAGGGGCCCGCAGAGGCCAATCGAAAATGCTAATATGACTGTTGTCCCACCTGCCCGCCTATCTATCGGCTGCCACGGCTTTTAACGCATCCTTTCCCCACCCTCCCTATCTATCTGCTGGCAAATCAAAAGAACCTTGGTACAAAGAATCCAAGAGCACAAGGCTCCGTTAACAAGATGTGTGACCCACTCCGCCGTAGCCGAAAACTCGCTAAACAATCAACATAGCATTGATTGGGACAACCCGACCGTTCTTTACGCGATACAACAAGGAAAGGAAATTCATAAAAATCGTCCTGATCGACCGCCTCATGCCAAAAATCAACGACCAACCCTGCCTTCGACTAAAAGCACATACATCCGCACCTACCTTTATAATAACATGCCGATTACTTTTAATTTTTATGCTTGGAGAAACAAACAACAAAAAGAACCTTGACACAAAGCTTTAAGATGCGCCACCTACTCCGCCTTAGCGGAACCACCGTTAAAGAATCAACATTCCAGATTTGGACAACCCGACTGTCCTTTACAAAGCACGATACAACAAAGAAAGGAAGTTCGTAGAAATCGTTCTGATCGACGGCCTCAAGCTGAAAAAAAAACAAAATCATCGACTAACCCATCCAATTTCATAACCAACATAAGCTTTTTCCATGTCGATTAAGACCATATGTAGGTCTCATCTCTTTTCAACATATTTATCTATCATTTTTCTTGGTGCGAAGATGTGGTCGATAGTGGATTTTTAAATCTGAATTGGTTAGCGTATATTTTCACCTCCTTTTATGCCTTGTTATTAAGTACCTTTCCATATGCTTTAAGGAGTGGCAAGTTGGCTTAATACCTCTATAATTGCCACACTCCTGAAGGTCTCCTTTGCCTTTCAATAAGGGTTCTAGCAATATTTTATTAAAGAGGTTCGTCATGGTCCTGATTCCTTCTTCACGGCAGCCGAGGAATGTTTCAATAGATTTCAATCTAGGCCATTAGCTTTTTCTTTTTGTATTATGTTGTGTCCTAACTTCATCCACCTAAAAGACTTCGACTAAACTTATGTTTGGCTCAATATCGGGAAGGATCTTTGTCATTTGCAATATCTCTAAGTTTCTTAAAATATCCTTTCCATCACTTCCTTCAGCTTATATAAGTTTTGACCCTTTTTTAGGAACTTCTACACTGCGACTTTTTTCTCCCTTATCTTTATCTTGGCCAATTTGTACATAAGCCTGTCGCCCCCTTTAAGGTCCAGTTTGTTTGCCATCTGGGTGTACGAGGCATTTTTCGCTATTGCAACGGCCTTTTTCGCGGCTCTCTTTGCTTCCCTATACTCTTGATACTCTACTTTTTTGATTTATGCCACCGTCTATATAGATTTATCTATCTTTCTATGGAATTCTGAACCGATTGAACCCACCGCCATAGTTCCTTATTCATAGCTTTGCCTCCTTTGTTCTGTCCTTGAACCCGAATGTTATTTATGTCCTTAGTTAGTGTGTCCTAATTGTCGCCTTTTCCCTTTGCAACTTCCTTGCACCCAAGATTGAAGGCTTTGCGATGATATTATCGTTCACCAACGTATCCTTTAGCGTTTCATAAATTCGAAGTTCATATACCCTTATAGTTTTCTTTCAATGTTCAGCACAAGTAGACGATGTTTCCTAGTTTCCCGTTATTACTTTGGAATCCTTGATACTCCATAAGTCCTTTCGCCGTATAAGCAAATAGTCAACTTGACTGAAATGCTTCCCACTTCTATAGATCACAATATGATCTTCTCATTTTAGAAAATAGGTGTTAACGATCGCCATGTCATAGGCTTGGGATACTTGAAGAAGTTTTTCCCCTTTTTTGTTCTTCACACCATGCCCATGGTCTCCATAATTTCGTTCATATCCGAGGCGATCTTTCCCTTTGTAAGCGTTAAAATCCGCACCAATAATTAGCCTTTCTTTCTGTTATATACCTTGCATTTCCTTTTCCAATAAATTGAAGATATTTTGTCTCTTATTTCATACACCCAATTTGGGAAGCATAGCCGCACATACCGATAAGGAGACCCTTTTGACCACCCACATTAACCTGAAGCAACAACCCCTAACTTCCACTACTTTGTCATTGAGCGATTCGCTTAGAACGATACCAACCCAGTTTCTACAATTGGGTCACTCATTATAGAATATTTGTATCCTTCTCCTAACTCCAGAGCTTTGGTTCCGTTCCACCTCGTCTAGTCAGGCGATGTATACCTTTCTTTTTAGCATTTATGTGACCTTGATGCTCTTTCCGTCAACGTTCCCACATTCCAGCACGTTATTTGCATTCTTTCCATAACTGATTTCCTTAACCGCCTTCGTTGTGAATCGGGCAGTAACCCTAGTGTATTTTTCAAATTGCACGTGAAGGGTACACAGTGCGCGTCGTTTGTGGAGAACGCCCTTCTGTTGTAAAGTTTTGTTTAAAATTATCAGGGTTTTAGACTTGGTTTTATAACCGGTTTTCGACCTGACGCCAACCCTCCATACGTTGAAATTTCGAATAAATATCCCCCACTACTAAACCGCTTTAATATCACTAGTCTACAAAAAAAAACATCCTGCAATCGGACCAATAATCCTGATAGAGAATTTTGCGCTGATCACAAATATGTTTTTAGTTTTTTCTCAAAACCTCTAGTTTTTGAGATAAATAATGTTATAGGTGTAAAAAATGGCGTTTTTGGGGTATTTTGAAGTAGAATACCAACGCCATTTTAAATTTTTATTTAAAAAAATTAGTCTTTTTGTGTAAATTTAAGTCTCATCTCCCCTTGTATTAATTTATTTTTTTTATTTCACCTCTATATTTAAATTATTACGCGTTTACGTGAACCCCTTCCCCTTATCAAAATACCACAACGTCTGGAAAAAGGAGTACATTTGAGTTCATACTACACACGCGCTGTTTACTAACACATATCTCTCTCCCTTCACATACTCTCCTCTCTTTCTCCTCCACTCCCGCCCCCTTCATGTGTGCTTGGATAGATATGGGGGCGGGAGTGGAAGAGATGGAGAAAGAGAGAGAGATGTGCTAGTAAACAGCGCGTGTGTAGTATGAAGATGATATGAACTCTAATGAACTCCTTTTTTCAGACATAGTGGGACGAATTTTGATAAGGGGAAGGGGTTCACGTAAACGCGTATAAATTTAAATATAGAGATGGAATGAAAAAAATAAATTAATACAAGGGGAGATGAGACTTAAATTTACACAAAAACACTAATTTTTTTTAATATAAATTTAAAATGGCGTTGGTATTCTACTTCAAAATACCCCAAAAACGCCATTTTTTACACCTATAACATTATTTATCTCAAAAACTAGAGGTTTTGAGAAAAAACTAAAAACATATTTGTGATCAGCGCAAAATTCTTTATCAGGATTATTGGTCTGATTGCAGGATGGAATCACAAAGTCAAAATTTGTAGACTAGTGTATTTATAAGCTTTTATCCGATCCCGCAAAATATAGGAAAATGCTTCTTTAACAAGATTTTTCTACCCATCGCAAATAAGTCCCAATTTTTTTAAGCCATTGTATTCAACAGAAAAATATTTAATCCATTTTCGTTTGTAAGATTGATCTAAAAGTATAATTATCGCTTTTGTTCAAAATAACGACAGTATCATAATACTGACAATCATTATATGTATATAATAAAATATATAGAATTATATATAAGCAATTTCTACATACTTATTATAATATATTAAACACTAAATTATATAATTAACAAAGAAAAGTTATTATAAAATTACTTAATCTTATTAAGTGTTATATACTTGTGCATTCCATGAGGATTATAGCTTGAAATATATTCAATACTAAATTATATAATTAAGTATTACAAGTTAGTCTGGTAAAGGGTGCTATATAATTAAGTGTATATAATAAACTATATGTAATAATATAAAAGCAATTTATACATACTTAATTTATTAAATACTAATTTTTTATGGTTGTCGTTATTATGATACTGTCGTTATTTTGAACATGATTCATAATTATCTGGCTTCATTTATATTTGATCATTTCAATTGTCATGGCTGGTTGAACTCCATACTATTTTATTATATTAATGTTAGTACATTAATACTCAACCAATTATTGTGAATATTATTGTTAATTAATGAAGTATGGGCAAACCCTGAGAGCATGGGCGTCGCTCTCAAACGTTACAATACGCCTTACCTCATTTTACCCTGAATTGTATACCAGATACATTGCTTTGTTACGAAGTATAGAAAGCTGAAATGTAAAGCTTTACAAGACCACATTAAGGGTCGAGGGGCGCTCGGGAGTCTTAATCACAGAGAATGGAGACCAGGAGTAAAGGTACTAGTGGATTTGCTAGCGCAGATTATATTTTATTTAAATAATATAAAAACCCCGATTGTTTGTTTATATCAAATTAAATTTTTTTTGATAAGTCAAAATAAAAAAATAGAAATTATATGATAGATCAGAAAGGTCTAAAATAAATTTTATATTGTTGAAGAACGAACCGTAAGCCGATACTTTATAATAATGTACAGCATAACGTGAATAGATCATTTAACAAAGCGATTAGTAAGTTTTAAAAGAGGAAAGTAGCAAGGCGATAAAAAATAGTAAATGAAAATGGTCCTGACAAAGGGAATTATTGGATTCATATGTTTTGGGAACAATCAGTCATAGATTTGTATTTAAAATTATTACAAAATTTAAGAAATATTAAATGAACAATAAATGAGGCAATTGCTTAGACTTATACCTGCAACATTTTTTATTACTTCGTTTGCATATTATTAGAAAATTAAAAGATGGATTGCAAATTTTAAAGAACAAAGCCAAATTGTCGTCTCATCTTAAATATTTAATTATAAAAAAAGAGAAATACGTTCATTGATATGTTGCATATTAATAATAGCTTTTTTAAAATAGTTAAAATGTAATTTACCTCTTTTTAAATTAATTTTTTCAATAATTATCACCTTAGACATAATATACCTTAATATTATAAACACATAAACTCAAAATAATATAACAACAACACATATAATTTTAATAAAGCATAATGCGATTTTTGGTGAAATGTATTACGACATCAGTAATTTCGTTCTAATAATTTACTCAATTTGCCCCATCTATTTATGGTTTATCCCCACAATTTTTATGGTAATTCTTATTTAAGACAACAGATAATTTCTGAGATTTTAAAAAAGTTGTTGTAAATGGCCCTTAAAGCTTATAGTTGAAAAAATACTAAGTTATTTAAATGGGGTAATTTGCCTACATCCATTATTAAACTAGGCATAGAGTAGGATTGTAATCAGGGCAGGGCTTAATTATTTATTTTTTACACTAGTCAAAAATCTGTGGCATTGATGAAGCTTATAAATAAGTGTACTTAAATTCATCACAAATTAATTCTGACTTCAATTCTAACATCGACTTTGGGGCTAATCCTAATACTTTATCTAACGATTCTTTTGTTACCAATATTTTTGTGGGAAAATTTTGGGCTTGTAAAACATGGTCGGCAATAGTTGATAAGTTGCTAAGAGCTTAGACTAGTTGAATGATTTCGTGTAAATGCATATGTTTATGTTCATTGACAGCATATTGAAATTCCCGGGATAATCAAAAAATTAAATATGGCATTGATTCAATTAAAAGATGAAATCTTAGCATCTTGTAATGCTCTTGGATTTATGGAAGGTGAAAAATATATGAAAGAGCCAGATTGCTTAGGTATACTTTTTTTGCAACGTTTTCTACCAATATAAATAGAAACCCTTAAAGAAATCCTCAAATATTTAAAAAAAGATAATGAATATCATGATGCACGATTTTATTTGGGAAATCAATCAATTGTTCAGCATGATTTAATACCACTAATTCTTTTTTATCACGAAGATAAAACCCTATTTGATATTCTAATTAAGTAATTATATCCAGCTCTTTAATATAAAAGTTAGACTACTTTCTAATTTAACACATCCTATTATCTTGCTCTACCAAAACAAAAAACCACAAGATGTTCATGGACAAAAACGATATATTGAGCTTAATAACTTACTATCTTTATATAAAAAAGTATTTTAAATAAGAATTTTTTTTGACTTAATAGGCCTTTATGAATGTTGAATTGTTTCAAATAATTAAGGAGAAACTCTCAGATCTACTTCAATTGGTTAGTTAATCTAAAGCTTAATATATTTTTTATACATTTAAGGAGTGGGATCAAACCTTTGAAGAAGAAAATTATTCCATTGAGTATATATTAGTGCTTATAAGAAATATACTTTTTGATGACTCTATCTCACCAGCCCTTGATGCTACAAACAATATTAATGCTATCTTAGAGTATATTTAGTTGATAAAATTTTAATTTATAGTACAGTATATGTGAAAAGTCTGGTATTTATCAATTGTTTTTATATCTTGCAATATCAGAGGATCATCATGCTTTTAATATGCATGTTTTGGAAATAATACATTTAATTTACATAGGATTTGTGAGTTAAAATTTATTGTCTTTTAAATGACTTATCTTATTAGGATGCTGAAAGAATTGCAAACCTTGAAAATTCAACCAAAATAAATGAGTAAAATTAAAAAAGATATATATCTTTATTTTTTTTTACTAATAGCAGATTTTTTTAAACTGTGTTTTTTATATTGTTTATATATGTAATATATAATTTAGAGGCTAACGTTTTAATGAATATTAAATTTATATCATCATTTATCTAACCCTTTTTTGATGTATCTATAGTGAAATAAGCAAGTTGCGAAAGATTGAGCACATTCAACAAAAAAGTCTCAACAAACAAAGGTATAACTTTGGATACGATTTAAGCGATTAAATTTATTTAATTATTGCTTTATAAAGAATCTAGTAAAAATATAGAACAGCAGCTGTAAAAAATTTGTGAAACCTTTTAAACCTTTGAAGCTTGTTAAAATGATTAAATTTTATATCTTTTCTGAAAATTATACATACCATCTTAAATCCTAGAATTTATTTGCCTCAAAACTGCAAACATTCTATTTTATATTGCCCATAAATTCCTTGCTAATTGTGTAATATAGTCGTTCAGCTTTTTCAAGCTTTTGAATCCAACCTACAGCTATTCTCTATGTGAATGTAATGAAACATTAATTTTATTTGATAGAAATACCAAAGAAAGATTGCTTAAAATCTAATAAATATAGAATACTACAGCTTCACCACTGGAAATTATAGTGTGGTGTAGTTAAATAAAAGTAAAAATGTTTATAATTAATTTTGACAAAATTCATTTATTAACATTATTTGCCACCATAAGTTTTTTTGTGTGCTGCTAAATTATTTATTGGATTGATTATAAAAATTCACAAAAAAAGCTAATACTACACTATTCTATTTCTTTTTCAAAGTTAAGGTCAATCTGTAATACTTACACAAATGCCCCCCTGTAATTAATATATAAGTCTTTTTAATCCAGGCCCGCAACTTTACATGACAACCTATATATTGGATTTTATGGGCGTAGCCAGGATTTGATTTAGAGGGGGGTAAAATGATAATTTTTAGTGGTTTTAGCCATAATGATATTAAATTTTTGAAAAATTTTTGGATTTAGAGGGGGGGAAGCCGCCCGCTTAGCCACCCCCTGGCTACGCCCTTGTTTAATTTAATTATTAATTTTAAAACAGAATTTTATAGTGTTAAGGCTAACTTTGCTTAATAGATAAAGAGGTAATTAAATTGGCACAACATGTATTCAAAGGTAAAAAGAGAATTGTTAGTTTTAAATTTAAATATACTAACTCCAACAAAAACTAATTTCTTAGTTACATCTCCCAACTTAATTTATCCCGTTAATATTAATTGAGTTTTGTTTGAAGTTCAATTAGAAGGACACAGGATAAAGTGGTGGTTGTAAAATGAGTTAAAGTTGTGTTGTGAACCTAAAAATGACTTGCTTTTTAATTTTAACAAAATCATTCAGGTAAATTTAATCGTTGAAAAATATTTGTGTTTTACGTTTATAAAAAGCCTAATACATCCAAGATAATTATATTTTTAAGGAGACGCTTTTTAAATTTCTATTAAAAACAGAAATTTATTTTTGTTATCAATTTAGAACGTGGTACTAAAATAACATACAAAAACTATTTATGTAGCTTTTTGTTAGTTATTTAGCATGGGGAGTGAGGACTATTAAAGTGCTCTAAAACACGGTTCTAATTTTTATATTCTCTTTAAATTTATATACGCGTAAAAAAAATAAAATAATTTTTCGTACAATTTTACCATGGATAGGAGAGATAGATTTAAGGGGACTTATTGCTTGCAAGGATTTAAATCGATCTCGGAAAACGACATGATCACCCATACCATAAGCGGGGACATTAAAGATTTACTCAAAGATTGCGACAGAAAACCGATTAAAAAGAGAAAAAATAGGAGTTCGGTCGGGCAAAAAATTACGAAACCCATCACTTCATCCAATACTCATCGCTTTTTGCATGATTTTGCCGTTAAATTCCTCAGGCTTTGCTATAACTCCTTCATGAAAAACGTCAAAGTACCTCACTTTATACAATCCCACTTAAATTTATCAATAAATAATCTATTTTTATTGTTAATTAATTCGTGTTTTTTAGAAATTATCAATTTATTTGTTATTTTATACACGGATCGATGCCATCAGTTTAGTTTTAGCTCGTTTTTATAGTTTTTTAGTCGTGAATTTAATGTTTTTTTGTTTGTGTTATACAGTAGTTATATAATTATAATTAATCACTACGTTAAAATAACTTGATATTTTATTGAATTAATAAGGATAAGCTGCTGAGGAATAACTCTTTGGAATCGGATGAGACGCATTACCTGTGGACTATAGCATATTTTATGGAGTTTGCGCGACATTTGGATTTTGACGTCAAGTATTACAGGTTTAACTTTTAAAAAATATAGACATAAAATTTTTTCTTATTATTTTTTTGGTAGGGGGGGGATTATTATTATTATTATTATATAGTTTAAGTGAGGGCTTTAAAATGTTTTTGTTTCTAAAATGTTAGAACGGGAATTTACTATATAAATTTCAAGATGCTTTTTCTCAGTAAATGTTTTAATTATTAATGTCCAAATATTTTTTAATCGTTTATGCAATCACTAATGATGGAAAGTTATACAATGCTTTTTTGTAAACTAAAATTTGTCCCAAAAATAAGCATCGGACCGAAATTTGTCTTACCCCATAAGCACTAATCTAAAGAGACACATAAATATCCTAGAGGTGTCAATAATTTCATGAATTTTTACATTTTTGGATCGTTTTTAAAACATAATTGTATATTGTTAGGGATGTTTATTATTGGTTAGAAAATATCAAATTTATACTTATTTATCTTATAACTCTAGCGAAACTTTAAATAATGACATGATCCATTATCTGGTTACTACGATTAATACCTACCGGGAAAATGTTTTGGTCGATCGTGAAAATGCACTTCGATCGGCTAAAAGGTAAAATATTTCGCATATTTTAGTTTTTAAATATAAATTTTCCATTAAATTTGCTGTAAAATATTGCATGAAATCTCAAACTCTATCACCCATACATTATATACACTGTTTTTATTTGTGTATTTTCAAATGGTTCAAATTTAATTTTGAAATGAAGTTGAAAGCTTTGTTTTTTCTTTGCAGAGCCCATCTAGCGCTAATGGCCTACAAGCAAATATTGTTTACGCTTAACCGTCTGAGCCTTTCGGGATGCGAAGAAGTGAAGGACGGTGTTAAGGTTATCAAAGGTTTGAAAATTTTGCTAAACTTTTAATGTTTCAAAGATCAGGCCAAATTTTTGAAAGTTGACCAATAATTAAATTTTTATGGGAAAACTAATGGGAAAAGATTCCAAAATACAATGTATCTTTTGGCCTGCCCATGATTTGTTAGGTTTCTATTTACTAATAAATAGGCTTTCTTGTTAAAAATGTCCTGTTTGACTTGCAAAATAGTGCTGAACGTTCAATATACTAAAAATAACAGCCTCTTTATTTTGTTGTCAACCTAAAATACCCCATGCCCCTATATCTTTATAATATAATAAGTTGTAAACTTTGTCGTAGTTTTATAAAAAAAAATCGGCATGCTGGCAGTGTTATTTGAGGAAATTGGTTAGAAACTTTAATGTATATGTATTAAATATTTTGAAATCTTTACGTGGTCATTTCATGTTTTATATCAATCATTAAAATGATATTTTATAGCCTTAAACGTTTTATGAATTGTCTAACAACTTAGCCAATCTCTTTTACATGCCGGAATATCGAGACGTTCTGATGCACGCCTTCAAGACATACAATCCCGTTTATTATTCCATGTAAAATTTATAAAAAATTATATTTCAAATAATACCTTAACACCAATGTACTGCATCTTTATTTAAGCCCTAATTTTTTTCTAACAAATGCGAATTAAAATAATTTATAGATTTAGCTTGTAAAGTAAATGTACTCATCGGAATTGCGAAGTTTTAGTTTTAATTTAAAAAATAAGTTTGAACATTTCGGGGTCTTAGATCTTACATATGGTTTCAAAATTGTTAAGCCTTAGAATATCTATTACGACCTTATCAAATTTCTTAAATAATTTTTGATTATTGGAACTCATTTTTTGCATACAATCATAGACAGGAGGGTTGATTTTAATTTTATGCTCCGATTTGTTTCACTTTTTATATAGAGACTACTTGAAAGATCTGATCGAATCGACCCACGTCTTTATCAAGATGTTGAAGTGCTATTGCCAAGAATACAAGCATTTACCCGTGATGAAACGCAAGAAAAAGAGAAAAGTCAGGCGAAAACACAAGAAACGGGAAGAAAGAAGTGCGGAGCAACAAGGTTTCTTTAACCCTTACGTTAACTTTTTACCTTTAAAATTTAATTATTTTAGCTATAATTCACCTTAAACTTTGGCTTTTTCTTCTAAGGATTTTGTAGCATTTTTGTAACTTATTCCATTTTAAGAAAATCAATTGGAAGAAGACACAGTTAAATCGTGGCAAGATAGTTATGAGAAGGATTTAGAGGAGGTGCTCGTTAGTAGTTCCTTTGATTTGGACAATAGCGAGATAAAGATTTTCGATTGCACTCTGGACTATGATATGGAAGAGCAAAAGTAATCGATTAAGATTAAATTAATTATAGAGGATTTGCCAATTTATTTGACGGCTTTTAAGGTGAATTTAGCAGAGCTTTTATATTTTTTTTATAAACACTCTTCTTCTTTATCGTGTTGAAAATCCCACAGACGTGGGGTAAGTTTTTAGCGGCCTCTTCCATCTGAGTCGCGTACATGCCATGCCAATTTCCATCTGTTTGACGTCCATATCCTTTTCGACCAGTCGTTTCCAGGTGGCACGTGGTCTGCCCCTTCCTCTTCTTCCAGGCACGTCCATCTCCAGCGTTCGCCGTGTGACATCGTCCTCGTCTCTTCGTAATACATGGGCGTACCACCGCAGTCGATTTTCTCTTAAGAAGTCCTTTTTCGCTTGTATACCCATCTTTGTCATCAAGGATTCGTTCGTCATGCGATCCAGCTTGGTGTAGCCTAAGCTCCATCGCACCATTCTCATTTCCGTGGCTTGCAAGAGTTTCTCCTCCGCGGTGGTTACAGCCCATGTTTCTCTCCCGTAAAGCAAGACCGGTCGCACGATGGTTTTGTACGCCTTGCTTTTCAACCAAATTGGTATCTTTTTGTCACACATGACACCGGAGATGCTGCGCCACTTGAGCCATGCTTTCTTGATCCGAGAATGGACTTCGGCGGTACATCCTCCCTCTTGATGTAATAGCGAGCCAAGATATGTGAACTTATCAACCTCCGTGTACATTGGACCGTCATTTTTGTGCATTTGCGGACTACCGCTTATCATTTGCATGTAAACCGTTTTCTTCTCGCTGACCTTTAGACCGAATTCCGAAAAACGTTCTGACCATTTTTTCGCCTGATGAAAAACCCCTTCTCTTGTTTCATCGCATAGGACAATATCATCGGCATATAGCATAGTCCAAGGGGCTGGCTTGTGCAAGTCCTTTGTTATTGTATCCATAATTAGATTAAACAAGAATGGGCTTAACGCTGACCCTTGATGTAGTCCAATCATTATTCGGAAGGGTTTCGTTTCTCCTACGGTAGTCCTAACAGATGCAACCGCGCCATTATACATTTCCTTGATAAGTCGAACATATCCTTCGGGTATATTTCTGGCTCTAAGGGACCACCATATTAAGTCTCTCGGAACCGTATCGTAGGCCTTTTCTAAATCGATGAAGACCATGTGTAAGTTCTTTCTTATGTCGCCATATTTTTCATCGTCTGCTTCAACGCAAAGATTGGATCCATCGTTGATTTACCGGCCACGAATCCAAACTGATTGGGCGAGAGACAAACTTCGTCATTGAGCCTTTTCACTAGCACCCTTTCTAGTAGTTTTAGTGAGTGGCAGGTCAACTTGATACCTCTAAAGTTGCCACATTCCTGCGCGTCTCCTTTGCCTTTGTATATGGGTATGATCGTACTTTCCCTCCATTGGTCAGGGATACGACTCTCATACAGCATAGCGTTAAATAGGCCTGTCATTATGTCGATTCCTTCTCCTTTGCACCCAAGCCAAGCTTCGATCGGTAAATCATCGGGACCTAGCGCTTTCCCTTTCCGCATCTTCGTTAGTTGCGCTCCTACTTCATAAGCCTGCAATGGTAAAACCAAGTTCGAGTTCGGTTCCACCCTCTCTAGCGGTCTTCTATCATTTGTTTTGTTCATCATATTTTGGAAATAATCTTTCCATCTTTTGATGACTTTCTTCGGTTTGCACAACGTTCGTCCCTCTTCGCTTTTAATGACTTTCAGTGTCCCGATCTCGACTTTTTTTCTCCCTGATCTTTGCGAGTTTATACATGACTATGTCGCCGCCCTTGGTATCGAGCTTGTTTGCCATATCGGTGTAAGCCTCGTTCCTCGCTATCGCAACCGCTATCTTAGCTTTGCGTTTCGCTTCACGATATGCCACGTAGTCTTCTCCTTTCTTCGTTTTGTACCATCGTAGGTACAACGCCTTCTTTTTTTCTATAGCCTCTTTGACCGAGTCATTCCACCACCATAGTTCACGCTTGTGAGTTCTGCCGCCCTAAGTTCGTCGTAAGATTTGAAAGGCTGTTTCCTTTAGAACATTTGCAACGGTGTCCCACTTTTTGTTAATGTCGCCCCCCAAGCCTGCAACCTTCAAGAGCGGAGTTGCTCGAGCGTGAAACATTTCATTTGCACGATCATCCTTAAGCTTTTCGTACTTTGTCCTTGGCGTGTAGACTTTTCTCCTTTCGGGAAAAATCTTTCTTGCTATATCGAGGACAACTGGCCGATGTTGCTTGGCGATTTCTTCCCCCGGTATAACCTTGCAATCTTTAACTTGCCACAAATTTTTGCGCTTCACTAGGATGTAGTCGACCTGTGTAAGGTGATCCCCACTGCTGTACGTCGCTAAATGTTCGGTACGCTTCTGAAAGAAGGTATTCACAATGGCCATATCGTAAGCTTGCGCCATCTGTAGTAACTTCTCTCCCTCTTTATTCTTCAACCCATAGCCATGCCCGCCGTGATTTTGTTCGTACACGCCCCTTTCTTTCCCAACGTGCCCATTAAAGTCTGCTCCGATGATGAGATTCTCGTCAGGCTTCACGTAGCGTATTTCTTTTTCGAGCTTCTCATAGAATTCGTCCTTCTCATTTTCGGAACATCCAACCTGGGGCGAATACGCACAAATAACATTGACAAGGCCGCCTTGATCCGCCAGCTTTATGCACATCAATCTATCCGAGCATCGTTTGACTTCGACTACCTTGTCCTTAAAGGAATCGCTAAGCACTATACCGACCCCGTTCTTCCGTGATGGGGAACCAGAGTAGTATAGCTTGTAACCATCTCCTAGCTCCCTGGCTTTTGTTCCATGCCACCGCGTTTCTTGTAGACACGCTATGTGTATCCTTCGCCTTTTTAGCATCTGCGCAACCTCGATGCTCTTCCCCGTCAGCGTGCCCACATTCCAGCTGGCCACTCCTGTCTGTTCGACAACTAGATTCCTTAACCGCCTTCGTTGTGAGTGAGGCGGTAACCCTTGTATATAAACACTATTGTTCATAATATATATCATTTAAGAACAAATTAACTGAATTGGCCCATCATTAATAGCTATTTTGAAAAAAATTATAATCGAGATGTATTTTTAAAACAACCATAACTTAAAGTTATTATAGCATTTAATTTAACTAATGTATATTAAAGACTGCCCCTAAATTATATAATACCATTATTGTCGTATTTTACCTAAAGCCTATTCTTGTTATTTAATATATTTATAATATTAAAAAAAATCAATCGTTATTGTTATTTTTAAAATTTGATAAAAGAAACTGGTGTAATTTGTTTTGTTTTCACATGTAAATAATAGGCTGCATGCATTGTACAAAGTTCAGCTTGAGTTGAGGCGAAATGCCTGGGACAAGGCCGTGGAAACATTGAAATTATGTCGGTAAGTGAGCAAAATAAAACATAATATCTAAAAGTATAGATGCGATATTTGCAGGATTTCTGTTGTAAAATTCTTTTGAAGTTAAAACTCAAATTTTAAAAAATTTAGAGAAGAACGTTGATTTTTACGATGGTCTGGTTTATGTATAGATATAGCTTAAATTCTTATCATTCCTGTTCAAAAGAAATAGTTTGTTTAAGGAATATAAGTTTTTTTTTGTAAATGGCAAAATAGCTGAGAAAATACGCATAGAAACTAAAATGTGTTTTTGAAAGAGTATTTTAAAATGTTCAACTACTACTAGCCATTGGTGGGTATGGCCCAGAACCCGACATTTTATCAAATTATTATTTTTTGCACATTGGAAAGTATTAAATGTCATTAGATCCTCTAAGTTTTGATAGATATATTTTTAATTAGCAACAATCAAACATATTTCTAGTAATAAAAAAAATTTGATTTTTCCGGGGTAAAAATATAAAATGTAACTCATCGCATCCATTCTTAAAGACTTTTGATTTTGATCACACTGGTGTGTCGCGGTCATTTTTTTATTTTACTTTTCTCTATTTAATACTAGAAATTGATCAGTTCAAAAATTTCTTATTGCTTCGAGTGTATTAAAATTATTTTCATTAGTAACATATGGCCAGAAGACGCTTTGTTCGGTAATCCCATGAGCACAGGCGAAGATATTGCAGCCCTGAAAGAAATTTATGAAGCCGATATTCCCAGTATATCTACCATTTCTCTGCTTTTAAATGTTTTTTTGGTAAATTTTTTAATTTATTTCATCGATTTTATTTTATGGAATTTAATGTTTTTTTAATTTTTAGAACCCGACTTTACATTGAATGATAAAGGTGAGAGTTTAGCAAGGGAGCCGTCGGCAATGATTGAGGAAGAAGATGTTTCGGGTATTATTGTGAACATCTAGAAAGTTTTTTAAATAATAAAAACGATAATTTAAATTTTATAAATATAATTTAAATTTGGTGTAGTGAATCGTGTTATTACTAAGCAAATAAACTTATATTTTTTTAATTATTTTGAATGAAATACGTCGTTTATTTTAGCCGAAAATGAGCTTTTTTAAAATAAGTTATAAATGCTATAATTATACTTGAAAATGGCCGCATATAACAATTTGATCACCTACTTTAATATTATTTTATTAAAACGGGCAAATATTTTGGTGGCCATAACTAAACTTAAAATCCTATTTTTGTTATTTTTCGTTTAGTAATTTTGTATAAAAATCTAATGCTTGATTTAATGTTCTAAATATTTTAGAAGAATATGAGGATAGCGAGGATGAAGATAAATTTTTGGAGGTTGAAGATGAATTTGATTTGAAGCACTTCTTATATTCGTAAGTTTATATAGCTGCGATTTAGATTAAGGCTTTATAATATTGAATTAGAAACCTAATGGGCATAGCCACGATTTCAATTGGGGGGCTGTAGTTTTTGGTGGAAATTTAAAATTGTTTTATTGCCATTTAAAATAATATCGGTCGTGAGCATCATAAAGTAAAACCTCTATGAGCTGTATTTTACCTTTAAACGATATCAGATTTAAACGAATATCTTAAAACTTTCTTTTTAAGTAAAGTTTCATATTTTTTTAGTCATTTAGCATTAGTATGGTCAAATACTTTCAAAAAAATTATTACCTTTCCCCTCCTAAATTATTTAACAAACTTTTGGTTAACCTAATTCTTATTCTATGATAACTAAAACCTGTCAAGTTCTGTCTATAAAATAGCGTTCAAACATAATAAATAAATTAATTAATAAATAAATACTCAATTTCAATATAAATGTGCTCGACTCTTAATGATTTTTTTCCATTGTACCCTTATTAGATTTGCTAATCCAACCGTCGTGAAATGTTACTCGTTGGCTATGAAAGAATTCAACACAAATTCCACCTTTACAAATCACTGCGTCGCCAAGATGTGTTATCGAATAGCCGTGGAACAGCAATTGCCTGCCATGTTTTTCCAACTTTCTTACTTTAAAATTTTTCAAGATATCCTCCAAGCCTGCACTCTTAATCAGGGAAACGAACTCGAGGTGAGAACTTGACATTCGTTCGTTTTGATTTTACTATTGTTTTCACAACTGTATTTAGCCAACACAAATATTATTTGTTTTTTCCCAAAACTTAAGAATACTTTTTTTGTTATGATACGTGAACGAGGATAAAATAATATAAATAAAAAACTATTCTTCACATTGGTCAAGAGTTAATAGACTGTGTCAGTTAATGATTTATAATCACTCCAAAATTACTAATTTTTTTTTTAAATTTAATATGATTTATGAAAATTTAAGTTTAGTCTGAACAAAATTTTTATACTGCTCTTTTATAATAATTTAAGACCAAAATTTTTTATAGCAGCTTGTTCCTTTATTTTGGAGAAGAAAATAGGAATTTAAAGATGACAATATTACTTTAGTTATTATCAACGGTTCACTGTTACTATTTTTCATTGTATTAAGGGTCTCACTATAATATATCTAACCCCGCTACTGTCATGCCTCCTCATTCATTGTGTCTTAATTTTTAAAATGATTTTTTAAACTTGTTTTTACCAATTATGCTACAAGGATATCCAAAATTTTGCCCTCTACATTACGCGCAAATTCTTAAAGACCGTTAAAACGAACAAATTAGCCTACGTGGACGCTTTGTTTTGGAAAACGGCTATAGAATCTCTCGAGGTTATAACTGGTTACGACAAGGAAGAGAGGTATAATAAATCCACAAAGCGTTGTAAGAATTTCGCTGGGTACTTTTAAAATAAAAGGGCCCCTTTTTTGATAAACCTTCGGAATTGTGGAATAAGTGCATCGAGCTAAAAGGGAAATTAAAGTTTTGGGTCTTGCAACTTTAAATTTATCAAAAACTTTAAACTAATTGACCCAATGTGTATTTTTAAGTTGTGGGGACTGTACCCTTTGTTTTGTAAATCACTATTTAGTTTTGTTGCCCCCCAGTTCCTTTCGTAATTTTTAGTTTCGGCATATGGTTTTTCAGTATTAACCACATATAATAATTTGGGAAAAGGATTGTGAGATTAACGAAAATAATGATGACTTTGTAAAAGTTGGAAGGGCCTATATAATTTTACGTAATATAATATCCTGCTTTGGCTCTTATTTACGATCTTTTTAAATTATCAGGCTATCAGTAAAACATGTTTAAATAGTCTCCGGATACCAATAGACTTGATAGGCTCACCCAACCAAAGGCATATATAATAAGGAAAAATAATTTTCATACTTTAATTAAATAATTATGGAAAGATTAATATTAAAAGCGTTTATGTGGTTATTTTTTCGATTTTGTGCCACAGCAGCAATAGCCACGCCAAATATGGATGGTCGGAAGAGCAGGAGCTCGAACTGGAAACTCTTTACGATCGGTTTGTACAGGAGCACGGAGGATTTGCCGAGAACTTTGGAAAAGTCGAAGTCGATGAATTATTGAAATTTTTGGAAAAGCATTTGACAGGAGCTAGTAGGTAAAGAGGATGGTGAACCTATTTTACTTAATTACTTTTTAGGATTGCTTAATCGAATACGTTTTGTAAAGTAGCTAAAATAATCACTCTTATATATGAGTCGAATAGCTTTTTTCAACATTTTGAATGTCATTGCTTATAATGGACTACATTTTTTGATGCACTTTAGCTGTGTATGTAGTGTAATGCCTCTATGATAACTAGTCGTACTTGAAGTTCTCAATATTCGCATATAGAGTCCATACCCTGTTGAAATTTTGATCTTCTCCCACAATAGCTTTATCTTCTAAAATAAAAGAGGGTAATAACAGTTTATGCACTAATACAAGGTTTTGATTATTACCGGGTAAATTCCAACCCTAATCTTAACAGTTTGAAATGACTGTGCATGGGGCTAAAGCTTTATACAAATACACACCTAATTTGCTCTAGCTTTAACCTTTATGCCATCCCATAAATAACAGGACTCGAAGGCAAATAGTATTGCAGTGCGGACGACAGGGTCTACACATACCTAAAAGAGTCTCGAAAAAATGTCGAAAAATCGGGGAGAACCGAAACATCGCGGTGGAAAGTGGAGATCCTGACACGAATTTGGGACGTGGAGAGAATTTTAACCGGGTTTGGAAGGAAGAAGACGAAGCCAAAATTATAGCATTGCACGTAATGCATCACCAAGACATGGGATCCCAGGGTACGATTTTGCACAAATTAGTACCTTTAATTTTTCTAAGCGAATTTTGGTTTGTCATGATTTTGTTGTGTAACCCATCGGCCTAATGGATCTTTTTGCACTTTGCTTATGATTGTATCATCACTGCTATTTTGCACCAGTGAAAAAACTAGGGATTAAATCATGGGGGTAGCCAGGGGGGGGGGCTGCTGTCCCCCTCTAAATCCAAATATCCTAAAAATTTATTATAATTCGGAATAAAATTTCGAAATATTGCTATACCCCCTCTAGCTCCAATCTTAGCTACGCCCAAAGATTAAGCGTTTGTATTTAGTGATTATTATTTAAACCGTTCCCGCTATTAAATTAAAATTCGAGGCGACTCTATACAAGAGAAAAGGATTCAACTCTTTATAGGAAGACGAAATTGTAACTTAGCCTCTTTGTAATATTAATATAAGGCACGCGTGACATGGGTTCATTTTAGTTTTACCTAGTTTAAGTTAAGGCCAAATCCAGGATTTAAAAAGTGAACTTTGAAAATTTTGAAAGTCCTTTTTAATGGAGTATTGTTATTACAGAGATGATTCGCTTGATGGAAGAGGAGTTGGACTATGATTACACCCAAGATGAGATCAAAAAGAAACTTGTATCATTGAATCTAAATACCAGCCAAGAATTAAACCGCAAATCTTCCAAGTAAATATTATATGACTCGCTTTTTAGTTTTTTCCTAGGCCAAAAAAATTAAACTCGAAGACCAAAACCGATGACTACGATTTGCTCCCCCAAAAAGATCCATTTGATGAAATTCTGGAGCTGAGTGACCATGATAGCGAAACCAGCTTACACATAGGTTGTGTCCCGTGTTATTTTATAATATTAATTTAACTAAAGCAATTTTTATAAACTGCCTTGTTTTTGCAGATTTTTTGATATTTTTTAACTTTTACTAAGCATAATTGTCCCTAAGTTAAAATTGCAATGGTCGCCGGATCAACAAGAAAAGGCGAGTCATAATTAGACAATGGAATAAGACTTTCAAGTTAGATTTTTCTAAATAGAGATTTGAAATATTAAAAAATAGTCATTAACACTCTATTTTTTATAGTTAAAATATGGGATTGAACTCTTAAGTAAAATATTTTGCGTTATTTAATGAATAATTGTTCTTGAAAATTTGCAGATATTTTTTTAATTGTCTTTATTATTTCTGAAAAATATAACTTTTTGATTTACGAAACGAAACAGATTTATCGGTGCTCAATGGGAGTCAGCAATCTTCTAAAGAGAATCTCGATCACAAGATAGCTTCCAGTGGAGAAATATCACCTCAGGCATCGGTTGAAAATACTTACAAAAAATTTGATGGGGCAGCAAGTAATTTAAACGATTCCCCACCCTCATTTTCTACCAAAAAATCGAAAACGTCTCATCAAATTATTTCCTCCGATGACGAAGATTAAATCTATTATGGCTTTTTTATAATTTGGTTTAGCTGCTTATTTATTTTGGATAAATTTGTATCGTATATTACAAATAAAAATTTGTATTTAATAGTTACTTGCGAATTAATTTTTTTAATTGCTTCAGCTATAATGCAGCTTGACTATTTAACATATTAAAAACGGTTTTATCAATAATTTTTCGACATAAATTATTATTAGGTGTTATCTTAATTGACCGTTTTCACTGTTTTATTCATGTTTGAAAAATTTATTTCTACTCTAATATTAACTTATAAACAACTCAAATTGACTGACAGCATGTTTTTTTATATTCACATATAGTTTTGAGCAAAAGTTAAACGATTAATCCAATTCATAATTGAAAAACAATTTTTTATTTTCATAAAAAACAATAGACAATCATGGATCTTTATTAAGTAGTTTTTAAAATGATTTATTTTAACTTATAAAACCGATCTTATTATTTTCTATAACTTCTAATGTCGCATAGACAATTAAGATTTTTCATTAAAATAAAGTTTATGGCAAAAATAAACAAGTATCAAATTTTTAAGTGAAGCATGTCTAAAAATATAAAATTATTTAATATGAATATGATGAGCGTAATCAAAACTTAACTCATATAAATAAAATCATTTTAAAAAAGGAGTCATAAATTTAGGGATCAATTAAAAGGCGATCCCAGTCGATCGGAGTACTAAAAACTTCTTTTTCAAGCCATTTTTCGTAATTTTGCTTGAAATAAGAGCTCAATTGAACGGGCTGGGCCAAGAGTTCGTACATGGATAAACATGAATCGTTCTCTACACTTTCTTTATCTTCCTGCGGTCCACCCTGATTGCCCGATTCTCCCACACTGTTATCGAAATCTTAACAAACGTTTCAAAAATATAAATTACTCCAAAATTTGAGAGATTAGACTAAATTAAGATGTTGTTTTAATTATGATAAAGGGTGTATAAATGCAATTTTTATTGTAATCTAGTCGTTTCAGCCAAGTTCTAAACGTGAAAGGGCTGATAAAAGATCTTGTCTAATTAGGTACATGCTAGATCTATAATGACTTTAGATTTTCTAAAAAATATGAGAATTAAAGGTCAAAAAAATTCATGAGTGTACCTCTAATATACACTTAAATGCATATATAAGCAATTTTTATTGCTAAGCCACATTTTCCTTATAATTTTCATTTTAGAGCCAGTTAATATGTTTGTAAGAACTGATAAAAAAAATTAGGCTGGTTTGATTATAAAACATATCTTATAGTCAAATAATTTTATGCGACAAAAGCATACAAACACATCTTATAAACAAAATAAATGACCAAGTTAATCTAAGGTTGTAAGTAATTGACAATCGAGAGCATAAAAATGTCAGCCAATTTTATAATTTATCCAACTCATTACTGAAATCAGATGTGTAACCTTAGACTATATAGACTGCTCATGCCATATGTTGCATATGGGTAATTGTGTGTCTAAAAGAGTGTATTTGGTGTATTTTAACCTTGTAATTTTGCCCTATAACAGTCAATTTACCTTCCTCACTAGTTTATAAATTAAAAAAAAAAGTCAATAAATTAATATTATACGAAATATTGATGGCGCTATATTATTAAACAAACTTTCATCGCAGTTTTTACATCTTTAATTTTTACGTATTTTTTAAATGATATTTATTTTAAAATGCTGTTTTTGATATCTACCCACTTTAATATTTTTTTATTTACCTTTTTAAGATATTTAATTTGCGAAAATTACTAATTTCTATATGCTCACAACGTTACAATCCTCGTTTCAAAATGGTGGAAAAAGGGTACACATTTTGTGCGTTGATGGGCAGTCTATTTAGTCTATGTGTGTAACGGACAATTCATAAAGTTTATTTTTAAACACCACTAATAAGTCAATGCTGCACACACTAGGAATGGCAGTATCCACGGTCGACCCCGTTTTATAACTCCGAGTCCAATATTCCCATCTGAACCCAGCCCATAAATAAAAAACCCCAAAGGCATAACAAATTTTAAGGCTAATAAATGAATAATAAAGAGCTTATGAAAATTAAGATGATCATTTAAAGGTATTAATAACATAAAGTCGATAACATGCTTATACCCTAATCTAGCGGTTTATGACTATCAAAAAACTGTTTTGTTATTAAGCCATCAGCTCAGACTAATACCCTACCTCCCATTCTCTTATTCGTCACGTTGCTACTTTGGTAACTAGATTCGGTCGGTACGTTCAATAAAGCACCCAAAAAATCTTTAGAGATTTCAGGCGGCTTGACCATTTGTTGATCGTTACAAATATTATTAGTAATCATGTCGTTAGACTGATCATGTTTGTTGGGCTGAGTAGGTGTCGTTTGGCCAGGACATACGCCGTACCTTCGTTTATTGAATCTTTCTATCGCTTCTTTTAACGGATTTTCATCCGCCTGAAAATCCAACGGTTGAGAATCCGTATCTAAACAAGAAAGATTTGCAATAACGCCAATACTAAAAGTTATTATAAAAAACGTATAATTTCACCATTTTAAAAAACGACATAAATTAGTTATTACGCGTAAATATATTAAACTCTCAATTCTACCCATTTAAAATAGATAGTTAATCAAAAAATAAAAATTTGAAATTATTACATACTAAAACATCCTTAAATTTGCTAAATCTATATGACGAAACATACTACATTTTCTTTCAAAAGATGCATATCACACAGCATTACACGGCTTTAAAGCCTAGACAGCTAAGCGTTACCACTTATTCAATCACTAAAGAAGCTGACTACCAAGTGTGACAAACAGCTATTTGAAAAAGGTTAATTTTTCCATTAAAAAGCTTGGAAACTTATTGATATTTCTTGGCAAATATAAATTACAATTTCCGTAAGCCCAATCATCGTTGAGGTGGTGTCGCACTTTTTGATATACGGCCCCAAGGATTTTCATGTTGCTCTTCCTCCATTGCCGGCCCAGGTAACGCATTTGCAATTTAAGTAATTTCAGGACGTACACTTGAAACGTAATTTCTCGAATTTTAAGCGTTTTCTTAAGGATCGGCGAGGAACCAAATATGAGAAGCATCTAATAATGAATATTAGTATCATATTACTTTCATCAAGAAACATTTGAAATTAAACATGACAGTATTTCCCAAAAACTCTATAAAACTAATCTCAAAAAGTTTTTCTACATAAGAAAAAATCTCTATGAATAAATGAAACCATTTTAGTATTTTTGCGATTTTTGATATTTATTGAAGTTGAGCAATAGAAACTATACCATAATTCTGGATTGTTTTCCCTTGACCAGCATATTTAGTACGCGTAGCAAATTTATACTGGTAAACAAGTTTCGCCAGCTATACTCGCCCCGTGATATGGAATAACAATTCAATTCCCCATTGTGTTTTTCTTCGGATTTTTGCAACGATAAAAAAGTGTTTGGAAATACATATGGGGCGCACCTAAAATGAAATTTACAATTGATGGATATTTGTACAAGTTAAAAAGGTACTCGGAGGAAGTGGAAAGGTGCATCTTGACTTCTTGATTGAAGTATTTAAGGATCAGCGGAACACAATTGGCAAATACTAATTGCTGGCAGCAATACTCGTACTAGATTGTTAACAAATAAATATTAATCGTATAAAAACATCCACTATACCAAATTTAAAATCTTATTATTACGTTATAACATTGAATGTTGAGTATATCAGAGATAGCAGACAAGTAAAAGCTGTATAAAACGTTTTTTCTTTATGTTTAAATGAGTGATATTCGGTTTGACCGTTGTTATTCGGCTGCAATCATCCATGTTAAACTTTTTTCAAAATTAAAATAATAAATTAAAACACTTGCCCCTGTTTTTACAATCCTGCCATCATTTTTATAATTTATCAATAAATTGGAATATAAAACTTAGAATAGTGTATTAAACCTTTCAGGTGGACCATATTAAACTTCCAGGTCATATATAATAATTGTGGGTAGATAAGAGATAATATCATAAAATGGCTTATATATGGCTAAAGTTATTTCTAAAATCATTTAACCCCCTGATGTCCTAACACAAACAAGAGAGCAATGCAATATAAGCGCTGATTTATAATGTTCTGAAATTTATTAGCTTTAATTGTGTATTTTTATTTAGGCAATACATCAAATTTAGAATTATAACGCTACTTGATATATGTGATTAATTTTGAGATGCTTCAGTAGTAGGATCAATATGCCACTGACAGCTTTAGCTATGACTTCTTTGTGTCGCCTGACGTCAGCGTCTACAATTGCCGACTCGGCCGGACTTTTCCTGCACAAAAAACAAAACAGAATATGTTTTTTGTCAAAATATTTTTCCACAAACAGACAATTTAGTAGAAGTTTAAAGATGCTTTTTGAAATTTGTGTTCAAATAATGATCCTTATGATTTTACTATTTGCATATTTAATCATGAAAACAAAAGTAGCAATATTAGAGGCGAATTTAACCAATATAAAGCATAGAACAGCAAAAAATATGACAAAAAACTTGACACACATTAGCAAATGTCATTTTTAACCACTAACATACTAAATAATCTTAATTTATCATAAAATATTAATTGTCCAACTTACAAGGATAAAAAGCAATTATAAATATAAATTTTACAATACTTCATGAGATCTGGTGGTATAACGTCATTTTTAATGTTGATCGATTCAGTTTTGGGCTTGCAGGAGGGGGCCGGAGAAGTGGCCAACAGTATTTTTAGCAGGCATATCTAAAAAAATGACTTCCTTGATAAACTCATTCACTTATAGTTGAGGAATATTTCTTAAAAATAATTTATTTAAGAAGTAATTATGCAAGACCTATTTTTAATTACATTCACTTTAAATTCCATATTACATCGCTAGGAGACAATTTTAAATTTTTAAACGCTCGTCTTTTTTTTAAAAACATATATGAATTTTTTATATAGCGTTACAATTGAAATTAATTTCTTTTTTACCATGTAATTCGAGAGGTTGGGTAATATGCTTTGATATATCATTTCGATCGGCGTCTGTGGGATGTCACTTTCCTTTAATATTTATTTTTCAATTATTTATTTATGTAATTTATCGTTTTATTAGTAATTAATTTAGATATAAATTTACACATTTATTAAAAAATATCTATAATACATTATCTATAAATGGAATACCTTGTGGCTATAGGGGTACAGCTCGCGTTTTTTCTCCATCTCTAATTCGACCTCGGCTATCGAGATGTGCATATACTTACAAAAATTTTAAAAAAATATTTAGTAAAAAAGGGTTAATAATGCCTAAAATTCGAACACAACCATTAAAACGACCAAAAATATTTTCTGTTTATATTTATAATTTTGTATACATTATCTGAATTTCAGTTTTCTCCAGTCACAAATTTTATTTGAATAAATGCAATATAAAATAATATAAATACTTCCACGTAAAATAGTAGTTAAATAAATGGGTATTTTCAGAAAATTAAAAAGAAAAAATGGCTTTAAATATTTATACTTTTTTGAGGATGTGAAAACTATCGTGTATGGGTTTGGGTAAGCCAACGAGTGTACTAATATCATCTTCCAACGTGTACCCCACAAACTTTTGCCGACATTTGTTCAAAAAATCCAACACATCCGCTTTCCTTCACATCAAACATAAATCACGAAAATAATAATTAAACTTCACAACAATTGAAATAAAACAGCTCGATCTTGCTTGTAAAATTATGTATTAAACATTTCATACATTAGATTGATTCTCGATGGTTTTAAAATCATTTATAAGACAACATTCCTTTGGGCAAAGTTAGGTTGTTTATGATGGCAAATCATGTTTTTTATTGACCATTTTGTCGCAATATTAACTTCCATTTTCACTAATGTAGCATAGTTCGCAGGCAAATAAATGCTGTAAGAAGATTACAGAGCCAGTTAATTGAACACAAACTTCACGCCATATTTAGCATAATAATGACTTTTAACCTAAACTCTTATAAAACTTAGAATTGTATTCACGACTCTTAATCAAAAGTTAAAAGATTCTCCAGATTTTCTTCTTCATAAAAATAGAAAGCATTTTTCCAACTGCAAAAACAATCATCATTATTTTACATCAATAAACAGTTTTTAGTCAACATATAAACTTTTTACAATATTTGAAAGCTTTCCCACCTCCTTTTAAATACCTAAGTTACGCAGTATAATGTTTTTAAAAGAAACAATTTTAAATATACTGATTGTACTTTTCACGCGAATTACTTAAAGAACGATGTTTTATTTTTAAAAAATATTTAATTTAAAATTCAATATAAACCTGAAATGATTTACTGTCAATCACAAGCAGGAATATTTGTTATTAACAAGTGGTAAGATTAAATTGATAAGGTGACATACCACTTGTGAACAATGAATTTAAACCTGATTTAAGACTTAGTATAACTTACTAACACCAAGATACGACTCAAAAACATTCGTTTCCCAATAAATCCCATTAAAAACTCAGTGAGAACACTGCAAAACTAATTACTAGACTTAGGGGACACCTAATTTTATTATTTTTTTGTGAACGATGAATATAAACCTGATATATCTTTATAAATTGCAGGCGCGTAGCCAAGGGGGCAGAAAGCGGGAATTTTCTACCCCCTTGACCAAAATTTAAAAATTTTTTTGAAGGCCGATGTCCTTTTTTAAGGTATAAAATCGGTAGTAAATGCTCTGATTCATGAAGAGAAGAGATTTTTCCAAAGCTGGTTATATAGCGCCTTGAAGTTTCGCATATAGTGTACGCGAAGTACTTTTTTTATATTATAAATAAAAGTGTCAAAATTTTTTGAATTTTTCTTCCCCCTTGAGAAAATCCTGTCCTGGCTACGCGCCTGGTATAACTTAATAACACAGAGGTACGACTCAAAAACTTTCTTTCCCAATAAATCCCAATAAAAACAAGTTACTCTACCTCAGGGACAATATGATCTTTTAAAAGATGCACATCACAAAAAATAAAATTTTCAAGGCAGCCGTAGTGTGTAAAACTAAACTATTATTTACTTGACCTTGGGTGCCCACAACAATTTGCGATCGTTGAGTAAAGCTATTTTTCTCGATTGCTCGGCAAACGAATTTGCATAAGCTACATTGCTGCCACCCGGTAAACTTTCATTCGACGGCTCCCCTTTCCCTACCCCTTCTTCGTTTGCTAATAGAAATATTAAACAGGTCGAATGCCATAAATTAAAAAAAACTTATTTATGGCTAACTTTCGTTTAGTAAGTAAACATTTCTTCATGAATTAATTATTTTTTCGATTTATAGACATCTAGGTCGGTTTTCGGATCTTAAGTCTATTAGTGAAAACGTTGGAATTTCATGAAAAACAAGTAGTTAATATTAAATTCAATTATCACAATAATACATCAAAACTTCTTCATTTGATGAACCTTTACCATATATTATATAATTTCAAGCTGCAGCGTTTTGGGGGTTATTTTTAAGAAAATATAAATTCAAACCTGGTGCCTTTGAGTCTTGGAAAGACTCGATCCTTTCAAATGTAAGAGTGGCGGTTGAAACGATTGAAAGGTTATCATCCTCTTCTGTTTCCTGACCAATGATTTCGATATCTTTGGCTTCAATGTTTTCAACGTCTTGAATGGATTCAGGGCATTCCATTTGGCTATTCACATAGGAAATATATTTTTTTGAAGAAGCTTGTCGAATTTGTTGATTTATAAAATTAAACTACGCGGCTGGCTAAATTGTATTAAAGGTAAATTATGACCGCTGTTTGAATATAATTGGTTTAACCCAGGCCAGAGGCCAAAATCTTTTCCCTTATTGGGCTCGACTAGAGCTTGAGCTTATTGTTTGACAATTCAGCACAATATAAATCTTCTTCTTTCATAAACATTCTCGACCCCCTCCCTGCCCATCGCCCGCTGCACAACCAATAGCAATTTAAACAGCAAAATTAAATTTCAAATCTTTCTTGGATTCCTCGCCTCTTTTAAAAGAGGGAGATGAAGACGTTTTACACGTATAACGCTCCTTTTATATTATTATATGATAATTGTAATATTTTAAACTATTACTATAATCAGACATGTGTCAGTAAACTAACTTGTATAAGAAAAAAAATTATCGCATATCATAACTCCTTAACATTTACCCTTCTTCTGGATTAGCAGCATTAAGGTGAGAGGGCAGAGCTGCCACTTTCAAAATGGCGTCTAAGTTGATAGAATCCTGCAGGCTAAGACAACCAAATTCTGTTAAACCGGAGGGAAGAGGCAGTGGTTCACAGCCTTCTTTAGCATCGCAATTAACGTTAGGGACCACCTCATCAGAGGTAGGGAGGGGAAAATGGTCCAACAAATCGTCCTTCGAAAATTAAATCGATTATTTCATCCACTTTACACAGGAGAAATTTTATTTTAGAATTTCATTATTCACACTTAATGAATTTAAATGAATATATTGATCCAACAATATTACAAAGCTTATCCCGGTTAATGGGATTTTTTTCACAAAACCGAGCACGATAACTCTAATTCGACCTCAACCATGGTCTGTGCAAAAGCGGGGGGCCCGCGGTCTGAAATTTTTTTATAGAATTAATGTAACACAATAAGACCACGCTGACATAATAATGTGCTGTGTTAGAAATGTTAAATTACTTTTTTAGAAAAAATTACATGTTTTTACCTACTCTTCTATATACCATTCATTTACGTTACACCAGAGTTAATAGAATGTAAATGTAAAACTAACTAAATTTGGCTGGACAAACACATGACTATGTTACATATCTGTATAAATCTTTTTATTAAAGATGTGAAGTTTTATTTTAATCACATAAAAAGCACTGCATTTTCTCCGGTAGAGTCCTACCCGACCTATAAATTTTTAATTTGCCCAACCCAAGTCTGGTTTTTTTTAAATTTTGGGGCAATCCGACCCTGCCGGGCCAATTTTTTAAACAAAAACTTTTAGGCGAATTTTACAAAATAGATATAAAAATAAATTTGATTTTTATTATAATTAAAAACGAGGATAAGTTTGGAATAAAGACTTTCTCATGCTACAATTTTACAACTTGCCAAATTATAGCGTAGTAATCTTAATTTATAAAAATTAATTTTATTTAACGGTTCAAAATTAATAAGCGTTTGAATTGTTTACTTAAATTTTTTAATGTTTTAATGTCTACTATGAATCTACACAATTTGCAATATGATATAGACAGGGCGAAGGGGCTGTGTACGCTGCGCGAAGATAAATAATTTATATCGAGTTGGGTTTATCCAGATCACATTATAAATGGGTTGCTCTGGGTTTAATTCGGGCCAAGCTCGGGTCTCGGGTCGAGCTCACTCATCAGGCCTGACTCAAGCTTTATAATTTTATTAAATTTTGCCCGAGCCAAGCATATAAAAAAAATTTACACCCCCCCCCCCCTTAAAAAATATAATCCAGCATACGCCCATGACCCCAACCACGCATAACCAATTAAAACGACAAAATGTTACGCCTAAAATCGTCGTCAAAAGCCCCCTTCCCAATATAACCGCTACTCAAACAAATAAGGAAAAGCTTAAAGATTCATTAATTTGTAAGAGAACCATAGCTATAATAAGCAAAATTATAAAGGTGACTTCCTAACACTTCTTATACTGCAAAGCTAAAATTTCTAGTTAAAAAAAGCCAAAAAAACGCGAGTCTTATAAAAAATTATACTTCTTCCATAGATGATACTATTGCAGCCTCTCCAGGAGCTATCTCATCGTCTATTTGCTGGGCTAGGGGGCTCTTCTTGGTCATACTTATAGGTATAGTCCGGCCCGGCGATTTAGTTTCAGCACAAACTCTTTCATTTACTATTGAGGAAGAGCTGTCATTCGTGGTGGTATTTTTGATGGGGTTAGAGGCTATTTTATTATTAATTCCCGTGAAATAAGGTCCAGTCAAAGGAAAAGGAACCATCACCCAAGCTCGCATTTGGCTTAGAGCTGCTGTGGAATCGTCTGGAGATGGGGATAACCCTAGGCTTATCCTCTTCTCTTCTCTCAACTTTCTGTAATCTTCTATGCCTCCATTGGTAAACTACAACCCACATCAATGAAATTATAATTTTTTGACAAATTAAGATATTAGTCTTAGTAATAACATAAGTAATAATAAATTTGTGCTGTATTATAAAATTTTAAAATATTTGCAAAACAATTATTTATCAACATTTATTTACAATTTACAGAATATATATAATTATTACAATTTACATATAACACAAAAAGTATATTTGATGGTTATATAAAATCTAAAATTTAAAAATATAGAAATGTAATTGAAATTGAGGATATTACAGCCCCAAATGACTCAAAATAATATTAAAACTAGGATTCAACATTCAACTTATACCATTCCATTTTATTTAAAATTTTATAAAACTGAAATTTCCAAATATAAAAAATTAAGTGATTTAATTAATCATTAACCTTCTTTTAAATACTAAAAAATTACAAATTTACCAAAATTATTTTCCATAACAGTAATAGAGCTTTTCTAATTGGAATATGAGGGGAGGAAATGCTACAAAACTTAGTAAGACATGACATTATACAAACTATTATTGAGGACTTTTGTTCAACTAAATACTCCTCTAAAATTAAATTAAAAATAAATTTTTAAAAAAGGGTAACTACCAATTAGTAGACTTTTAAATTGCCTTTTTAAATTTTGATGATCAATAATATCCTGATCATTAATGGACCTAAATGTTTCCAATATGGTGTACAGAATTGAAAATATAACTCGAAAATATGCATTTGAGCTTATATCATAAGGTAGACTTTCCTTATTCCTAGGGTAACTTAAAACAATAAAAAACTTTAAGGGTTACTTATCACTTTGAATTTCATCTTGCAACAATTTATACACCAAACAAAAAGTGCCTTTTTCATATAGCAGGCAACAATTAAGTTTAATTGAATTTATTATAAGGTCTAATGTGCTGCATTCGTAAGGCATTCCTAAATAATTTTAAAGTTATTTTAAAAAAACAAATTAACCTTGACATAAATATAGGATAGCTCTCAAAGCGTTCAATCTCTGGGATAGATTAGAATTTTCTAAACTATTTAATATTGTTTGCACAAGTGATATTTTCATAGATTTAGAATATGAGTCCCATTTAACATCAGAACCATTAAAAAACCCTTTAAATGCCTGATAATTCAGGTCAATATCGCCGTTTTCAGAATATATGTATAGCTCTGAATAATAAAAAATATTTATAACTTGAAATTTACCAGATATTTCCTGTATATAAAGATCCGAGTCATTATAGGTATAAAGTATTTCAGGAGAATCTGCTGCCTAAAACAGATATAACAATATAGTTTGCTATAGTTACGTCTAGATCATCAACGATTCTATCTTTATTACGAAAATTTACTCGATTATCCATATCCATTTTACAATATTTTCATTTTTCAGCTGATTTTCATCAATTCTAAATGTTCCTAAATGTGGTACATAATAGTTTTGAGACCTATAATTCTCCAATTTAAACTCCTATTTATTTAATATTTGTAAATTCGCATCTAAAAACTAAAGTGTATTGCTTTACCTATATTTAAAATACAATAGTTTTTTGAACATTAATTTTGGCATTATTTGAGGGTGATAAACATAAATTGTGATTATTATATTAATTCGTCCTAATACAATACATTGTCAGATAAATAGCATAATAGCAACAAAATAAATTAAAATAAAATAAAATTCTAAGAAAGCTCATGAGGTAGCCCAGTGTTTATGTTAAAATGGTTAAAGGAGCTCTTTTCACATATCGTCATTAAGACATGGCTTTAGTCTTCTGATGAAAAAAGTAAACGGAGCATTTTGCATAAAAGTTTTGACATGAGAGAAACAAACTTTAAACATTGAATTCGTAGAGCACAAATATAGTGAAAGTTGAAATGATGTCAAACACGTTCAAGTTAAATCCATTCAAAATTGGTTTTAGTTTTTGGGGAATATGTTCTCACATTGTAAACGACGCCCTAGTTGTAAGATTTTATCATAATTTATAAAGCCAATTTCTAACTTCAAATCAACCCTTCATTTTTTCCACACGTTTAGTGTTTTGATGTGTATTTAATTTAGTAAAACATTGAATAACACTTAATCTTAAAGTAGAATAGAATTATTGCGAAATCTAATAAAATGAATATTGTTTTTTGCATAGCCTAATAAAACCATAGACTGCCGACCAGCTGATTTTTCCTATTAAAATCATTCAGACACCAAAATAGCTGCCATTTTATATAAAAAACTTAACACCAGGTATATTTATACTTCTCCACTAAATAATATTGAAGAAAATAAATAAGACTAATAGCTTAATTTATAAATAAAAAAAAAAATAAGTAAATTTGAACAGTAAGTAAGGCTGAATTCTATTGTTTGGCTACAATTTTCCACAAAATGGCGCTTGCTATATTTGCTGACAAGTTATCAGATGTTCGGTATGGTGTTATTAGTCTATGGTTTTTTGGGTAGATTTATTGAGTTAAACCCAAGGCGTAAAGATACAATGGTGGCGACGTGAAATTTGAATTTGTAACCAAATGATCGTTGTTATATATGCATGAAAATAAATATATAAAGCGCGAAAATTTTACAAATTATGAATATATTAACAAATTTTTAAATAAAGAGAATAATTACAGTCGACAATATGCTCACGTCTACTTTGAACGCTTACTAATTTATCGACCGCTATTGCTTAAATATTGTAAAGAAAAATATGGTAATTTTATACAAATTTGCAACAATTCACTATTTTGTAGGCGATAAGTATGAAATTAAGAAGATAGATGACTTAAAATCTGAGCGTTCATCATGTATAGTAATAGGTACTCTTTACAAACAAATGCCCTTAAGGCCGACTATTCTTAAAAAATTGGCAAATGATTATATACCAAATGAGCCTGTTTATGGAAAATTTAGTAAACCATCTGATGTATTATTTGTTGAGGATGAGTTACAAAGAGCTCAGCTTACTGGAAATATTCCAAAAGAGAATCTGGTTACAGGTATTAGGAAAGCTTAATTTAAAAAAATTTATCAGGTATAACTATAGCCTTAATTTGTTATGAAGAGCGTGGCTGTTTATATGTGGAGGATTATATCTATCCTCCTCTAGCTATGCAAATTCCCATAACTGTTTTAGAGAAATCAAAGTAAATATTACAAGTATTATTAATTATTACAATAAGGTACATTGCCATAATATCTGGAATTGGATTGAGTAAACAGAATCTTTCTGTCGACAAATTGGAATTATTTATTGACAGTCTGAATGGCCAGATTGAAGGTGATCTTGATAGCACACTTGCTGTTGATATGTCACAAATCAGCAGATTAATAATTGCTGGTAATTCACTCAATCAAACAATTTATGAAGAAAATCTATTAACAAGGGTATATTGCAAAGCTTGTTAGCCTCATTAATTTTTAATTTGTATAAATGCTTAGTATAAATTATATCTCTATCTAATAAAGAGGCTATAAATATTTAGGCCAAGCACATATCACAAAAGCTTTCCATGCCTTCATTTGAATATATGAAACTTTTGGATGACCTTATTGCGCAACTAGCTGTAAATAATCACATAATTTTAAATTCCAACTCTACCCTAGACAAGTATTAATGTTGATATCATGGCTGGTAAAAATGATCCTTCTAATGTTATGTTCCCCCAACAACCTTTGCACAAATGCATGTTTCCCAAATCATCAAAATTTACCTCCTTTAACACTGTCTCTAACCCATATGAGTTTGTGGTGGATGGAATCAGGTTCTCTTATTATATAAACTATAATTTAATATGCCAGAGTAATAGTTATATCAAAGGTAACTGCCAGGGGCGTAGCCAGGGAGGGCGGCTGCCCCCCCCCTAAATGGCGAGAGAAAAAAAATTTCAATGCAAAAACCCTTACAAATTAAAAAATTTACGTTTTGCCCCCCCCCCCTCCCTAATTGACATTTAAAGGTTGGCTACGCCCATGGTAACTGCTCCTTTTTAAACCCAAAAATTTATTTAAAATATGATTGAAAATTTAAAAATTTTAATTAAACTTTTTCCTCCCCCCCTCACCTTATATAATTTTGGCTATGCTCATGCTAAAATTTTATTGAATTATGTTACTTATATTTAACAAACTGTATTTAGATTTCTAGGGACATCAGGACAGAATGTTGAAGATATATACCAATATAGTGAAATGGAAGACAGATTAGAGATTCTTGAAAATACTCTAAAATGGACACATTTAGCACCAACGTCCCCTGATTCCTTGCGTAAAATTTATATACAATAATAATTTTTTTTTGCTATTTAATATATAACTTCTGCTCTGTTCCTTTAGCTTGTTACCCTTACTTCAACAATGAACCTTTCGTTATCACAGACTGCCCTCATGTTTATTTTGCTGGTAATCAGACTGAGTTTAAGTGGAAATATTATTATGGTAAGTCATCATCAACATAATTAATTTTGGATATGTTATTTTTATAATTTAAATAACATTTTCAATATTTTTACAAAAGGGGAGAGAGGGCAAAAAGTTTTGTTGGTAACAGTTCCAGAATTTATAAATTCCTCTACAGTGGTTCTTATAAATCTCAAAAATCTTTCATGCCGTTCTCTGACCATAAACACAGATTTTTAATGATTGGATGCAATTATAAAATGCTGTTATTATATGCACAAAAACGTATATACTCTAATGCATTTTTTCTGGCATGCACAATTTGTACAAATATATTTATTGACTTTTTATACAAAATTATTAAATAAAAGCAATTATAAACCACTAACTAATTATTCAATCTTAATGCGAAATATCATCGACAAAATGTAAAGATTTGAAAAAAATAGTTATCAAGAATTGTTAAAATATATTTATGTTTCTTGTATTTAAAAATAATTTTTTATTGTTAATCTAAAAACGTATATTTAAGGTTATAATATTGCGTATATTACAAACTACGACTTTAGTCCTATTTTACATCACCCCTATCTATTGTAATACGACCCCAAAATGTGGTAGAAATTCTATAAATATTGATAACTAATACATAATTAATAATGTTGTGATTTTTTATAGAAATCAACCTCTTTTTGATAGGATCTTGAGGCGTCATGTTTAGAAATAAAGTATCAATTTACTCTAACTTAAATACTAATCTTATGAAAAAAAGATATTTATTATGCAAACCCTAATGATTAACTAATTTAGTTATCTATTAATATTCCAAAAGGCAAAGTTCAAACTACTAAAAAAAAAATTTTTATGAATCGATCAAAATTGTATGCGGAATCCTTGTCCATTATACATTTAATAATTAAATTAATTTTGTCCACCTTAAAACATTTTTTAAAATTTACGAGTCAATCATATTCTAAAGCTGTGATATTGCCTTAATAAAACTATCATATTTTTAATAAGCAAAAAGACTTTTATAAGTTTTAAACACTCGATAATCGAAAGATCTCCCTTTGCTTTAAAATTAACAACAAGAGTTGTTAAAGGAATAATTCCTAAATAGAGACTTTTTTGATGAAAAAAACTAAACTAGAAACTTTTGAAACGAGCTAGAATCTGGAACTAATCATCCGCAAAGAGCATTGCCCAAGGTGATTCGCGTTTCAGGTCCATAGTTCACCAATCCATCATTGTTATGAATAGCGTGACAATCCTTGATATACAACAACATTTAGACTGAACCCCTTTGACGTGCCACTGGATTTCCGCACATTGGTTTTTGCGTTACTCTACATATTTTTTATTAACATTATTGTAAGGATCCGTAACCACTCCATGCGTTATTTATTATTATAATTACTTTTTGATTATATAAAATTTACGTACGCTGTTTGTAACGAATAGTTATATATACATGTACAATTGTATTCATTCTAACATAATAAAATCTGTAATTCACGTATGACTTATCCTAGAGCCCTGCACGGGTGACCCGAAACCCGACCCGAGCTTCGGGTCGGGTCGGGTTCGGGTTGAAAATTTAAAAACGCTTTCGGGTCGGGTTCGGGTTGAAAATTTAAAAACGATTTCGGGTCGGGTTCGGGTTGAAAATTTAAGGAAAACACAGTGGTTGAAAGTGAGCCACCAAAGGAAATTAATCAGCTAGGTATTTAACATATAAATTCATGTTAAAATATATTTTAGAAAAGAATGCTAACATGTCTTTTATGGATTTTTTTGGTTGGGAGGAATGTGCGGATGAAAATGTCCAAGAAAAAGATGAACTTGATAAAAATATTCATTATAAACTTACAAAAAAGGATGAAGCATACGACTCATTAGAATGGTGGAGGATATATTCTTATAAATATCCTGTTTTAGGGTTATTGGCTCGTAAATTTCTGGCCATACCTGCATCCTCTGCGTCCAGCGAGAGATCTTTTTCTACAGCTGGACGAATTTTAGAAGATAGGAGGTCGAGTTTACGGCCTGAAATTGTAGACGCTATTATATTTATACATAATTATAATAATTCTCTCAAATAAATTTATTATTCAAATTCCTGGCGTCAAATTGTTTCTGAAAGCTGCCTATTTATTTTGGCAAATCAATTTAAAATATTTAAAACGCTTTCCTATCTGGGCGTTTTTGGGTTGAAAATTTTTTAAACGCTTTCGGGTCGGGTCGGGTTCGGGTTGAAAATTTAAAAACGCTGTCGGGTCGGTTCGGGTTGAAAAATTGAAAACGCTTTCGGGTCGGGTCGGGTTCGGGTTGAAAAATTGAAAACGCTTTCGGGTCGGGTTCGGGTTGAAAAAAAGTGACTTTGCAGGGCTCTAACTCCATTAAACATCTGAGATATCCCAAATCTTCCCTTTTTAAGTAAACGATCCCCCTATCCACTTTCCCCTCTCTTTCATCAGCATTTACCAACAACGGCATATACTTTTAGTCTATCTCACGAGATAAACCGTCATACGAATTAAACAATTATATATGCGTCGGGTACACCATTGAAACTCAGGCTATCCCATAGCAACTGCCTTGGGACTTTAACAAAAGCTTTCTCAAGATTAATGAAACACTAATGAAGATTCCTCTGTTTTCCCTTACACATTTTCATAAGTCGCTTGAGACCATAGACTACATAGACTGCTCATGTCATATATTCCATATGGCAAATTGTGTGTAAAATTTGCTTCCATTTTGATGAACACTACCGTCCTATATCACATAATGGCGTTTTGCGCTGTGCCGTTTTTTTCGAACAGGGGAGGTAAAGAAAAAAGGTTTTTTTTCCATAAATAAGTAAGATATTACTAAAAATATGATATTTTTAAAAAATTTATTATTGACACATTTCATAAAAATTAAAAATGTAAAAACTGTAGTGATATTAAAATTTTTTAAAAATATCATATATTTAGTAATATCTTACTTATTTATGGAATCAAAACCTTTTTTCTTTACCTCTCCTGTTCGAAAAAAACGGCAGAGCGCAAAACGCCATTATGTGATATAGGACGGTAGTGTTCATCAAAATGGCGGAAAAAAACACACACATTTTATACCGTGATGAGCAGTCTATGTAGTCTATGCTTGAGACCATGTATTGTGCCTGGAAGTTGACTATCCAGGCATGAACCCAAATTGTCGTATATCTATGGAAATAGTTTTCGAAGTCTAGCTTCAATGCCATTTTCCCATACCTTGACTGCGTGACTCGTTAACTTTATACCCCGATAATTATTGCAATCTTGTGCATCTCTTTTCATTTTGAAGATTGGTATATCATAGCTTTCCCTCCACTTATCAGGCATCATACCACTTGCAAATATTTTGTTAAACAGTCCTGCAAGTAAATGTACATCTAAGGGTCCTAGCGTTTTTAAACCTTCCTATATTATCCCATCGCACTACCCATGGTCATCTTTTTAAGCACTTGGTCAACCTCTTATTCTGTTACTTCTAACTCTAAGTCATATTAATAGTTCTCGCTTTCGCAAGGGTTTGAAAACCCATTTTCATGGTTTAAATATTCTTTATAGCTTTCTTCCCATCTATGATTTGTTGGTCCAGAAGTGGAGTGTTGCCTTCCATGCTCTTTATGGGGTTTACGTTTACCTCATCCTTTAAGTTCCTTGTCCTGCCTGGTCTTTGCGATTCTGTAGATCATTCTTATCCTTCTAGAAGTAGTTAACTTGGCTTTCAACTTTTCGTAAAATTCTGCTTTAGCCTTGGCCACCAAACTCAATGCTAACCATTTCTGTTGCTTGACCATAATTTGTAAAACTTTCTTTTCATGACTAAGCGTTGCACGCCTTCGTTTCAACACCATGTCTCCTTATCTTTTAGTAAACCTGATTTGCCTTCTCCTAGAACATATTTCACAGATCATACCGTGTATGTTATCCACATATCATTAGCATTCTGCTGATCATCTATCAGCAGCCGTTGAATTATTTGATCAATGTTAACATCTTTCAAGTGTGGTAGCCGAAATCATTTAAATTTCCCATTTAGTCTCTTCGACTTTTGTGTTTTCGCCTTGGTGATGAATTAGTCCATCAAAACAAGTCTGTATGGGGCTGCAATAGCCTACCTGGTTTAACATTATAGTAGCGTATATTTATTGATTACTTTCTTTATATTGAGAGGAAATCGAGAAGACCTTCCCAATTTTGTTGGCTATTAGGTGATCGACATTCTTTTTTAAGAATATTTGTGATGGCCAAATCAAATGCCACAACTATTTTCAATATTTCTTCGCCTTCCTCATTTTTCGACCCATATCGGTTTCCAATATGATACTGTTTAAATCCTTCTCTTGTTTTGCCAATGTGTCCGTTCATATCAGCTTCAATCATAACTATCCCGGCTTCCCAAAATTATCATTTTCTTCATATGTTAATCCTGTTTGCGGACCATAACCGGACACTAAATTAATCATGCAAAACGTCATAAGTCGGCCACTTTTTCTTTGTACCTCAATGACTTTATCCGGCAGATGCGAAGCCAATATAATTGCCACTCAATTTTTATTCCTTTCTAGGCATACCCTACATTTTTAGGCCATTTAAAAGTTTAAGGCCTTCACCTATCATCCTTGCTTTTGCTCCTTTCCATCTTGTTTCTTGTATACATGCTATATACACCCGTCTGTTGCTGAGGGTGTCAGTAACATCTTGGCATTTTGCAGTAATTCTAACATTAGGGAGCCAACTCTCAAACGTGTAAATAGCAAACTAGTTTTTTTCACTACATCCGTTTGCGGAAAATCTAGTTATCCAAGTTGCTTTTTCGCAGGATACGGGTGCCCACCAGTGCGTCGTTTACGGAAGAAGTCCTAACGCTTTCATTGCTTTCATTATTATAAACTTTCATAGAGAATTTGAATAGGGGTCCCGCTCGGCTATCCATGCCTGACAGTCGTGTTGACGATGTGAGATATTTTAATCCTTTGAAAAAGTTCCAAAACCTGGGTTGATCCAGCAAGCTCAACTTCAAAGGCTAAGCATATATACACGCCACACGCCCCAAATATAGATTTTTAGCCATTAAAAATTAATTAACGCTTTTGCAAGGAAGTAATAAACTACGATTGATGATTACGGCCTTCAATTTTCTCTCTTATAAATTGTTCAGTCCATTTTTTTCTATAATGCCAACCTTATTATTATCAAAAATTAAAATTTTATAATATTAGGCTAAAAAAATAGTATATACACAAAAATAATCTTAAAGTTTGTCTTTTCATTTATTAATGGCTTGGCTTAAATTGGATGCAAAATTTAGATAAATTTAGATGTATCAATTTTGATACCCTAAAGTAAAATTAGAGCGACTCATATTTCTGGGTCATAGTGACTTATAATAGCAAGTGAGTTGGGATAAGTCTAACAAAGATTTAAACAAGTTTTTGCGTCTTTTTAATCTTTAAGAGGAGAATGGCATTGCCATACTTCACGTAACCCCCTAAGGTAAGGTTAGTTATGGAAAAGATATTTGTAGATTCCCTAGTAGCAAGATAATTCCCAGCAAGTTTCTTAACAGACTTAAAAAAGTTTGATCTAGATACTAATTATAATATATCAAGAAGATTACAAATTTTGTCTTTAATGATAACAGCTTAAACTTTAATTCAAGATTTATCTTATTCAGAATATTTTTTCATGTATATAAAAAGGCTTTTAGTTAACCACTTGAAAATAAAAGATAACCAAGTACAATGATCATTTGCTTTTGGTGAATTTTTATCAAAATATTTGGCAACTTGATTTAATAAATGCTTCTTATCTAAACGTATAAATTTTTTCTTAATTTTTTAAGAAATGGAATTTAAACTCGTTCCTTTCAAAAAAGGTGAAACTTGGAACTCAACCAGTTCCTTTATGAGGCATAAAATAATGAACTGAAATTAGATGCCTAAGAAAATTTTACAACTCTAACTATATCATTTCAAATTTCACAGCCTATTTGATAGGGAGGAGTTGTTATAGTCATGGTTTAGATTGGGAAGAGCCGAGGGGGCCATTGCCCCCTCAAGAGCAAATTCTTGTCAGCTTTTAAGAAAACATGCTGGCCCCTTCGGTCCCCAAGCTAAAATATTACTTTATATTATTTTCAGAATAAAAATTAACAATTATATATATTATTTTTTTTAAATTAGGCTAGATGGCAGTTTTCAATTTTTTAGTTTTCCCGCTTCAAACGTGTTTAATTAACAAACAATTAAAGTTAAACTTGTTTTAAACCCCTTCTAAATGACAACGTGACTCGAATAGATATGTTTCATTATAGTCTACACTAAGTTTTCATTTATTAATTGCTATGCAATTTATGGTCTCACTTTTTGTTGTCCGTCCGTCCTCCAAGTTCTTACACGGTCTTTCAACTTTCTGACTTGCGGGTTCAATCCCCGTAGAGGACAATTTTTTTTTAATTAAATTAATATTTTGTTCTTGTTAATACCAATGATAATATGACTTTTTGGCCGTCCGCTGGCAACTGACCAATGAAAAAAATGACCATTGGCCAAAGTGAGTTTAAAATCGAATTTTTTAATTATAATTATAGGCTAGTAATCATTAGAAAAGATCACCACTGGCCAAAGTGATGGAACATTTGTATAAATAATTAACTAATTATTTTGCATTTAATACCACCCTAAAGGCATTCTCGCCCATAAATTGCATAGCAAATATGCTACTTTTATACGGAGTATAGATGAGTTTCGTCCCCCCTTCTCTTCCCCCCTCCCCCTTCCCACGAGGGCCGAAGGCCCGAGTTTTAATTTTATATGATCTGTATAAAAACAAAACAAAATCAATGCCTTGCATATAACCTTGTACAATAAGAGTTTCAGTTCTTTAGGTATAATATAATTAAATTTATGTCAATTCCATTGCAAACTTTTTTCCAAAATTAGACCCATAAGCTTTGAATGAGTATTTTTATGCACGTAAGCTGAATTGGTCGTGATGATTGCATGGTGATTTTTCGCTGTCACAGAATTTTACCCTGAAGCATATAAAAAATGTTGAAAAAGGAAACTATTAAATTGCCTTGTGTTGCAAGAAACAAATTAAATTACTAATGCATTTTTTGCACAATTCTAGCTATATTGTATAACCTTAAATCATTAAAATGGTCCAAAGACGTGGCTCAAGCGAACGAACCTTTGAAATCTATTTTTTTTGTTTTGACAAAGATTTCCTAAAAAATTTCAAGTTTTTGAGTTTATTTATAAAGGACTGAATGTACAATAAAAATAATTTTGCATATAAAACTATTATAGATTAATATTAACTCTTAACCAAATTAAAAGTTATTAAACATTTTATAAGCAAAAGATCTTGCGCTAGTGTAAAATCTTTCAAAATGCTCAAATACCTGACAATTTGAAGCTAATAATTTGAAAAATATTAATTTTTAAACTAATATCAAATAATTAATAGTGTATTTTTTATGAAATTTAAAATTATCTGAATTCATGGAGTTAAATAATCTTTAGAAAGATTTGAACCTTTCTCATTTTTTTGTGACAATCTTCATTAAAAATAATACTGCTTACTTACACCAGAATGTCGACGAAATTTTTTTGTACCTTACTAAAGCTCTACTTTTAAAAGATATATCTAAATGAGGGAATAATTTTTTCACTAGCATTCGATAATTATTTATAGGTTAAAAAATACATATTCTTTCAAGATATATAAGATATAGTGCTAAATATTTGACTTGCACGATATGTGATGTGATGAAGGCTTAATAAGAGAAGATATAATTTGGAAACATAATATACCCCTATGGACTTAAAATGGTTCGATTTCAAGGGGATTAGGGGGTTAATACTGAAATGATCACTTGACAAAGTTCGACAGGTTCGAAATTGGTGAACATTAGTTTCCAAATGATATCGATTACTTAGCATAATATTTACCAAATTTAAAATTTCTTGAAGACAGAAAATTTAGTTGATTATTAATTCACTGATCTAGAATTGATTATATTTCGATTAAAAATACAAAATTATAGATAGAATAAGTAGATTTCATCATCACCAATAAATATTTAATAAAGTGTGTGTTTAAATTTCCTCGGTTACAGGCGTTTATTAGATTCGTTAATATTCCAATTTTTAAAAAATAGAAAATTTTAAAAATTGACCAAAGCCCTGTTCGTACATGGACGTAGACAGGGGATGGCAGGGAGGGTCGGTTGCCCCCTCTAAATATAAAAATTCATTAAAATCTAATGTAATGATGACTAATATTACCTAAATTATTATTTTGCTCTTATCCCCTATAATTCCAATCCTAGCTCCGCCCTTGTGTCCGTGTCAATATAAATTCCAAATTGGGAATGAAGAATTTACATTTTGCAACAATTCTGGGCTTATATAGAAATTTACACAATAAGTGTTTAAAAAAAACAATGACAAATTTTTGCTCTGATAGTTTTTATTTATTGTTTTAATTTTATTATAAATGTGGACAAGATGGTAGCCAGGCGGTGGCAGGTAGGCGCGGCTACCCCCCTATGAATCCAATAATTCATCAAAATTTAGTGTAATTATGGCTAAAATTGCCAAAAATTATTATTTTGCCCCTCCCTAAATCTTTATTGTCCCCCTCTAAATCAAATTTTAGAAGAATGAATGAGGAGGCATTAGGTCTTGCACTCTAACGCTATTCAGTTATCGCTCGATTAAAGTGGGAGGTATCATCCAACATATTACTTTGGCAAATTTCGATGTGGTAAAATGATAAGGCACCATCTGGTTATATAATCTTGCTTTCATTTCGTAGTTGTTTGTTATAGCCGCAGCTAAATTCAGTAATGATATTAAAGGTTAGGAATTTCAGGAAAAATATATTTTTGTGAAAAATGATTAATTTGATATTAATTTAGCAGCAACCTTAAAGTGGAATCATTTTTCATTATTAGTAAAATGTAAAAGGTATATAAAATTTTAATTGTTAATTTTCAAATAAAAATATGCTCTTGCCCTGCTTAATTACTATAAATATATACTTATTTAGGTTAGTATACCTTTATTTAATTCATTTTATATCAAATTTTAGCAATATCGAAGTTAATGGTATCATATAAATGATGCCTCAATTAACTAGAGGGATCTTCATAAATTTTTATCTAATGTCCATAATCACTTAAGTTAATGGCAAATTTTATGATGATCACAAACTCCAAGCCCGCGGTTCCTCTTAGTGGACTTTTTATTGATTGTCGAGGCACATAGAGACGGGATGAGGGGGTCAAGCATAGGCAACTAATAGAAGAGAGCTGCCTTGTTGTGTAATTTATGCTAAACCTTATTCGACTTGATATGTATGTATGTATGTATATATCGATTTATTTTTGGGGAAAGTGAGCTGATCCAGGCTTGCACTGGTCATTCGGCTTTAATAGCATCCGATGAGATTAAATATTTATGAGTGGAGAAGGGAAGGAGGACGTAATAAAAGCAAATATAAGTCAATAACGCGGGACGCGAACCTTTTAATGACAGCTAGATTAGTGTGCACGCACCAATGGTTGGTTTATAGGTTTGAACAAAACATTATTAAAACAGCAATTTTGAATGTGATTCAAATATATTTATTTAAATTTTCTCTTTTAAAACTATGCTAATAAGCTATAAAAATTTTGGTGATTTTTGGATATAATAAATTTAAAAAAAGTGAAATTTGGAAATAAAATATCAGCATTTTGTTCGAGTATACCTCTAAATGTCTAACCAAAAGTACTTATCAAGGGTAAAAATATAATTTCAACCAATTTGAAAATTATCTTTTTAAAGCAATTTAAGTATTGAAAATGGTGCAATTATTTGTTCTTTTTGGTCCGTATTTTAAATCGTAATTGACTTTCAACATCAATGTATATACAGTTCATCTAGGAAGTGCTTGGACAATTGAAATCATTAAAAATGTTAAAAAAACTATTATAAAATGACCTCATAAACTTTGAAATTGTTCATTTAATTATTTTAGAGCACACGCTTGTTTTAAACGTCTCGCCTGATGGTCTCTATACATCTAAAGTAACAATTACGTGTTATACTTTTTTATAATACACGGGACATTGCTTTTGGAATAAAATTTACATTTGTCAAGAAGCTGAAAGCGAATCCATTTTAAATGTTACTTTTAATTATACATTAGCATAAAATATCTATATCAAGTATCCAAAAGAAACTATTCCACTTCTTAGTTTCTATATTTGAACAAGTTTTGATTCGATTACCAGTTTCTTTATAAATTCCTTTTTTATATCTACTATCTCAAAAAGATAAAAGGAAAATAACATACCTAAAATTAATTTGTTTACTCAAAAAGCTTAAAGGTTTAACAAAAAATTAGCTTATGCCCCTCCTCCTATTTAGATGTAACAATAATTTATATAAACTTTCATTAGCAAATTTACACGTTAATTTAAATTTTTATTATTGAATTAAATAGATTACTAATGAGTTTGTGCATTTACCCATTCTTTTCCAACCACCTTATTTGAATTATGGACATTGTATTTTTTTGTAACATATAAGTTATGTTTTACACAAATAATGTCTAATTTAAAAGTTAAATCTGAGTAGTATGATGACGGAAAATCAGTTAAATGTTCTTAGAAAGTTGGTGATAGAAAAAATAGACTATATGAAGTTTGGAGTCATTGAAAAGTTCGCCGAAAATCCTAGAAAGATAGCTTTATCATGATAGTTAATTTCATATAAAGTTTAAATAATTGGAAAATTTTGAACATATTGTCTACGTATATACTTAAGCCAGTAAAAACTCATTTGGTATATAAGTACATTTCGTCGGGTAGTTTAATATTATAGAAATACAAATAGTGCTTACTTGTGTATAATAATCCAAATATATTTTTTTTTTTTAATAATTAATATACTTTAGTTGACTCATTTTTTAACACACCCGCAAAAAAAATGTTTTGCAAAGTTAATATTTTGGCATCATAAGCCAACTGACATTTATACTATTTCAACATTAATAACCTAAGAATATATTACCTAAAGGAGCAAAAAAACACAGGGAAAATGGTCAAAGATAAAAAAAAACAAAAGAATTAAAGAAAAAATAATTATATAGGGATAAATTAAATGTTGAAAATTATATAAAAAATAGTTGGAAATAAAAATTAAAAGTTATGCATAAATATGCGATATATTAATAAGTTGAAAAAAAACAATTAAGCTCTAGAGAATAAACTATCTGAACAGAAGTTAAAAAAAAATATTCAGCTTTATAATATGATTAAAATTTAAAATAATTTAACTTTGATTTATAAAATGCATTATCTGGGCAACGCGTGAAGACAATTAACCATTATATAAAAAAGCAAAAACGAATTCAAAGTAAATAGGCAAAACTTTTTGTCCTAGCTAGATCAGTTTTTCAGCTTTTTAATCCAAAAGGAACTTATATTCAATTTCTCTTTTGCAATAAAATGAACTATTAGTTTAGTTCGTTGTTCTATCTAAGAATAAGGTTGGCTATCCTCTATAAATTCAAAAATAGATGAATCTAAGCTGAACATAACATTCTTTTTCCAGTCTAAACTTATAACTTTAATAGACTTTATTTGAAACTATATTAAAGGCAAAATCCGATTTCTCACGTTTTCTAAAAAATAAGCTCTGTTTTATTTCAATGACTCTAGAATGAAAGTTTTAATTAGTACCTATATTCACTTTAAATAAGTGCTGGCATAAAGTTGAAAAGTACTTATACTTTTTATATCTTTAAGTATTGTTAAAACATTATAGTATAAAAGTATTCATAAACTTTCTGACTAATTTGTTGGGTTTCAATTTCTAAAAATTGCTCACTAAATTTCCAGCTAAAACCCAATCACGGATAAATCATTTTGGCAAACTCTTTATTAACAACTAAAAGTATAAATAATATTTTGGATTCATTGTCTCTCCTTGGCTAGTCCAATGACGTGACTTAATTTCCGCTTCATATTAATTATATAGTCAATGTACATGACCATATTTAGGTAGATATTACAACTTAACTTTTTTACGCTGTTAATTTACGTGAGAAAAAGCAAGTAAAACAGTCAGGCGGTTGGGGAGGTTATAAATTGAAAAATGAGATGCTGCGAAAAGGGAATAGGCTTGAACAATATAATATAATTAATATCCATATCGTTTAAAATTTAGGAAATACATAAAATACTCTTTTAGTTGTTAATTTAAATTATTTATACATAGGTATGTAGTTTCCCCAAAATTATAGCGCTCCAACGTTGCTAAAAAATAATTTTTGGACCATTTTAAAACAAATATCTAGATTTTGTTATATACACCTACATTATTATATAAAACATTTTGTTTTTATACTTTTTCTTAAGACCCCATTTTTGATTTTTAAAATCAAGTTCATTTTATAACCAGTCCTTTTTAATTTTAATTAGAATGATGGTGGGAATGGGCCATTGAATACTAATTTGTAGCCTTCATTTTATTATTAAGTTGGCATTAGCAATATTAATACATGGTGATATATTCTTTAAAATAAATCTAAGGTAAAAACTATTAGATAAGCCTAGCTTAAATTCACACTAAATTTTAATATACTGCAAAAGGAAAAATTTTATCATAGTGGTCAAATTTAACAAAAATGAAAATACCTATTTATCTAAAATAAGATGAAATAACAATTGTTATCTTCCATTTTAGACAAATGATTCACTTTTACTAATAAACAAAAATAAGAAATTATAATACATTTAACTAATTTAAAAGGGCACTAAATCGAGTATGTTTAAATAAATGATTCCAATAATGTTGTAAATATATACAAATACAATTGAGGGTCAAATTTAAAGGGAGTTAAGGTTGTTCCGTATATAACTCTGAGTAGGGAAGAGAAGCCCTTCTATAATTTAAAATTTGACAAAACATGGTTCAAATTTATAAAATTATTTCTTCCATAATTCACTCGACATTTTGTACCCGCCCCCCCCCCTAATAAAATCCTGACTATGCCCTTGCCCCTTAGCTTCCCCTAACCAATTTTTAAACCATTTAAATTTGTCGCAGACAGCTCAGTGCTGGCCAAAGTGAAAAATAAAATCGATAAATAACTTTGCTAGCTTATTAACTTTTTAAAAGGGTATACATTAAAGTTACCAAATAACTATAGAAAATATTATGTTTGATTTGGTACAAAAATATAAGTATACTTATAAAAAATGTATGATAGTTGATTTGATTTAAAAAGCCACGCGTTTTTAATCAATAAACAAAATTTCAAAAATTATTTATATACTCTATCGCAAATATAATTAATACAAAAACAAATAATTAAATTTGGTTATTCGAATGATAAGTGTCACATTATAAGGTTTTATGCGTTAATATGATATTTGATATTTAACCTTATCCGATTACATCTATTAAGGCTATTTAACAAATCTGTATATTAGAATAAAAAAAATAATTAATTTCAAAAATAATGAGGTGCTAAAACATCTATTTAGAGATTAATAAAAGCCTATAAGACAATTTTTTGCTTAATCCTTCGTAAAATTTTATCGATAAACGATCTCTAGAATTCGGTGGTTCTAATAAAGGTGGTAGCTCAAATTCGTTCTTGTTCAAATCACAAAATGTATATGATATTTGAAAAGATATTTATCCCCATCGAATTGTTTTAATTAAATATTTCAGATGTTACACCAAAAGTGGCTAACACTTTACACAATTCTTTCCTTTAATAAAATTAAATTAATGAGGTCAAAAATAAATTTATTGCAAAAATAGCTCCCAATAGGGGTTTATATTATATTAAAATACCCCCGAAATAGCCATATTACCAACACCACTATCCATGCCTGATTTAAATTAAATATTAACGTACCCTTGCCATGGGCGTAGCCAGGAATTGATTTAAAGGGGGGGGGGGGGGGTAATAATGATTAGGGAGGTGCAAAATGATCTTTTTTTTTAAATTTTAGCCATAATTATATTACATTTTACATGTTTTTTGGATTTAGAGGGGGCAGCCGCCCCGCTCTGCTCCCTTGGCTCTACCCTATGCCCTCCCCCCCCCCCCCCCTATAATAAGGCTTGCTCCCGAAATGTTATCTATAAAAACTTGGTTTCTTCTACTTGCTTATTATATTTTTTACCTTTTAAGCCACATGATGGGTGAGGAGGAAAATCAATAAAAAGTAGGTGTTGAGAAGGATTAAATTTTGAAAATTTCAACTTCAATATAAATTAATGTGAAAACAGTTTTGTATTTTGCATAACTAATAAATTTTTTCTAAATTTGAGATTTTTCTTTTTTTAATTTCAAATTGACATTTCAGTTATATTCCACCCCCTTTAATTTAGGGGTCCATAATTAACTTGAGGTACATTGACGACCATGGGCGTAACCAGCATTGAGATTAGAAAGGGGCAATAATGATTTAGGGAGGGCAAAATGATTATTTTTGAAATTTTAGCCATAATTTTAATAAATTTCAACAATTTTTGAGATTTAGAGGGGTCAGCCGCCCCTCCCTGCCCCCACTGTCGCCCATGTTGACGACATTTGCAGTGCAGATAATAAGTCTCTTTGTTTTACATTACATTTTAATGAGATAAGCGCTAACTAAAAAGTCATACAGGGCATGTCATTCTTGATTGATTGACAATATGTCGCTAGACTATTAGAAATATTACGCTGGGCAAGTGTTAAATCTTGTGATTCTTTACATGGGCGTAGCCAGGGGGGGGGGGCAGGAATGGCGAAAAAAAATTTTCAATGCTAAAACCCTTAAAAATTAAAAAAAATTTACGTTTTGCCCGCCCCCTAATTGAACTTTTAAACGTTTTGCCCCCCCCCCCTAATCCAAAACCTGAGTACGCCCATGTTTCTTTATAAATGTTTCATAAGGAGAGGAAGTTAAAATTAGAACGAATCTCTTTTAATTAGCTAAATAATAGGCGTTCTTAATAAATTTTTAATATGATGTGTAAATTAAAAAGTTTTTTATACAATTGCATTTGAAAAGCGTGTATTTATGACAGCAAAGTTTTTCTGTTCCGTTTTAAATTTAATATTTGCATATAGAGAGGGGCGCCAAAGACCCCTGTTGCCCTACCCCCGTCCTTCCCCCGGCTAAAATGTATGTCAAGACAGTAAATCAAATTCCTATATTTTACTAATAATTCATAAAAGGTACTATATGCAATGGCTTAAATACATTGATTTATTATCGATTGATTTAATTTCTAAGTTAGGGGGACGGTAGGGCGTATTTAGGATTTAATTTTTTAAGCGAGTGATGGGTATTGATAGCTTTTAGAGGGAATATATAAATAAGTTTGCCCTAATTTTCCATATTTTTGAGGGTTATATAAGCGTTAAGTATGATTTTTAAAGGAGAAAGGTATGAGCATAGCCAAGTTTTGTATTCCATGGGGCGGGGCAGGTAAATTTGAATTTGGAGAGAGCTGTCCCTGTCTACCTCTCCCTGGCCATTTCTTAGGGGGGGGGGAGTGTTTAGTAAAAATTGGAGGCAAGTCAAAGGATTGTATAAATAAATATAGACTTGGCTAAAATATATCATGCATGATGGTAAAGGCTGACTATAGGACAGCACAGCGCTATTTCATTTGAGTTAAAAAAATTCGCGCTATATGAAATTACTTATTTGCTTTTTATATCAACTCTTCCTAACCCAGGATTGAAATAAATAGGGGTGCGGTAAAGTGTGGTAATAAGGGGGAAATAATGTTTTTTTAGTTTTAACAATAAAATGAGAATTTTTAAGTTAATGGCTTCGCCAATGGTCCTTGCTTTTAATTAAATAAAGTTTATAAAAGGTTGCTTTATTTTGATGGAAAATTTAAATGTTTTTTTGTCCCATCTAAACTTAATCTTGGATGCTTGTGTTTTTAATTTTTTATGGAATAAAACTTTTAAGAATTTTAATCGTTTGCTTTTGGTTATTATTAATCAGGTCAAATAAAATTTATAACCTTTCTACTAATAATAATGTGGCTGTTGAATAGAAATTATGGATAATGTAAAGATCATTTTGTAAATAAAGATTTGAAAGGATTTATTAGGACCTAAACATTAGTTAAATAAACTTTTACCTATTTTATATTATCATGGGCAGAGCCAGAGTATATATGTGAACGGGGAAAAAGTTTGTTTTATCTTTTGGCTAATTTATTATATACTTCAAACAATTTTAAATTTGAAAGGGGCAACCACCCCTCCCTAACTCCCCCAGTTACGCGCAAGTAATTACAAAAAGCATTTTCAACACTTTTTAGAATTTATCTCATAATAAACAACTTCAATAAAGTAATAATTGTAAATATTTAAAATTTTATGGTTCAAGGCCATAAATTATTTTTATGCTTCTTCTCTGGTATTTTCGTTCTCATTTGCATATATAAAGAATAAAATATGTCCTGGGCCAAGGGGGTACATATCATAAGCCAAAAAATGGTTTGAAAAGATTAATGGCCAAAACATAAATGTAGACGCAACGTTTAGTGTATTTTATAACAATGGATGACTATAATTTAAATCTAAATGGCTACGCAAATATGTAGAGATAAGACATTTGTTTGTTTGTTTTTAATAAAATCAAATATTTCAAAATACGTAGAAATATATCTCAATTTCCAAATATCTTCATTATATGTCAGCAAAACTCATATTTTAATTATCCATCAACATATAGGCGTAGCCAGCATTGGAATATGAGGGGGGCAATAACGATTTAGGGAGGGCAAAATAATCATTTTTTTAGCCATAATTATAATAAATTTTAAAAAAAAATTGGATTTAGAGGGGGGCAGCCGCCCGTCCCTGCCCCCCCCTCTCCCCCTGGCTACGCCCATGTCCATCAAGTATACTAGTAAAACAGCTCTTTCAATGAACCAAACAAAAACTTTTTTACCGTGAGTTTAACTTTAACTGGACCTAATATCAACATCTCATGATTTAACTTATCAGTGAAAAGTTAAACGACAATCTTGAAAAAGTACAATCAAAGGGGATATTTTAATAATACATTTATCTAAATTCTGCATTTATAAATCCAGGTATACTTTGTAATAATATTAATTGTAATTAATACCGTTGAAATTTGTGCTTTAAAAGCGAAAAGCCAACAAAATGTGATGGTCAAACATTTTCAATTTGCATGGGCGTAGCCACAGGAAGGCGGCTGCCCCCCCCCTAAATGACGGGAAAGAAAATTTCAATGCAAAAATCCTTAAAAATTAAAAAAAAATTATGTTTTGCCCCCCTCTGATTGAACTTTTGAACGTTTTCCCGTCCCCTAATCCAAAACCTGGCTACGCCCATGTCAATTTGTGACTTAAAATTAATCATTTTACGGAAACAAGATGGTTCCAAATTATTTTTATTACCATAACATGTTCAGATAGCTCAATTATTTAATAGGGGGTATTTATTTTAAAATCTTTGTCACATATTCTATTCGTCTTAATTCCTTACACGTCCACACTCAGGCTATTGTTAATATATGCTTAGGAGGTCAGACAAAGTGCTTAGTGTTGGTATTAGCAACCAGCTAAATCAGCAAATTCCCCTTATTTGTTGAAATAGGCAACCAAAAGTACTTATTTAACAAATTTTGACATTGCCCCCCCCCTTATCAATACATCACATTCAGCCCTCATTAAGTTATTGACACCATAATCGTCATACATGGTTCAACAAATGTTTTTTATAGTTCGGTTAGCTCAATAGTTGAATCATTTATTTCCATCAGAATTTGCTTGAGTTCAATTATTTTGGCTAGTTTAATTTAATAACGAAGAAAATCTTTATTTCGAGTTTTAAAAAATCCTAAGCCAGGAGCTGCAGCTTAATAAAAACTAGTAGGAGGGGGAATCCGTGTTAACTGTTAGCATGGGCGTAAGCAGGGGGAGGGGGAAGCGGCAGGGGGGGGGGGCTGCCCCCCACCCTAATTTTAAAAATAAGATTTTTTTCAATACAAAAACCCTCAAGAATTAAAAAAAATTATGTTTTGCCCCCCTCTAATTTTGCTCTGCCCTACCCTCATTAGGTTCTGCCCCACCCTAATTAGGCTTTGCTCCCCCCCTCGGGATAGCCGAGACCTTTTTCTTTTTTTTGCTCTCAGGCAAATTGTAGAGGAAAATTTTTGGATTTGGAAATCCGAGACCTTTTTTTTTGCTCGCAGGAAAATATTAGAGGAAAATTTTTTTTTTTAATCTGCCCCCCTCTAATTCAAAACCTGCGTACGCCCATGCGTGTTAGCATTAGTTGTGATGATGAAAGGTCATCCCCAAGTAAGAGCAATTAAATATGGTAACTATAGTCCTTACCTGAAATGCTTTTACATCCTTTGTGTGAGAGAATTATATGAGGGAAGGAGAGGAAGACAGAGGTCAAATTATATCACATTATTACACATACTTTATATGAAGATCGAACATTTTTCCCTCCACCCCAGCCCCTCTTCTCCCTTCCTTATCAAATAAGTTTGGGGACACCCATAGAAGAAACAACATGACGCTATTATAAGATATGATGACAAAGGTAAAAAAAGCTTGATGTTTCACCGAGACTAAACCTCCTTTTTCCTTTGGCTAAAGGTCGTCTCTCAGGCAAGAGAGAAAAGAGAGAGCTAGTAGAATTAGGTAAATCTTGAAGCTCCTAGCAATTTTATTTTAATAACGCAACCTTAATAGGTGAGACAAATAAATAATTTTTATTATTTGATCCTAGTCCCAATTAATTTTATTGAATAAAAATTAGATCGAAAAATTTAAATTTCTTAGGCTGACTTTAAAGCTATGATACCGTTTTTAACCCTTCAAGATTTTTGAGAGAATCACAACTTCTGTTGTATCATATGATTTTTAAAATTATTCCTATTGAGTGATAAATTGAAACATTAATAAATCATATGTTAAGAGCGAACAACTTGACGTATAACCAAAATTAAGCATAAATTAAGTCAAATATTTAAATATCGCATAATTTTATTATTAAAAGTAGAAAAGAATCGAAGAATTATGCGTTTATGTAAATGTTTACTAAGAGACGTGATACTCAAAGTAATTTAACATTTAATATACAAGTTTTACAAATATGCTTCATTCATTTGAATCTCTCCAAGAAAAGACATGCATAATTTAGAGCACTTTTGTTTAAATCTCTTTATTATGGTTAAAAAAAAATTCAATTTCTGGCGAAGCCCATGAATGAGAAAGTTCGTTATTTATTAGGCATTCAGGTTAGGCGCTGCATTTTATAATTAAAATCCCGTCTCATGTTTGTTTCCACATCACAAAGTTCACACGAGTTCACTCGAAGTTGTTTGATTCAATCACACGAAATTACTTTGAAATTGCATAAGATAAAATCTCTTATGTCCAAAAAAAGAACGGGAGGAGGTAAGAAAAAAATAAAACACATTTTAAACAACACTGATTTTGGTTTTATTAAAAAGCCAAATTTATAAATCGTGAATTTTAATATAAGATCTGCCCCTTCCAATTCATGAAGCTCAATTTCAAATGTTTAAATTATGGTACGCGTTTATTGATCAATATGTGGTAATGTACTATATATTGATAACAAGAATATGTAATATGACAAATCGTTAAAACAACGTGAATAAATCTAACAACTTTATAAATAATATAAGCCTATATAAATGTGATATACAAGTGTTGTATGCTCTCTAAGGTGGGTGGGGACTTATAATAATTTAATTTAAAAGGATTGCAGTTAATTTAACTTTTATGAAATCACCCCCAGGGTGTGTTCATTTGTGATGCTATGCAAAACGACGAATAAATACCGCCACCTAGTTTAAGTTTTAATTTGAAAAAAATTATTGGGTTCTTCGACGGGACATTCGTAAAAGGTGACGGCAAAATTTTTGCCATCAACTTCGGTGATCAAAATTTTATCGATCAATTGCCGATGTTGTTTGAAGAAGCGTTGAAAGGAAGCATCCACTTTCCTTTCACATTTTTGCGGGATTTCTGCGCTATCTACCGCTAAAAGTTGTGAAGAGTTAACGACGTTTTGTGCTGGTAAATGTAATTTTTCTTTCGAAACACCATCTTTTTTGCTATTACAAGAAGGTGAGGAGGGGTGTGGGCGAGAGTGCCTTTTCTTCCCCTTTTTTCTGTGCGGGCTAGCAGCAGCCACAACCTTCTTAACCCGTTTTGGGGAGTTAGAAGGTTGGACTGTTGCTGGAATGATTTCGGGATTTTCCTGAATTACTAAAGGACCGGGAGATACTGGTGGTACATCGTTTTGAGTGTTTTTACTCAAGTGGTCATCAGGCTGTTTCGTTAATTCCGCTATGGACAAGGGATTAGGGTTATCGTTAAAGCGTATCACGCTAACGCCCTGTTTAATCCTCAAGGCATCGGAGTTCAATTCCGGCCCCGGACTTTTAATTGTATCCATTTCTTCACACTTTGTCTCCTCCTCTAAAATGCTATTATCGAACCCACTTAAAGGGGACTCATGCTCTTCCGAATTTGGACTGGGGGCTAAAATTCTTTTGATGGGTTTAGAGGTTTTACGTCTATTGCCATTCGCGTGTCCCGCGATTATATGATCGAACGAAGAGGGTCTTAGGGGGGCGGCTGACGTAATCAAGCCTTGTTGATAGTGAAAGTTAGAATCGCGACCAATTGGCTCGGGCGGCGTTGAATGGGAAGGAAAAGGGGTCGCGAGCATTTTGTTGTTGGAAGCGGCTATCAAATTGCAATTTTGCAGGGAAGTTATGGTACTCAAGACGTCCCGTATATTTATGTGATCCGAAGCCGCTTGAAGGAGGGAATGGCGAGAGAGAAGGGAAGATTGCATTGCGTCAGCTACCGTTAAAATGGGTGACCTGGTGATATTGTTGATATTACCGGACCCACTCGAAGATTGTGGTGGGCCAAGATTGACCGCTAGCCTAGAAGCTCTCCTCCGAGGCCCTTCAGCGCTATTGCTACTGCATTGAGACTCATCCTTGCCCGTTAACTTGATATGAAAATAAAGGAATTTACTTAGTCCAATCGGTTTCTCTTAATTATTCCATATTTTATCATTGGATATTATTTAGATAAAGCTGAAGGAGACGAATAAATATACTTAATTCCTATTTAATTACAAAGTTTTTCCTAGTGAGATCAAAATCAATACTAAAAGGGCAAAAAGTTCATTGACTATTTAAAAGAAAGGGAGAATTTTAAAAAAGTTTTATTGCAATCAAGGTCATCGGCTGTCCGTCTTTGACTAGTCTGTAATTTATTTATCGGATTAAAAGTGAATTTAAATAACTTTTTACTTGTTTCAAAGTAGATTTTGTATCGGAGTCTGGGTTAGACGCAGTGTCCGCTTTCCTTTTAATGAGCGACCTTCGTTCCCTGTTAAGAGGTTAAAAACGTTGTTAAAAAGCGGTTATGACCAAATACTTTTAAAGCAAGTAAAACTAAAAGTACAAACCTTTTTCTAAAGTTCAACTTTCTATAAATATAGCAATATAAATTGAAAATAATTTAATTTAACATAAGACAAAAATATTTTTGGCATGCAAATATATCGCCGCATTTTATTTTACGAAATGGAAGGAGAAGGAGCTTTTAATTTCCAAAGTAATTACCAAAATTCATAAAGTAGTCTGCTACTAAATTAGACAAATGTTAAAAGGACGTGGAAATTTGGAAGCAAAATTTATAAGCAGTTTGATTTATTAAAATGGAAAAGTAAAAAATAAAGTGAAATGATATCGACAAAAACGCTTACCTTAATTTGAATGCATCCAGTAATCTGCGGTCAAGAATATTTTCGGACGGTTCCCAGGTATTATGTCTAAAGATATTTTATGCTTAATAATTCATTTATAACTTTACTTATCACTCCAATCTCTCCATTTGACGTAATAATAAATCTTGCCCTAAGCAAACGGGAAAAACATCAAAATAATATTGGAAAAAAAATGGAAGATATTGATTGTAATTTTCATTAAATAAGGTCATACTTTTTGAGTTCGGCTCTTGATTATTTTTTCGGCTGCGTATATTTTATCGCCCAGATTGGAATTACTTTGTCTGCCCCCAGAATTCATCGTTAAGATTTCTATGGATGGCTATTATAATATGAATTTTGAAATTGCCCAAACTTGAAACCATTTTAATGCTTGGTTGTTTCCAAAATTTGATTTACCGCTCTCACGTCGTGAATTGATGGATTTATGTTTGTGTAAAAAAGGAGAAGCCTCAGGCTGGGGCCCTATCTTTCTTGTGGTACCGCCTGAGCGCGCACGTGTTAAAAAACGACAAAAAGTTTCGAATTACAAATTACGACTGCAATTTCCACATTAATAATTTTTGATGCGTTAGCAGTAGATTTTGAAAGGGGGCCCCTATAGGATGGGTAGGTAGGTAGTGTTTATTTATTTTCGAGTTTAGTTACGTGCACACCCATAGGATATGATATATTAAGGGCCCGCCGAGGAGGGTGAAAATCGATAGGACTATGCCTTTTTATTTTCGTTTGCGTCGCACGTTAAATAATAAAATTGCAGTCTGAACTAAGATTTTGATTTATTTTAAAGACCAAAATCCGAGCGAATGCATAAACTTAGGGTTTATAAAAGCGGGTAAATTTGTAAATTTTACGATTTCCGGAGAGAACCGCAAAAAATCAATAAATTTCCGAAAAGTTTCCCCTCCTGCCTTTCACTCATCATATGGGAAGGGGGGATTCGTGCGTGCGCTATTTCTGTGAAACGAAGAGAGAGAAAAATATATGAAAGGAGGCGAGGGAGGGAGAGAGAGAGAGAGCAATGATAATAAGAGTTAGGCTGGTTGTGTTGTTTATACCAAAAATAATAAGGATTTATTTATTTACTTTTACCAGCAGGCGGAACCTCCCCCTCCCCCTAAGGCTCACACATAAATTATTTTTTATTTATTTATTCGCCTACACCAGTAGCTATAAAGGGAGAGAGGGGTTTCTGTTTTTGAGCTAAATGCGTTGCATAACTAACTAGAGCATATGAAATATCGTTACGGCTCTTCAAGCTGGCTGGCTGGCTGGCTGGCAAATCAAATGTCATAGCATAAATTATGCAACCCTTTAAACAGGGTGATGACTTTTGAATGACGTCTCCCCTCCTATCAGCGACTCTCTAAGCATTGAAAAATGTTTTTTTTAAAAATATAGAGAAAAAAGATGCATGGGCGTAGCCAAGAGGGGGGGGGGTGGCTGTCCCCCCCCTCTTAATATAAAAATCTGTTTTAATATACTAAAATTATGGCTCTAATTCTCAAAAAATGATCATTTTGCCTCTCCATAAATCACTATTGCCCCCCTTTAATCCAAAAGCTGACTGCGCCCATGAAAGAGTGTCTAGCTTAAGCTTAAAAAATTATTCTGCTAGTTCATTCCATCTTTCATTTTTAAAAATTTTCTTACAATAACATACGGAAGGCGCCAAAATAACTCCTTATTAGTCACCCTAAATATGTAATATAATTCTTATTATTCTACCAATTTTAACATTATAAGGTTTTTTTAACCCGATAGAAGTTTATTTCCAAATAATCATGTATGTTATATGCTATTAAAATATATTAAATTAATGAGCTGGCATCGAGTCATGGATTGAGATTGTATTAGATTTTACAATTCCCTCGTGATTATTTTAATGAATTATAATGTAATATTGCATCACAAAATTGAAGCTCCAATGAGAGTAGTTTAGCAAATTCTCAAATAGATTTAATTTAAACAAAACTTTTTCTTACACAAGCAGGCGTGGTAACATAATAAAGTTAATTTTAAACAAAAACGCATTATATTTAGCTAATACGTATCAACAACAAAAAATCAAATTTAATCACGTATATATAATTTTTAAGAACTATTATTTATGTATAGAAACAGATATGCTCCAAGATTATTTCCTTTTTTGAAATGCGGACATATCACATAGTTGAATACAGAGAGGAGCTCGTTTAAAAAATTTATTAATGCTTAAAATGGCGAAATTTTTATAAATTATTATTTTTCCTCTCCTTAAATCATTATTGCACCTCCCTTTTTTACCTTAAATTTGCAATACAATAGTGTTAATGTGCGTATAATTAAAATGTAGTAACAAATAATAATGATTCATAGTTTATTAGCCATAAACCGAAATTACAGATTCCTCAATGATTTAAATGCAAATTGCGCCTGGCTAAATAGACATAGGACAAAAGCGTCATGAATGTTGATTAAAATAGTTATGTGCATGGCATGCTAAAATCTCCATCGTTTTTATATTATTTACAATGTTTCATAAACCAATATTATATAATTGGGTATCTAAATCTTAACGATATAAATTTAAATCTAATGTATTATATTATATAAGAATATTGTTATACTTATGGGTGTAGGCAGGATTGCAATTAGAGGGGGCAATAATGATTTAGGGAGGGGCTAAATGATAATATTTTGAAATTTTCGCTAAATTTATATAAATTTTCAAGAAATTGTTGAATTTAGAGGGGGGGCAGCTACCTTCTTGCCACCCCCTGACTACGCCCACGATCAGGACAATCATTATTGGAAAAATTGACGTAGTCAGGATTGGAACGAGAGGAGGGCAATAATGCCTTAGGGAGGGGCAAAATCATAATTTTTTTGACTGAGCCATAACTATATTAAATTTTTACGAATTCTCGAGATGAGGGCAATAGCCCCTCCCTGCCTCCCCTTGGCTACGCCCATGATTGGCATACTGTATTCTATATTTAGACGGCGAATTAAAAAAAAAATTTTTAGAATATACTAAATCTCAACTTTAGTATGATGTTTTAAAAAATTCAGTTATAAATATCTGCTATTATTTTAGAAATTAGTATTTGAAATTATTATTTCAATTGCAAAATTCAAATCGTACACAATTTAAATCAGCATTAATTTAAAAAACTACAAAGTTTTTTCGTTAAGTTTCCGGGTAAAAGATGAATTATTTATTTCATAGACTTACTTTTTGCGAATTGCTTGATAAATTTTGGAGCCGTGGTAAAAAAAGGTGGAGAGGAAGTTAAAGATGTTCGTCGTAGGGAAGGGAGAATGAGTTCTAATTCTTAGTGAAACTTGTGAGGAATTTAAAATATTGTCAAGGTTCTGTTCTTGATAGAACGCTCCTTTTCAGCGTATAAATAGATTTTAGGCCACAATTAGCAAAACTTTTTGTATTGATAAAAAATTCATGTCATCTAACGCCAAGCAAATTAAGGTGAGATTTAGATTGTTTTTACAATTTATGTTTTGATTAAATTTTTGTAACTATTACTTGTCTATTTTTTACTTTCATACGCCCAAATTTTCGTTTTTAGAGTCTAAACATCCTATCCGATGTCCAGTTTTTATTCCCGTTACCTAGACAAATATAGATTTTTACATCCCATTGATTGTAAGTATTCTTAGTATAACTGTACGTAAAGATTCTTAATGGCTTTGAATTTTTTAAAGTAACAAGTTTATGAAAATATTCTTATTAATTAGAGTAAATGTTGTGTCCTCTTAATTGCATAAGTTCTTTTCATCCCCTTAAATGCTTTTGACAATTCAAAAAAGGCTTCTTTTAGACTTGAAATAAATCAAATGCCATTATTTACTTTTAATCTTAAAATATCTGTTTCCAATAATATAAAATGGTTTTTATCTAATTAATTCGTGGTGTTTAGCTAAGCTACTGGAGGTTCTTATCTAAAGATTTTATAAAAAAGGAGTTGGACTGTGCGAGCTATGAATGGAAATACCTATGTCTATTGTCTACATGGGCGTAGCCAGGGGGGGGCAGCCGCCCCCTAAATGGCGAAAAAAAATTTTTTAATGCAAAAAGCGCTAAAAATTAAAAAAATTTATGTTTTGCCCCCCCCCCCTAATTGAACTTTTGAACGTTTTGCCACCCCCCCCCCCCCCCCTAATCCAAAACCTGGCTACGCCCATGTCTATATATCTAAATGTAGGATCTAGGGTGACAACTTAGTCCAGCCAATATATTTAGATAGTGTTGTAAAAACGGCTGGGTTTCGTTTGATCGACCTTTGATTTTAGTCGACTAAATGTAAATATCAATAAACCAACGATTTTTTGGTCTATTTATGGTTAGTCGACTAATACCAAAGGTCGACCAATCAAAACCCAGCCGTTTTTACATCACTATTAGACTTAACTATTGAACTAATAGCGCATCCAGGCGCGTAGGCAAGGGGAAAGCGGGAATTTTCTACCCCCTTGACCAAAATTTGAAATTTTTTTGAAGGTCCACCTCCTTTTTTAAGGTATAAAATCGATAGTAAATGCTCTGATTCATGAAGAGAAGATATTTTTCCAAAGCTAATTATATAGCGCCTTGAAGTTTCGCATATATTGTACGCGAAGTTTACTTTTGTTACATTATAAATAAAAGTGTCGAATTTTTTTTTATATTTTTCTTCCCCCTTGAGAAAATCTCGGCTACGCGCCTGAGCCCATCACTTCAAAATGAGCATATACGCGAATTTTTTCTAGATCGCCTTCACCCCCCCCCCCCCACCCTTCATTCACCTTTCATTTTTACATCATTCGTTCGGATTTTTGGGTCTATATGACCCATAACTTTAAATCGCTACAATTTCTAAAGTACTAGGAGTTAAAATTTAAAATTTTAGACATATATTAAATGATCTTTTGCCAATAATTTGAGCTCTTAAATTTATATTTTTGTTCATAACTTTTTATTTTATCGCTAATTATAACCGACCCGGTAAAATTTTAAATTATTTTTCACTGTGTATACTAAATTTTACTTTAACAAAAATCTATCCAATATTTTTAGATATTTTTTACATATTTTTAAAATATAGACTTGAAGCAAAAAAAAACAAAAAAAAATTATTTAAAATAAATAATGCGAAATATAGATATTTCGGTTTAAATACCATCAACATTAAATTTACTGGCTAAGTTTAAATTTATATATTTTTGAAAATAATTTAATTTAAGATATAATTTTTTTTTCATTGATTAATATAATTTTCCTCTTTAATTTAAACCATTAATATAGTTTCTAGCCCTCTTAGTTTTTGTTTTATAAAGTTTTAATGGGGCGCAATTTTTTTGAAGAATTTTTAACAGTGTAACACTTAATTTTTCAATAAAGCCCTCAAAGCAATTTTTAAAAATTAAACTTTTATATTATTTGGAAGTTGCACACAATTAATTTTACAATTTATTGTTTATTCAATAATATTATCAGCGTCCTTACAATGCAAACATGTCAGATACATATGAGTTTTACAAATATATTTTTTACAAATAGCGCAATAAGTGCTATGTTTGTTGTGATTTTGACATAATTTGCAACGACCTCTAGCTTTTTGGGGGGGGCGATGAGTGAACGTCCTTTGTACCCAAGAGTTGATGAATCAATAGTTTGGTTTTGTACCTCAAAGAAGGTAGAGACAATCGATCAATCAAAAAGGGCTTTATTAATTCTAATGCCAATTCTTTTAAAACCTTGCTCCTCGTTAGTTTTACACCACTATTTGCCAGATAAATTATTTGGGAATTTATTCCAGACTACTAATAGATAAACAGTCATCAGTATCACTTTCTGAGCTACCTAAAAATCTTAAAAACCAAAAAAAAATGTTACTTCCCCAATCAGAATTTTCAAAAATATCCGAAATTTTAAAAGATTCCATGTGAAAAGAAAAAAAGAAATACGCGGGAACAAATCAGCTGCTTAATATTGGCATGGATAGATTCCACGAGGAAACAAAAAGTCAAATTTAAAATCGTCATAATTTACAAAATATATGAGCTAGAGAAAAATTTATTTTTTCGATATCATTTGGGTATTAGTTTTTATCATTTAAGCAAAAAAAAAATTTTTTTTTGAAAAAAAAATATCCTCCGTTCGCTTTAGGGGTCAATATGACCCAAGACGTCCAAAAAACCATGATATATTTAGAACCAATGGGTGAAAACTAACCAAAATTTGCAGAGTTGTAATATGATAAAATTTGTTAAGCTACTGAAAAATCTGAAGCTCTATGTTCATTACTTTTTTTTTCTTGCATGTTTTTAGAAAGGCTTGGGTCATATTAACCCAAAAAGCGTACGGAGGGTTAAGAATATTCAGGTCATGACTAATTTGGAGAGGCATAAAAACGTTTTCTGATATTTTAAAGTAAAATTTGTTAGATATAATTTTTAAAAACCATCCTGCCTTTCCTTGATTGCATTTTTGAGGAAAATCAATGCAATTTAGCCAATTTTACTAAATATACAGAATTTAGGGATTAAATGGTAGGGTGGGAGTTGCGGTTTTTTCATGTTTAATTCAGATTTTATCAATTAAATAATCATTTTGAAACAACAAATTTTATTTAAATGCCTACAATTATTTTAAAAAGGCCAAATTTTATGCTTGCTCGACATGGGCGTAACCAGGTTTTGGTATCTTGTTAAAATGCTAACTTGCTTCAACTCCAGCTTCCATCTGCTCGAGTTTCTGCTCGGCCCTCGAGCATTTTTATGCTATTGTTCTGCCTAGTGCGCCGAACAGCGAGCACATATTGTGCTACCGCGCATATTGAGCAACTGAGTGTGCGTGATCGCGTATGGAGTTTGAAGCAAGTTAGCAATTTAACAACTATAGGTTTTGGATAGGGGGGGGGGGCGAAACGTTTAAAAGTTCAAGGAGTGGCAAAACTAATTTTTTTTTAATTTGTAAGGGTTTTGCATTGAAACTTTTTTTTCTCGTCATTTAGGCCCCCCCCTCTGGCTACGCCTATGCTGCTTGTATTTCGAATCACATTAGCGTAGCGTAGCTAGAAGTAATAAGTTTTTGTTTTGTATTTTGGCGTAGGGAAGGAGTAAGGGAACGGCTTCTTTTCCCTGGGTCCTGGCTACCCCTTTGCCTAATCTAAAAATACTATAGATTATATTTTATTTCACTCTTAATTTTAAAATATCAAATCAATCAGGTTTAATTATTAATGCCATAGCTTACCTCACAATGCGTATACTCGAAATATATTCAATAAAATACAGTAAAATTAGGTATTTTAAAAACACCCATACAGAAATTTAAGGATTTACATTTTTTAGGTAAGATATGAAAGTTCATATATTGCGGTTAAGATTTATCAATTGTTGTAAAGAGATGATAAATGTGGTATTGTGTCTGCCCTTCTCAAATTTAAATTTTTTCACATGTGCTGCAGATGCTATTCTGAGCTAGATAAAATAATGAAGTAGTAAATCATGTTTGTTTATGCCTTATTTTTTAAATTGGGTGGTTTGTTGTTAATTTATGATTTTGTAGAAATTATGATTTTTGCACATTTATTAATATTTTAGTTTAGAAAATGAGATATTGGCGTTTTTTTGTTGACGCCCTGGAAATTACAAAACTTTGAGAAAAGAATTAATTCGTTTTAAAAATTAGCACAAAGATCAAAAAGTTCCTGAAAACTGTGCATATATTTATAATTTTGTTTAATTTTTAATAGCCAGGAGCAAAATTAACTTGTGGCTCAAAAATCCTTTAAGACTTATAGAATATAAGTTCTTAAACAATTTCTGATTAAATGAAGCTAATTGTATATATTTGGAGAATGTCTTGTTTATTAAAAAACTTGTGCAAGTTTTTTAAGAATTTAAATTTGTTTAAAAAATATATTTAATAAAAATGTTAAGTTTTTTACCCTTTCATCCTCTGATTAAAATACGTTCAAAATTAATATTCAAGGTAGTACTTTTCTCCTAGCAATAATTTTAATGGGCAAATGTTCTAAATTGGTGCAATTTCAGATAAAAAAAAAAGAACTTTTGTTTGCTCTAAATATTTCAAATTTTTTTAATCAGTTTTTATTTTATTAAATCAAACAGTTGAAAATGATATAATGTGTTAAAATAAAAATGGTTCTTGCGTAACATGAAATTAAACGATGAATCTTTTTACAACGGACACGGCCTGTCATTATATTATGGATTTCTGCATTAAAATGCGCCTATTGTAGATATTATTTTGAAATTTATAATGTATATGTGGACGAAAAATTACGATTTAATTCGTGGCAAGATAGATCGTCTACCTAACTAGTAATAAAATTAAGATGGGAAAGTACAAATTGTGGAGTACTTTGTGATAGTTTGCCTGGGGGATATATAAGTCTAGGAAATCCCAACTAAATGTCGATCGATAACTGTTAACGCCAGTCCTAAAACCTTATTTATCCACTAATATTAACTCTGCACCATGATAAATTTTGGGATTATAGCCAGGAGGCAGCATGGGGCTAGTTATTCCCTCCATATTTTATAAATCCAAAAGTTATAAATTTAACGAAGTTATAATAAAAAATTAGGCGACATAGCATTAATTTGTCCCTTTGCCCCCTTCCTAACTTAAATCAAATTCTCTGGATATGCCCATACTAGGCTCAACATCAAATGAGTATAACTATATTGTAATTCAAACAAAAAAGGAAATCATTCTAATGTGCTGAAATGTATACTCACCATTTTTTTAAAATTATTAGGCTATGTTTTATACATCTTTAATCATTTTATTAGTATTGCTTTCATGGGCGTAGCCAGGTTTTGGATTAGGGAGGGGGGGGGGGCAAAATGCTTAAAAGGTCAATTAGGGAGGCGCAAAACATATTTTTTTTTTAATTTTTAAGGGTTTTTGCATTAAAATTTTTTCCCTATCCTTCAGGGGGGTCAGCCGCCCCCCCCCTGCCTTCCCTGGCTACGCCTATGATTGCTTTACACAACACCATTTTCGTCAAAATAACCGTGTGCATTAAATGATTTTTAAACTAAAGTGAATATTATAAGCTTTAGTTTGTATTAGTTGAGACTTGAGAGACATTGTTTAAAAGAAATGAAAAAAACGCTGTTCCTAAGCTACTTAAAATTAAATATTCCTATTTAAAAGACTTATCAGCCATTATTTACAACCAAAATTACTAATTTGATGTTTTTACAACGTTCAGGGTTAATAAACCATAGGTACATATACTGAAAGCATAATATTTTTTGCGAGAAATCTCAACGGAAAAATTTAATTTTAAATTGAAAATACGGCAGATGCTATTATTGATGAAATTATTAAGCAACCAACTAAAACATGTTTATAGACAAATTTACCTTAACATTTAATAACGAATATTTTATAAATAAAAAGACTTATCTAAAATGTCTGATACCGTAGCATATGGGCGTAGCCAGGGGTGGCAGGGAGGGGCGTCTGCCCCCTTTTAAAACCGAGAATCCGATGGCTAAAATTTCAAAATTATCATTTGACCCTACCTAAATAATTATTGCGCCCCTCTAAATCCAATCCTGGCTACGCACATGCCTAGCATAATTAAAATATTTAATAAATGCTTTGATGATTTTCATCATTCCATTATTCATTGTATTTACATATCAATAATATTCATTTTGATTATTTAACAAATAATTTCTAAATTTGTAAATTAATCCTAAATGGAAAACTTTATGTGACATTGTTTTAATGAGGGGGTAAGCAAAAATTGAAGTATAATAATATTTTATATAGTCTAAACATAAACTCGTTAATTATATAAAAATTTAAAGTATGAGGGTGTAATTAAAATTTTAAAACACGACTTTAATCAAATCAGATCTTAAGTTTTTTATTGTTTTCCTTTACTTTTTTAAGCCAATTTAAGGTAGGATTAGGAAGAATTAATTCTTAATGCAAGCATCTGGTCATTTAATTACAATAAACAAATTAAACTTTCTTAGTTCGTATGATAATCCTCCTTTCATTGTAACACTAACATTTAACTAATTTATGCTAGCAGAGCCTGATAATGATAAGTAAGTTAAGTATATGTTTAAATGAGTGGGAGAAGGAAATCTTTTAAAAAGTCAAATTTAGGCTGCTTCTTTGTAAAAATTGCTTAGCTAGATGATCGCAGGTTTTTTGAGTTTGATTTAACATGTATACACACTATTAATATGTTCAAAGTTTTCGCTTCTAAATAATGGGTACTACGCTAGGCGTAGCCAGAGGGAGGCAGGGAGGGGCATCTCCCTCACCCCCCTCAAAATTCAAAAAATTCATTCTATTTAATAAAATTATGGCAAAAATTAAGGGAAAAATCATCACTTTGCGTTAGCAGCTCCTTAGAAATATTGCCCCTCCCTAAATCGCTACGCCTATATGATACCCTCTAAAACTTGATAAACTTTAGATATAGTTAAATTAGTTGTAACTTGGAATTAACTTTTCAAACAACGCAAAACTAAATAAAAATTTCCAATGTCATTTGCATCGTTTCTATAGTGGTTGATATGCTAGCTATCATTAAGGTTCAGTATCTACATATAACACACGCTAAAGTGCTTGGCTGCTTCCCTAAATTTTCCATTTTAATTCTCTTTAAAATTTTTGGGAATTGAATTTGCAATCGTTCCACTAATGTTGTAAAAACGGCTGGGGTATGGTCGACTGGTTTTAGTCGACAAAACTCTAACACACCTAAGGTTTTTCAGCCGTTTTTACAACACTATGTTACACCCATTAATTCACTTTTAAAATTAAGCTAGCTAACTATTTCAAGTTATATTATGTTTCCGCCCCTTTTTTCCACTTAAACAATACGATGAAAAATAATTCCATATTAAGGCATAACTCGTTTTAATAATTTTAACCTCCAAATCTTAGTTTGTTCTTTTGAAACTTAAAATTAATATGTTTTATATTACCTTAATATTAAAAAACTAGTTCTTGACAATCTAAGATTTTCCTAAATCGACTATAAATTGCAAAGCTTTAAATATATTATGGATAGTAAACTATTCGTTCTTTTGGAAGCAACTATATTTATTTGAAAAAACTTGTCAAAATTAGCTTTGGCGAATGCCGAAATATTAATGAAATTTTGAAACTTATACTTAAAAATGAATAATGTTTAAATATTTTTACTTTTTAAAATAGTATTTTCAAAAGGGATCGGAAATTTTATATTCATTCAAATAATATTGACCATACTTATAACCTCATTCTCTGAAGGAAAACGTCTTGCAATATATTTTCGATTTAGGTAAAAATCCGATCGGGGATTTCACTAGCTGAATTAAACATTAAACGTGTTTTTCGACTAGATTCATGGATAATAATGTTCTTTCATTAACAAAATCAAATTAAATTTTTAATAAAGAATCCAAATTTTATAATATTGAAGAAATAAGATGCATATGATATAAAACGCTGAGTCAGGAATATCCAAAGGGGGGTTTTGATTTTTTATAAGATTTAAAATATATTTTAGGCCCTGTAAAATCACTTTTCATCGACCCGGGCCCGATACTATTTCTAATTTGTCTGAGCCCAAGCCCGACTTAAAATTTTTATAATCGAACTTTTAGGCAAATGCTTTTTTTATTAGATATTGATAATAAGGATAATGTTAAGTGTATATTCAAGAATTCAATTAATCTTTCTACAATTCAATATCTAGAAAACTATGAAACTGTAATGGTTAAAAATAATAATCTTGAGATGTTGAAAATTCATTATAATAAATCAATATTTTACCACGTTTAACCCTTGTCCAATCAAAGGGAAGCTACTCTTTTAGGTCATTCGCTTCCTAGACAACATGATCTAACGCCTTTTTAGGTCGTTTCATAAGTTATAATCCCGAAATCCGTCCCATTGAATTTAGTAGTTAGATAAAAATCTAGCATTTGCAACATCCTGTCGCCTAATCCTAGAAAAATTAATTTAACATTCAGTGTTATAGATTGCCACTTTTAAGTCGCGCTTTTCCATGACGACCTGGAGGCTATGCCACATAACTATTGATATTGAATCACATGGAGCTTGGCCTATGCTCAAGTGCGTGCTCTTGATAATAGCAAGCATTGCTTTTTTATACGATATTCTTGTTAAAGCTAGCCAAAATACATCCTTGGGTACTCTTTGATAGCTTATTATTAAAACGTTGGACTCTTATTGCGGCAAAAGATATTTTTTAATATTAAAATTTTTTTATTATATATTACGTTTACGTAGGGGAAACAATAATAAACTATAAAAAACAATAAAAACGTATTCCTCAGATTTATCAAGAGCTAAAGGCCACTTGTCAGATAAAGATTTAAAATTGTATTTGGCTGTTAAAATTAAGCAGAGTGGGGGATCTCTTTCCTATCGATAAAAATAAGCTAATTCTTTTTGACAAAAGTGGCGGAACAGAAAGCCACCATGGGGATAAAAATTGTGGAAAGAGTAAAATCTCGATATTTAAATGTTTCAATCTTCGGCAGAAGATATTGGGTTAAAACTGTTATTAGAAGGCGCGAATTATTAACGCAGGTGAAAATCCCAATATTTTATGTTTTCACAATAATGAGTTGTCTTTGAGGCTAATATTTTTACATCGATGCATAATTAAAAATAATGACACCATAGTTGATTAAATTACGACTACAATTAAATGGTAAATATTAGGATATAGGATGCAAATAATAGTATACCTACATATAAAAATGGGAGGGGAGGATAACATCAATCACATGATTAATTTAGATATTGTACAAATTTAATTGATTTTCGTAAAAATAGGTGGCACGTAGTATTTTCGTTATTCCTATTCATATACATTTTTCAAATGGGCATCTATGCATCATCACTCCACAAAGGCTACCAATTATATCATCTAGAGATACAATACATGGACTAATCGGCTGTTTGTCCATTTTCCAGAATAATTTGATAGCATTATGAAATTGAAGTTATAAAGTTAAAAAAATTTAAAGCTATTCGCTATTCCTCATATACCTAAATATATTCAAAAACCCATAAATTGCATCTCAATTAATAAATCCAAACTCTTCTTCTGTCAATTTTTAAAATAAAATACTGATAAATAGTTACAAAGTTTTCAACACTATATTAACTTTTGCAGTGACAGTGGCTAATTTTTTTTGAATTATATGGAAAAACTCAATGATATTAATAGAACTCTTGTTTCCGTGACGCTGATTTACCTTAATTCGAGAGTTAGTTTTAGATGAAAATCTAATTCTAAGACGAACAAAAATTTTCAGTCCCTAGTTCGCGTTTTGAATGAAAAAATTTTTAAATCTTAATTATTTCTTCAAAAAACACTTATAAAATAGAAGGGAAAGATGCTAATACAAGCAAAATGTTAAAATTAAAAGTTGTTGATTTTTTAATTTTTAAGCGTTAAACATGCTTAACTTATTTCAAATTCCTTGTTTTAAGAAATTGCGTGTGTTTTACTACTAGAGAAGAGTTTCATAATAAAATACTAAAAAACTAATCCATATTAATGCCTAAATTGCATAGCAATTAATAACACGGTTTAACAAGAAAAATTTCGGCAAACTGTTTGCAGATTCTAGTAGAGTTTTTCACGGTGAACACAAATATGTTTTTAGTTTTTTCCCTATACGTCAAGTTTTTTAAATATTCGCTGTCAAAGTTGCCAAAAACGCGATTTTAGCGTTTTTCAAACGTCAATAACTTGCAAATTTGTCTGTAAAAATTTTATTTAATAGATTTAATACGTAGATATAGGGGAGAGGAATGTATTTACAATTTTTTTTTATCCTAGCACTTTTACTTTTTAAATTATATACAAAATTAATTATCCCTATCTTTTACATTGACAAATTACACCAGACTTGAGGGCGCCCTCCCTTCTCTTCAACACTAGGAATTAAGTGCGTGTTGTTGTTTTGGTAATAGTAGTAGTAGAGTAGATAAACAACAACACAAACAACAACACGCACCTAATTCCTAGTGTTAAAGAGAAGGGAGGGCGACGTCAAGTCTGGTGTAATTCGTCAATGTAAAAGATAGGGATAATTAATTTTGTATATAACTTAAAAAGTAAAGGGCTAGGATAAAAAAAAATTGTAAATACATTCCTCTCCCCTATATCTACGAATAAAATCTATTAAATAAAATTTTTACCGACTAATTTGCAAGTTATTGACGTTTGAAAAACGCTAAAATCGCGTTTTTGGCAACTTTGACAGCGAATATTTAAAAAACTTGACGTATAGGGAAAAAACTAAAAACATATTTGTGTTCACCGTGAAAAACTCTACTAGAATCTGCAAACAGTTTGCCGGTTGATTATTCTTGTTGAACCGTGTTATTAATTGCTATGCAATTTATGTCATTTATATGGATTAGTGTTTTAGTATTTTATTATTAAACTCTTCTCTAGTAGTAAAACACACGCAATTTCTTAAAACAAGGAATTTGAAATAAGTTAAGCATGTTTAACGCTTAAAAATTAAAAAATCAATAACTTTTAATTTTAACATTTTGCTTGTATTAGCATCTTCCCCTTCTATTTTATAAGTGTTTTTTGAAGAAATAATTAAGATTTAAAATTTTTATTCAATTTTATAATTATTTAATTTGTAGCAATAATAATTTAATTAGTAATAATTTTTCCTCATCATTTAACTTACGATTTTAATGGATCCTTTATTTTTCTAATAAGGTTGAAAGTTAACAAAGCAACTTGGCAATTATTGTAAAAGCAAAATTAACCTTAAGGCAATCATATTTTTCAAGAATTTTTTACGTAGCTACATGTGATACTAGGTTGAGCGGCAGGTCGATTATTAGAAGAAAAAAACCCGACTGAGACTAAAATTGTTTAACATTAAATTACTGTTTTAAAATTGACAAAAATATTGCATTTAAAATGCAGCAAAATATATATTAATTTTTTTGAAAAGGGACCAAGGTGGGTCTTTGCTTTGCAAAAAAATTAGCCGGCCGGGCTAGGGCCTATAATTAAATCTTAATGGGCCCGGGCGGGAGCGGTGTTTTAAATTTTTGGTAATGGTGGGCCAATTTAGCTGAAAGGCCCATGCATATCTCTAGAAAAAAATTGAAAGGAGTTTTTTTTTGCAAAGGGCCTCCTAGGCAAAAAGATAGCTAACGAACTTGGGTAACAAAATATAAATAATTTAAACCTAAATGCTTTTTTAAGTATACAAATAAAATATTAATTTTTGTCGAAATTTTTGGAAAATTAATCCTGCCCCCACTTGGGCAATCCTGCCTAGCCACTAATGTATATAATAAAAAAAATTTGTTTGATTGTATTAATTAGAAAAAAATGGAAACCCCCATCCTTGAGGCAATCCTGCCTCCGCCACATTGCAGGCAGTGACATAATTCTTGTCAATTATTATTAAGTATTTGTTTTTAAGAAATACAAAATAATTAATATAAAAAATAGATAATAATAAGTATGTTAAATAAAATGTACAAATAAATCTTACAGCAACACACCTTTTTTAAGGCACACCTTGGTGGCGTGACCTGAATGGGCGTAGCCAGCGTTGGGATTAGAGGGGGGCATTAACGATTTAGGAAGGGGCAAAATGATCATTTTTTCAAATTTTAGCTATGGTTTCAATAAATTTCAACAAATTTTTGGATTAAGAGGGGGCAGCCGCCCCTCCCGACCCAGCTCCCCCCTGGCTACGCCCATGCTTGAATAAATAGGAGTTGAGCATTTTGTTTATTTTAAACTAAACTACACCTATAGAATCGATGTTTTGGCCTAAACTCATAAACATATAAAAGTTGTCTCGTGTTTAACCTAGTAAATAGAATGAAATTGATTACAGTGTTGGTAAAGGCGTTTAATGGCCCATAAATCCTACAAAATGGCACAAGGTCAAATTTGTATAGTAATGAAAATTGAGTAAGTATAAGTAATATTATTTATAACCATGCACTAATTCATATTACAATATGAATAAATTATTACCAATTTTTGCGGCTTTCATAACGACTATTCTTAATAGCCTATCCCTAAATAACGTTATAGGAGCCCTGATTCAGGACCTGTCTAAAACCTCTATCAATAATGCCGTAGCTTCATCCAACTATTACTTGATCCTTTACCACACAAAAGAGTAATTATTTTTTGTTAAAACTATATAGTTTGCAAAATTAAGAAACTAATAAAAGACATTTTATGCAGCTTAGAATATAGTGGTAATTTATTAAAAAACGAAATGTTTAAACTTACTTTTATGTTATTTTTTTATGATATATAAAATTTAATCATTTCTATTGTTTAACGGCCTAAGTTTTAATAAAGAATGAGGACAAATTCGTTGTAGATCATAACAATATGATTTTTTTAAATTTAATAATTTTAACAAAATTATCGATGGATATTGTCGCAGGTGCCCCCACTGTCAGATGTTTTTGCCCGTCTTTAAAAGGCTATGCTCACACCTCAACAAATTTGAAACTAAATGTGGTCAAGTAATCACTATGTGTATATTAAATCAGCTTATAAGACCTTGGCTTTATTTGTCAATAGGAAATGTAATTATTATTAAAAATAAGAACAAATAAAATTCTTCACAAATGTTTAAAGCGAAGGATTTGAGGCTAAAAAAGAACCACGTATGAGATTACGGCCAGGGGAAGGGGCATGGGCGTAGCCAGGGGGGCGGCTCCATGACAAAAAAAAATTTCAATACAAAAACTTCAAAATTAAAAAAAAATATGTTTTGCCCCCTCCCCCTAATTGAACTTAAATTGCCCCCCCCCCTAATCCAAAACCTGGCTACGCCCATGTAACTTATATTTAATATTAACTTATAGCTAACATTCTGGTCATTTAATTTTATTAGTCTCAAATTTCAATCTAGACTTATTTTAATAAATTCATCAAATATTTGATTTTTTATAAATATTTATTATTATTTTCAAAATAGTTATAAATTATAAGATCTAAATTTACTAAAAAATTATAAATTTGTTATTATAAAAGGCCCCCGTTGTTACTTTTTCCTAAAAAATAGTTGTTCAATAGCCAAAGCTTTGTAAATAAATCATTGGCGTAGGGAAGGAGGGGGGGGGGGTTTCGGGTTAGAACCCCCCCCCCCCCCCTCGGAAAAAAAAATAATTTTTTTTAATTATACGGAAAAATTCAATGATATTAATAGGAGTCTGTTAATGTTGCGCATATAAAAAATAATAAATAATCTTAATTAATTTAATATTTAATTTTAGAAAAAATCTACTAATTCCAACACTACTTATACAAAAAATTTCAGTCCGGAGTGCGTGTTTTCTAATAGGAAGAAGTTTAATTCTTGATTATTTTTTAATAAATTATCTCAACATCTAAAATAAACAATGAAGATGTTAATACAAGTCAAATTTTAATAAAGGTAATTAATATTTATTTATCTAAGTATTTAACACGGGTATTTAACTTACATTAGTTCCTTGCATATAGAGATTGCGGGTATACTACTAGAGAAGAGTATAATAAGAAAATACCACTAATTAGTACTCAATTTAAATGATAATTTTATAATGCGTTTTGATCATTTTATTCATGCATGCAACATATGATATCAACATTCTATCTAGTCTATGGTGGTAATAATTAATTTTAAATACAAACTCGTTTGTGTTGATGTTTCTCAAAAACAGCGAGATGCCCAACTAGGCCTGAAATTTTGAAGGCAACGATATTTATTTATTCTTATAAAAACACCCTCCAAATAGATTTTGTACTCAAAATTTATGACATCAATTAGTTTTTTATAGCTGATACATTTTGATACATACTACGACTCTGAATTTCAAATTTAATCGAATATTTTGATGTCTACGAATATTGAACGCTTTGTTAGTTAATAAAAAAGAAGAACGAATAATCTATAAAATTGCAAGAACCAGAGCAAAAGAATGCAAAAGATGTTGTAAACGTAAAAATCATAAAGAACAAGAAAGGCCCACATAATTCATATCAAAATATCATAGACGTTGGGAAGAATACTCTAAAATATTACAGAACATGAAAATGGTCTTCGGACCATTGGGAAAGCAATAACTTTAGATATGACTAGTTGTGTTACCTAGCGCATCCTATTGGACCTAAGTTGTTAAAAGGAGTTTTCCAATTCTTAAATAAGATGATGAAAGTTATATTTGTGCAGGATGGGGTTTAAGATATGAGGAATAGGAATAAATATTTGGGCGAATTGAAAGGAAAGATAGGGGGATGTATCAGGCCGTAAAAGGATAAACTATATGGGGCCGTAAAGGGTTATACCTTGTCCCCCCCCCTCAAAAGAAGGACTCACATTTAATTCTTTCTTTACATCCTGTATATATATTTTATGGATAATCAAATCACAGAATTAAATAATGAATGAATAAAATTACACAACTCTCGATACAATATGTTGTGTATAAAAATCAATAATGCGTATTGATGTTGATCAATAGGGGAAGAAATAACAAATACGTATAAGCGCGTGGGGGGGGGGAAATTAACACGCACGTAAATAAGTGGTAAGGTTCAGTACTATGTATATATTAAAATCAGTACACAGATGTTACCATCAAACTTTGTATCAGGGGGCATGGGGGGGGGGAAGAAAAAGTAACACACGTACCACGTACTGAAATTAATTAAAAAGTTAAAGTACCACGCATGTATTAGGATTCAGAGTATCTCCGGATACGACACCTTCCCTTTTTCAAAAAAAATTAGGGCCAGGGGTAGGGATATATGTAGACAAAAATTTATCTGAAAATTCGATTGAATTACAATATTAAACCATATTATTATAGCAATAAAATATATCAAAAATATTATACTAATTGTACAAAATTAACCTCGCGTAGTTTTATATACACATACGAAAAATTTTGAAGTCTCTTTCTCTTTAAATCATGTAGTCTTCTCATTTGAAGAATTAGGTTGTTCATGGCAATCGGGATATATTGATAAATACCTCATTTATGGCTTGTGGGAATAATCCTGGAATGGTCCTATCTTCCCCGCACTTTAAATGGGCAACAGAATCCCTGCTCTGTGACAGACCTACTTCATATCCCTAAGAATTCTTTCGTTCAATCGTATAGCCATTTGTTATCGGATACTCTTCTCCTACGATCCATCTAAAATGAGGAATTCTCAGCATTTTTAAATGCCTTTACCTCCATACATGAGGAACTAGTCTCATTATTTGAAACCTTGCCCTCATCTGAATATTAAGGAGACACCCGCTTCCTTAACAATTATGGTCATAGGCACAGATCCGACCTTATTTATAGCTTTATTAGCACTAATATGGCTGACGCTTGAGTACGATTTAGCTTCCACTTAATTTTGACGCAATCAGGTGATAATTTGCTTGTTGTTCTTGTCCAGTTATAAGAATTTAATCTCTAGAATATGATTTATGCTATTCAGCAGAAGGGGGGGGGGAGGGTGAGAATGATATTTGTACCAAATTATTTCTAACCAACTTTACCGAGGGTAGGAGTGGGAATTTTCATTCTGACACCAATTTTTTATTCTTAAATAAGATGATGAAAGTTATATTTGTGCAGGATGGGATTTAAGATATGAGGAATAGGAATAAATATTTGGGCGAATTGAAAGGAAAGATAGGGGGATGTATCGGGCCGTAAAAGGATAAACTATATTGGGCGTAAAGGGATAAACCTTGTCCCCCCCCTCAAAAGAGGGACTCACATTTAATTCTTTCTTTACATCCTGTTTATATATTTTATTGATAATCAAATCACAGAATTAAATAATGAATGAATAAAATCACACAACTCTCGATACAATATGTTGTGTATAAAAATCAATGATGCGTATTGATGTTGATCAATAGGGGAAGAAATAACAAATACGTATAAGCGCGGGGGGGGAATTACCACGCACGTAAAAAAGTGGTAGGGTTCAGTACTATGTATATATTAAAATCAGTACACAGATGTTACCATCAACGAACTTTATATCAGGGGGCATGGGGGGGGAAGAAAAAGTAACACACGTACCACGTACTTAAATTAATTAGAAAGTTAAAGTACCACGCATGTAGTAGGGTTCAGAGTATCTCCGGATACGACAGGAGTAAACAGACTTATCACCATCAAAGATGTCTATCGCGAGAAGCTCTTCTCTAGTGTTGTAAGGTCGCTTTCTTTAATGACCCCCCCCCCCCCCCCCTATTGTTCAATCTTAGATATAATATGGGCCGAGCGTGCTATTTTTTAAGTACCGCCACAAGTGCCCTATTTTTAATTAAACTTCTAAAGCTTATATTAATTACACATGATTGCACAGAACAGCATACAGTGTGTTGTTGAAAGCATACATCTAATTGAGTCTATGACAATATAATAAACTATGTTTGCATTGCACCCACATTAAAAGTCCGTAAAAGAAAAGGATACTAACATATATAATATGGCTATTTTATGCACACCATGATATCCTTCCAGCAAACACCTCAATGCGCCCCCGGCGCGCCCGTTACATCATTAGATATGACCAGAGCGAATAGAAAATAAAATTTACCATGTGATTAAATATATGGCAATGGGTGGCGAAGTGGGATCTAATAATACACTTAAGCAAGGTTATAAAATTTCACGGTCCTTAGGTGCACATCCACTTGCAAAGCTCTTCCACTAAATTATTGCAAGTTGGAGGATGCCTTATGAGGAGAAAGCTATGTTACCAATCTGTAAAATGAAGGGACCAACAGTGTACTATTTCTAGTTAAGGTTAACGATATGAAGAGGGAAAAGGGCATAGAATATTGACTTAGAAAAATAATCACACCAGAGGAGCGATATTTTGGGTTCATACTTGGAACATATAAATCGGAATGCATAATCTCAGGCGACTTATGGAAATATATAAGGGAAAACGGATGGATCTTCATATGTGTTTCATTGATCTAGAGAAAGCTTTGTATTAAGTTCCAATGAGTTGCTATGGAATAGCCTAAGTCACAATAGTGTGGCCCACGTTTATATAATGTTCATAAAAGACATGTGTAATAACGCAAAAATCAAAGTAGGGGATTTATGGTAGATCAAAAGGATTCGGCCTATATGGCGATATGATCAAGGTTTGGCACTAAGTTCATTGCTCTTTATAACAATATGGAATGGATAACTAACTATTTGAGCAGCAAATTACCATAAGACTTTGCGGACGATATAGTGCTATGCTCAGGTTCATATGTTAATTGGCAGCAAGGTAAAAATGTGGAACGATTGAATTAAGACCAATGGCTTTAGAGTCAACCGAGATATAGCTGAATATATATGCTTGGGGTTAAAAACAGACAAAGAATCACATCTTCAAATTAATGACTGCTGTAAGAAAGAATTATATTATCTTGGAGGTGTGGAAAGTGAGATTAACCCGACAGGTACCACTAAAGGTTCGGCCGAACCAATTTCTATAAAAAAAATTTGGGGGCATCTCAATATCTTATAGATGAATAAACACATTAGCGTGGCCAGGGAAGGGCAAATGGCAAAAAAAAATTTCAATACAATCCCCTTAAAAATTAAAAAAATTTATGTTTTGACCCCCCCCCCCCCTCCCTTGCACTTTAAAATTTTCACCCACTCCTCCTCTTAATCCATATCCAGTTACGCCCATGGGAAGGGGAACTAGTGTAGGTTGCCAGCAAACTTATAAATATTCATCAAATACAATCTAATTTAAATGAATTCCCGTAGAAGAGTGGCTTTTACATTGTTTTCCATTTAAATTAGAAAGACATTTAGTTTCATAGGTTTCTAGTAGGTCGTCTCCTCGTTTTTAAATGGCTTTGCAGATGCAGATAACCGGTAAACATAGAACTTGAAAAAGTTTAACTTTTTTTACATTTTTGCCATATAAAACTTTTTTATAAATTAGTTTAAAATGGTTTTTCCATATTGATAAGGTGGAATGCATGACTAACAGCTCCCTTTGTGAAAATATAGAAATGCTGCCTACTGTCTTTCTCTATCAAGATGGACTTGAAGTTTGGCACCACGAAGGATTTGAAAGTTATGGTAAGTTATATATAACAACCGAGCCCACTAGTATTAAATTGTTTGACAAAATTTCGGTGCTTTCATAGATCAAGCTGAAATATTAATGGCGTTCGTTTGCTCATAAAAACTTTAAAGTTCTAGACAGCCTCGAGTAAATTAACCATATCCATAATGCAATAACTGATGATAGATATGTTGTTATGAAGGCATGGGCTTAGCCAGCATTGTAACTAGAGGGGAGAAATAAATGATTTAGGGAGGGGCAAAAAGATTTTTGAAACGTTAGCCGTAATTTTAATAAATTTCAATAAATTTGGATTTAGAGGGGCCTCCCTTGGCTACGCCCATGCATGAAGGCCAAGCTTTAAAACTCAAATTTAGGGGCCTCATCCCTTTTTAAATGTTTTATTTATAAAGCGACTCGATTTTGATTTTAATGCAATTCTATTTTGACCTAAGTCTAATGGGCATAATTAAGCTTGAACGTTTTATCCGTCTGATTATAATTTATTATTTATATAAATAAAAAATGGAATTCAAATAATTATAATTTATTCTCCAATAACAAAATGCGACTCTGAAACTTTGTGTATTGATTAAATAACTGGACAGTGAACATCATAACAAAATATAGGGGAAGACTACAAGGGTGGCGCCTACAATATATTATATAAGAAAAATCTCATGGAAAATATTAACCTTCTTTTCAAAAATTAGTATTAAAAAATAGGCCCAAATAAATGGTTTGTTTGTAACGTGACAAATTTTATTTTCATGAATTCAAAGTTACATATATAAGCCTAATACAAAAAAAGACATATGAATATTAAATAAATTCAAAGTGAAATCCACGCTAATAAATTGTTATTATACATTGTATTTTGTGTAGCTTTATTGATTTTATTTATTCAATAGGGTCATACGTGGAAATCTTAAAAGATCTTAATGTTATACCGACTTGAAAATTTGGAATTTATTATAAGTTTGGAGTCATTCAGAGTTACAAATATATTTATTATAGAAGCATAAATATTTCTATAATTTTTTATTCATTTCCTTTGATAATAGTTTAACGGTGTGAAAGTTAATAAAAATAATGTAAAAACTCTATTTATTGACAAATATAATAAATTTACTAATTTTTATGTTCACGTAATATCCAAGTTTATTTAAATCAAACAATAAATAGAGCAGTATAAATGAAAACAATATTTATTAAATGAATGCTTGTAAACTTTAAGTGCAGATTATGTCAATTTTGTGGAGTTTAAAAAAGTCTATATAGTATTTTTGCACCAAAATTGCGTTTGTTTTTTTAAATTTAGGTCGTTTTCTGGTTTAAAAAGAGACAAGCTCACATAGCTTTGAATGCCCCCGGCGCGATCCACAGACCAGTCTATGCCGTGCAAATATATACAATAAATTAAATAAGATAAGCCAGATCAGACATATTCTTCTTTTGAGGGATCCAAGCTTGACACATTATTAGAAAACCAGTCGTCGCATTTTCCCATTTAAATCTTGGTTTCTTTTATCACCTTTTTAGTCGGAACTCCATTAATTTTGCTATGAGGCTATAATGTTATAATTCTTCAAACATGTATTACATTTGAAAATGTGCACGAAACACGCAAATAACGATTTGGATAATTATAAAAAGCGTTAAACAAAAATTAAAAATCATATCATTTCCTCATTGTCCCATGATTTTGGGATTTAAATATAGTCAGGCTATTATACACTCATGATCAAAGAGGTTATCCCTAGATAAAACTTCCACTTTGTGTAATTACGAATCTGGTGCAAATCGTAATATAGGCATATCGTAATAAGAACTACATATTGTCAAATAAATCACTAAATCTAACCCTAACCCTTGCCTATATTACATTTTGCCTAATTACATGAAATTTACAAAATAAACAATAATAATAATAGAAAACTTACCAAAGGAGGGTTATAACTGCGCATGCGCATAAGCAATTATTGCCTGTATTACGATTTGCCTATATTACGATTTGCACATAAGTGGTAATTACTAGTGCTGTATACATTTGTAAAAAAATCGAACGCGTTCGCGTTCAACGTTCACTGACAAAAATCGAACGCGTTCACGTTCGTTTAAAAAAAAGGAACGCGTTCACGTTCATTCAAAATTTTATAATAAATTTTTTCAAAACATAAATTAATATAAATAAATGTCTTATATTTTTTAATACAATAAATAGCCATGATAAAAAAAAATAGCTTTATTTCGACAATATAATTATAAATCAATATAATCTATTTTCTTATTGATTTTTAATAATAATTCTTTTTCATAATTGTCGTCTGATAAGCAGGAACGCTTGGCAGTTAATACAGCAATAGCTATACTAAAAACCCGCTCCACAGGGGCAGAGGAGGGATTGGAGTATTATACTTAATAAACAAATTTTTTAAAGGAGGAAATTTATTAAAAACATTTAATGTTTTGTCCCTCGCTTCAATAAATTGCGACAAGATATTATCCTCCAATCCGCCCTCTACTTCCTCGTCAAAAAATGATATCTTGGAAATGACAGCTCTTTCGTTATCAATTCTAGGGGTTTCTATCCCTTTTTTCAATAACACAAAAAGTTTATTCTTTAAAGGTTCATTTTCTCGAAGTATCCAAGGCCATTGAAGCTTGAACATTGGATGTATAATGGCCGAAAGAAGATATTGATCTTCATATATATGTTGAAATCTTTAAAAAAAGAAAATTTATGTAATTAATTTGATAGTAATAGGTTTATTACCTTTTATTAATCCCATTTAATACAGCGTCAATCAATGGTTGACCATATTTTAGGCTAGTAATTTTTTTTTTAATTTCAAAATAACTATTGTTATTGTAGGGGTCAAATAGCCCAAATGCATATTTTCCTCACTTTCTAAAACAGTGAGAGCGGTAGCAACAGGTTCCATGATCTATTTTAATATTTAAAATTTATTATAATATTTATCCTAAAAATTTTTATCAGAACTTACAGTACAGTATTCTTCCAAAAACATTTTATCATTGGTTGGTAAGCCCAGCTAATCCTCTCATGTCAAATAAATGAGGTTTATCTTTTATTAATGAGTCTATTAATTTTAAGGAATTATAATATGAATTCCATCTTGTAACAACAGGTCTTATAAGCATCCTTGATAAATGACGACGATATAATATTATGATTGTCCATATTAACCTATAAATTAAACTATAATTAATAATATCAAATTAATTAACTTTAATCTTCTTTTGCACGTTATAGTATGTTAAAAGTATTTCGGAATTAGTAATAGGAAACAGGAAAAACAGCTGATTAAAAAATATAAGATTTTTTTTTTAAAAATTCGGATTAACATTAATTTTCAAATAAATAAATATAAAAAAGGGTTATTGAACGAACGTTAAATTCGAACGCGTTTATCAAAAAAAAGGAACTAGTTCACGTTCAAAGTTTACCAAAAAATAAAAGAACGCCGTTCATGAACGCGTTCATAAAATTTGAACGCGTTCCGTGAACGCGTTTAAATTGAACGCGTTCATTTACATCACTAGTAATTACTGATGTAGTCACTTGGCCCTTTTTAGGGGGAATAATATTGATAGGTGGAAGTGCGAGACTTGAATTGACAATGAGTGTTCGGTGCTTTTAAGTAAAATTCATTAAGGATTTGTCATATAGTTCCACCAGACTAGCAAAGCTAAAAAATCAAAATTTTGTCACTCCATATAAATAAAAATGGTATTACGATAAATAAACAACAGTCAATCAGCTATGGAGTCCCCTTCAAGTGAAGGGCCCGGTGTGGTTAAAAAACGAAAGTTACCGCTATCACAACAAATCGAAGCGGCTTGCAATTTACTTAAAATAAAGTTGTCATGGAATATTGGTAAAGTGCAGAGTTCTAAGGAGCCAAAAATTTGATATGATTTGCATGGGCGTAGTCAGGGGGGGGGCGCCCCCCATGAATGACGGAAAAAAATTGTCAATGCAAAAAACCCTTTAAAATTAAAATTTTTTTTATGTTTTGCCCCCCTAATTGAACTTTTCGACCCGGGTCTCGGGTCACCCGTGCAGATCTCTAGGGGTAAGATTAAAAATTTTTAATTTATTTTTCACATTAAATTCAGGTGTTTAAATCCGAATGAAAAAAAATTACGATCGAAGAGGCCAAACATACTAGCAAATTAACTTTAGCCAATAATTACAAAGTGGGCTAGGGACAATTCACCGTATATGCAAAAATGGAGCCAAATTGCAGACAACTGCCTTTAATAACATATATCTCAATAAAAAAGAAAGGAAAAGTAATCTTGTTGATATAAATCAAAATTGTTTAAATAACACAATAGCTAAAAACCAAACAAGTTTTAGTAAAATAGTTTGCAGAAATTAGTTCAAATGCAATTAATGGCCCTTTGCTTCTTAACAGACAAAAGGTTTTTGAACGCATTTAATGAAGGTAAATTTGTTTACATATCAATGACTTTTAGCAACAAATGATCAAGTATAATTCAATTTTTGATTTGCAATATTTTTTAACACATTATAAAAAAATTCTTAGGCATTCCATATGCTAGTTGGATTCAGAGGTTTCGTACTAGTAATAACAATATCAATTATTACACCAACAACAATGAGATGGGTAATGCTGATTTTGTTACAGCATTATATTGGAGTAAAAATATGTTACCAAATTTCAAAAAGCAAAATTTCCAGATAACATTTATAATTGTGATGAAACCGGTTTGTTTTATAAAGCTGGAAGCAAAGAAGGTGCACAGATGGGATTTTTTACTTTAGCCAAATATGCCCATCATATATTAAAAGATCAAAAAAAATTAAGGGAGTTTGAATATTCAAACTCTTTTGATGTGAAAGTCATCAGGGGCTTATCACACAATTTTTTACAAAAATTTATATATTAAATTATATTTATGTATATTTTATATCATTTTAATCAATTCATTGTAATAATTTAGCTCTAGTTTCTGGTATAATATGTGCAAAAATGATAATTTTATTTGCAGAAGTGCATTCTTCTTAAAAGGATCAGTAGTGTTACAGTAATAAACTTGTAGTAATTTTGGTTGTAAACTATACTTTTTTAATTTAAAATTTTTAATGTATGTATGCAATGGATACAAGTGTCAGCTGATTCTGTTTAACACCACAAAGTGCATAAAATTGAGTTTGCTCAAAATTTTAAATTTCTTCAAATAACTTATATAATATGTATTATATATTTAAAAAAGTAATTTTTGAAACCTCTACCTTGATAAAAATAGCATGAGTTGAAAAGATTTCATAAATTAAATGAATAATTCCATTAATCGTATAAGTGCCAAAAATCGCTTAAATGAGAATTTTTTTAAATATAAGGCCCATTGATTCTCACTTAAGCGTATAAGAGACTTTATACTCTAAAATATTCAAACTGTTTATAACGTTCTTATACCATGAATTAAACATTCCTGAGTTTATTCAACAGACCCTTAGCATATTCTATATTACAGTCAAAATCGTTTAAGTGAGAGGACCTAAATAAAAAATTATCATATAAGCGATTTTCAACACTCAGATTATTAAAATAACTATTAACATATTTACATAATATTTTGTATCTAAGTTATTTATATTATAAAAAAACTTCAGAATTATTTTTAATAATATAATTAAATAAAAATATTGAGGTTTAAAAACAATAGATGTGTTAATATCAATGACCTTATAGCACCCTTTAGAGTAAGAGAATCAGGACGACAACAGCCCACATTTAGCATATCTCTAAGCATGGGCTTAGCCAAGGGGGGGGGGTCAGGGAGAGGCGGTTACCCCCTCTAAACCCAAAAATTTGTTGAAATTCATTGAAATTATGGCTAAAATTTTGAGAAATGATTATTTTGCCCCTCACTAAATCATTTTTGCCCCCCCCTCCTATTCCATTGCTGGCTATGCCCATGTCTCTAATGATAAATACTTTGAAATAAAATTTAATGTAAACCTATATAATTTCATATCTAAATGTTTTTCAAATATTTACAACACATTTTTTCTTAATTACCTAATTTATCATTACAAAATATGTAATTAATAAAAATAAAATTATATATTTTTTTCAAATTTATAAGAAACTTATTAATTTAAAAATTAAGTGATCAGCGTTTGATTTCCTTGTGGGTTAAATAAGTAATTTAAAATATTCAAAATCTCTAAAATTTTCTGATCTTTTAAAACATTTGTATATCTATTGCTAATGTAATAAATCCCCTGTGAGATTTTATTTGTTTGAAATTTCCCGCACTAACTCAATTTTATAAGTCTGTTCACAAGTATGATTATCTAAATCTTCAACAAATTTAAAAAAATCATTACAAGTAAAAAGAACATTACCTGTTCTTCAATTATTTCAGCATCAGTATAATCACCAAAACTTATCCAATTATTAACATACTCTAATGGATCATCAGTTACAAAGAATGAAGAGCTTCCTAAAGAATATTTTGATATTATAGATATCCAGTCAGAAGAATTTTCTTTATACTATTTAAACGACCCAGCTCATCAAATGTGTCCTCAGTTTGATATCAGAATAACATTTTTATTGTAAAAACTAGCTTTTTAAACAATTTGCAATAGTTTTTGTGGACACAGCCTTCCGTGATGCATTAATTAAGAATAATGCATCTAATAAAGAAAAACTTTTAACAAAGTTCTGACCATTCTAAAATCAGTAATTTCCCATAAAAACTAAGGTTTTTTCCCTATTAATCGCGATCTATTTAACACTTTTATTAATATATAATAAAATTATCACGAAAATTATCGTTTTTACTTGAAATTTTGACATTTATCCGATAATTTACCTTTATTTAAAGCCTTGATAAATAAAATAAGCGCAAATAATAGTTTGTATGAATTTTTAGTAAAACTAATTTTTCATCAATCCTTAACACTATTTGTCCTAATTGAAAATACCAATTCAATGCAAATATAGTTTTTTCTGCAAACCATTTTAATAAAGCTTGTTTATTCTCATGTATTTTTCTAAATTAAATTATAATTAAATTTATAAAGAAATTCATTTGTTAAGACTGAAAGTTTTAGTGGTACTGGTTTGCAATTAAGCCGCAAAGCAAACTCTATTTATTCTACCAATTTTTTTTCCTTGAAACTATAAATTTTTTTTTATTATTTTTAATTTCGCAAAATAGTCGGGTTTTCCTAATAATTTTAATTCAACAAGTAAAACTTATTTACATAAATAAGTAATAGTAATTAGTATTATCACTTAAGCAGCAAAATATGCCTATGAAAATTACAATTTTACCTAATTTTTTATCACTTCGATAATTTACATTTTTCCAATTATCATTTAGCAAATTTAACGTAAATAATGATTTATGTGCCCAAAATGTCGCGGTACTTATCGCTTAAAAGCATTACCATTCATCCTATTATCGCTTTTATAATTTTAATACATTTAAAAATCTAGATTATGTATGGTCATTATAAAAATGCCTTTTATACTAATTTTATTAAATCACCAATATTTGCACCTTAACAAATACTTTATTATTAATAGTTCACGTAAATAAATTTCAAAAGCTATTATATTTAAGCCAATTTGGAATATGTATTATAGTCATTTTCACTAATTCCAAAAATGTATTTAATTGTCCAAAATTTCGTATAATGCCGGTGTACGTCAGTTGAGTTCATAGGGGATGGTGACTTTTAATGAAACATCTCTTTCCATTAAAGATCGCACAACGTAGGCCGAATAATTGGAAGATTGGATGTTAGACCAACACCTCCGACTAACGCCATTTTGAACATCCCATGCAAGTACCGCTAAGGCACGATTCAAGGATTGGGGTGTCCCATCTAAGACGAGACCTACGCCATTATTGATAACTTGACCCCAACCTATCCCGCCTCCGTTATGTATGGCCACCCAAGTGGCACCTCTAGCCACGTTTCCTAGTATAATACATGATGTTTATGTTAAAAAACGCAAATTTTTATGATATTATAAACACTAAACCCAATTGCAAACACTTAGCAACCAATTATACCTATTTTTAGCATGTTAAAAAGTTTTCGCTCCTTTAGTTTTATTGACGCAACAGTGTTGACGCGATATCAAGCAAATTCAAGGTCTGTGAACTAGATTTTCACAAAATAACAATTTTGGCAGGAATATTCTATAGATCATGAATCACCTTATTTTTTTTGGCAATTCAGACAAGATTTTCCTTTTTTAATTTAACTAAGTCGTTTCGGACCCTTTTTGGGGTATTGCTATTTGGTCAAAATAATGTGGTTACTAAAAATGTTATATTACAATAAGATTTCTACTTATGTCGGTTGCAAATAGATTCGGGTTTTTTAGTAGTATCTCAAATTCCTCAAACGATTAATTGCATTAGCCAGGATTTTATATAGAATTGACCCGTAAATCTGGTATAAAATCAATGCCCTCCCCAGACTGCCCCTGACCTCGTCCATCGGATTAGGTCCACACTAAATATTTTAATAATATCATTTTAGTAATAAGTTACCAAGGATATTTTGAACGGACATGTCAGCACACAACGAGCTACCATCTTTAATATCCGAAGTTTCTCGGAACGGGCTATCTGCCCCAGATACGTCATGATGGTCTCGAGAGAGCACAATGGGCCACTTGATTTGGCCCTTTGCTATAGCTTTGTTCATCGCTCTCGCCAGTTTCACACGACCCACAGCATCGGAATACAAAATCCTAGCCTTATAGTTTAATATAATGAATAAACAACAATGACTTTGGCAATGTTTTTATAATTGGCTGCTTGAGTTCGTGCCTGTTTTATGATTAGGATAAATCTATAATAAACGGCTGACTAAGGATCATTGTAAAAGTTTTCCGAATTTATTTCATATTCTATTATCTAAACCTATACTATGAATTAGTGTTGTAAAAACGTTAGTTTGGTCAACCTTTGATTTTAGTCGACTAAACATACACAAACCTACGGTTTTTTGGTCTGCTTTTCTTAGTCGCATAAACAGACCAAACGTTTTTTGGTCAAACTTTTGGTCTGTTTATGTTTAGTCGACTAAAACGAATGGTTGATCAAACAAAACCCAGCCGTTTTAATAACACTACAAACAAATAAAAGAATTATTGCCTGTATTCCATTAAAATAACAACAAAAATTTTTTGCAACACCGTCTATACGTTTTCTCATGATCTTGGATTAAACCAAGAAACCGATTATTGGTTTAGTCTAAGGCGAAGCTGATAAATAAATTAGTTGTTTCTTTGGGTGGCCCGTCAACTCGCCGAAAACAGTCTCGCCGAATTTAATGTCCCCAAGCTAAAAAATGTCCCCAAATTTGTGATTGGTTGAATGGGGGACGATTTTAAGCTGGGGGACATTAAACAACCAATCAGAAAATGTCACTTGGTGAGTTTCGGCGAGATTGTTTTCGGCGAGTTGATAGGGCACCGTTTCTTTGCATGCCCCATACCTTAGAGCCCACCGTCAAATAGCCTTCATTGTCTAATTTAGGTATTGAAGTCGACGATTTTATAATATGACGCATCCAAATGACGTTATCATAATAAAGCTGTATAATTTTTGCCAATGACGCTTCTTTGTCGACTTGCGCTCGGGCCTCTAGGGATGACAATCTCTTTTCCAAAACCTCTAATGCCAGCTTATCCGTAAGCTCAAGGTCTGCCACTGATCCACTAGTGCAAACCCAACGAAATGGCCCGAAACCCAAAGCAAAAATATCTCCCATGATTTCCTTCAGAAAATGAATTAAGGTAAAATTCAAAAGGATTAGGGTGCAAAATTAAACAAAACCCTAATTACAAAGAGTTCAAGTGATAGGGAGAAGGGAATATATTAAAATTTATCCGATTATCATATTTATCAGTAGTTATAAACGCAAAAATGCATGATTCATTTATAAATTAGCTTTGATTTTAGATCAAAAGAACGCACAGGCGACTAATTTATCGGTGCGACTATTTAGTTTTAGTCGTCGTCAGAGCTATTGTAGTTTTGTTTTTAATTGAAAAATAGTTTATTCAACAATACCTTAAAAAGTCAGTTTATGAAAAAAATAGAAGGAAAATTTAATATTGTATCTATTAAGGATGAATACCAATTAACTATCATTGTAAAAAATCAAATAGGAATTATTGATTAAATCAAAGTTTAGGGAGCAATTGCATCTTCCATGCACCTTGGCAACCCCCCCCCCTCACACGTGTTAAAAATGTATAAATTTATGAAATTGTTTCAGAATCCCATAGCAAGTTTTAAAAATGGACATTTGTGAAATTGTCCCCTTAAATATGGTAAGATGAGCAGTAAAATAAGTTAAGACGGGCAAACGAAGCGAAAAAAATAGAGGTGAAGCCGTTTGCCATCGTTACTTGAATGTAGGAGGGGTATCTGAAACAAGGATTTAATCCAATCTCCTTTGGAGACCCCGGCAACGTAACATCGGCGTTAGCTCGACAAGCTTCTAACAAAAAGGCATTCCCATAATCCCAAAATATCAGTCCAGAACGGCTGTGCAATTCATTGACGAGTTGTATTTGCAGCCTTAAACTTGCTTTAACGGCCTCTTCAAATTCTTTGGGTCGATCTCGCATCATGGAATTAGCTTGATCTAGGTTTAGGCCTTGCGGATAATAGCCTCCGTTGAATGGGTTGTGGAGTGAAGTTTGGTCCGAGCCGAAATCAACAATTTTTTCACCACCCGAAAGGTAGTCTTTTAAAAACGCCTGCCTTGAAAGATAATTATAATTCATTAAGACCTCGTGAGGGGGAGGCGGGGGGGGGCAGATGCCCCATTATAATTTACATATATTTCAGTTTAAAACTTTTAGTTTTAGTCACGTCTCTCACTTTAATCCTGCCTATGTTTCTAACTTAAGCGTTATTTACCTTGAATAGATTAATGAAAAATATTTTATATCAATAAAATGTGTTGAAAGTTTATACGAAATCACATTAACTCTATAAAGTAAATAATTGTATAACATCAGACCAAAACAAAAATCTTAGTTTCAGTAAATTTTGAACAAGAGACTTTATACAAAAATTGATGTGACCATGGTGTTAGTATTCTTCTTCCAAACTCTTTAAGAGTAGCCTTGCCATTTCGGAGCCAAGTTTTGTATAGAAGGGAGGATGCAACCACATTATAAGGATCTCAATTAGAGATGGCATAGAAGAGAATTTTCTCGTGAAAGTAAGAAATCCCTCCCCCCCCCCTCAAAAAAACTCTTTTTAAGTTTCCCGATAATTTCCCTTTATTAATTGCTATGCAATTTATGGGCTCACTTTCCATGTTTATGTCACGCTCGGAATGTCTTGTCACGCTTTTCGTTTTTCACCGTCGTGTTTACCACTGAGAATTCGAATAAGCCATCTTAAGTACGATACCCTGTGCTCCCCCCTACAAAGGCATATGCTTCTATTGCTGTGGGTTCGAATCCAGAAATTAATATTAATTGTTCTTGTTACTACCAGTGATAATATGTTGGCCGTTCACTGGCTGCTGACCAATGAAAAAAATGACCATTGGCCAAATTGTGAATCGAAATTATTTTTTTCGTTTTTTTTGACTCTTATGATTGTTCTTGTTACTACCATTGCTCATATGACTTTTTGGCCGTCCTCCGCTGGCTGCTGACCAATAAAAAAAATGACCATTGGCCAAATTGTGAAACAAAATTTTTTTTCGTTTTTTTTTAGATTCTTATGATTGTTCTTGTTAATACCATTGATAATAAGACTTTTTGGCCGTCCGTTGGCTGCTGACCAATGGAACAAATGACCATTGGCCAAATTGTGAATCGAATTTTTTTTCTCGTTCTTTTTTGTTAAAATTAATAATTAACCTGTCCCCCCCCCCCTACAAAAGCCTATGCCTCTCCTGATATGGGTTCGAGTCCTGGAGAGGCCAAATTTATTTTTAATTTATTTTTTTAAATTAATGTATTGCTCTTGTTACTACCATTGCTAATCTGACTTTTTGGCAGTGCGTTGGCTTCTAACCAATGGAATAAAATGACCATTGGCCAAATTGCGAATCGAAATTTTTTTTCCCGTTTTTTTGGGCTCTTATGTATTTTAAACCGTCTCTTGGTACTGACCAATGGAGAAAATGACCATTGGCCAAAGTGTGAATCGAAATTTTTTTTCCGTTTTTTTCTGGCCCTTATGTATCTATATACACTTGGCTGCTGACCAATGGAAAAATGATCATTGGTCAAATTGTGAATCGAATTTTTTTTTCGTTTTTTTATATCCACGATTTCATAAATTCTTCAAGCCCATTTTTCAGAATTTTTTTATAATAATCAATGACTAAAAAAATTATAAATAGATAATATTTTAAAACAATTAGTATTATTAATAATACCTATTAATATAAAATTACATAAAGGCTTAAGGTGACGATTGTTTTTAATAGGAGTTGAGCAGTTTATTAGCCTTAAAATACCAATCGATATAAATTCCTAATTTTTATCATTTTGCCCCTCCCTCTACCTTCCAAAACTGGCTAGGCCCGTTGCCCATATTAAATTCGATTAGCCTAGAAGTAATATAGCAATAACAATAGTCTTTACGTCTTATTTAGCGAGAGTGTTTATAAAATAATCATCAGATGTATTTGTATGGGTTTACCATGACCTACGTAAATTTAACTTTTTAAAAACTGTCGATATTAAAAAGCGCATATGTTCAATGTATGCCAATTACATAAATATGTGTAAAAATATATTGGAGGTTTACCATAAATCTACTATATTTCCGTGAAACGCTATACTGGTCGATTCTTTTTTGAGCTTGGCTTCTTTTACTCTAGATACACAATCAGTCGCCTCCGTAATGATCTCCTTAACCCATCCTTGTTCATGACATTTCAATATGGCTTCTTCGCAAACCTTAGGACAGATTTATCAAAAAAAGGCTTAAATCTCTAAATTGTTCAGACATTTGTAGGATATCATGGCTCTCTTAAAATTTATTTAATAAAATTTGGAACTTTTATAATTACATAATATCAATATGCTTCCGGATTATCAAGCGGGAGTTATATTAAGTTAGGTTTCGTTTTAATAGAAGTTTATTTCTTATTTGCTTTTATTGCCAACTACTTATTTCTTATATATTTTTACTCTTTCATAAAATAAAAAATTTACCCTCTCATTTAGCGTTAAAAATCCTTCTCTTAACATTTTAATCTGATATAACTTTTAAATTTTGAAAAATGGGATGAATATCAAAATAGACAAGTTATCATGGTTAATGTTATGTGATAAATTTTCTTACCTCAGCAATAACTCCTATACATCCAACGATAGTTGAAGCTTTGGCTTGAGCACCGCTCATACCTCCCAACCCCGATGAGAGGAATACCTGCAAAATATATCTAACATTTAAAATATTTTATTTTATAATTTCACTTTTATTAAACCTCTACACCGATAAAGTTTATTTAATGATTGTTAGCTGACTTGGTAAAAAGTAAATATATATAAAAAATTTACCAAAAAAGTCATTTAGTCTTCTTATACTCTCTCATTCTACAAATAATGTCTGAATATATGCCTGCATTGTATTACTCTTTTTAAAGTAAAATTTTTTAAACACAAATGAAAGATGACTGTTGTCCCATGATGAAGGTGGCAACCAATAAAGCAATATATTTCGTTAAAAGAAGAGCTACTATTTTGAAGTTTCAACAACAATCCTGCAAACAACCGTTTAAACAAGAATGTTTTTAATAAGTAAATTCAGAGTATGTCACATGTCACTCTTACCTTTCCAGCCATATCAACGTCGTTGCCCATATATTTACGAGCCACGTTTAACAACGTTATAACGGTACCATGAACGATTCCTTGTGGGCCGATATAACAAAAGCTTCCAGCAGTCATTTGGCCGAACATAGTGACTCCCAGAGCAAATAGTCTATCGTGTTGAGCTTTTGTAGAATATTCTGGAACCATCATCCCGTTGCTTATAATTAATCGAGTTGTGGTCTTATTTTCAGCATATATTTCGACTTTCGTCGATTCCTCGTCACTGCTAGTTTCGCAGCAGTATGATGGATTGGTTGGAAATAGGCCCATGGGGTGGCCTGAACTTAGAACGAGGGTTTGGTTGTCGGTCATTTGGCTCAAGTATTTCATCGTCAGCAAAAACTTTGAATTTGAACAACAAATATTAATTTTCTTTGAATTATGAACTCTATATATCGAACTTCTTAATTCTAGGATTACACAATTTAACGTTTACAAAATTTGAATATAATCTATTATGATAAAAAAGCTCGAGGCTAGCAAATCAATTATACATGACATCAATCTTGACCTAGAATTTGGATTTGGGATTACAGCTCTTTCTAATATTAACTTCAGATTAAGGTAGGAGAGGAAAATAATAGTTTTAATTGGGCATATATAATTTTTTCAAACAATCCTTGTGGCCTCCCCCTTTGGCTTTACCACTGAGGATGTCATAAATGATATAACGTCTAGCCCCCAAAATAATTATAATGCAAGAAAATTTAGGTGACGCGACAAAAAATTTTTATATAAAATATTAATAAGGCTGTGTGCAAAATATATCAATTAAATCAAGACGTTGCTTAAGTGTTTTAAACCATCAGTGAGCGGAAGGCAGTTAAATTAAAAGTAATAAATAACGGTTTTAACCTGAGCCCAATTGGAAAAGACTTGACCGTTTGAGCCGTACGTAACCAACTCTTGAGGAAATTGTGCCACTTGAGGATCTAAATTGTTCATGATCATCAACATTATAGCTTTGGCTTCGACTAAATTTCCCGGGTATTCTTCAAACGGGTATGCCCTTGAAAAGTTTTAAATTACTTTTCGAAATACAAAATTTCAAATATTAAAATAGCTAACCTACACCTAAACTAAAGCAAGAAAAGAAAAAGATATTAAAAAAATATTGTTCAATAAATCAAATATCTTCAATTCTTTCTCTTTCTTTAGCATTGTTTACTCCTACAGTAGTATATTTTTTAACGGGTTTAAAATTATATATATTTATCCCATCAGGGTTACCTTCATAACTTATTATTAACATCGTTTTTTATGCAATTCTTTTGTTGACCCAGATTTATGTTAGAGCGCTCAACAATAATAACAGTGCAATGTTAAAATAGTTTAATTCAACCTTAAATCTATCCAACTTTATAAAGCAACCAAAAAATAAAGTGGAATATTATTACTATCAATTTTAACATAAAAATTTAAAATAATTTATGAATTTTCAATTCAAATAATTTAAACGGACGTGATAATTACAGCAACTTTTTAATTGACAAACATTGCAAGATCTAACTTAGTTTTCATCCAGCGATCAATGTTACTCAGTTCCCCCTCGGGCTTTTTCGATTTTAATATTTTGAAAATAACTTACTTGCATAAATATATGCATGTCATTTATAAATTAAGTAATTATTTGGAAAAACCGTTTTTAATTATTGGATAAATCAAGTCACAGTCCCATTTAATAAGATACATACTTGATGTCCATTTTCGGCATAAATCTGTACATGTAAATGTGCCCATAAAGTTCCAGCTCTTGCAGAAACTCTGGCCTTAGGACATTGTGGACAGTGAAAGGAAAGTAACGCAAGGCATTATCCACGGCTTTCTTGAAACGCAAGATTTATTTTAATAATTTAAAATGCTGAATATGATTATATACAAATTAATAAAGTTTCCACAATTATAGCTAATGTTAATAGTTATAGTATCAACATAAATATATATTATTTTGTTAGCTCTTAAGTTTTTTACTTTAACAATTAAGAAGGGGGATGTTGTATTTAACAAATAACTTTACGCTTACGAATTTCATTTATATAAAAGCCAAAAGACACGCAAGGTTAATTTATGGCTAAATTTTGAATTATGTGAGAAAATCTTTAATAAAGCTTATATTTAAAAAATATAATTATTGAGTAAAGGTGGTGGGCTTACTTTTTTGTCGTCGGAATTTAGACCATGTTGCCTATAAGGTGCATGAATTACATTCTCGTCCCTTCGATCATAATCAGGTAAGGGATCGATTGGAATACCTCGGCATAATGTTTCTAAACTTTTTTTAGCCATCTTTTCCCAAATTTTTTAAATTAATTTCTTATTTTTTTAGCGAATATTTTAGCTTCAACATTTAAATAAGCGCGCTGGTGTATGAAGGATCCAGGGCACAAGGTTAAATAAAGTTTTTTATGACTATGCTGATGAGATAAACTAACTTATGGTTGAAAGAATGTGCGTCATCTTTAGATGTATCTCTGTGAGGTGAGTTGCAAATGTATAATATAGTGGTTGCTTTTTATACAAGAGAAACGTTAGGGGAAACTATAATTAGTTATAGACCGAAATTCCTATTTATTTAATTTATGTTGTAATACAAAAATTTGAATTATATAGATATCTTGCCATATGGTAAAAGTACAAAAAATGTTTTTTTTCTTAAAAATATAAAATAAAGGAAAAACGGGATTGGGGTGGGTAGTAGCCTTGACAATTTTGTATTTTGCACATAATTATTTTAATAGTGTATTTTAAACTTTGAGTTTTATCTTATAAAGGGAGTATTTATCTTATAACTTACTAATAATGTCTAATAATAAATTTTTTATTTACATTATAATATGTTAAACTAGCTGACCCGGCAAACGTTGTTTTGCTATATACATTATTTCTAGAAAATACAATACTATAAGTGATGTGCATGCTCATCGTTATGCCTCGATCATATAATGAGCGATTAAAATATATAATTGTCCTATGGGAAATAATTGACGAACTAAATGTAGGAAGAATTAACACGCTAAATATAAAATATAAACACTTAAAGCAAAGTACTTTGTTAAATTAATGCTATTATCATAATTTAAATTTTATTTATTTAATTTAAAATAATTTTAACCGTATACTTTAGCATTTTTATTATACTTTTAAATGTCTAATTCGAGAAAATTTCAGCCATGTATGTATGACGTCATTATTTTATATGATGCTATAAATGAAACTGGCCGGTAAATGTCCGATATTTTTAAAACAAAAAGGTATTTTAGAATTCTGAAAAAGATATTTTACCCCTGGCCGCCCTGGGCATCTACGGCTAAATTTTCGCGCGAATCGGGCCGGTAGTTTCAGAATTTAGCCCTTATCCACATACATACACACATACATACACTTAACTTTATATATACAGATAACACAAGTCCGTGTGCAAAAAGTGGAGAGTTGGCATCAGGTTCAAACCCGGCTGACAATAGGTACTCCATACTAGAGATATACAACGGGCCGTTATTAGAAGGTCGGGGCCCGTTCTTAGAAGGTCGGCCCGCCCTACCCGTTTTCAAAAGTTCACCCCCCGTCCGAGCCCGCCCGTAGTTTTTTTAAACACTTCAGGCCCGTCCAAGCCCGTCCGTAAATTTTTAAGCCCGTCCAAGCCCGTGCGTAAATTTTTCAAGCCCGTCCAAGCTCGTTTGAAAAAACGTCAGGCCCGCCCAAGTCCGTTTAGAAAAATTCAAAATAATCTAAAAAAATGTGTGAAATAATTAAGCACAACAATTATAGGGCATTGTAACAAAAAAGGAATTAAACTTTTAATGAATAACAACAAAGCTAACGAAAACTTACATTAGTTTGTCATTAAAGTTAATTTCATATACACCTTTTCTAATTAGATATAATTAAGTATAAAATATTTGACCCCACCAGTTTTAAAAAATATGTTATAACTTATTTTAACTTTTTGTAGTTCATTTCATGATTTATAGGAAAAACAATATGTAATAGGTTCCTTTCTACTTTGACACTACTAAACTTTTTTTAAAAAATTAAGTACTTTGCAACTCTATGATTTATGATATTATAATTTCATTTATGCAATAATGTTTATTTATTATTTATAATAGTAAGTTACATTTATTTGATTATTTAAATTTCAATATAGTACTACCAATAAATTACTTTAATAAATTATGAGAATATTCCACTTTCAACAATTTACAATTATTTGATTAATTTAAGTTAATAAACCTAAGAAGTTACATTCAGTGTTACCATTAAATTAAAATTAAATTGAATTGATTAATTTATATCAGTTAATACACCTAAGTTTTAGATTAGAACATAAATATTTATTAAATTATATGGGGCTAATAATAATTATACCAGTAAAATTCGTAAAAAAATTACAAAAATTTTGGTGCATTGTAACTAAATATTTAAATCTACTTGTGAAAGAATATGCGAATAATCTTAGTTATGGAAAGGAAAATCTATAGCAAATAGAATAAAAATGTTTTAAGTCAAATTTAGCGCTTGAAAAATCTATGAATGTTATAGGATATACAAAAATAAGAGGTTAAAAAATTAAGCGATTAATAATCTATAAATTAAATAAAAATCATATATTTAAATAATTGTCTGACTTTTAAGGACCTTTGTAATTCCATGACCCTTTATATAATCTCTGGCCCGTTCAAGCCCGTTTATAAAACGTCAGGCCCGTTCGAGCCAAAAAGATCTCAGGCCCGCCGGAGCCCGTTTCATTAAATGTTTAGCCCGTCCGATTCTGGCTCGTTAAATATTTCATGATACAAAGCCCGCCCATACCCGCTCGCGGGCCTGGCTTTTAGGATCTCTAATTGGAATTACGAAGAACATCACAGTTGAGTAAAAGATTTTTAACGTTGAAGCCTGCATTTTAAATATTACGTGGCAAACCAAAGCTTCCAACGACAAAATTAAGATTTGATTTATCTAAGAGGCCTGAAGATTCTTAATGAATGGCAATAAATTAGTGGATAGCTAAACTGATCACATACTAAATCATCCATCTATCAAAGCAGAAACTTAAAGCAGTTATATTCAATTAGTTTTTTTTTAATTTTTAAAGTAGGTCATTGAGTAATATGAAATTGCAAATAGAAAGCGAAAATTTTCTATTATTAGAGCCTATTATTAAACTTGAACACAAAAATTTTCGGCTACATTCAAAAACAATAAACATATCCACTTAGGCGAATATTGCAAGGTTATGAAATAACTGTTTTCTTCAAAAATTCTGCCCATAATTTATTTACTATATGCACTAGGGTTAACTTAAAACGTTTTAAATATTAGTTTATCAATAATAAGCCGAGTTTGCACAATTCCACCTTTAAAACGAAGTCGCTTGAAAAATGGTAAAACATTATTTCCATGTGTTTAATAAACTTTTAGGGAAGAATTCGTAATAAAGTTGTGAAAAAGGCGTCGAAGGATATAATTGAAAAATTTTATCCAAAACTTTGCATAGACTTTCACACAAATAAAAGAATATGTGAAGAGGTTGCAATTATTAGCAGCAAAAAATTAAGGAATAAGATTGCTGGGTAATAAATCATATTATGTCTCAATGATGAAATATTGACTTTCGTTCTACTGAACAAAATGAAGACAATAAATAACTGATTATCTTTTCTATTAAGTTATTTATCTATATGTATTAAACTTAGATTTGTTACACACATGATGAAACGGATTCAACGAGGCCCAGTTAGGGGTATCTCCTTAAAATTACAAGAGGAAGAGAGAGAACGACATGATAATTATATTCCTGAGGTAATAATAACCATCATTATTATAATCTTTTGTTATAGGTCTCAGAAATTAAAGTTAATGATATTGAAATTGATCCTGACACTAAAGAAATGTTGAAATATCTAGTAATTTATTATAATTATAGCCTTATTTATTTTTTTTCTAGGATTTTGAAAAATTACCTGTCAGGGTTATTCAAATGCAAGCTGTTGGATATAAATGAAATATTATTTTACTAATAAAATCTATTCCATGAGAATTTGAAATAAATTTTTATGTGCTTTTTGCTTTTGTAATTCACTAAGAAAATTTAGTTTTGTAGATATTTTTTCTAACTAAGCTATTTGACTAAAAAAATAGGGTCAGCTATTTCAAGCTTGGCAAAATATATAATTTGTTTTGGGATTTGGATTGATTTTCAGTTTATGCCTTGCATTTAAGAGAATAGGACTGATGTGTAATGTTCTAGAGATTCTTTTAAACTATTGATATATATAAGTTAATTGTATTTAATATTTAAAGCTCTATTACTTACAAAAGATACATTCCTTACCATGACATTAGTGCATACTTTTTACATTAGACTCCAGCATTGCTTTTTTTTAAATACTTGTTTAAATTTTTTTCCAGTGATAAACTTAGCTGAATAATAGTGTCCTATTCACAATGATTTATAAGGGATGTAGTGCAATATAATCTAACTAAACCCTCTGTTGATCAGGTCAAAATGCTAACACGGATGGTAAAGAGGGTCATGATGACCACCAAACTTTAAAGCTACAACTTGTTTGTTTTATGATATAAACTTTTCAAATTTTAAAAGCATTATATAGTCTTTATCAGCAAATTAATATATTGATTTGGTTATTTGATTATGTGGTTATAAATTTATATCCACAATTAGTATGACCCCCAAAATTCTCCCCTATGTGACTAATGTGGCTCATAACAAAAATGACTTGATTTTATGGTTTAAATAAAGACCATATAAAATAAGGTTCAAACTATAAATGTAGAAAATTTGGCAGAATAAAACCTAAAAACAGAATTGTCCAAATTTGAGGGAGTTTTGATTTGACCCTTCTTATTTTATTAAAATAATTTTTCATATTAGTTTTAAATTTTTACATTAGAAATACATTGAAGATACGATTTGAGAATATAATAATAATTTTCTTGAAATATCTTAGACATTGTATAGGGCCATAAAAAAGTCAATTTTCCATAAAAAATGACATTTTTTATACATACTTATTTAATTTGTTTAAATTAATAACAAAGTTTTAATTAAGTTACTTTATAAACAGGCATTAGTAAAATAAGTTCATTAATCTATTTTTAAGTCTTTTATATCCTAAGCAATATAATATTAACTAGTTTAGACCCATAAATTAATTTTGATGCTTATTTATTTGGGACCACCTGATACATTGTTATATTATTTATAATGACATCAAATATATGGCCAATGTTACACGATCCAAATTCTTGGACTGTATAAGCGATCTGACATTCCATTTTCTTATTCGATCCAAAAAAAGTAATTATGTATCTTGAACCTAAAATGACTTAACCCTAACCCTAACCCTACAAAACCTGCCCTTGCGAGTCCGAAATCACAATATGAAAACGTGAGTAAGAAATTTTGTTTATTTCTTACGATTTATGTTTTTCCGAATGCGAAAAACACTAATCGGCGCTTCGTTATTTTTTGGATCGAATAAGAAAATGGAATGTCAGATCGCTTATACAGTACAAGAATTTGGATCGTGTAACATTGGTCAAATATATAGCCCAATGTTCATTTTGAAATGTCAAGGTGTGCAGGAATAGAACCAGGCTATGTATTCTCGATTTTGAGTGATAAATAACAAAACGTAAAACGCATTTCTTAAACGTTCCATTCCCGAGCGCAATCATCGCGTTCGAATTTGTGTGTTATTGTTTAAAAATAATCCTTTCAAGTCAAAATATCTTTAAGGGACAGGGTTAAGGTTCGGGGTTAGGGTTTTAGGTCAGCGTTTTAGGTTAGGGTTAGGATTAGATGCAATGGAACGTTTAAGAAATGCGTTTTACGTTTTGTTATTTATCACTCAAAATCGAGAATACATAGCCTAGGCCGCAGGAATACGATGAACCATTAAAATACCACGAGGAAAAATAAATATGTTAAAATCTAAGTTTAAACTTTAAATATCTCAAATTAGAGGAGATTTTTATGAAAAACTCGTTACGAATAGCTTGATAATAATGTTTTTTTGTTTAAAAAAATATTGAAACTTAATTTTGTTTTATATTGTGGAAGGTGAAACTATTTGATAAAAACAAGTCAAATTTTGCAGAATATTTTAGGATAAATTTTATTAAGCTACTGAAATAATGAAACCATAAACATAACTAACTTGGTTTGTACAGCATTTTTTAACTGCTTGGGATCACCATGACTCCACCTAACCTAAGGAGTGTTAAATAGTAACCTTGTCTAGGATATGCTAACAAACTTTTAAACCTTTACTCCCAACGGCGTAGCCAGGGGGGGGGCGGCCCCCCCTGAATGACGAAAAAAAATTTTCAATGCAAAAATCCTTTCAAATTAAAAAAATTTATGTTTTGCCCCTCCCTAATAGAGCTTTTAAACCCCCCCCCCCCCTTATCCAAAACCTGGCTACGCCCATGTTTACTGCTATTTTGTGATATCCATGACTTGCATAACTTTATTGCTTCTAAGCTTTACTTACATAAGGGAGACCAGGGCTAGAACACTATTTCCTTTGTAATTATTTTTTAAAATAATTATGATATATAATTAGAATTTAAACCACATGTGTATTTTTTCATAAGGTATAAGTAAAAAAATTTTTGTTTAGAAAAAATAAAATTTAAAATAGAAGAAAAACGATTTTTTGGGACTATTAGTAGCCTTTATTATTGTGGACATAATATTCTTGCTGTATATTTTGAACTAATTTAAGTTTTAAAACCGTCTAATGATTAAATTTTTGTTCGCAATATAACATGTTAAATTATTAATTATTTATAAAAGTATGGGTCGGGGCTAGTCGGAGAGGGGCTAGTGCTAGCCCTTTTTTATTGTGTCTTACAACTCACAAGATTTAAATAACAAAATATTTGTTTAATCCAAATTTGTGTAATTTGGAATAGAAATAGACTATGATTGTAGTTAATTACTAAATGTTTTTTACCATTGCAGAATCTGTCTTTTAAGTGTACTTAAGTCAGATTGTCATCTTGACCTTGTTTTTATTTGTATTATAAAAAATACAATAATATTTCATTGTATTTTCCATGTTTTTTCTTGGGAAATAATCTTTTTATTGTTTTGAGTTAGAACACACTAATAAGAAGTGAAACGTCAGAGTTAATCTATCCCTTGTTAAAATTTCTAGGATTTTTGATTTTTTAAATTCAATTTATAAAAAAACTATAAGGACTCTTATCTCAATTTATTTTCCTATAGTAGAAATAGATTATAAAAATGTATCCCAATAAAAAAATTATAAAAAACTTTATTAGGTTTTTTAAAACGCGATGAAATTTTCATGGCTATTCTCCGGTCTCCCCTACTTATTTAGGCTTTTGTTATTCATTCAAGCATTCAAATCGATGACTATTTTGTAAAATTTTCTTTTCTCAACGAGTATATATGAATTAGAGAAATGTAGAGAGTCGTTTCTAAAAAATCGGCCGTCCGTACTAGTTTCAAAAACTCTAAGGCCCGTTCGTATCTATTAGAAAAACTTTCAGGCGTGCTCAGACCTGTTCGTAATTATTTCCTTGCACTTCAGGCCCATACCCATGGGCGTAGCTAAGGGGGATGGGGGGTCAGGGAGGGGTGAATGCCCCCTCTAAATCCAAATATTTGTTGAAATTTATTAAAATTATGACTAAATTTTACAAAATAATAATTTCGCACCTCCCTAAATCATTATTGCCCCCTTCTGATTCCAATTCTGGCTACGACCATGTCCGGCCCTCTATCACGATTGGCCCATGAATAAGTCAAAAATTTATGCAGCATTTTTAGAGCTATTACAAATATTATTAATAGGATATCCCGAGCAATTGAATCTGTTTAAAGGTTTGACTATAATCCACACCTTGATCCATAAAATATCAAGCAAATTTCTTTGTTAGTGGTTTCAAGTGTTATGGCTAGTTCACCATCTCACTTTTAACATTATATCCAAAAAATTTTATAAAATAATGTGATTGTAAAAAAGGACGTGCGAAAGTTATGATTTATAAATTCGACTGAATGCAAAGCGTTTCTCACAATCAAGAGAAGTTTTGGCTGCCGGTCCATAGGAGGTGTGCACGGATCAATCCGATCCGACAGATCGGTCCGAACTCGGATCAACATTTTAATTTTGGAAGTCGGATCGGATCAACATTTTATTTTAGTCGGATCGGATCGGATTTTCAAATTTAAAATAAACAATAATAGGTTCTAATTAGTTAAATTAATAATTTTTAGTATACCTTTTCACAATTATCTTTGCATTCTTTTTTTACTTTACCATTTTTGATGCCCAATACCACCTCTCACCTTACTTACCCTAATATATTTATCAGTATTTCTCTAGCGTTTTTCCCTAGCTAGACTTTCTTGTTTGGCGAGAAAGGAGCTAGTGTCAATGATAAATCAGCATCTCCCGTTTCCTTTTTTGCACACACATCTCTTTCTAACTCAACTCAACTCCGAAAATTATCAATCACAATCTCCCCTTTCCTTAAAGCACACGCGTAGCTTTTTTCCCTCTTGATTCCGGGTAATCATGAATGATGTAGCTTGCCTTCTTAGAAGCAATCTCCATGGTGCATAGGTAGAGGGGGTTTTGGAAATAATCATTGGGATTCGTAACAGCTAGCAAATACAACAATGTTGTTTATCATATAAAAAAACGTCATGAAATAACGAAAAGAAATTTAAAAGAAATATGCTTCAACAGGTTAAAAAAGAAGACGGAAAAAGTCAAATTTGGAGTTACTTTGACCTTCTAAATGAAAATGATGCATACACCGGTTATGATATCTGCTACTTCTACCACTTCGGAAAGAAATTTCTCGATGGTTGGAAGAACATTAGAAGAAAGAAGAACGCGAGTTAAACCAGAAAATTTAGATTCTTTATTATTTTTATATATATGGAATTAGTCAAATAAAATTTTATATTTATTTGAGGTCTATTAAAATTGCTATACCTTATTTTTATGTATTTTGAATTTAATCATCAATAAAAAGTTCTGTTCGTGATTTTAATTTAAAAATTTCGGATCGGATCGGATTTAGATTTTAAAAAACTCAAATCGGATCGGATTAAGATTTTAAAAAACTCGGATCGGATCGGATATAAAATTTTTCAAAAACCCCTCGGATCGAATCGGATCAAAAAAAATTTGTTCCGTGCACACCTCTACTGTCCATATGGCTTAACTCCAGGAAAATGCAATACAAAATTCCATTTCCTTGCTCTGACATTTTTATAAGGACGATTTATGTGCCACTTAATTTTGTCTTTCCCTTTGAAATATATCATATTATAAAAGCATCTAAGTTACTTACCATAAAAGTAACTATTTTGTTGGGCATATCAATTTATTCCTTTTCATATTCATCCTCTGTTAACTCACTCTCAGATTCATGACAACTCATGTAGAAGTAATCATCAGAATCATCTTGATAAAGGGTTATAATTGTATACCATCTTCAGACGAAGAACTATCAAAAATATTGCACTTGTTAAGATTAGACATATTAAAAAAAAATGCGGGAAAAATCACGCAAATAAGCACTTTGAAAGATCAAGAGGAAAAATTAACATTAAAAATATTGAATATGAGGGTAAAAATTTTCTAAAAAATTAACATGTTAAAATCAGAGTATAAAATTTAGATATCATAAATAAAAAGAAATGTATACAAAAAAAATTTCACAAATGGGTTTAAAATAATGAATTTCAATAATATATTTCAAAAAAAAATATTGAATTTTTTTTATATCATGGAACGTGGGGTCCTGAAAGACTCCGGGCATCTAAAACACTAGAGATATTATAAAATAAATTTTGTTAAACTACTGAAAAAATGAAATTATAATATTTATTAACTCATTTTGTACAGCATATTTAAACGGCGAGGTCTTCAGGACCCCACCCGACCTACGGAGTGTTAATCTATAAAATTTTCTGTAAATGTTACGACTTTGCAAAACAATGATATCTAAGACTAAGCTTTATTGGTAAATATATATTTTGTGGCGAATTAATTTGAGATGGTAAAATTATATATTTTGGGACATAATATAATATGGCTATCGTGTACCCATACACGAAGAATGAAATTAGCGTATCCGGAGATACGATGATGAAGATGTCTTCCCACACACTCCCCCCCCCCCCCCCCCCCCATCTCATCTTATACAAAAATTAAAGTTAAGAGTTCAACACGCGGTACAACTCTTGATCTTACACGTTGTACACTGTAGTATTCTTAACTACAATGTAGTATATCAACTACTCAGAAATCGCTGAAGCTTTTTATTAATATGCAAAATCAACTAAAACATGTGATATGAAAAAACATATGTATTCCCCTAGGAACAACGAACTTAAACGTATATATAAATACAAAGTATAAATCTATGATATTACATTTCTCCCTATTTTAAAAGTTAAATTCATCGTGGAATCGTACCGGTGGTTTTGATATTCTTGTTGAACGTCGCAATATAGGGGGACTTTCAACTCCTTCTATGTTTTGTTCAAACCTGTTGTCGCAGTCTCTAAACTTGGCATAAACTGGGATCGCAGCCTAAACTTCATTTGATCAGCATGTTTTCTTTTGATTCCACCGTCTGTCCGGACATTATACGAATAGTGGCCCTTCCGTTCTACAATAATACCTTTGTACCATCCCGGCTTAATTTCGTTGCGAATCCATACTGGATCTCCAACATCAAATTTCCTAAAACGTACATTTTGATCGTGATATGTTTTCTGCTTCCATATCTTCTCCCTTATTACGTTTCTTAAATCCGGCTTTATTAAATCTAGTGCGGTTTGTAATCTCCTTCCTAAAAATAATTCGGATGGGGTTTTTCCCGTCGTCGCTTGAGGAGAGTTTCTGTAACTTATCAAGACCTGTTGGAGACAAAGTTCTTTGTTCCAAGTCTGTTTACTCGCCGCATAATATCTTGTTTTTAACGTCCTTATCATCCTTTCGGCCTGCCCATTGGTTTTAGGATGATATGGAGTCGATTTTATGTGAGTAATATTATTTGAAACACAGAATTTGAAAAATTCTTGTCCAGCAAATTGTGGTCCATTGTCTGACACAATCTGCGTCGGAATTCCAAATCTACAGAACCAATTCCGTAGATGATTGATTATGGCCGATGTTGTTGTCGAAGTTACCGTTGCTACCTCAATCCATTTTGAGAATGAGTCTACTAATACTAACCACCATTTTCCTTCTATTGGACCAGCTATATCAATGTGCACACGGTCCCACACACGATCAGGTAAATTCCATGGATAGAGCGGTACCTGCTTTTCTGGAGGTCGCACTTCTTGACATCCTTCGCATGATTTTACATGTCTGTCAATGTCTTCATCCATTCTCGGCCAATAAACTGGATAGCGACAAACATTTCGCATCCCACTAATTCCAGGATGTCCTTGATGTAAAATCCGAAGAACCAAATTCTGTAAAGATTTTGGAATGATCAACCTATTTCCTAGAAATAGTAGTCCACTTTCGTATGAAATCTCTTCACGTTTATTGAAATATCCCTTTATATCTAACTGAAATTTGGACATGTCAATGCGCCAATTGCGCTCAATAGCACGAATTAATTCTAGACAACTACGAGCTGTCTTTATTGCATTTTTAATCATTTCTCTATTCAGTGTTAAGTCCTCGATCATTAATAACCCAATATTGTTTATATTGCAACGTCACCATCTTCGTGAGTGGTCAATCTAGACAGAGCATCTGCAGATTTGTTGTCTTTACCCATACGATATTTAATTTCATATTGATATGAATTTAATAGTAAAGCCCACCGTACCAGCCTGTTATTAACGATTTTGGGTAGATCCCTTTTACAACCGAAAATTCTTTCTAACGGTTTGTGGTCCGGTGTTAACGTAAATTTTCGTCCTCTGAGATACTGATTAAATTTCTCAACTCCAAAAATTATGGCTCTAGCTTCACGGTCAATCGTCGAATAATGTTTTTCTGATTGGCTCAACGTTCTAGAAGCATAAGCTATGGGTCTTTCAGATTTGTCGGGAAAAACATGAGATATCACGGCGCCTACACCTGTCTCGGACGCATCAACTGCAAGATTAACTGGTAACGTTGTACTATACGGTACTAAGGTGTCAGTAGATGAAAGCATCAACTTAACTTCATCAAAAAATTTTTGTTCCTGAATTGTCCATCTCCACATTATGGTAGAACCAGTTAAGGCATGTAGTGGAGCACATTTTTCGTGTAATCGAGGAATAAACCGTTCCTGATAATTTACAAGACCTAAAAATGAGCGTAGCTCCTTTTTATTTTCTGGTATCTTGAAATTCTTAATTGACTCAATGCGTTCTTCTGTAGGGTGGATACCTGTCGAATCAATTTTATGTCCTAGATAGATAACTGAGTTTTGGAAAAATTTGACTTTTTCCTTTTTTGCTTTCAGCCCAGCATTTTGTATTCTTGTTAGGACCTCGTTTAGATTTTTCAAATGGTCATCTTGATTTAACCCCGTGACTATAATATCATCTAACAGTACCCCAGTGTGCGGAATTCCCTTTAATAAGTTTTCCATATATCGTTGAAAAAGATTTGGTGCCGTCGCTAAACCAAATGGCAAACGTTTGTACCTAAAATGACCAACATGCGTAGCAATTGTTAACAATTGTCTACTCTCTTCATCTACCATCATTTGTAAATACGCGTCGCGTAGATCTATCACTGTATATTTCTCACCACCAGCTATTTTTGTAATTAGATCATCAAATGTTGGCAGCATATGATCATTGGTACTAAGGTAGGGGTTTAAAGTAACTCTGAAATCCCCACAGATTCGAATAGAACCATTCCCTTTCACAACATTTACCGTTAATGTGATCCATTTAACTTCACTTAAAGATGGGTCCACTCGTTCAATAATGTTTTCGTCCTCCAACCTTTTTAATTCCAATTCTACTTTTTTCCTTAACGGAAACGGTACCCATCGGGGTTGAAATGATATTGGCTGGCTTTCATCTTTTAAAAATATTTTGACTTTATAATTCTTAATAACTCCGGGGCCATCGCTAAATATAGTTGGATACCGAGTAAGAAATAGGGAATCTAATTCCTGTTGTATTTTGTTTATTGAAACCTCACCCGGCAGGTCAAGGTCAAACGCTTTTATCCAGTCAAGGCCAAAAATTGCCCCTTCGTTTGCTGTTGTAACCACTACAGGTAATGTCAAAACTTTTAGACCAAGTTGAACTGTAACTTTAGTTTTTCCTAAGATTGGTATTGGATGGTATCCAAAAGATCTTAATTTTGGGCATTCTTCAAGAGTTGGATTCTGAATCAAATTATAAATTTCTTGGTTTATAATTGAGACTGCTGCTCCTGTGTCGAAAAGCATCTTGCATAGTTTTTGGTTGATACAAACCTTGATATAGGGTTTCTTCATCCCCAAACTTGTATAATTTTTTACATGTAAAGTATTTATCATATTGACAGATCCTGTATGACAAAATCTTGCAAAGTGTCCCCTTCTGTGGCATTTGTAGCACTCTTTATTAAATGCTGGGCACTTGTTAACTTCATGCACATTTCCACATCTCTCACATCTTTTAGTAGATGTTGATCCTTGGTGGAGAAATTTCTTTGTGGTGACATGTCTAAATTTTGGCTTAGACTTTTGATATATTACATCTATTTCATGAGTTACTACTTCATTTCTTGCTAATTCCATTGCTTCAGCAATTTTATACAAATCTTCAAACGTAATTGCATTTCCTTCGGGATCAACTGCATCTGGCCATCTTGTTCTAACTTCAATTTCAAAAGTTTTATTCTGTATTCCATGAATGAATTGATCCCTCAACCTTTCATTAAGTTGTATAGAAAAGTCACATTCTTCTGCAATTTGTTTCAATTTTGTTGCATAATCTTTTATTGACTCTCCATCATTTTTTAGGCAACGAATAAACATTAATCTATTTTGAAAAATGGTATTTTTTACAGTAAATACCTTTCTGATGATTTGAATCAATTCATTGTATTTTAGTTTAGTAATATCCTTTGGGTATACAAAAGTTCTTATCTTCTCGATGTGGGATAAGCCCATATACGCTAAAATCAGCGTCGTGGCTTTCTTATCCAAATTTTCAATATTCCTGGCCCTAAAAATATTTTCAATGGTAAATATATAAGAATCAATCTTATCTGTGCCATTGTAGCAAGGAATTATGTCCATGGCCAAAGAATAAATGTAGTACCGCGCCAATAAATGTAGTATTCTTAACTACAATGTAGTATATCAACTACTCAGAAATCGCTGAAGCTTTTTATTAATATGCAAAATCAACTAAAACATGTGATATGAAAAAACATATGTATTCCCCTAGGAACAACGTATCAGTATTTCTCTAGCGTTTTTCCCTAGCTACACTTTCTTGTTTGGCGAGAAAGGAGCTAGTGTCAATGATAAATCAGCATCTCCCGTTTCCTTTTTTGCACACACATCTCTTTCTAACTCAACTCAACTCCGAAAATTATCAATCACAATCTCCCCTTTCCTTAAAGCACACGCGTAGCTTTTTTCCCTCTTGATTCCGGGTAATCATGAATGATGTAGCTTGCCTTCTTAGAAGCAATCTCCATGGTGCATAGGTATTGTCGTTGACGAGATGGTGGGAGTCATGCTGACTTAAGGGGGAAAAATAATGGGGGGAGGGGGTTTTGGAAATAATCATTGGGATTCGTAACAGCTAGCAAATACAACAATGTTGTTTATCATATAAAAAAACGTCATGAAATAACGAAAAGAAATTTAAAAGAAATATGCTTCAACAGGTTAAAAAAGAAGACGGAAAAAGTCAAATTTGGAGTTACTTTGACCTTCTAAATGAAAATGATGCATACACCGGTTATGATATCTGCTACTTCTACCACTTCGGAAAGAAATTTCTCGATGGTTGGAAGAACATTAGAAGAAAGAAGAACGCGAGTTAAACCAGAAAATTTAGATTCTTTATTATTTTTATATATATGGAATTAGTCAAATAAAATTTTATATTTATTTGAGTTCTATTAAAATTGCTATACCTTATTTTTATGTATTTTGAATTTAATCATCAATAAAAAGTTCTGTTCGTGATTTTAATTTAATTTCGGATCGGATCGGATTTAGATTTTAAAAAACTCAAATCGGATCGGATTAAGATTTTAAAAAACTCGGATCGGATCGGATATAAAATTTTTCAAAAACCCCTCGGATCGAATCGGATCAAAAAAAATTTGTTCCGTGCACACCTCTAATGTCCATATGGCTTAACTCCAGGAAAATGCAATACAAAATTCCATTTCCTTGCTCTCACATTTTTATAAGGACGATTTATGTGCCACTTAATTTTGTCTTTCCCTTTGAAATATATCATATTATAAAAGCATCTAAGTTACTTACCATAAAAGTAACTATTTTGTTGGGCATATCAATTTATTCCTTTTCATATTCATCCTCTGTTAACTCACTCTCAGATTCATGACAACTCATGTAGATGTAATCATCAGAATCATCTTGATAAAGGGTTATAATTGTATACCATCTTCAGACGAAGAACTATCAAAAATATTGCACTTGTTAAGATTAGACATATTAAAAAAAAATGCGGGAAAAATCACGCAAATAAGCACTTTGAAAGATCAAGAGGAAAAATTAACATTAAAAATATTGAATATGAGGGTAAAAATCTTCTAAAAAATTAACATGTTAAAATCAGAGTATAAAATTTAGATATCATAAATAAAAAGAAATGTATACAAAAAAATTTCACAAATGGGTTTAAAATAATGAATTTCAATAATATATTTCAAAAAAAAATATTGAATTTTTTTTATATCATGGAACGTGGGGTCCTGAAAGACTCCGGGCATCTAAAACACTAGAGATATTATAAAATAAATTTTGTTAAACTACTGAAAAAATGAAATCATAATATTTATTAACTCATTTTGTACAGCATTTTTAAACGGCGAGGTCTTCAGGACCCCACCCGACCTACGGAGTGTTAATCTATAAAATTTTCTGTAAATGTTACGACTTTGCAAAACAATGATATCTAAGACTAAGCTTTATTGGTAAATATATATTTTGTGGCGAATTAATTTGAGATGGTAAAATTATATATTTTGGGACATAATATAATATGGCTATCGTGTACCCATACACGAAGAATGAAATTAGCGTATCCGGAGATACGATGATGAAGATGTCTTCCCACACACTCCCCCCCCATCTCATCTTATACAAAAATTAAAGTTAAGAGTTCAACACGCGGTACAACTCTTGATCTTACACGTTGTACACTCATAGCTTAGACCATTATTCTTTTACATTTAATTCCTAGTACGCGTATGTTACCCCCCCCCCCCCGACGCGCTTATACGTTTGTGTTATTTATTTCTCCCCATATATGATTGTTTATCAACATGAATACGGATGAGTGATTTGTAGTAAGGAGATTGATACATTAATATAATTTTGCTACGTAGTGTTGATGAAATAAAAATGTAGTGAAAATTCCTACTAATAATTACTCCCTGCGGGGAGGACAATGTAAAGCGGTAAATTCATCATTATTTAGTGGCATTAAGCCCGGCCATTCCCCAAATCACCCAATTTATTCTGTAGATTAATCTGAATTAAATGCTTTAGGATCGTCCCTTTCAATTCCCCCAATTAATTCCTAAGAATTCTTCCCTCCTGAACTTTATTATTTAAATCGTATTCCTTTCTACGAATGCGATATTTGGTGTCAGATATTCTACTCACGCCCGATGGAGGAAACCAGGAATTATTCTACAAAACGAAAAAGGAAATAATTTATACAGAAAAATTAATTTGGAATTCAAATTGCCCCCCCCCCCCTTCTTCTGAATGGAATGGATAAAATTATTCGGATAAAATTATTCCAGGAACATCCCGTTTGCCATGAACAACCGTCACAGCGCAGGGATATTGGATAAAATTATTCCAGTAAAACAATCGAACCAATCCATGATTCGGAAATATTGGGAGACGGAGGAAGAAAACAATTCATTCGAACAATGGGCTACCAAATTTAAACCGCAAACATAATTCAGTGGAAATTCTAATATGTCTGAAAACAGATGGCAGAATTCTTCGAACGAATGAAAATCCCGAAACTGATTTTATTCAAAATATCAATTATGCAGAATCATCCCTAACTAATTCTCAAGGCCTAAATTCTTAATCCGCTAAAATATTATTGTAAGACAGAATTATACACTTGATTTATTTACATATATTAATTATATGAAAATTATATTGTTAACCAATATTTAACCCCCCCCCCCCCCGCAGTTTCTTTGACTAGTATTTGACAGTCTGCGCGCGGGCAAGAAAGGATAATTTTCAAGATGGCAGTTTACACTCTATATTAGTTATAAGTTTTGTCAAGGCTGTTGCTAGGTGAGTCACAGAGCTGGAAGAAAAATCCGTTAGCCATGACGTTGCCTTTTGATCACTGATTTTTACATATATCAGTCGTCGCGTGAGCAAAGGCCAGAGTTGGTATTCGATGCCAGATGTTTGAAACTTATAATGTTAATAACGCCGCCTTGATAGTTGCACTGAACTCTTAGAACTCTATCGAAAATACATTAAGTCTTCGACTTTTAAAAGGAAAAGATATCGTGTACCCATACACGAAGAATGAAATTAGCGTATCCGGAGATACGATGATGAAGATGTCTTCCCACACACTCCCCCCCCCCCCCATCTCATCTTATACAAAAATTAAAGTTAAGAGTTCAACACGCGGTACAACTCTTGATCTTACACGTTGTACACTCATAGCTTAGACCATTATTCTTTTACATTTAATTCCTAGTACGCGTATGTTACCCCCCCCCCGACGCGCTTATACGTTTGTGTTATTTATTTCTCCCCATATATGATTGTTTATCAACATGAATACGGATGAGTGATTTGTAGTAAGGAGATTGATACATTAATATAATTTTGCTACGTAGTGTTGATGAAATAAAAATGTAGTGAAAATTCCTATCAATAATTACTCCCTGCGGGGAGGACAATGTAAAGCGGTAAATTCATCATTATTTAGTGGCATTAAGCCCGGCCATTCCCCAAATCACCCAATTTATTCTGTAGATTAATCTGAATTAAATGCTTTAGGATCGTCCCTTTCAATTCCCCCAATTAATTCCTAAGAATTCTTCCCTCCTGAACTTTATTATTTAAATCGTATTCCTTTCTACGAATGCGATAATGGCTTTACACTATAATAGAATGGTTTACTTTTAAATGTAAAGGTTATCAAATTATATAGGTGCTATATATTGAAGCCTCAAAATTTTTTTGTTATTAATTTAGTAACAATGCTACTTTCTTAATTTGATTACAACTTTGTAATGTGTGCAACTAATTACTTGTGTTATAAATAACTAGCTGACCCGGCAAACGTTGTTTTGCCATTTACCCGGGTGTATTAGCAGAATATATGTCAACTTATAGATAGATTTCAATAGATTAAGAATATATCAATAATAATTGGTAAGTGTTTATTATGCAAAGATTTTTAAACAAATAGTTAAAGAGTGTCCAAGGCCAAGGCCCACCCATGAGAGAAAACCTGGCCCCATGCCCCCTCCGCCCCAAGGGAAAAATCTTTGGCCCCCTGGCCCTTCCAATTTTTTTTAATTTTTTTAATTGCTATGCAATTTATGGGCTCGTTTTTGGTTGTCCGTTGTCCGTCCGTTGTCCTCCCTATCTATTTGCATTGGGTATATTAGGTTATCGCTTTTTTAAATTAATGCATGAGAAAGAGGTGCCCCACCCCTCATCTCTATCTCCCTCGCTGTGTTATTTTTTAAATTAATGAATAAGAGGTGCCCCACCCCTCATCTCTATCTCCCTCGGTGTGTTATATATAAGATTTGTTAAATTATCTATTATATAATAAACATAGATAAACTCGGGCCTTCGGCCCTCGTGGGAAGGGGGAGAAGGGAAGGGAAGAGGGGAAGGGAAGGGGGGACGACTCATCTGTACTTCGTATAAATGTATCATATTTGCTGTGCAATTTATGGGCGAGAAAGGTGGGAAGGGGCGAGAATGCCTATAGGGGGGTATTAAATGCCTTATGATTAATTAATTATTTATACAAATTTTCCATTATAGGCAAAATGTAATATAGGCAAGGGTTAGGGTTAGATTTAGTGTTTGCATCTAGTTGCGTTTGCGTATTACATTAGTTTTTATGGCCTTTATTGATTATGGGTCTAACAAACATTATATTATAAAACAACACAATGTTAAGAATTTGCAGAATTGTTGGGAAAAATTTTTTGTTGAATTTGAACAATTTTTAATTAAAAATATCAAAAATTTGGCCAATGGTCACTTTTTCTCCATTGGTCAGTACCATCAGATACTCTATAAGTCAATGATAGCCAAAAAAACGGAAAAAAAATTTTGATGCTCACTTTGGCCAATGGTCATTTTTTTCCATTGGTCAGCAGCCAGGACACGGTAAAAGTGGATATAAATTCATAAGAGTAAAAAAAAACGAAAAAAAAATTTTCGAATCACATTTTGGCCAATGGTCATTTTTTTCCATTGGTCAGCAGCCAGGACACGGTAAAAGTGGATATAAATTCATAATAGTCAAAAAAAAAACGAAAAAAAAGTTTTCGAATCACATTTTGGCCAATGGTCATTTTATTCCATTGGTCAGCAGCCAGCGGACGGCCAAAAAGTCATAATAGCAATGGTAGGAACAGGAACAATCATAATAGTCAAAAAAAAACGAAAAAAAAGTTTTCGATTCACATTTTGGCCAATGGTCATTTTTTCCATCGGTCAGGAGCCAGCGGACGGCCAAAAAGTCATAATAGCAATGGTAGTAACAGGAACAATCATAATAGTCAAAAAAAACGAAAAAATAAACTAGGATTCACATTTTGGCCAATGGTCATTTTTTTCATTGGTCAGCAGCTAACGGACGGCCAAAAAGTCTTATTATCAATGATAGTAACAAGAACAATCATAAGAGTCAAAAAAACTCCGGGATTCTAACCCAAAAACTAGTTAAATTGCATAGCAATTAAAAGTAAACAAGTTTTATTTATGTTTATTATATAACATTGGTTAGCAGCCAGCGGACGGCCAAAAAGTCATAATAGCAATGGTAGAAACAGGAACAATCATAATAGTCAAAAAAAACGAAAAAAATAAACTCGGATTCACATTTTGGCCAATGGTCATTTTTTTCATTGGTCAGCAGCCAGCGGACGGCCAAAAAGTCTTATTATCAATGATAGTAACAAGAACAATCATAAGAGTCAAAAAAACTCCGGGATTCTAACCCCAAAACTAGTTAAATTGCATAGCAATTAAAAAGTAAACAACTTTTATTTATGTTTATTTTATAACTAGTAAATTGCATAGCATTAAAAGTAAACAACTTTTATCTATGTTTATTATATAATAGATAATTTAACAAATCTTATATATAACACACCGAGGGAGATAGAGATGAGGGGTGGGGCACCTCTTATGCATTAATTTAAAAAATAACACAGCGAGGGAGATAGAGATGAGGGGTGGGGCACATCTTTCTCATGCATTAATTTAAAAAAGCGATAACCTAATATACCCAATGCAAATAGATAGGGAGGGTAACGGACGGACAACGGACGGACAACAAAAAACGAGCCCATAAATTGCATAGCAATTAAAAGTTGTTTACTTTTAATGCTATGCAATTTAACTAGTTATATAATAAACATAAATAAAAGTTGTTTACTTTTAATTGCTATGCAATTTAACTAGTTTTTGTTATATAATAAACATAGATAAAAGTTGTTTACTTTTAATGCTATGCAATTTAACTAGTTATGTAATAAACATAAATAAAAGTTGTTTACTTTTTAATTGCTATGCAATTTAACTAGTTTTGGGGTTGGAATCCCGGAGTTTTTTTTGACTCTTATGATTGTTCTTGTTACTATCATTGATAATAAGAATTTTTAGCCGTCCGCTGGCTGCTGACCAATGCAATAAAATGACCATTGGCCAAATTGTGATTTGAAAACTTTTTTTTCGTTTTTTTATGACTATTATGAATTTATATCCACTTTTATTGTGTCCTGGCTGCTGACCAATGGAAAAAAATGACCATTGGCCAAAATGTGATTCGAAAATTTTTTTTTCGTTTTTTTTACTCTTGTGAATTTATATCCACTTTTACCGTGTGCTGGCTGCTGACCAATGGAAAAAAATGACCATTGGCCAAAGTGAGCATCAAAATATTTTTTTCCGTTTTTTTGGCTATCATTGACTTATAGAGTATCTGTTGGTACTGACCAATAGAGAAAAAGTGACCATTGGCCAAATTTTTGATTTTTTTAATTAAAAATTGTTCAAATTCAACAAAAAATTTCTCCCAACAATTCTGCGAATTCTTAACATTGTGTTGTTTTATAATATAATGTTTGTTAGACCCATAATCACTAAAGGCCATAAAAACTAATGTAATACGCAACTAGATGCAAACACTAAATCTAACCCTAACCCTTGCCTATATTACATTTTGCCTATAATGGAAGATTTGTATAAATAATTAACTAATCAATAGGCATTTAATACCCCCCTATAGGCATTCTCGCCCCTTCCCACCTTTCTCGCCCATAAATTGCATAGCAAATATGATACATTTATACGAAGTACAGATGAGTCGTCCCCCCTTCCCTTCCCCTCTTCCCTTCCCTTCCCCTCTTCCCTTCCCTTCCCTTCCCTTCCCTTCCCTTCCCTTCCCTTCCCTTCCCTTCCCTTCTCCCCCTTCCCACGAGGGCCGAAGGCCCGAGTTTAATTAAGAAACAATATCATAATTAAATTATTTGTTTCTGAATAAAACTTTTAATTCTGAACTTAATAATGTCCGAAGAACGAGATATATCAACATTTATTGGCACTTTGTTAATAGTATTTTCATTTTTCTCCTTATTTAACGAGCAAAAAATGACAAAATTAGATTTTTTAATTTATTTAGTCATGCAGGAGGGGACACGACCGTCCTATAATAATAATAATTGACGTGAAAAATAAGCAAAAAAATGACTTTAAAACTCAATGTTTCAAATCGTAAAAACAGCACATGCCTACATTTATCACACTACAAACAAACGATAGATACGCAGGGTGCGTTTGATTGCCATTCGATTAAACGTCAAAACGTATAAAACAAACTCGAAAACTACTGGACCGATTTGGCTCGAACAAATCTTAAAACATGCTCCGGAGTGTCAGGAATAAACTGTTAAATTTTGAGCCAAATCGATCTGGTAGTCTTTAAAAAGTTGAGAATTAGGCACTAAACCGTTCTCGAAAACTACTGGACCGATTTGGCTCGAACAAATCTTAAAACATGCTCCTGAGTTTGGGGAATAAACTGTGAAATTTTGAGCCAAATCGGTCCGGTAGTTCTCCAAAATTGGTGGCGTCATATATATATATATACATTAGAGGTGTGCACGGATCAAATTTTTTTGATCCGATCCGAGGGGTTTTTGAAAAATTTTATATCCATCCGGTACGATCCGAGTTTTTTAAAATCTAAATCCGATCCGATCCGATCCGAGTTTTTTAAAATCTAAATACGATCCGATCCGATCCGAAATTTTCAAATTAATATTTTACGAACAGAACTTTTAATTGATGATTAAATTCAAAATACATAAAAATAAGGTGTAGCAATTTTAATAGACCTGAAATAAATATAAAATTTTATTTGACTAATTCAATATTATCATATAAAAATAATAAAGAATCTAAATTTTCTGGTTTAATTCGCGTTCTTCTTTCTTCTAATGTTCTTCCAGCCACCGAGAAATTTCTTTCCGAAGTGGTAGAGGTAGCAGGTTTAGCTAAAACTTTATTTGCCAGCTTATAAAGCCTTGGCAGGACTGTTTGATATGAACCCCACCATTTCAGCAAATCTTTTTTTGAATCATATTTGCGATCTTCATTTTTTAACGAAAGGTAAATTGTGATTTCATCGGGGCTTTATCCCAATTCCAACACCCCCCCCCCCCCCCCCCATTATTTTTTCCCCTCAAGTCGACGTGACTCACACCAGACAATACCCCTGCTGCACCATGGAGATTGCTTCTAAGAAAGAAGGCAAGTCAAGTTACATCATTCATGATTACCCGAAATCAAGAGGGAAAGGAGCTACGCGTGTGCTTTAAGGAAAGGGGAGAGTGATTGATGATTTTCGGAGTTGAGTTGAAATGAAATAGAAAGAGATGCGTGTCTACTACGTCTAGCTAGGGAAAAACGCTAGGGAAATACTGATAAATATATTAGGGTAAGTAAGGGGTGAGGAGGTGGTATTGGGCATCAAAAATGGTAAAGTAAAAAAAAGAATGCAAAAATAATTATAAAAAGGTATACTAAAAATTATTAATTTAATTATTATTGTTTATTTTAAATTTGAAAATCCGATCCGATTCGACTAAAATAAAATGTTGATCCGATCCGACTTCCATTGGACGGATCGGATCGGATTCCTCCGTGCACACCTCTAATATACATACATACATAGTTTCATTTTTATATATAAGATGACGAGAAATATCCATACGCACCTTTGTGGTTTCTATGACAATATAATAACGAAAATGCAATAAATTATTTAGAAACAAATCGATAAGAGTTATTCCAAATGATTTAACCAATGATATAAAGGGTTTACTTAGTTTTGTCGATGCTAACTAAAGATCCCAACCAGAGCAATTAAGTTGAATATAAATAAACCCTTAGTCTAATGTGTCTAAGATTTTATATAACATTTCTTTATTTTAATTTGCCTTTTACAACTTTAAAGAGGATCCGGTTCTACATAATGATAAAGGGATAGGGGGATGGCAGGGGGAAAAAGGTATAAGACTCCCCCGCAACAAGATACTTTTAGATTTCTTACTTTACATCTTGGTTATTTATTTTACTATGCTAAAACTAAGGAAAATCACAGAATGCATATATATCAAAAGTTATCAATACAGTAAGCGTTGTGTACGCGTATACAAAATTCACTGATGCGTGTTGATAGAGATAACAAACACGTACAAGCGCGTGGGGGGGGGGAAGGAAAAGTAACACACACGTAATTAAAATTAAATGAAAAGGAAAAGAGGTATACCTCAGTATACCACATATGAAGTAGTAGGGCCAGGGAGGGGAGATTGTGTAGACATAAATAAATTTACATTCCAACGAACAAAAGAGTCTTTATTCAGTATCAGTACTTTGCTACCATTGTATATATTAAAATCAGTACAAGAAATACAGCAGATGTTCTACCATATACATATACGAGTTATATTAACGCGTGTAAGATCAAAAGGGGTATCCGACAAAGCTAAGTAATCTCACAATCAACAAACTTGCAATTAATGTATAAAGAAAGAAGGGGGGGGGGGGGGTGGGGGTAGATAAAACATCCATATATCATCCGTACTCCCCCGACACCCGATTTACTCTTAGTCCATATCTTTGATCAATATAAATTTATTGCATATTTTTCAAAAACGAATTAAAGTCATATAGGAGAGTGCTGTATAAACTATATTTTAGACACTATGTGTGGCGTTCTTTACGAGGAGTTTAGCTGGGTATTGACATTAGTATATGATAATAAAGTAGTTTGATCGTTGATGGTAAGTTAATGGTCACGGGTGTGGCGGCTTTGTCGGGGATGGTTAATCTATGAATTTATAAACACATAAAGATTTTGGATTTATTGAAGAGTTGGGACATAAGTAAGTTTCCATTATTCAAAAAATAAACTTATGTTTTGAAATATCTGAGCTATGTATTACTCTAGAGGCTACTATTCAAGAGTTCCATGACTCATATCTGAATTATTTCCCTCAGCACGTCATTAGAAATTGGGGTGGATAAAAATTTAAAAACACGCATAATCACGCGCGTAGCCAAGGAGGGGGAAGCGCCAAAGTTTGAATTTTTTTTTTGATTAATAACTAAATTAAATGGGTTAAAATATTATAGTTCTAAATTTAGTTGCATGAATTTAAGACAGTTAGAAAAACCTGGAAACATCTAGAAAATTAACTATGGCATACTGATGAGCTCTAATAAGAGTGAAAATTTTATTTGTCTGTTATCATTTTCGAGTCACATGCTTAAAATAGATAGGGATATATATAGTTTAAATTATTCTCTATTTAAAATTGCCTATAGATGGCGCTAATTAGAGGATACTTATTTATTTGCGGCACTCCCGAAAGGGGTTATTATTATCTTCTAAGTATTATCAAAAACCCGCAATTTATTAAATAATTTATAATATAATGCATATATTTAATTTTTTTAATTTAATTCTCGACAAAATGCCTTGTAAAATTTCTGAATATAATTGTGAAAATTGCTATAAAAAAACTTGGTTGAACATTTTTTTTTCGTGAAAACATTAGACCGCCTCATGAAGTGGCTAACTAAGCGACTATGTTTAATATAGTAATAAATTTTTTAAATATTTTAATCTTATAAGTTGTTACTTGGGCATATATAGACAAAACGTATGCATATCCCAACTTATTTAAGCATATCTATCAAGATAAATATTTTTAATGGTTACCTATCCTATCCTATACATATATATTTAAATCAACTGTATTGCTACCCTGTGTATGTTCAAGATTTAGATCAAAACGTCTCACCTATAGGTATAAACAATGCCGTAGATCACTTGCATAGCCAAGGCCCCCCCTAGCAAAAATTAAAGAAAATTCGATATAAAATATTAAATCAATTATACTTAGTCAGATAAAATACTCACTTATAAATACCTTTAAAGATATATTTTAATAAAATTTTCGGCAAAGAAGTTTTAATCACATTTTTTAGTTTTCTAAACACCACATGCATCAAAGATCATAGTTTTTCCATAAACAAGCGATTAAAAGCTTATTCAAAAAATAGGATGTCAAGACATCGATGGAATGAATTTGCAATATTAACAAATCATAGGTAATTTCCTTCTTCATCAGGTGAATGACAATTGCTGGGCAAATGAAATCAAATGACTATCTATTATAATTAGTGATGTTAAAACGCTCGAAATGGTTGTGCTTAGAGTTGTTGAATTGCTAACTTTAGCAATGCTAACTATGTGCTATGCTCGAGCACGAACAGTAGCTGGGTAATATGCTAGTTTAACACAATGAGTCCTAGCTGCTCGGTGCAGTAGTTTTAACGGTAGCACGTAAAAATGCTCGAAAGGTTAGTCGAAGCAGCCAAATCTGTTAAAAAATTTAGGAGGAGCTCGAGCAGTAAATTCGAGCAGATAGTAGATTAAATTGCTACTTGTTAAAATTACAATTTTAATCATATTATATATCATAAATATATTAAGAACTTTGCCCCCCCCCCTTATTTTTTACCCTCTTTCTTACCAGATGGGAGGGGGGGAAGGGTGTGTTTTGCCCCCCCCTTATTTTTTAACCTCTTTCTTACCAAAGGGGGGGGGGTGTTTTGCCCCCCCCCCCTTATTTTTTATCCTCTTTCTCACCAGAGGTGAGATGGGGGGGGGGGGTAGGTGTTTTGCCCCCCCCCCCCCCCCCCATTTTTTACCCTCTTTCTTACCAGATGGGAGGGGGGGGGGGGTGTTTTGCCCCCCCCCCTTATTTTTTATCCTCTTTCGAACCAGAGGGGAGATGGGGGGGGGGGGGTGTTTTGCCCCCCCCCCCCTATTCTTTACCCTCTTTCTTACCAAAAGAGGTGGGGGGGGGTGCCCCCCCTTTTTTATCCTCGTTCTTACCAAAGGGAGGGAGGTGTTTTGCCCCCCCCCCCCCCTTATTTTTTATCCTCTTTCTCACCAGAGGTGAGATGGGGGGGGGGGGGGTAGGTGTTTTGCCCCCCCCCCCATTTTTTACCCTCTTTCTTACCAGATGGGAGGGGGGGGGGAGTGTTTTGCCCCCCCTCCTATTCTTTACCCTCTTTCTTACCAAAAGAGGTGGGGGGGGGTGCCCCCTCTTTTTTATCCTCGTTCTTACCAAAGGGAGGGAGGTGTTTTGCCCCCCCCCCCCTTAGTTTTTACCCTCTTTCTTACCAAAAGGGGGGGGGGGGTGTTTTGCCCCCCTTATTTTTTATCCCTCTTTTTCACTGGTGCCCCCCTGGTAAGAAAAAGATTAAAAAATAAGGTTGGGGGGCAAACCCCTCCCCCCCCCTTTGGTAAGAAAGAGCATAAAAAATAAGGGCCATCTCTCCTCTGGTTCGAAAGAGGATAAAGAACAAGGATAAAAAAGGGGGGGGGGGGGGTGCCCCCCCTTTTTTATCCTTGTTCTTACCAAAGGGAGGGAGGTGTTTTGCCCCCCCCCCTTATTTTTTATCCTCTTTCTCACCAGAGGTGAGATGGGGGGGGGGTAGGTGTTTTGCCCCCCCCCCCCCATTGGTAAGAAAGAGGGTAAAAAATAGGGGGGGGGGCAAAACACCTAACCCCCTCCCCCCCTCACCCTTGGTGAGAAAGAAGATAAAAAAATAAGGGGCGGGGCCAAAACACCCCCCCCCCCTGGTAAGAAAGAGGGTAAAAAATAAGGGGGGGGCAAAACATCCCCCCCCCCCCCATCTCCCCTCTGGTGAGAAAGAGGTTAAAAAATAAGGGGGGGGGGGCAAAACACCCCCCCCCCCCCCCTCCTTTGGTAAGAAAGAGGTTAAAAAATAAGGAGGGGGGGGGCAAAACACTCCCCCCAATCTCAAAAAGAAAGGCAAATAAAAAAATATTGAACTGGGTAGATTTCAAAAACAGCATTTTAAAATAAATATCATTACACAATACATAAAAATTAAAAATGTAAAAACTTTTATGAAAGTTTGTTTTTTAATATAGCGTTATCTATATTTTGTATAATATTAATTTGTTGACGTTCGTTCAAATTTATAAACTAGCGAGGAAGGTAAATTGACTGTTAAGTTGTTGTCTTCAAAATGGAGGAAAATTACACAATTTACCTTATGGAATATATGGCATGAGCAGTCTATCTAATCTATGGTGCTTCTATTGTGCTAAACCTGGCACATATCTCCTACCATTACCATCAGCATAACGAGCACAAGCTGTTTAATAACCCTGTTACTAGCACTAGCAGATTAAAGTTGCTATGGATGCTGGTTGAGTGAGATACTAACTAACCGGGCATTTAGCAGAGTTGCTTGATATAAACCGTGGTATCAAGCAGGGTTGTTTGGAACTAAACATGTTTTTTGGAAAAATTTAATTATAGCATACTAGTTTAGTTAGCAGCTGGCATATAATGCTAATTAATTAAAGGGAAGGGGGAGAGGGGAAGGAGGAAGGGAGGGGAGAAGGAGCGAAGGGGCGAGGGTCTGACTTAAACTTCGTTTTTTTGTTTTGGTACATTTGCCTATTTCAGAGTATTGTTTTTACGAAACTCATCTTTACTCCGTATAAACGTAGCATATTTGCTATGCAATCTATGCAATTTATGGGCGATAAAGGTGGGAAGGGCCGAGAATGCCTATGGGGGGGGGGGGGGAGGAGAAATGGTCAAGCAGGGAGTCATATACTACTCTTACTCGTACAATGTTATAATTGTGTTTTTAAATATATTAATTTTTATAAAGTATTAATAAATGTTTTAAAGCAGTTTTTATCAAAAATTAGCTTTTTAAATATTTTTATAAAAAAAACTAAATTATCATTTTGCATTTTATACTTAATTTTGAGGCATAGATTTTCTTTCACTCATTCTTATTTATCAAATTCTAAACTAATCAAAATGGCGAAGGTATAGCAAATATAGGGGATGACCTTGGAAAAGCGAATAGTCATCCCTATAAAATGTACAACTTTAAATTTAAAGTTTTTTTGATACTTTATAAATTTAAACAATCTTGGTGTAGGCGACCCATAATTTAATTATGACTATGGACTCTATTCAAATCATGCGCATATATAGTATAAACAACAAAGCAACAATGAAATCGTAACATTTTACCTAATCTAGCGAGTAAAAGAATGGATTATTGTGCGAATATTAATTTCGACGGTGAAATGTAGGTGAAAATTTTGCACTATATTAAGGTTAGAATAGTGGATAGCGGTTTTAGAAAAAAAGGGACAAAAAAAACCCATTTATATTAAGACGGCCAAATAGCCTATAATTATAATATAGATAAAAAAATTTGATATACACCTTGGCCAGTGGTCATTATTTCTGATCGTCAGGAGTTTGCAGGTTAAAAAGGTCTAAATACATAAGGGCTAAATATTAAAAAAATTAATAAATTTTCTATCACACTTTGGCCAGTGGTCATTTTTTATAATGGCCAGCAGTCTGCAGGTCAAAAAGCGTCTAACTAAATACATAAGGGACAAATATTAAAAAAACGAAAAAAATTTTAATCACACTTTGGCCAGTGGTGATTTTTTCCAATGAGTAGTAGCCAGCAGACGGCCAAAAAGCCCATATGTTTAATCTAATTAACAAGAACAATATATTATCAATGCAAATATGTTTAGTGTCAAACAACCCTGATCGCACGGTTTATATCAAGCAACTCTGCAAAATGCCCGGTTAGTTAGTATCTCACTCAACCAGCAGCCATAGCAAATTTCATCTGCCAGTGCTAGTAACGGTGTATTAAGCAGCATGTGCTCGTTATGCTGATGGTAATGGGCGAGATGTATACTACTACCATAGGTTATGGTTGTAGCATTTAAGTACAAACATTATTATTAGTGTTGTCAACACTAATAGTAATGTTCCTCATTCTATCCACAGAAATAATACCTTTATCATTAATCATATTTGTGTAGAATTTTCTACTAGAACCTACTACAGTTTGATAACTAAATTGCCCACCAAGACCGGCCCAAACCCTTTAATTGCCCAATTCACTAATGCTGTCCGAACTGCTGGGCCCAAAATGACGATTTTAAATTACAAGCATTAATTTGTAATTCAAAAATTTTTGATTTAATTCTTGAATTTTTATATAAAAAAAAGTGACAAAAAACTAGTAAACTTTATAAAAAAATCTCATTGTTAGGTCGCCAGGCCTATTTGAAAATCTGAATTTAATACTGTTGCTTGCCTGGCCCCCGGGCCCGACTTTCTTATTATTTAATTATTATTTTTAATTACAAAATGAATGTTTTAAACTTTTTGGCAGCTTCCCCCCTCCCCTTGAAAAATCCGGACTACGCGCCTGTGCTTAAGGTATTATCCTGACCATTAATCATACCTTGCTAGCTGTAAGCTGCTTAACCTTCATATTGATCCTATTCTTTGTTTATTTTAAAACGTTCTTAAGCAATATTATGATAAGACTAATAAATGACAAGTTAAATATTTAGAATCTGTCTTACAACTCTTTGTAAACAGAAGACCTCTATTATGCGTTTGGATGTATTGCGACACTTATAGTCATATCCTTATTTTAAATTAAATTTGCGTTACTTTAGTCTTAATAAAGCTAATCATAGCCTAAAATTTAATTCAATACCTACATTTTATAGTCATAGGAGGCTCATAGGCAAAGTTGACATAGATCACGCGAGGCAGAGAAGGGTTAACTTATAATTTTATATTAAAAAAAATCCAAAATATGATGCCCACAAAGCTTAAAATGATGACAACGATCTATACACATGATCTATACCATATCTATACTCTATACTCTATGATTATATTAGTACCATAAATGTAAATTTTCACAGCTGTTTTATCTTTTCCGTTATTCATCTGAGAAAAATGTGCCAATTTTTATTAAAAATATGGTAGCTCTCGATCAACAGGCTCCTTCTTTTTCTTTGTCAGATTCAATTCGAAGCAAATTAAATAGGAAGCCGTTTAACTTACAAGGAAAAATTATTTCGCGAGCTCAAAAAGTTTTATCCAGCAAAATTTCATTTGCATTAGGAAAACAGCAATATTCAAATTCCTTGCTCAAATTAAAGTAATAGATGTAAAAAAGTTTACATTCTGTTTAGAGCAAAATATGGAATATTAAAATTAAAAAATATAGAAAATATGCAAGAAAAATCTCAAAGTAATTTTTATAAACATATGCTTTATAAATATATTAGTTGAAATTAATGATGGCATTCCCAGACCCCAACATGTAATTTTTCCTTCAGAAAATATTGAGCTTACTTGGTCTAATCAATTTAAAGTCATTGGATCAGGTTTAGCTAATATGGGAAACACCTGTTATTTAAATTCTACCCTTCAATGCTTAACCTATACCCCACCACTGGCAAACTATGTTGTCAAATATTCACACTGTGAACAATGTAATTTTTGTAAATATTTACTCTAGCATCTAATTTTAGGTAAAATTCAAGGATTTTGTATGATTTGTGAAATTTGTAAACATATCAAATTTTCCCTCTCTAAAGTTTATAATGTCTATAAACCACTCAATATTTTGAGAAATCTGAAATGTAAGATTCTCAATTTGGATTTAAATTTATATCTAACTAGGTATTGCAAAACACTTTAATCCCTATAAGCAAGAAGATGCTCATGAATTTTTTATTCACATAATAGAGGCTTTACATAATAGTGGAATAAATGGATATGCTAAGTAATTCTTAAATTGATATATTTTTATATTTAATTATAAATATTAATTATATAAATTAATATTATTGTCACAATTGCTATTTATATTTAATAGTGTGAAGGTTGGCTGTCCTTAATCATTATTATTATTATTTTAGACTAGACAAATATAGCAAACAAACAACCTTAATAAATCAAATATTTGGTGGTTATTTGCGTAGTAGAGGTATGATTTAAATTTATACACACTTAAATTAATTTTTAAACTGTTTCTAAATATATTTTTTAACAGTCATTTGTAATGTGTGTCATCAGCCCTCAGATTGTTATGACCCATATGTTGATATTAGCTTAGATGTGAAAGTAATTAACAAATTACTTGAAGGAAAATTATATTTTTTTATTAAGGGAAATTCAAACTTGCAATACGCTTTGAAACGTTTTGTTAGTCCTGAACTTATTCAAAATGACAATGCCTATAAGTGTGAAAAGTAAAAAAATACCTCTTCAACTTTTGCATATTTTAAAAATGATATTTGATTGTATCAAACTAATTAAGGAAATTAATAATTGAATTTTTTTATTTTATATATCATCCTTGATAATCAAAATTTTTCAAATTTATAAGCAAATTGAATATGAAATATTATTGCAGGTGTAAAGTCAAAGTTCCTGCTATTAAACAAGTTTCCATACATAAACCTTCAAATGTGTGCGTGTTTCATTTAAAACGCTTCACCTCTTCTGGTCACAAAATAAACCATTTTGTAGAATACCCTGAAAAACTGAATCTTACACCCTACCTAAGTCCAGAAAGACAAGTAACTCTCTAATACACCCCTAAATTATATTAGTATATATTATAATAATTATTATATTAATTTTCTAATCATATATTAATGAAAGCATTGTTTATTTTTTAGCAGGGACTGCCAATAACCTATCAATTATATGCAGTGTTGGTACACAGTGGTTCATCAACACATTACGGGCACTACTATTGTTTTTGTAAAGGCCAAAATGGGTTTTGGTACCGGCTTGATGATGCTAACGTAATTATAAATTACCATATGTTTTTCTTGTAGTCACAAAGAGCTGACTGCATTTGCCTATTATATAATATCTTATAAAACAATTTGATTTTTAAATTATTGTGATTTTTTAAATAACTTTGGGTTGGGGGAATTAAAAATGTGTGATCATTATTTTCAACTAAAAATGTGATTAATCAACAGTTTAAAATTAGGATGAAATTCATGTTATTCAATATATTTTTTAATTTAATGGCTCATTATAAGGAATTGTAATGTACCCTATTTCTGATTAATATATATATGCAGGTGTCTCAAATATCAGTTGCTAACGTGTTAAGACAGGAAGCTTACATCCTCTTCTACATAAAAGACCAACCCACAACTATTAGTGTAAGATACGTGGAAATATTATTTTAATTTTAAGAAACATTTAAATTTATAATTAATTAGCACCAACTGCAGATTGTAGACAATTCTATTTTTGCCATAATGATTGCATTCACTCAATTTATTAGAACTACATGTTTAAAAGTTGTAATTTATAATATATTAAATATGGTTTTCTTAGCTTATTCCACAAATCCCGGTTAATGTCCAGAAAAAAGCACCCATCATAGCCAACCATACTATCCAGGCTGCCCCATATTTCCCTACCAGTAAAATAACTTTACTGATCTATCCGATTTTATATATCTCCTAGGTTTTTTTATTATAAATTGTTAGTTATAATTAAGCTTTTAGAATTTTTAACTTTTTTAGGCATAATAATGGAATTAGAGCCAGCGGTTAGTCATATTATTTTTTTTTCCGATAGAAGTTTATTTCCAAAAATTGTGTATATTAAAGGCTAAAATATATTAAATTAATAAGCTGGCATCGAGCCATGGATTGAGATTGTTTTGGATTTTACAATTTTCATGGTGAGTTTCTGTTTGATGTAAAAGAATTCTTTGGGCTCGTGTTTAATGGAGGTTATATTCCTTTGACACAAACAAATATTTATATACATTTTTGAGGGTAGAGGCTATTTCACAATTTTTGATAGGCCTTTTTGTCTTGTTTTAGCTAACATCCTCTAAGCGCCCTTTTTGTTTTATCTATTGCTTCTAAGACATGACCTAGCTCTAAACAGCGGTTTTTGCCAACCTTTTTAATAATTATTACATTATTTTTACTTAATTACAGTTAATTAACTAAGCTTTAAGAGCCTGAAAATATTTCACTACACACAAAGAGCTATTCCGTTTGTTTATTGTTACACTTTCCCTAACGCAGGAGTGCTAACCCCATCTCTAGCCCCGCCCAAAAAGACAACGCCCACCTTCCAAGGCTGTGCCAATAAAGCACCCCCTCTGGTTCCCTACCCAGACTCTCCACCTCCTCAACTGCCCCTCAAGGCGCAAACTAGCCCCGGTCCAAGTATTTTGGCCAACCAAAGAGAACTTGGGAATAAGTCATCCACCCTCGTCCCCGTCAAGCATTATTCGCCCTCCAACGTGGGTATCATCAGGACGAACCCGCACGAAAAAGTCAGTTTTACCCTGAAACCTAGACTGCTCAATGCCCCCGCCTCGGACAACAGTATTAGCAAAGTTAGCCGTCCCCTCGGCACTCCTCCTCCTCGCGTTAAAGAGCCCGTGCCCGTTCGAGAAATACCCTTGCCTCAGGTATTTATTGACAATTTTTTTTGGGTTTTAGCGGGTTTTGGTATATAAGGGTGATTAATATATCTCAAAAGCATCGCCTATGTGTAAGCAAGTTTTTGATCGGTTTAGTTGTCTTGGATAGAACTGAATAGTCCTGTAACATTTTAGATAATTTGTTTTATTTTGAACAATTATGTGGAACGATAATTGATCAAAAAGTATTGGCAATTGTCAAATTTTTGTTTACACGGGCCCTAGTTACTTGTTAATACGGGAGGGCAGATATGTGCAAATAAGAAATTAACAAGATAGCACTTAGATAAATGGGCGTTCAAAAAATGATCATTTTGCCCCTTCCTAAATCATTATTACCCCCCTCTAATCCCAATGTTGGCTACGCCCATGCCTAGATATGGTGGATAAGTGGAATGTATTTGCTAGTATCTTTTGGTTTAGCTATGACGTTTAATTTAAATCTCTTCTCTTTTTTACGTCTCATGGGCTTTATAATTAACACGAAAATACCTAGTTTCTACTTATATCAATGACATTACATGTGCCATTCCATGTCGAATCGTCAATAAAAAGTCAATTTTCGACTGACAATTTTAAATTTGGATAATTTTTGGTGATATTGTAGGCCTCATATAGGGTTTCTTTACCCCGGGTTTTCCAAAAGTTTCCTTAAAATCGCAATAAAAAAACACATTTTTACCGAGAAATGTAGGTTTACAGGCTCAAAGATTCATAGAAATTAAAAGATAGACACAATTAATATTAAACTACTATTAAATTCCATTCATTTGCATTTTGATAATTTGATTTGATAACTATCGGGCCAATTTTACCAAGATTGCTTAAACGTTCTAAAACGCTAGTGTATTTAAAGTTCTCTAGTGCCACCTTATTGTATATTAGGCTACGCGGCCGGTTGATGAGCTCCCCGCCATTCAACCGTATAGCGCTAGGAGTAGCGATAAATGCTCTGCTGAACAGCAAGGCACCCCACCACTACCTTCTTCCCCTTCCCCACTCCCTCAGCTCGCATTAGATTCTGAAGACAGAGGGGACGAGACGAAGAAACGAAAGAAAAAACACAAGCATAAACACAAAAAACACTTGCACCACCATCAGCACAAACGCCTCAAACAGCCTGATAGTAGTAGCCCGGGAAGAAAGAGTTGCAGTCCGTCCCCTCCAGCTTTATGCCCCCTTCGCGTCGACAGCACGAATTTAACGAATAATCTCGGTAGTAACGCTCTGTACCCTTTTCCCTACCGAAAAAATGATAAACCCTTTCCCGCCGGTTTGATAATAATCATTTATTAGCATTGATTGATATACGCCTAGGGCTTGTCTTCTTAATATCGGATTTCGCAAACTAAAATCATCGTTCGGGGTCTAACGTAATCGTGTATTATTAGCTTAGGATTTACATCTTGGACGCATAGCGGCGAATGATGCAAAATTTTTACTGTCCTAATAAGTTACGTTTCTGAGAGTTGATTGTTTTTTTTTATGTTTTTTGGCCATTTTTTAAATAGAAGATCAGGTAAAATTAATATTGAACCTTGCGTTGAATTGTTTCAAACCATAATCCCATGTTGAGACAAGTCCTCAGAGTTTCTTTACCATCGCTGCGAAGGATTTGAGAGCCGTTGGCTATTTAAATGTAGGCCTTATTTGTGGTAAGATTATTTAGTGATTTTCATGGATTGCAACCGTTGCTATTGACTTGGTGACATTTGTCGATGCTTTCACCAGAATCGTGAGGGAAATCAAATGCAAAGCAATCATCAAATATCGCCTCACCTATTCTAGTTCATAAAATGGCAAGCATTTTACAACCACTCATTACGAAGTGTTTTAAATGGATGACTATGTTTAGCTTCGATTAGTGTTTTAAAAACCGTACAAAAATTAATTATATTGATATTAATGCATTTAACAGGCGAGATAATTGCCCCCACAAATGGTGCTTCTCCTCCACACAGCAAAACAACTTCGCCCCCCAAAGATTGCCCAGCCCAAAACAATGGTGATCACAACGATAATTCGCGCGCACAAGTTAAAGCAGAAATATTAAAGATATTCCTACATCGAGAGTCTAAACTCTCGATGTACAATTCCAAAGGTTTGATTTATACTTTAGATTGCCTAAATTTTGATAAATGACATAAATTCATAAAAGTCATATATTATTTAGCTTGTTTTTTATTGAAAATTTGTTTTTAACCTAGTGAAAACTTGGGATGATAATAATTCTAATCCTTTCCAAGAAGGATCAAACAATTCACCGTTACAGCCAGAAAAGGCCTACACCAATGGTTTCGGTCCATCACACGCGGAAAATAAAGTAAGTAACTACTAGTGTACTTGCCAAATTGTGTCTGCTTCGGATTTTTTTAAGTATAATTATAACGTTAGTAACTTCAATTAAGTCTTTGCATTCTAATTGAAACTCGGCCAATTCACTTTATGCCAGTGATTGCCCTAACTTTAAAATCATCATATGTCGTGGTACTTGAATTTTTACTGGGTTTAATTGGTGAGCTCCTCCCTATGCTCATTTAAGTCCAATTTTCCCGATGTTATCAAATATTGACTGAATTATCATTTTAAATTAGACAAAAATCAACTGTTAAACCTTAGTCAATCATCATTAAATTATGGAATTTTAGAATTATAAAACTAAAATTTTAGGTGTAAACGAAAACCATGAATCGTAAATATTTTTTTTACCGATGTAAATGATTTATACAAAGTTCTATTTTGCATTTAGTTCAAGAAAATAAAATCCGTCAAACCTAAGCCTCACATGGGAAATCCATTTCAATCCTACGTCGATTACCAAAACCGAAATCGCGGTCCTTAGCATAATATGTTCTAGATTTCTTCGGCCGATGCTTTTGAGCCAACGGATGACCAAAAATTGATGGACCTTATTTATTTATTAATATATATTGGATGTGATGATGCTTATCGGCTAAACTGGCTGTTCTGGATTAGCTAAAAATAAGGCACTTCACTTATTCGGTTTTCAATATTATGGCTGACAAGCTTATGAGTCCTTTATTTATGCTAAAATGTCAGCACTAATTGGATGTCTTTTGCTGGTCACTTATGATTAATGGATGAAACGTTTATTTTGCGTATTTTGTATATTTTGATTTACCTTTTTTGGTCGTTATCAAAACATATGTCGTTTAGTGATTTGAAGCTTTCACTGAATTTGTAGAAAAATGAAATCATCTTGGCCCTCGTTTAGTATGATTGAAATCAACCGGCAAACTGTTTGCAGATTCTTTATTTATAAATCAAATTTATTAAATTAAAGTTTTTTCGATTAATTTGCAAGTTTTTGACGTTTGAAAGACGTCAAAATCGCTGTTTTTAGCAATTTTGACAAAAAATATATTCCTGTCCCCCGCGAAAAATTCTATCAAAATTTGCAAAGAGTTTGCCTGTTGATTGTTCTTGTTGAACCGTGTTATTATTAGAAGAAAAGCGGAAAAGGCCCAAAATTGCACAAACATATATATTTTTTGACAGCCCTTTACCAATTTTTGCAAGTTTATTAATAACTTTACAATAATCTTGGAATTCAATGATAATTTTTACTTACTCTTGGCAAATTACTTTTTATTTTTAGTGATAAAAAAGCGTAATTAAAATGAGTTCCCTGATTTGCGCACAATTTCATTCATATATCATTAAATTAGCATATATATTATTGGGTTTATTTAATTTTAGCAGCTGGAAAAATAATATAGGTTTGATAATGAATAGGCCATTGACTGCATTAAAACTGAAAAGAGATTTATTTAAAATCTAAGTTGTTCAACTTATTATCTACCCATTCATCGAAATGTGCGTAAAAATTAAATTTAATATGGATGATGAAAAAGATAAGCAGACTTGAGTTAGTTCAAACGTTAATTTGCCGATAAAAGGTAGAAGCTGTAAATAAAATTCCGAATTTAAAAGAAACACTCATTTCGAGTCTAATAAAAAAGAAAGCAAAACAAAAATATTTTGGGCCTTAAAAATATTAACACTTCGACATTAAAATTGAAATAGGCTTTAAATTTTTAATCCCAAATATGTGCAAAAGGCCCTGTTTTTTCTAAACCTAAATTAAACCATGACTGAAATCACCGATTTCCCCAGTAAATTGAAAAGGATATGTTATGCTAATATAAATCTTGCTTGTTTTAATATAAAAGTTTTTATTTTTGTTAGTTATTACATAATTTAATGTAATACATGTGTACATTATTATAGCATTTGATAACTAGCATTAAGTATATATGTTTGTCGATTAACATTCCTTAATAAGTAAAATATTTAAAACGAAATTAGAGAGAAAATCTTTAAATAGCCCAATTTTTTGTTGCTCCACTCGTATTTATGATATTTTCATAAATATCCATGCACAAATTTAACAGGGTACACCGCGACATGAATGGAAAGTCTTTTTTCGCTTTTATAGTTTCAGCCACTGCCATTTGAGCAGCGTCTATGCTTCCCCTTCGCGTAAATACATCTTGAGGCCCAGCAGGACCTTGTTGGAAATTGGGTTGTGGGCCCCCCATGAAACTCGGTTGCATCATTCCTTGATTCCCTATTATTTTGGAAAAAAAATTTAAAATTATAAAAGATGGGTTTTAAAAAAAATGACCTAATAAATTAAAATAGTGTTTTAACTAAGCAGCTTATATTATGTGTGTTTTAAAACGTCTTAATTTTCAAAACACTTTCTTGCCAATCGATTTGAAAAAATACCCATCCCCATTTTGCTCTACAATTTAAACATTGAATTTCGTAAAAAAATCCTCTTATTAAACTCCTATTATAAAATTTAATATGTTTGCCAGATATAGAATCTAGATGAACTCAAGTTTAATATAATAATTCAATATGATAGCCATAATTAATTAAACAAAATGGTGTAAGTATATGCCTTCATCAATATATACTTGAACCCGGACCCATCATAGGACCTTGAAAAGATTGTTGATAAGGTGGCATCTGCATCTGATTCATACCCGGCTGTTGCATAGCCATACCAAAGTTGCCAGGGTAATTGGGATTCATCCTTTTATGTCTATTATTTAAAATGTCATAATATAGCATAAAAAATGAATATTAGTTAAAATAAAATATTGTATTATGACTTTATTCCAGTAAGATATAACTTGATAGTTTTCAACGATGGTAAAGTGGGGTTATACTAAGATCAAGCATTAAATTTAGATAATATTGATATGAATCAATATTATTTTATTGCTTGATCATGTCTGATAAAATTAAAACACTGATACGACGAAAAACTACAGTAGTTATAGTAATTTAAAAGTTTTAAAGTTTTATTATTAGCCCTCCCGTTGAAAAAAATTACATGGGTATCATAAACGTCGTTAAAACCATATTTTGCTATGCATTTCTATAGATCTTTCATATATAGGCCAATATAGCTAATACGATCAATAATAATTCACAAATATTTTATTCAGTTTTTATGCTTATTAAAAGAATTAATAAGTGTTTGTCGAAAATTAAAGAATTTTAATATAGTATTTAATTTGTTTGATTTATATTTAAGGAATTTTTTCACATAAAATTTATTGTATAAATTAAAGATCATTAATTCTGATTTAGTCTAGGGTCCTAATGAATATTTCTTATAATGTTAATTTTATTTGAAGATTACGGTCATATAAATGGAGGGGCATAAAGATTGTATTCTTCTTAACTACGCCTATGAGAGCATTTATGTTTATAAATAAACAAAATATATGCAATTATTTAACGTACTTGAATTGATCAAGAATGGGCTAATAAGAATAAAATCAAAAAATTGTTGCACAACAATCAAAAGATATAAAATTGCACTACAAATGATTATCATTCATATTTTTCGAGTTTTTATATTGTATTGAGGATGGCTCAAAATCACTTTATGGTGTAAACCCAAATGAGCAAACTTATCAGAATTTATCAATTAAAATATTACAAATGCATATCATTAATTAAATAAATGTTTAAACAAGGTATAAAATACAGTTTAATTCCGCTTTATTGATAGTCCTTTAGTTACGGGTGAGCCAATGAATATAGCCCAATTTAAATGTTAAGGTTTTGCCTCTCGTTGGCTTAGTTTAAGAACGAAGTTTGATATGCAATATATAGATTTTAAAAATACAGACCGTCCAACTAATATTGCAAAAAATAGATTAAATGACTAAAAGGTGTAATTTAATCAAATTTATTCTTATTTTCTCGTTAATTCCTTATCAGTTAAATATTAGCCATTTTTCCATCTTGGAGATAGATATACACATTGAGAATCCAAAAATTAACTATGATTATAATAGAATTTTGATTTCAATTCTTGTAAATTTGTTAAAACATATACAGTACGGTTGACAAAAGTAGGTTCAAATCTTTTAAAACTACAAACAGCTCAATAAATGTATTAAATAAATCTTTTTTTTTAATAAAATTAGCTTTGTATTAAATTATGATTTTATTATTATTTTAATCTACTTCTATGCTACAAATTTGCGATGATCGACAATATTGTTGTCGTTTTGTTGTTTGTATTAATTATTATCTTATACTTCATATAATTACTGTAAGGTTAAAACGTCACTCGGCGAGCCAAAAATGCTTGTTTGAAATATGTTTTATATTAGCGGGCATAAACCTTTATTTTATGGCATATTAATGTAAAAAACTAGATTATTACAAAATGTTAAATACAAAAGCGCTACTTAATACAGTAGTTAAATAATGCATAATTTACCACAATATGTAGATTGCACTTGAGGTCTACATAAATAAAAATGATTAAACAAAAGATGGAATGTTACAATATTGCACATTTTTATATATCGTTAATACGAATAAAATAAATTTTAAAATAAAAAGGGTTTATTATTTTGGTGTATCAGCCAATATCACGGGTGGGTATATCATTCACCATTTCCAACCAGAAAGCGTTGTGGCGCAAAAACATCTCTTCATGTATTAGTCTTCCCCAATTGTCTGGATCGATTTTCTTTTAAAAAATTTAGTTTATTTAAACTTAGAACGAAATAACAATCTGAGATATTCAAATATTTCCAAATAAATCTAAAACAGCATTTTTCCTACTCTACTCCATATTTTAATAACAGCAGTGTTTTATTATCGGAAAAATTTAGTTAAAGGTTAAAAGCACAATTTTTTAATAATAAATTAAATTTGAAAAATAAACATTTAGTCACGAATTGAAAGCGAAATTCTCGCATTTTATTGTTTTATAAAACAATTAAAAATCATAAATTTTTGAAAAAACTTCAATATTGTTTGAGCAAATGAAGGTAAAAATCAGAACCCAAAACTAATATCAATTAAAAGTCAAACTAGAATAAGAGCGCTAACTTGGAGAAATGATTCAATACTTAATTGTAAATACTAGTAATTGAGATTGGCGATCCATTTGTAATAAATCAATAAAAAAGCAACTAAGAATAAAAATCAGACTTACGGTCACTTTGTTGATCATTATGGTACATATTTCCTTGATATATTCGTTTTTATCATTCATCAGATCAATAATAATCGGCAGGACACCTGCAAATAATTTAGTAACCCATAATTTATAAATTAAAATATTATGCAATCTTATAACTAAAGAATTATAAATATAGTCTGCTTTCTCAAAAAAACTTACTTTCGTGCGATAGAACTTGAGCTTGGAGGGATTCATTAAAGAGTAAGAGGTAAAATGCAAAAACTATTTGACAAACAAATTCGTCGTCTTCTTGCTTTCCTATAAATAATATATTTTTACAATAATTTTCGTTAATAAAAACAAACCTTTCATTATTTCTGACAATACATCTAACAAAGAGATTCTATCGGCTAAAATTGAACCAACCTCCTTAGTTGTTATTAGGGCATTTATCGTGATAATAATGTTAAGCAATAAATCTTCATTATTTTCGCCTAAAAAATTTGGTAAAGAAGGTGTCATCAAATTTTTCAAAAGTCTAAATTTTAATAATTATTACCTAAAGGGATAGCCAACTTAAGAAAGGGTATAATAATCGAATCCAACAATGAGTCATTAGTATTAACTTCATGTTCTTCAAAATCTCTAGATGCTTTTTGGTTCTTAATTGTTAGCGTAAATTCACCCAAATTTCCCACATTACCCAGAAGGGCTAACAACTCAATGTAATACGAAATATTAGTTTCCTCAAGAGAGTCCAAACTCAATATCATATCATTCACAAGCGGCTAAAAAGTTGAGAGCATGCATGAAACAATACCAAATTAAAGTACCTTAAAATCATCAGGAGTATTATATGAAATATTTTTTAGTGCTTTGGTGTACAAAGCATCCTTTGATGCAATAACCTTCCTGACAAATTTTTCAAATAGTTTGTTATCTTTAACAGCCGATTCACAATTTGTTGGATTAGAGGTTAAGTTGATTAGTAATGCTTTTACAACTTTTCCAACATCAATTTTATCCCCCACACAGAATATTTTATCTTGATTTATATCTTCCAATAACTGAAAAAAATAAAATTACATTTTATGCATTGTTTCACCAAAAATATAATATGTAATAATAATAATAAATAAACCTGGGAAAGTACATTAGTTCTACTGAACCAAGCTAGATAATCTTGTTCCATGGAAAAATTATAATATATGCAAAACTTAAGGTAATATTGATCAAAATCTAATAAATATTAAATATACAAATAATTAAAATTACCTATTATGTGGTTAAACTTAGATATAAAGCCTGATTTGATGAAATATTTACAAATGTTGGAATCAAATGATAAGTTATAAATCAGGGCAAGCAATTGGAACAAACAACCTTTATCCAACATTATACAATCTTTGTCAAATAATTTTAAAAGCTTCTCTACAAAGTTTGATGAAACCTATGGTGCAAATATAGTTTTAATTAAATTTGGGTAAGTATTATAAAAATATAAATTATTAACTATATAAATATATATCCTTTATATTTTACCATGTAGACAAAGCTAGGATTATAGCTGAGTTTGTTAAATAATGTAAGTAATTCAGACTCAAAATCTGTATAGTTCTTTGTAATCAAACTGGAAAGTAAATCAAGAAATGATGCTTCTTTACAAATCTTTAAAAAATCATCTTCACTTAAATTATTTTGTAGGAAAACAAAATTCTTTAAAATATCTTAAAATGGATAATTAATAGGCTATAAATTTTTTCCTCACATTTATATAACATATTCTGTCTTATTATTAATAATATATAATTCTCTTTCATTAAATGTATTTCATTTTTTGAACATGTTTCTTGCTTCTTTTTATCTTTAATATCTTTATTGAGCGATGTGTACTGATCAATGCAAAAGGGTATAATCTGTAAAACATAAAATTGAGATTTTCTTAATTACCTTAAAAAATATTTCATACATCCGTTGCTCAAAAAAATATTGAGAATATTCCTTATATTTTATTATTTCTGAAAAGATTTGACAAACGTAAATTGCAATCTGAATATCATCAGCAAAACTTTCTTTTAAGACACGATGGATTGTATTAAGTACATTGACTAACAACATTAATTAGCAAATTTTATTTATACCCTTTTCACAAAGTACTTTTACATTTTCAAAACTGTTGCATAGGCTCAATATATTTGTCAATCCTAATGATTTTTTCTCATTTGTTTCATATAGTAGTTCCAAATAATTATCAATTTTTGATAAATCTATACATATTATCTTATACATAATAAAATGTTACCATTTTTAATAGGTAATTCATTGGTTCTTCGTATTAGTATTTGTAAAAGGCAAGAAAGTTCCTTCTTCTGATCGGTAATATTAAATTTTGTAGCTAAATTTTCTGTCAAAGAGGACACATCAATATTGTCACGCAAATTTAATAATTTAATTCTTCATAATTATTATAAATATATATATATATATTACAGCTTGGTTGTATGTTTGTTTTCAGTATCATTCCGCTTTACTATAATTATAGGTTCAATTGCGTGAACATCTAAGCTAATCGACATTAACCTCATATCAAAATCAGCTGTTTTTTAAAGCCCGCACTTTGTCTACAATTTAGGTGGAACCATAGACTAAGTCTATGGGTGGGACTCTATAAAATGGGGGGAAATTGTGAGAATTCATAGAAGATTTTAGTAAACTTATTTTATATCAAAATATTAATATACGGTTTTACCTATTTAGGCATTTTGAACATAGGTAATATATGTTCTTTAATACAGTTTGTTGAGAAAAAAATAGACAATTTGCAAACCACTTAATAAAGGTCACTAATAGGTTAAATGTTGTTTGTTTCAGAGTATACCAATGTCATTTACTCTTGTTGCTCCTCTAAGGAAGAAAGCTTATGGTTCTTATAACTACAGAAAGCCCCAGGGCTTAGTCAGGGGGGGGGGCAGGGAGGGGCGGCTGCCCCCTTTAAATCCAAAATTTGTTAAATATTAAAATTATGCCTACTATTTCAAAAAATGATTATTTTGCCCCTCCCTAAATTACCCCTAATTATTCCAATGCTGGCTACGCCCATGGATAGACCTATGATTCCGAAATCGATAAAGGGGGTCACACAATGAATGCAAGCAAAAATACTATGTTAAATCTTATTTATGCTATTAGTCATTAAAGTTAACCTATAATTCCTCTAATTTTTTCTTATTTAACCAGCCTCTTGCTTTTTTAAATTCCTTAACTGTATTATTAAACTGATAACCAACATATCCATTCAACATATATAACCAGCTTCAAAAAACTTCAAGATTTATTCAATCCTATATAATCAATACAAGTTTTTTTTTCATCAAATGATGTTGATAATATAAACTAAATTATGTATACTTAAAAGGCTCTGCACAATTTAGCCATTGTACAACTAAAATTACTTTATTTTTGCATTAATTTAAAAGAATAATATGCTTTAAATAACTTTACAATATTTCTCAATTGATTTACATCACATTTATTTCTTCATCCTTATTCCTTAGCAAGACTATTATAGTAGTATATTTAATTACAATATTTCTATACCAATTATATCTCATGAAATTCCAATAAAACTTATAGGAAAACATCTGCTATTCAGGCAATACCCAATTATATATTCATACCAATAAACCCTGATCTTCCCTGGATAAATGGTTTAATCTTTTTAAAACAGATTATCAAAATTTGAGATAAATACAATTTTATGTTTCATATTATCTTTCATTTATGCAATATAAAATTTTACTGTGCTCATTTATGTACTCCCTGATCTCACCTTAAAGGGTTAAATTTATATTGCATAACAACCTACTTTTGCTGTATACCACTTAAATATGAGAATAAACAGACTTATGTTATTACATAAAGGCATAATAACAATATAACACATACCCTGTGAATTCAACCTTGCACGTTTGAAATTCTTATTAATCTTTATTTGTCACCTTACACCCATGGTAGCACTTAAATCTCTATGCCCTACATGTAAGAGGAACATTTGTTTAAACAAAAAAAATTGTTTTGTCCCCCATGGCCCATTATCAGCTAAATGCCCTTCATCTGGTAAGCTGGCCCCTCCAAATATAAATGTCCTCCTACAGCACTAGAAATTGAATCTAATAATAATATTGACATTATACCTAACTCTAGTACATTCTCAGCTACCCCTAATAATGTTTATTACAGTGATGAGCCTCCTGATTCAACATGGAGTAAAGTCCTTTTGGCACATGGCTTCACCCCCACAATTTTAAGAATTCCAAGAGGAGCACGACCTTGTTTGCAACAATTTTTAATAAACTTGCTAAATACTATAATAAGTGACCCACACAACATTGTTGCATGGGAAAAATTAATCAAATTCTCTTCTCACATTTTGGCCCCACCCAAATCTAAAGAAACAAACCTATCACAAAAAATTAAAAATGAAATTTTGAATTTTGACATTAATAATACACTTGCAGATTATACACCTGATGAACGAAAATTAATATCATCAACTCCAAAGCAAACAGCAACTAGGATATCCAGGAAAATTCACTCTTTTAATATAAAAGGAGCCATGAGACTTTTAGAGGAGAACAATCCAATTGTAACCCCTAGTCAAGAATCATATGAACACCTCCTTGCCAAACACCTAAAACATTTGTCGCAGTATTGCTTCCCCCTTGTGCCATCCAACTTAACCCTAGAATCCTCAGAAATTAGTGAAGCTATCCATTCCTTTCCAATTGACTCTGCTGCAGGTTTGGATGGTATCAAACCAATTTATCTTCAAGATCTTATTAAAATTGAAAATATCAATTCTTCAATTCTGCTCGTTGCACTAACTAAATTTTGCAATTTAATTATTAATGGCAACATTCCTCAAGAAGTACGACCAATAATTTTCGGGGCCAAGTTACTTGCTATTCAAAAACAGAACTCCGGAGAATCATATCTAAAGTTAAATGCAAATCAATCAAGCATAATTTATCCCCATCTCTAACGCCTCATCAGCTAGGATTCGGTGTTAAAGGGGGTTGGGAAATAGCTACGCATGCTGCTAGATTGACCCTTGAAAATTTACCGCCTAGCGAGTCTTTTATAAAATTAGACTTTCAAAATGCCTTTAACAACCTAAATAGAAATTCCTTTATTAACACTTTCATCGATGCTTTTCCCCAATATGCCAACTATATTCTTTTAAGCTATGGCACCCCGTCTATTTTAAAATTTGGACAATTTTTCATTGATTCAGCTGAGGGCATTCAACAGGGGGACCCCCTTAGCCCCCCCTCCCCCCCTTATTTTGTATGGCCATCAAACCATTAATAGATGAAATCAACGACAAATGCAATTTGAGGTTAAACGTATGGTATCTCGACGATGCCACCCTATCAGGCACCACGAAAGAGCTAATCAAAGCTCTTAACATCATTAATGAATACTACATAAAACTTAACCTATCATTAAACGCGACAAAATGTGAAATTTATTCTGACAGCACAACTGACATCCACCCATCCTTTGCATCTTTTCTACGCCTCGAGAAGGACGAGGTATTTTTACTAGGTTCTCCAATAGGCGGTCCTGAATGCTTAAGAAATTATCTCGACAATAACCTTAAAAATTTAAAATGTAAAAATGAAATTTTTAAGCTTATGCCCGCCCATCACGCATTTTACATATTGAAAAACTACTTTAATATAGCCAAAATATTATTTTGCTTCCGATCAACAAGCGCATTTTTGCATACACATATTTTACATAATTTCGAAACCCACATAAAATCTGTCATCGAATCCACCCTGTACTTATCATTCGATACTAACACCTGGCTACAAGCCACATTACCATCAAAATCTGGGGGTCTGGGAATTCGTTCACCAAGCTCCTTATCCTTGGCCTCATTTATATCATCCCACTTATCCTCAAAATCCATCGTCGCCAAACTAATCTCATACCCCCTTGATGAAACATTTATACAGGCCCTATCCCTTTGGAATTTAAATGTTCTACCAGAAAGCTCACCACCACAAACACCAAATCAAAAGGATTGGGATGCATGTTTGGTTTCGCGCTCAGTTGCTTATCTCCTTTCGAGCTGCGATACCAAACAACATTTCAACCTTAGATCTTTGGTGTTTGATAAATCTGGACATGAATGGCTAGAGGCTTTTCCTAGCAGGTTTTCCAATATGATGTTAGAGGATTACGAGCTATCCTACAATGTAGCACTACGCCTTGGAATAAAATACACAAAGGCATATGCCTGTAAAAATTGCAACCTGCCTGTGGATGAAGAAGCACGCCACCCGTTACACTGCAGACTTAATAAACTTAGACACTTGCGACACTCTAAAATTAATTCTATTATCCAGTCAGCCCTTAGAAAGGCCCAAATTCCATCCATACTTGAACCTTCAGATCCTGCCCTTGAAGGTCGAATGCGTCCTGACGGTTCATCGCTAGTCCCGTGGGAAAATGGTCTCCTTTTAAAGTGGGATTTTACATGCATAGACCTATTTGCCCCCTCTAATCTTAATTATGACCCCATGGCCCTCGCCGAAGAACGCAAGCTCCAAAAATACAAGGCTCTTTTGGACTCTAGTATTTTTATCCCAATAGTTTCCTCCTGTTCAGGATCCTATGGAAAAATGGCGTTGCTTTATTCAAAGAAATAGGCAGGCGATCCCCTCCCTCCAAATATTCCCCCGCATTTTTATTAAAACAATCAATAGCCATCTTAATTGCAAAATTTAATTTCAAATCTTTTTTGATTCCTGGCCTCTTCTAAAAGAGGCAGATGAAAACATATTACTCATATAATGTTTTTTTAATATCATTATTATATATTTGTACCATTTAATATTATGTTTAAATATATATCAATAAACAAATTTTATCTTAAAAAAAAACTTTATCTGTCTCTGATTTAGGCTCGTAATTCTAATTTCGCAAAACCTATAGATGATTCTCGAACTTTAGTGGCTAGTCAAAAAAAGGTATTTAGAAGAATTGTTAACGCTACAGCCCACCATGGACTTCTTTTTGACCAAACAGCACCTTTTAGCATCAATCAGGAAATAGCTTTCTAAGCCGCTAAAACAAGTAGACCAATAGGCTTCCCTCTAAATGGTCAGTATGTGTCTTAAAATCAATCCATCGCCATAAATGTATGTTTTATCTATAATTAATCGTTTTCTATTCAAATTTTATTTACATTATTTTTTGCACATAGTCAGTATTTTAATTCGTTTACCATTTTAAACACCATTTTATATACCTTGACTACGGTTTTCACATAAGTTTGAGTATTTTTTTTTTACCTTTTTTCCGCCAGTCATAAACTTCAAATTTTATTTTCCCAATTAATCATCACATTGTGTATGACCTTAACAATTTACCTACTTTGTTCATACATTTTTTGCCTTTCAGTTTATTTTATTACTTTATTTAGTTTGCCTCAATATCAAAGCGTCAAGTTAACCACTTCCTTTTTCTTTAAATCCCATTTGGTACACAATTGAAAAATATCCTACGCATGGGTATTTTTGGTTATATTTTACTTGTAAAGTTTTCTTTTTATAATGGTGGACTTTTTGTCTTACAAAGCTATTAAAAAATTCCATTAATTGTTTACTAACAATTTTTTTAATCTATCATCCATGTGAAGTTATAGACTATGCACTATTCTCAATCACTTTTCTAACCAATTTAAATCGGTTTTATATACTCGTATTAATTATGTCTATTTTTTATATTTGCGCTATGAATTTATATATCTACTTAAATTTTATTTTCTCCAACGCAAAAGTTTGGGAAATTTTACGGGGAAAATACGGGAAATAATGGGGAAAATATGGGGGGGAAACTAAAGAGCCCAATATAGGATGAATCAACATTATAAATCAATAATATTAACACAAAAAACAATCCTTTCATCATCCAATTTATATTTATTTATGGAAAATCCTACAATAAATGGTCAAATAATTTATTAAAGGCATCAAAAAGTTTAATCTAAGCTACGTATATGTAGGAATATTTTATCAACGCCGATCGCTTTCTTATTCGTTATTTCTGCATCTTCATTTTTGACTCTAAATATGACCCAGCATAATCATCGGGGGAAGTTAGGCGGTTTAGATTCACTAATTTTTTCTCTATATTACTCTGAATATATCCGAATGTAAACTATGATTTTGGAAGCCGCACAGAAGGGGCAGTTAAAATATTACACCCCAAGTGGATAACTTAATTAGCGCTCATCCTTTTCCACCAAATTAAAGGTGTTGTTTAATCAAAGATTGCCCATATAAAATATTTATGAAAATGTTTTTTTTGTAAATATAGGCCCTAGAATAAATCAAGAATTATAACATAATTACGTAATAGCTATTTTTAAATCAAATAGGGAGCTTCAATATATAGTAAAATGAAACTTTCAACCAGATATCTATTTTTCAAATATAGACGTTAAATAAATCAAGAAGCATTAAAAAAATAATCTAATTACTTAATAAGTGATAGTTGAGATCAAATAGGATAAGATGTTTTAAGCGCCGATTTCATTAAAAATTTAATCACCTTGAGGTAAAACTAGGTGTTTCGGACCTGGCCATGGGCCCCTACTCTGGAGCCAGCTCTGTCTCTCACGGGTCACTAGTGGCTTTAGGCTCTTTCTAGGAACACATTGGGCTACTACACTCCGACCTGGCCTATATTACCCTTAGATTGGGCATGAAATTTAGCTATAGCAGTGTTCAAGTTATAAAAGCAATGTAGATCTATGTGCCCAATTCTCCTCACTGCAGATGTACAGGATTTCGACAAGTTTGACACAAACAGTAAATTTAAAAAGGCAAATTCCATCTATAATCGGGTCATTCAAGCCTTCGTTGGATTAAAGAATGCGCACTGATGGTTCATCACTTTCACCTGGATTATTTATGTTACTCTAACAACAACCATTATCCCCTAGCTTTAGCTGATGATCCCATAAACAAATGATTATCGCGATACTTAGACTTTGAAATTTTTGTACCAATTGTAGCAATCTGTTCCTACTACACCAGCAACGTTTTTTCTAAGGAACGAGTTCAAATTCATTATCTTAAAAAGTTCCTTTTTATTAATTTTATATTAGTAAAAAAAGCATTTTTTTAATCAGATTTTATATTGTTGAAATTCTAATAATCCACTAGGAGTAGAATGTTTTAATTTAATATATATTATATTCCAAATGGTTGTCTAATAAACATGGGCGTACGCAAGGGGGGGGGGGGGCGGCTGCCCCCCCCCCAATTAAAAAAAAATTTTAATACAAAAACCCTAACAAATTAAAATAAAATTTGTTTTGCCCCCCCCCCCTAATTAGCCGGAGGGGGGCAGCCGGACCCCCTGCCCCCCCCCCCCCTCTAATTTGCCAGGGGGCAGGGGGTCTGGCTGCCCACATTTTTGGACGTCGATACCTTTTTTTTTGCTCTTAGGAAAATTTTTGGATGTCGAGACCTTTTTTTTTGCTCTCAGTGAAATTTTAATCTGCCCCCCCCCCTAATTCAAAACCTGCGTATGCCCATGCTAATAAACAAATTCCATTATCTTCAGACAATAGTTAACTAAAACGCCATTCTATATTTAATATGGATTTATTCTAAATCTGAATTAAATTAAAGCCATATTATCTTAAGTTACATTTTTGTATATAAATTTCTTAGAAATTTTTTAAAAACTAGCGAGTTGAAGGGTCTATAAATTTTATATTTTTCGTCTAGTAAGTTAAGATATAAGTTTGAAAAATATTATATTAATTCTATAGGACTTCACCACAATTCATAAATATGCTTATTGATTAATCAAAATTAGTTGCAATCAAGTTTAGATGGAGGCATGACAATTTTTTAATGCACCGAGAAGTTTGGGAGGAAAAGTTATGACAAGGAAATTTTACCACGAAAATATTGCAATAGATAGTTTAATACCAAAATAAATTTTATTAAATTTTTTTTTAATTAACAATAAAATTCACGACAAATTTTAAGAGATCAATATGACCCTGGCCGCCCAAATGCCATGTATCTCGTATACTATACAAAATGGGCAAAATTTGTACAAACTGACATTCTTTTAAATCTATTAAGAATTAAAATCTCATTTATTGTAAAATTTTTTGGTATAAATTAAAATATGCCCTGTGTCATATTAGCCCGTAAAACCAGCAAATGGTTGAACATTTTACTTCCGATATTTTATTATTGATTTCTTTTAATAAAGCCTGCTTTAATAGTTCACCCTAGAGACCTGCACGGCCCGGCCCGCGGACGGCCTAAAAGCCCGGCCCGCGGGCCAGGTTTGGACGGACTTGGACGGGTTCTGCTTAAAAATAAAACAACGGGCGGGCCCGGACGGGCCGTAATATTACTTTACGGGCTCAGGCCGGGCCTAGATATACTTAAGCCCGTTAAAAGCCCGTGACAAAAACAATTAGAACTAGCATAAAAGAAGGTGTTTATATAATGTTCTAAATTGAAATTATTTTATGTCTATTAAATTATCAAGGAAAGTTAAATTTTATTTCCATCTTAGTTCATTAATTCATCAATATCTCACCCCCATTATATATGTTAAAGATAATATATACATGTGACCTCTTGCTGTAGCCAATTTAAATTAGAAGGGGCAGTTTAGGTAGAGCAAAAAATGATCAAAAATTTTGGATTTGCAGGGGCGTCAGCTGTCCATCCTTGCCTCCCCATTTATCTCTTGCAATATTGAGTGAATTAATTTAATATTATGTAAGATTTTTTATTAATTGCTATGCAATTTATGGGCCTTTGGTTGTCCATCCAATTCGTCCTGTCCAACTTGAAATTTTTCAATAATTGCCGTGGAAATTTAAACGATCTTCTAATGGCTGTCTAGGGCTGCACCGATATTGGTATCGGTATCGGTACCGATATCACGATTTTTTAACGATATCGGTTATTAATCGTACCGATACCGATACTTGAAACTTTTTTTACAAATATTATATTTGTTAGAGCTCTATATCTATATACTTTTTAAATTAAATTTTACTTAATTGCTCTTAAATCTTATTTATTTTTTCATTGATTCATTCATTCAAATTTCTACCGCCACTTATTTATATTATTATGTAAGTTAGTTCGTATTTACAATTTATAATGTAATGTATTTAGGTCTAAAAGTAAAAGCAAGTCATTAATATGGAATTATTTTATAATTGATGAGAACTCAGCGTCAGCACATATTGCAGCCTTTACAATTGATAACTGCAATAAAAAAGTTTTACATTAGAATATTGGGCAACAAATAGTTCCGATTTGCCAATATTAGCAACACTGGCCAGAAAATATCTGTTGTCACCCGCCACATCTATCCCTTCTGAATCTATTTTTAGTATAACTGGTGATATTGATAATCCACATTAAAGATCTCTTCTACCTGAGACTATCGAAAAATTACTATTTATGAAAAAAATTTTTGGAATATTTTAAATAAAGCTTTATAAATATTAACTAACAAGTCTAATTTTTAAGATGTAAAATATCGGTATCGGTATATTTATTTAAATATCGGTAGTATTGGTATCGGTATCGGTTGAAAATTTGATATCGGTGCAGCCCTACTGTGGACCCCTCTAAACCTAGAAATTTGTTAAAATTATGACTCAAATTTTAAAAAAAGTTCATTTTGCCCCGCTTTAAATCATTATTGTCCCCCTCTAATTCCAATGCTGCATACGCCCATGGAAGTTTATAAAGACCACAGTCATGGTTTTCTCGGTTTTAGTTTTTATTTAGCTTTTTTTATCATCATTTGTGATTTATGTTTTACGCCTATTGGATTTAGAATGTTTTGGAATTACAAGTCGGGCTAGGATAAATGCGATTGTTTTTAAAGATAATATAATGTTTTTGAATCAATGGACAGTTACTACATGTTTAATTGAACAGCTTTAAATCATATTGCTTTTATTATTATACGGCTCTAATATTTAAAATTAAACGATTCATATAAACATACTAATACAAAATGATTCTACGTAAAACAATTGAGCAATAATCATGCAAGTAAAATGGAAAAAATATTTGCACGTGAAATTGCATTAATCCGCATGTATATATAAAATTCTTCTGTAAATGGTAACGATGCCCAAAATTATCTGGTGTTGGATGTTCCAACGAAAATTATTTTTGACTCGGAAGGTATGATTTTGAATTTCGTATATTTCGGAGTGGGTTTAGAATTATTCATATCTTGTTTTTGAATCAAAGGCATTGTCGGGGCTGCTGAAGGGTCTAACCATGTTTTGTTGTTGTTATCATGGGATTCTTTAGCCATTTTTATTCTTTTCAGTTTGGAACGTTTATTTTGAAACCAATTTTTAACCTAAAAACATTAAATAATGTGAGTTATACATATCTCCCCCCTTCAATAATATATAAGCTTATAAACAGAATATAGCATTGCATCTAAAATCTACTTGTGTGGGGGTTAAATTTAAGTGGTTTGCCACGCATTGTCTCTGTAAGAATGATATGTAAGAATGAGATGAATATATGACTTCCAGATAATCGGTCTGATTTTGTGTAAAACTAGACTTAGTCTTTTTCAACACTTCGAACGGAGTTCGCCTAAAATAAGTTTTTATATTAAAATCATAAGGTAATTTATAATACTGTTTTAGGGTTGAATGATGGACCATAGGCTGAACATCACGGTTTACGACTACTGGTTGTACGTTGCTAAAGATAGGAATATTTTTTGGGAAGGGTATATCTTGGAGATATTCGATATCTTTGATGATTCTTTTAATGTTTAAGACATCTGGTATAGTCCAAGTTTGTGAGTATTTAGTTCGATCAGTTTCCATATTCAACAATACATCTATGACCGATTGATGACCGTACCTATAGAATTGATCATATTTTTCAAATCTAGGATCATATGGAAACATGATTCTAATCGTAGAGAAATTAATTAAAATATTAAATTAATTTAAATAGCAGTTTATATAGTCAATAAAAGGCGGCAATTTCTTAATTGATATTTACTGGATTGACCCTTACATAACTATTCTTTTGTCCCTCACTATTCATTGACACCTAACTGGAGTTAAGGAGCCGTTCAGAAAAACATCTTTTGTTATCATATTGACATGTACCATCTCTTTAGCATTGATGGCGTAGGGTATATTCTTGTTTATGCTGTAAGACTCTGAATGACCATTGAGAGAGAAGACAATGCAGACATACTGGCGACTTCTTTCAACAATAGAAGTTACGTTTAACACTTTGATGTTCAGTGAGTTTAACGTAAATTATGCGATGGATAGGTGAGATATATAACCTTGATAGGTTATAAATTATTAAGTTTTATCTTAATGACTTTTTACATAAAGATGTGTCTATAACAAATAAAATAATTTAATCGCTTTAATCAATGACATCGCAAGGGGACGCAATATTAAGTCAAAAATATTGAAATTTTAACACCTAGATAATATTAAATTTTTAGTTCATTCATCAATTTCCTACGTTATTATCATTATGTATATAATTTAATTTGGCTCGCTAAGTGCACCTGAAATATAGTGAATTTTTAGCCATTTTAAAACAAAAAAATATAAGCAGAAGTTTCTAAACAATTCTGTCTGATACATTGACAAGGTGTAAATCTTTTTGTGATATAGGGCGTAGCCAGCATTGAAATTAGAGGCGGCAATAATGATTTAGGTAGGCGCAAAACAAACATTTTTTGAAATTTTAGCCATAAATTTATTAAATTTCAACAAATTTTTGGATCCACCCTTTGGCTATGCCCATGGTCTTGGTATATTTAAAGATCGTTGTATTAATTTTATTTCGTTTAAATTCGTTGGTCGATAGTCAAGAATCAGTACCTACCACGCAAAAATTTGTGGGCTGCATGAGAAACATTATAATAAAAAAATCTGTCAAGGATTGGCAGAACATGTATCAACATCATAACTTAAATAAGAACTGTCCCTTACCAGAAACATCTAATATGACTTCAGAAATTTACTTCTTATTTTGAATTTAAATATAGGACGGTCCCAAGTCCGTGTGCAAAATTTGGACGGTTGGCGTCAGGTCGGAAACCGGCTATAAAAACCAACTCCAAAATTATGATAGTCTCAAACAAGATTTTACAAGAAAAGGCTAGGGCGTCCTCCACAAACGACGCGCACTGCATACCCCGCCCGTGCAATGTAAAAAATACACTAGGGTTACTGCCCAACTCACAACGAAGGCGGTTAAGGAAACTATTGCGGAAAGAAAGCGAATAACGTGCTGGAATGTGGGAACGTTGACGGGGAAGAGCATCGAGGTCGCACAATTTTTAAAAAGAAGAAAGGTACACATTGCCTGCCTACAAGAGACTAGGTGGAACGGAACCAAAGCCCGAGAGTTAGGTGAAGGCTACAAACTATTCTACAGTGGGTCATCAAATCGTACAATCGGGGTCGGTATCGTTCTTAGCGAATCGTTCAAAGACAAGGTGGTCGAAGTCAAACGTTGTTCCGACAGACTAATGCGGGTGAAGATCAAGGGGGCCTCCCCGTTTTGTGCGCGTATGCTCCCCAAATTGGGTGTTTGGAATCAGAGAAAGACATATTTTTCGATTCATTGGAAAAGGAAATAAATAAGACAGGAAGAAAGGCTAATTATTGGGGCAAATTTCAACGTCCACGTAGGGAAAGATCGCCTCGGGTATGAACGCAATCATGGAGGCTATGGGCATGGTCTGAAGAACAAAGAAGGGGAAAATCTCCAAGTATCCCATGCATATGACATGGCGATCGTTAACACCTATTTTCAAAAGCGCGAAGATCATATTGTGACCTATATAAGTGGGAAGCATATTAGTCAAATCGACTATTTGCTTATACGGCGAGAGGACTTATGGAGTATCAAGGATTGCAAAGTAATACCGGGAGAAGAAATCGCTAGGCAACATCGTCCCCTTGTTATGGATCTTGACAGAAGAATATTTCCCGAAAGAAGAAAGGTCTATGAACCTCTAATTCGATACGAAAGGATAAAGGATACGTCGACGAAGAATATCATCAAAAAGCCTCCTCACTCTTGGGTGCGAGGAAGTTGACAAAGGACGTAGACGACGATTGGGAGACCTATCTAAAGACATTAAGGAAACAGCGATTCGTGTTCTAGGACAGACCAAAGGAGGCAAAGCTATGAATAGGGAACTATGGTGGTGGGATCAATCGGTTAAATATTTCACCGAAAGAAAGAAAAATTTATTGAGACGGTGGCATAAATCAAAAAAGTCGGAGGATTATCAAGAGTATAGGGACGCAAAAAAGGCCGTAGCAAAAGCGAGGAATGCCGCGTACACCGATATGGCAAACAAATTAGATCATAAAGGGGGCGATAGGCTTATGTACAAATTGGCCAAGATAAGGGAGAAGAAAAGTCGCGATGTCGAGATTCTAAAATAGTAAATAACGAGAAGGGTCAAATCTTATTCAAGTCGAAAGAAGTGATGGCAAGGTGGAATGGATATTTTAAAAAGCTTATGAATATTGCAAATGACAAAGATTCCCTTCCCAAAATTGAGCCAAATATAAGTATGGTCGAACTGTTTTAGGAGGATGAAGTTAGGACACAAATGAAAAAGATGCAAAAAGGAAAAGCAAATGGTCCAGATGGAATACCTATGGAAGCATGGCTCGGATGTCGTGAAGAAGGAGTCACCACCATGACGCACCTCCTTAACAAGATATTGGTAAAGAGCGAATTCCTAATCAATGGAGAGCAAGCACGTATTTAAAGGCAAAGAAGACCCTCGGGACCGTGGCAATTACAGAGGTATCAAGCTAATGCCACTCTTTGAAGCTTATGGAAATGATCTTATTAACAAGGCTAAAAAACGAGGTGGATATATCGACTAATCAATTCGGATTTGTGGCCGGTAAATCTACAATCGACCCAATCTTCGCACTAAGACAAATGATGGATAAATATGGTGAAAAGAGGAAAGACCTACGTATGGTTTTTATCGACTTGTAGAAAGCTTATGACACGGTCCCCCGCGATTTAATATGGTGGTGCATGAGGAAACAAAATATCCCTGACGCATTTATACGGCTTATGAAAAATATTTATGAAGCCTCAAACTCTTGCGTTAGGACGACAGTTAGAGACTCTAAACCTTTTCGAGTTAATATTGGATTACATCAAGACTCTGCTTTAAGTCCCTTTTTATTTAATATAATTATAGACACGATAACGAGGGACATTGAAAAGCCATCGCCATGATGTATGCTATATGCCGATGATTTGCGAGGAAACAAGGGAGAAAGTATTCGAAGAAGCCGAAAAGTGGTCAAAGCGCTTAGCTGTATATGGTTTAAAGGTCAACGATCGAAAAACGGTATACATGGAAATGAGCGGTACAGGCACCCCATCGCTGGATGAACATCTAAAGTACCCAAAAGTATACAAGTTTACATACCTCGGCTCGATGCTACATCAAGAGGGAGGTTGCGCAACGGATGTCAATGCCCGGATCCAAAAAGGATGGCTTAAATGGCGAAGTATATCCGGTGTAATGTGCAACAAGAAAATGCAATATGGTTGAAGAGCAAAGCTTACAAATCCATCGTAAGACCGGTGTTACTCTATGGAAGTGAAAGATGGGCATACACCACGGAAGGAAAGCTATTACAAGCCACAGAGATGAGAATGATACGGTGGAGCGTGGGGTATACTAAGCTCGACCATAGACGAATGACTTTCTCATGACAAAAAATGGGTGTTCAACCCAGAGACCAGATTGCCCGGCCCGCTGCCCAAGCAGGGGCCGAGCAACTGTCCTAAATTTGTATTTTCGGGGGGACACGGGCGGGCACGAAGATAGGATTCGGGCAATTCGGGCTTAATGAGAATTTTTTAAATAGTGTATTATCTTTTTACTTTTTATTTAATTGCATATGAATATGCTAAAGTTAAGAAACTTGATTTCGCCATCAAAAAGTTTCTCCAACTAACCTTTATTATTCCCTTATCATTCGTCGCTTTCGCTAAGTTACTACTTATTTTTATGATAAAAAATTTCTATACCTTTCTTTTTTTGCTTTAAATTAAAAGATGTATTCATAGATTGCATTTAAATTCTATTGATAAATTTTTGACTTTTTATCAAAAAAGTAAGTTTAAACAGAGCACAGATTGATTAATTGAACTAATTCATTAAGAAGTTTATTTATGGGTAGGGCAAACGGGTTAACTCAATAGGGGAGTATAATTTTGTTTATTGTAATATTATTTATTAAATATGTAAACTTTAAACTTAATTAAAATATTGCTACATAAATATTTTCATGGACATCGGCTGCATTCAATTAATATTTTGCTATTATATGATTTTTAAATGTTCCAACATGTTTGCTAAATGCATTAGCAATTAACTTATCAAAATATTGTGACCTAAAGCGGTTTAGCCAGTGCTATGTGGCCAAATTTTTCGAAAAAACAAATACTAACTATTTTTGACCTATTAGGATTAAAATAAAAGATTAAAAGTTTCATGTGAAAAAATCATTCGACTTTTAACTAATATAAAAAGTTAGATTTTATTTGTGATTGTGATAATAAAATATTGCATATTTTTTTTTTAATATGCCATCAATAATGCTTATATTTTAATAGCGGTTGATAGAATTTAAGATCTCATGGTTTAGGGCCTAACGGGCAAATTTATTCGGGCCGGGCAGTTCGGACACCTTTAATGTTTCGGGCGAGCTGGGACGGGCACCTTGAAGGTTCGGGCGGGCTCGGGGGGGGCAATGATGTTAAAAAATTGAACCGGGCCGGGTTCGGGCATTAAATTCCTAACAAATCTGACCTCTGATTCAACCTATGGCGGACATGATTAACGAAAATCGGCTAAGGTGGTATGGGCATATACTAAGAAGGGACACGGATGACGTAAATAGAAAAGTACTGGACATGGAGGTACCGGGGAAGAGAGGAAGAGGACGACTCCGTGTCACGTGGAAAGGGCAAGTCGATAAATTATGGAAACTAAAGAGATTAGTCAAGACATGGCACTCACCCGGTCAAGATCGAAAAAACTTATCAAAACAAACCCCACGAATGTGGGACCAAATAACTGATAAAGAAGAAGAAGAAATATATACATTTTGTATTATTTATAACACGTTACACATACAACGTTTGCTTTTTTGCTTATTTATCGTCGTCAGCATTTGAAATAATCACTCATGAATTAATGTAACCCCTTATATTGTTCAACATTCCCTTTTTAACAACATTCCTCAAGATTAACATATTTACAGTTTGAATTTTAATTGATTAATTTTGTAATAAAATATTTGCCAAGCAATTTTGTCCGATTTATAAATTGTTTACAATTATTTTGTTTCTTTATATTCAAGTTGCTTATAATTTTCCCATATATCATTAAATAAATGTTTTTGCTCTTGCTATGCAATTTATAGGCTCGCTTTTGGTTGTTCGTCCGTCTTGTCCAACTTGTAATTTTTGAATACTTTCTGTGGAATTATACGGGTTTTTTAATGGCTGTGGACTTAAGCTTCTGCAAAAGACTTATTTTTTCTTTTCACAAATAGATTAGCTTATGACCGCTGATTGGCTTTACTTTTTTCGACCTCGCCCGAGGCCGAATTCCCTTATGACTGATTACCTTTATTGATGAATTTCTTTTCGTCACTTGTCTAGGTTGTTGCCTATAACGAATGATTGCAGAACTGGCGGTAAAGTGTTTGTTGATCTTAATTGTTAACTAATTATTTAAGATTTATATTCGAAAATACTACGCCTCTGGATTTCGAATCGAATTATTGTTGTGCTCTACCATTTTATTTTTGTTTATCAACATCATGCATCATTATTGTTATAACTATTTAAATCGAATTGTAAAAGAAATAGTCAGTAGAAAGAGTAGAAATTCTTTAGTGTTAATAAATTCTAAATTCTTGAATAAAGTGTTGGATTTAGGACAGTTAAATTGTCATCCTGTGTAGCCCTACATAACAATATGAATGTTAATAATTTTTTTCATCCAAAAAATAAAAAAAAAATTTAGTAAATCGCTTCTTACCCGTTCGATTAATGAATTATAAATTTGGCACGAAGAAATTTATTAATTTTTAAAAAGCCGAACTTATTTGATAACTCTAAAAATGTTTATTTACTCTGGATGACTTTAATATAACGCAAGCTTTGGAAAAATATAGGCGTAGCAGCTAGTTAGAAGCTTTTTTTGAAATGTCATTGCCACTCGTAAATCTTGTTTCTTTTTTGTAGAAATAATATCTGAACAAATATTTCACATATAAGTTGGAGCTATTTTTTGTTGGGCAACTTAAAAAATAAAAAACTTGTATGGGTGCCTTTTTTAAATCATGTAATTCAGGAATAATTGTGGTTTATAAAATTTATTTTTCACAGTTAATTAATAATTAAAAATAGCCTGGGATCTGTTTTTGTTTATATTCAGACGTGTAGCCAGTTTTCAATTTTTTCCTAAAACTCATATTTATAATATAATGAGGATGGGAAAAGTCCTGTCTGTCGTAAAAATATATTTTTCGCGGGCCTGGGTGGGCGTCATAACATGATTCCAGCAATTCGGGCCTATTTTTTAAAGAGGAATTATGTGGTTTTTGTTTATTATTTTGTCCCTTATTATCTGATTATCTATATATATAAAAATCACGTGAAACGGTGTTAGGCATTTAACTCCTCCGAAACGGCTGGACCGATTTATATGGAAATTTCCGCGAATGATTGGTAGGTCTGAGAATAGGTTTTTAACTATATTCCAAATTTCTAAGTCATAAGACGGTCAAGTTATTTAGCTTTATACGTTTTGACGTTTACTAAAATGTCACTCAAACGCCACCTCATGACGTATACTGCGTATATATCGTGTTGTGAATGTATTCTTCCGCACGCAGTATTTGCAAAATATTTGTTATACATAGCAAAAAAGATATTTGTTATTTGATTAAGATGGATTGTACATCGCTGACCTCATCTTTATAAGAACTTTTAATATATTCAATTTAGAAGGCTTATCGAAGTAAATTCCAAAATAATTTTTTTAGGTTCACAAAAATTTGCAAATGTCTTTATTGGTTTATGGTTTTTTATTTCCAAAAAAGTTTCATACGGACCAATGTACAACCTAACAAGTCAAATACATTTATCAAGAGAGGGAATATAAATTATATCCTGAAGACGATTTCTATCAGCATGCTCTTAATGCATGAAGAATATAAGAAATATTTGGATTTCCATACATTTGCTACTTAAATGGAGGAGGGTACTCCTTAATCATCTCAAATTAAACTAACTAATTTTAAAATTTATATTTATAAAAGTTATATGAAATGCTGTTACAATTTATTTTTGTATTGATCATAAGTTTATTATTTCTTTAACTACCTATTTTTCTAACTTAAGTGAATTTACAATATATAGAATGTCAAACAACATGTGTTTTTTTTTAATTATTTTCTTTAACTGCTTTATTGTGTCATTTATATTTATTGTTTATTAATTCATTAGATAATTAATATAAATTCTTTACTCAATATTGTTAAAGATGAAATTACTCCCACTTATCTTGCTACTGGCATTTAAGATGACTATCATATAAGGTTATTATTAAGTTTTAAAAGTAAGGTATATTATTATAATCGGCTTGCATTAAGAAATATTAGAAGAAATTTTATTGGTAAGGGAATGGTTTTTAGAATATATTTCTCTAAACCCCACATCATATCTTATATTGTTAAAGATGAAATTACTCCCACTTAATCCTGCTACTGGCATTTAAGATGACTATCATATAAGTTTATTATTAAGTTTTAAAAGTAAGGTATATTATTATAATCGGTTTGCATTAAGAAATATCAGAAGAAATTTTATTGGTAAGGGAATGGTTTTTAGAATATATTTCTCTAAATCCCAAATCTTATCTTATATTAATGGCCCAACTACTGCTATTTCATTTAAGCAAATGCACAACCTGTCATCCTTTCTCCCACATATTAAGGATAGAGCCCTATAATTCTCCTTAAAGAGTTTTTGCTACAATTTCATTTATATATAGTTTTTTTATGATCTAGCCCCCCCCCCGGGAGAAAATTCTGGCTACGCGTCTGATTGACCTTGAGCCTTATTAATTGTCAATGCGAATGCCAATCTAATTGGAAATTGAATAGTTCAAAAAATATCATTTTACCCTTCCCTAAAATCAATATATATAATTACATGAATATTCATGTAATTAAAATATAATTTATATATACCCAGTAAATAATATATTTAAAAAGGAAAATGTCTCAAAAGATATCTTAAAAGAAAGATGTATCTTTTGCCTAATAATAATGTAAGATAAAAAGACTGAATGTCATCCAAAAAATGCAATTTTTTATTTGTTGCTGAGGGGCTGAAAATCAACAAATACAAAGCCTTTTTAACTCTAAAATTTTTTATCCCTTTGGTCGCTTCGTGTTTGGGCACCTTTGGTAAACAGGTTTTAACCTATTTTATGTATTTTTTTTATATTTCCGCAACTATTTTTATACCTATTCGAACTCCTCCCTCCCCTGAGACCAATCGCACATATAATCCCTTACAATTCTAAGGATCCTTCTCAAGTGGACTACGCCGATTTATAATCAACATACGTATCCTCGGTTCTTTGGTGTTAGGTAGTGCCCCCGGGCCCCGTGTTGTTTTTTGTTGAGCATTTAACCTAAACTCTTCTACACTTCGTTGAAAAACATTTCATTTGCTGTGAAATTTAAGCAGGGGAGAAAACGGACCTTTATGTTTTAGGGCTTGGCTACGCATGCTTATACCGGTTGATTCAAGTTTTAATTAATTATCTGAGTACACTGATAGCTTATTGACTAAAGTAAGGTTTGTGGGCAATTTTAAACAAACAAAAAAGATCTGCTTAGGAAGTTAGGGGATATTCGCATGTTTCGGAACTAACCGAGATTAATGATGTTGCTCCAGGCTCGATTCGGGCGCAAAAATAAAAATAGCTTATTGCCTCGGGCCGGACTACTCATACAAATTAACGTAAGACAGTGGTCATTTTATGGAGCATTTTAAACCTGGACTGTGGATTATTAAAATAATTAAATAAAGATAGAATACATGTGAACAACAAAGTGAGTTAAAAAAAACCTTATTTTTTGTCGAACTTGACATTATGAAAATAAATTAATTAGGAATTAAAAATTGATTTAAGAATGGGCATTAAACACCAGGGAAGGAAAGCTTATAAAAGCCACAGAGATGAGAATTCTAGGGTGGAGCTTGGCGTAAACTAAGCTCGACCCACTTTCTCATGTCAAAAATGAATATTCAACCTATGGCGGACATGATTAACGAAAATCGATCAAGGTGTTATGAAGATATACTAAGGGGGACACGAATGACCTAAATCGTAAAGTGCTGGACATGGAGGTGCCGGAAAAGTGAGGAAGAGGACGACCCGTGTCACATTGAAGGGGCAAGGCGATTGTTATGAAAACTAAAGAGTAGTCAAGACATGGCACTCAACCGGTCAAGATGAAAAAAACTTATCAAAACAAACCCCACGACTGTGGGACCAAATAACTGATAAAGAAGAGGAAGATTTAAACATAGAGCTTCACCCCTGTAACCCGGTGGGGCTGCCCCTCTAAACCTTAAACCCCTGTCTACTTGCTGTCTTTGTGTCGCCTTATTAGGGTCTTCTAAATTCGTATGGGAGCATTCATTTGCTATGCAATTTAAGCAAGAGAAAAAATTAACGGAGAGGGAATTGAGGGTATAGGGTCGGGCTACGTCTATAATGGTACCTGTTGGCCTAAACTACACAATATATCAGCAAAACATGATAACAATGAGACCTTATTGCAATAAAGCTCCGTTGGCGGCCATTGATATACCTAAAGTTTCTAAGCTGATGTAAGCAGAATTGTAGTTTGCCCAAATAAGTGAAAAGCTGGACGCGCTTAAATATGTTCAGGCGCAAAAATAAAACAGATTTTCAGGACGGGTTGGGGTTTTGATTGAAGTCCGAAAACGGTCATTTTCCAGAATCGTGATTTTGCGGTAGGACCAAAAAAGGTTTTTAGCACCTTTAAAAAAACAAACCTGTGGCAATTTACAAATTAAATAATTCTTTAGATATGTATGAATTTATTTGACAGTATATTTATATAGGCAAAATGTGTAAAGCAAAGCAATAAAAAATTTGATGTTAAGTACTTTGCTTTATGTGTTTATATTTTGTATTTAGCGTGTTAATTCTTTCTACATTAAGTTCATGAATTATTTCCCGTAGGACAATTACATTTTAATCGCTCATTATATGATCGAGGCAAAACGATGAGCATGCACATCACTTATAGTATTTTCAAGAAATAATGTATATTGCAAAACAACGTTTGCCGGGTCAGCTAGTAATATTTAATAATCGTGTTTTAATTGCTATGCAATTTATGGGCTTACTTTCCATTTGTTTACTGTCACGCACCGAATGTCACAGCCATATCAACCAGACCCCAGCTTAAATGTAAAGTCTGGATCAAATCTCTCTTCCTGATTCAGTATAAAATTATAGGCTTTCATTGTAAGCAAGCAGCACTACCAAAATAATTTTGTTAGATTGTTTTTTGAACGATTTATCAAAAATATAAAAAATTGGAGGACAAAGTTGTGGAGATTTAGACATTTTTATTTCTATCCTGAACCGGGTTACTTGTGGATATTATTCATGTTCAATAAAACGTTTTTTATATAAAAATTTTAAAATATAATAGTAAGTATAAATCTTTTAATTCTAACTTTTATTAACTTTTAAAAAGCTTTAATTTATATGAATACTTGTTTACCAACATTAAGAGAATCCCTTAATGTTGTGCAAATAAGGATGGCTACATAGTTAATTTTTTGTGAATCTCACTTTTTAAAGTGTTTTTTATCACAAAAATTAAAAACAAGTTAGGTTAAAATATAGGTATTTATATGGTAAGTACCCTAAAACCATGATTTAAATAAATTAAAGCTTGGTAATTTCAAAATATTAGCTTTTAAAACTTTGTATGTAAAATTAATTGCTATGCAATTTATGGACTCGTTTTTGGTTGTCACTCCATCCGTCCTTGTCCTATCTGTCCAACTTGTAATTTTTCAAAAATTGCCCTAGAAACTTATACGGGGTTTTAATGGCTGTGGACTTATGCTTCCTAAAAAGACTTTTATTTTGCTTTCGCAAAGACTAGCTAATGACCGCTGATTGGCTTAAATTTTTCGACCTTGCCCAAGTATCTTTATTTGTGCATTTCTTTTGGCATTTTGTCTGTGTTGCTTTATATCGGATAATTGCGAAACTGGCTAAATAATTCTCTCTATATTAATGCTGATCGTTGCTAACATCTAATTTCTCTGACTCGGCCCAAGGCCAAAATTCTGGTTGATTTCTATTCAATTTTGCTGCTTATTTTAGCGTATGAATTCCTTTTTGGAACTTGTTTTTAGTAAATTTCTTTTGGCAATTTGTCTAGGTTGTTGCTATATATGGGATAATTGCGAAACTGGCTTAATAATTCCCTGCAAATTAATGCTGATCGTTGCTTACATCTAATTTGTCTGCCCTGGCCCAGAGGCCAAAATTATGGTTAATTGCGATTCATATTTGCTGCTTTGTTAATTTCTTTTTGTAATTTGTATAGGTTGTTGCGAATGAATGCGAAACTGGCTAAATAATTCCTTGCAAATTAATGATGACCGTTGCCAACGTCTGATTCTGGCTAAAATCCATTTTTTATTTTTGTGCCCGCAGGTTTTGGCATTTATGGTATCTTAGCTTCAAACATACAATTCCCGGCAAAAAATAAATTTTTTTGCCTCCTTCTTTGCCCACACCTTCCTTTTTGCCCCCCCCCCCCTTTTTAATGCCCTCTTCTTCTTTGCTCTCTCCCCCCCCCCCCCCGCCTCATTTGTGACCCTGTTTTGGGCCCCTTACCCACCCCCCTTTTAGACGTCATTTTTTTGCCTGCCTCCCCCCTCCTTTTGACCCTATCTTTGCCCACTTGTCCCCCCCCCCTTTTTGTCCCATGACCCACCCCAATTTTTTGACCCCCCCTCACGCAGGCCTCTAGCGATAAGTGATGGCGCACGGCATACGAAGATAAAATGCAGTGAAATTTTTATTACCTCGAAAGGGAATTGGGGAAAGGAGAGAATCCTATATTTGCCAACAAAACATTTACATATTTCGCTTCTGCACAACTCAATTTTTAAAACCAATGAGAGTTTTGGGAAATTCTGGATTTAAAACACATGGAGGTGGGACTTAGAAGTGTGTGTTCTGGCAAAAGGATCTGATTCTCTAATTAATTCTTAATTCATTGTTGACAATATAAATACCAGGTCTTTTTTAAGCATCACTATATTAAATTTTATATTCATCATGCAACTATTATAGAGTAAAGTAAAAAAATTTTAAATGGTGAAAAAGGAATTTCCTCAAGCCAAATTTTATGATATTCTAAATGCAAATAACGATAAAACTATCTCCGACATCTAATCTTTGGTCCCACATGAATAATAGTTTTTACTAGTAATGGTGAAATAGCGTTTGATAGGCGCACATTGTCACATAAGGTAGAGTTATAGCGTGGCGCTAACATTGTTATAAAATTTATAGGTTAAATTGCATGATTATGCGCACATGTGGCACCACATGTGCGTATATTAATGCAATTTAACCTATAAATTTAATAACAATGTTAGCGCCTCGCTATAACTCTAGCGCCTTATGTGACAATGTGCTCTAGCGCCTTCAAGTGACTATGTGCTATAACTGTAGCGCCTCCAAGTGAATATGCTATGTAGATGGGAGGCGCTACACGTGCTGGTGCTAAGCGTTTCACCATCACTAGTTTTTACGCTCGTTTTTGTGTATTCTAAATATGTATTATTTTAGCTAATATAACTATTTTAAAAGGGCTCTTAGCAATTTAAATATTTTTTTAATAGTTGTTCTGCTTTGAAGAATTATGACAATAGCCCCTCCTCCATCTAGGTCATTCTCAGCCAGGGCGTAGCCAGTGGAGGGCGCCCCCCCCCCAAACGGCAAATTTTTTTTTCAATGCAAAAACCCTTCCAAATTAAAAAATTTACGTTTTGCCGCCCCCCCCTTTAATTGAACTTTTAAACATCCCCCTCCCCTAATCCAAAACCTGGCTACGGCCATGTTCTCAGCCCTTTCTCGCCCATAAATTGCACAGCAAATGTACTACATTTATATGAAATAAGGAAAAGTTTTGTAAGAACAATACCCAAGAACTAAGCCCAAGTTCCAAGGAGAAAATTTTACCTTAGAGTGTATATTGCTATATTAATATTTTATATCACTTAAAAACCAACCTCTAGATTTACTACCAATTTTTTGAAAGCTTGGTGTCTTAGAACCCCACTAGACACACAACATGCTTAACACAATTTTAAAATTAGGATTCTGAGACCTGAAAATAATCAGCATATTACACAAAAGAGTCTTCTACAGATGAATTATCATTGATTGTAAAATTGAATACAATTCTAATCAATGTTTTTATGCCAGCCTATTAATTCAATACATTTAAGCTAAAATAAATGATAATAAATATATTTTTTCTTTTGTATTATGATTTGCAAAGACATGTATAAAAAAGTGGAATAAAACATAATTAAGGAATTTTGAAAAACTAAAAAAAATCAATTAACAATAAAATTGCTCATTATTTAATCTCCTTTTAAAACCCAGATAGCATTACTACAAGCAAAAAAAGATTTTTAAGTTTCTTAAGGTTAAGATAAAATTTAAACTATATTGACAGAGTTAATATTTATTGAGAATAAATGTAAAAATAATTATTCTGCAAATTCCACATTGGCACTTGTTTCAATTTTAATTGGTATTTTAGGCTTTTCTTCATTTTTACCTGCTTTTTCAACGTCTCTTAAAAGCTAAAAAGTTTATATACATGAATATAAATTTACTAATAGATTTAACAATGGAGGTATTTCAATGTATTTTGGGACAACTTTTGGAGGTGGTGGTGGCAAAGAGTCAAAATATTGTTTTTCTTCATGTTTGGGAATAAGGTACCAATCAGGAATAAATGCATAAGTAATTTTTTGTTCTTCTGTTATTGGGAAGTCTTAAAAAATGAATAAATAACTCATAAGATTACTTCTAAAAACTTTTTTCCCATATACTATTCCACGTTCAAAATCCTTAATGTCCATCAAGCGTACTAAAAAAATTAACTAACTTCTGTCTTCAAAGAAGGGTAAGCCCGACTTATAATAATGAAACTTTTTTGTGGATATTGTTGCCAACTTGTCCTACTTACCATGCGGCCGGCTCCAACATTTTTTAAGTTGGCAACTATTTCAAACAAAGACTTTCCATAATATTTTACCAATGGGGTTCCAATTTTCTTTATTCTCGGCATTTTATTTAAAAACCCAAATGAATGTAAACATATGTTCAAAAAAGACAATTCCTAACAGCCTACTACAATTTAAGAAGGTGTAGTTAAGCCTTATACTCAATATTAGTAAATAAGCCTATAAAGTGGTGATAGTAAAAACGACTATGAATTATGATTTGATAGTTGATTTAATAATTTTTATGTTTACCACACCCTTTAAGTCTTTGCGATTTTGTAGATCATACTTTCCCCAACTTTATTAGTTGCTTGGCTTCCAAATTCTCCTAAACATCTTCTTCTTTATCAATTATTTGGCCCCACTCGTAGGGTTTGTTTTGAAGAGCATTTCAGTTGACCGAATAAGTGCCAAACCTTGATTAATCTTTTTGATTCTAATAACTTTATCGACTTGACCTTTTTACAAAACACATGGTAGCCCTTTTCTCCTCTTCCCCAGTACCTCCATTTCTAGTATTTTGATTTGCATCATTTGTCTCCCTTCTTAGTATATGCCCATACCCCCTTAGCCAATTTTTGTTAATTACGTTCGCCATAGGTTGAATACCCATTTTTGTCAAGAGATATGGTCGAACTTTGTATACCCCAACCTACGTACATTCATCTCTGTGGCTTTTAATAGCTACTTTCGTTGTGTTAAATGCCCATGTTTCACTTCCATAGAATAACACCAGTCTTACAATGGATTTGTAAGTCTCTCTTGAACCATATTGGCTTTTCGCGTCGCACATTACACAGGATATACTTCGCCATCCATTCTTTTTGGATCCGGGCGACTTCTATTGAGCAAACTCCCTCTTGATTTATTATCGAGTTAAGGTATGTACATCTGTCTACTTTTGTGTACTTTAGATGGTCATCCAGCAAAGGGGTGGCTGTAATGTAACAATCATTTCCATGTATACCGTTTTCCGATCGTTGATCTTTAAACCATATCCAGCTAACCGCTTTGACCATTTTTGGCCTTTTTTGAATATTTTCTCCTTTGTCTCTTTGCATAGTACTATATCCTCGATTTATTGCATACACCATGGTGATGGCTTTTGAATGTTTCTCGTTAACGTGTCCATAATTATTAGAAATAAAAATAAATGGAGAGGAGATCCTTAATAATCCGAAAAGGTTTGAAGTCTCCAACTGTCGTCTTAAAGCAAAAATTTATCCCTTCATAAATATTTTTTATAAGCTTAATATATATGCGTCAGGAATATCTTGTTTTTTTAAGCACCATCATATTAAATCGCGTGGGACCGTGTCATAAACTTTATCCAAGTCCATAAAGACTATATGCAGGCCTCTTCTCTTTTCACCATATTTATCCATCATTATTTCACGATGAATATAAAGATATTAAGCAAAAGAATGAAGAGTTTGATAGATTAGCCCAAAATTTCACTTCGCTGCGTCATCACAAACGCCCCCTTATTGCGAAGATTGGGTCAATTGTGGATTTACCGGCTACAAATCCGAAATGATTTGCCGATATTTCCACCTCATTTTTCAGTAAGATCGTTTCCATAAGCTTCAAGGAGGGGAAAGTCAGCGTGATACCTTTGTAATTGCCACAGATTTTGAGGGTCTCCTTTGCTTTTAAATAAGTAGATAATCGTGCTTGCTGTCATTGATTTAGAATTCGCTCTCCTACTAATATCTTGTTAAGGAGGTTTGTCATTATCGTGACTCCTTTTTCATGGCATCCAAGGATCATCGGTATTCTATCTGGGCCATTTGCTTTTCCTTTTTGCATCTTGTCCATTTGTGTCTTAACTTCATTCTCCTGAAAGAGTTCGACCATACTTATATTTGGCTCGATTTTCGGAACGGAATCCTTGTCATTTGCAATATTCATAAGTTTCTTAAAATATCCTTTCCACCTTTCCATCAATCTCTTCGGCATGAATAAGGCTTGACCCTTCTCGTTTTTGACTATTTTAAGAACTCCGACATCGCGACTTTTCCTCTCCCTTTTCTTGGCCAATTCGTACATAAGCCTATCTCCTCTTTTATGGTCTAGTTTGTTTGCCATCTCGGTGTAAGCGGCATTATTCGCTGTTGCAACGGTCTTTTTCGCGGCCCTCTTTGCGTCTATATATTCTTGACAATCCTCCTCCTTTTTTGATTTATGCCACAGTCTATATGAATTTTCTTTCTTTCGCTGAAATCCCTAGCCGATTGATCTAACCACCAAACTTCCCTATTAATAACTTTGCTTCATTTGGTCTGTCCTAAGTATCATTGAAATTTAATAAAATCAATGAGATTTTTGTGATTAATAAAACTTTTACTAGCAATATTGTTTTAAAAAGTGTTTGGAATTGTACATATGAGTCTGGTACTCCAAAAAAGGATTTATATGAAATTGCCATTTAGTTGGAGATTAAAGTTGCAAGTCTCAGCATTTCATTTTTGGGGGTCTTAATTGCTCCGTGTTTTAATTGCTCCACTACACAAAGTGCAATATAATATTATATACAAATATTAACATGTATTAATACCATGGGCCTAGATATATGTTTGGCGGACTCGGTAAAAATTGGGTTATAAGCTAAACGATATGACAAGCAAAAGTTATCCTCATTTCACCAATTTTTTTTATTATATAAAGGGGCAAGATTTAATAATTATTAATACTCATAAGGTTAGCCAATGCAATTTCGAATTATCTTTAAAAAAAATTTGATTGTGTGGACTGTGGAGTAGTGTTATAAAAACGACCGTGCTTTATATGAGCCTAAAACTCAAATCTAAGCGTATTCACCTCACATAGAGAGAATTAAATGACATTTTATTTTATAAATAACATACTATATAATAATAAATCATCGTTTGCTGATACCCTTAAGTTTATTTATTAAAAGTATCCATTATTATTTATAAGTACCCAATTTTCGAAAAGGAACGGATTAAGTTCCTTCAAAAAATCCCTTGAATTTATTAACCTATAAATAAATAGAGTAAAAAAACTAAAGTTTTAAGTTTGTCCCATATTTAAAACATCTACAAATTACCCCTCCGGTTTTTACAAACAATTCATAAATCAAATAAGAATATGATTTGAAGTATCTATTTTTTCTAGTGTAATAAGCTCATATAATTAAAACTTTTAAAGTTGACATTTATATAAGTTTGTTAAAATTGGGTAAAACATTGTTGTATATCCATAAATTCTTTAAAATAAATTTCAAAAAATTGTCATTTTGCTACCTCCCTAAATCATAAATGTCCCCCTCTGGCTCCAATTCTGGCTAAGCCCATGTAAATAATATAAAAAGTTTAGAAATATATAATCTAATATATAAAATTCTCGTGAAACGTTGTGCGTAGTTAAACTCTTCCGAAACGGCTAGACCGATTTTTATGAAAACCTCAGCGATATTTGGTAGGTCTGAGCCTGGGTTTTGATCGAAATCTCTAAGTGATAAGACGGTCAAGTTATTTCGTTTTATATGTTTTGTCGTTTAATTAAACGACAATCGAAAGCAACCTCATGACGTCATACAGGGATACTGTAAAATGCAACAATTTACGTCATAAATGTATACTGTAATATGCGACAATGTAAATAATCTAATATATAAAAATGCTGAAGTATTCTCCTTTTAAAAACACCATATAGCAAGGGCGTAGCTTGCATAGAATTCGATAGTTTAATGTTTTTCACCTTTAAGTAATTCAATTTGATATATTTAATATGTTATATTTATAGGTAATAATGCCAGCTAAACGCAAAAGGAACAATTTGGGTCGTTAAACGAAACAAAATGCAGTCGTGAAAAAAATAAGAGCACAAAGAACAGACGAACAAATCCTACAAAACAATGCAGATAAGCGTGTGAGGATGGTCCAAATATGTGAATCACAATCGCAAGAGGCACGAGATGAACGAAATTAACAAAAAAGATTAAAAAAACAAGCTCGCCGATTTGTAATCAACACACGTAGAGAAAATGACCTACACCGCCTACAAGTACATCGAGCATTTAAATTGGCTTCATTCCTTCGACTAGCATTCCAGTATGAGCCTGATGTTGAATATTACGCCCATTTCAAAGTGGTCATTGGTACTATGGACAAGGTTTGTCCTCATTGTTTGCACTAAATGTAAAAATGAGTCGGCCGGGATGTGTTGCGCATCAGGAAAAGTTCGACTAACGGAGATTGAAACACCACCTGAACCATTGCACGGTTTTCTTATCGGTACGGATGCTGATATTAACCTGTTCCTGAAGTCAATTCGGACATTCAATTCATGCTTCCAAATGACATCGTTCGGAGCAACAGAAATAGTTCAAAATAATGCTGCAAACGGTCAAAAATTTAATTCAACGTTTAAAATAAAAGGCCAGGTTTTTCACAAAGTGGGTTCATTGCTGCCGATGCCAAACGAATCTTATAAATTTTTACAAATTTACTTAATGGGTGGTGACTCCGCACGCGCACTCGCAAATCGCGTGGATGCACGTTGCTGCTACAACAACCTATATTCACCTTTTGCCAGGCGCATCTTCAGCGAACTGGACGTTCTGTTGAATGACCACAATGATTTATTAAAATTATTTAAATCGCACATGCCCAAATTACTAAATGACAATTACGCTATTGTCATCGATTCTGATAAAACACTAGTTGGAGAGCACATTCGTAGATTTAATGCACCTGTAGTTGACGACGTTGCCGGAATCATGGTTGGGGACCGTACGGCTCGCATTGTGATTCGAAGACGACATAACAATCTTCAGTTCATTGCTAATACCCACCGTTCAAATGACGCTCTCCAATATCCAATAATTTTTTGGAAAGGACAAGATGGATTATGGATAAACCTTAAACAACGAGATCCCCTAACAGGTACTTTATTCTTTATTAAAAGATGATTACTCATTTTCAATTAATTGGAACACACATTATTACAGGAGCCGAAACAAACAAGACGGTTAGCTCGAAGGATTTTTATGCATATCGTTTGATGATTAGACGCGGTCAAGACAACGTCATACTACGATGTCGTGAGCTTTGCCAACAATTCATGGTCGACATGTATGTGAAGATAGAGAGCGAACGTCTACGATACTTAAGATATATAAAAACTCGGGCCTTCGGCCCTCGTGGAAAAGGGGAGGGGAGAAGGGAAGGGGGGGAAGGGAAGGGGGGAAGGGAAGGGGGGACGACTTATCTATACTTCGTATAAATGTATCATATTTGCAATGCAATTTATGGGCGAGAAAGGTGGGAAGGGACGAGAATGCCTATAGGGGGGTATTAAATGCCTAATGATTAATTAATTATTTATACAAATTTTCCATTTATAGGCAAAATGTAATATAGGCAAAATGTAATATAGGCAAGGGTTAGGGTTAGATTTAGTGTTTGCATCTAGTTGCGTATTACATTAGTTTTTACGGCCTTTAGTGATTATGGGTCTAACAAACATTATATTATAAAACATCACAATGTTAAGAATTTGCAGAATTGTTGGGAGAAATTTTTTGTTGAATTTGAACAATTTTTAATTAAAAAAATCAAAAATTTGGCGAATGGTCATTTTTTCTCCATTGGTCAGTACCAACAGATACTCTATAAGTCAATGATAGCCAAAAAAACGGAAAAAAAAATTTGATGCTCACTTTGGCTTATGGTCATTTTTTTCCATTGGTCAGCAGCCAACACACGGTAAAAATGGATATGAATTCATAAGAGTAAAAAAAACGAAAAAAAATTTTCGAATCACATTTTGGCCAATGGTCATTTTTTTTCATTGGTCAGCAGCCAGGACACGGTAAAAGTGGATATAAATTCATAATAGTCAAAAAAAAAACGAAAAAAAAATTTTCGAATCACATTTTGGCCAATTGTCATTTTATTCCATTGGTCAGCAGCCAGCGGACGGCCAAAAAGTCATAATAGCAATGGTAGGAACAGGAACAATCATAATAGTCAAAAAAAAACGAAAAAAATAATTTCGATTCACATTTTGGCCAATGGTCATTTTTTCCATCGGTCAGGAGCCAGCGGACGGCCAAAAAGTCATAATAGCAATGGTAGTAACAGGAACAATCATAATAGTAAAAAAAACGAAAAAATAAACTCGGATTCACATTTTGGCCAATGGTCATTTTTTTCATTGGTCAGCAGCCAGCGGACGGCCAAAAAGTCTTATTATCAATGATAGTAACAAGAACAATCATAAGAGTCAAAAAAACTCCGGGATTCTAACCCAAAAACTAGTTAAATTGCATAGCAATTAAAAGTAAATAACTTTTATTTATGTTTATTATATAATAAAATGAAACAATAATCAAGCGGACGGCCAAAAAGTCATATTATCAATGGTAGTAACAGGAAAAATATATTAATTTAATTTAAAAAATAAAAAAAAAATTGCCCTCTCCGGGAATCGAACCAGCAATTCAGAACGTTCGCCGGGGTTCGAACCCACATTAATAGAGGCAAAGACTTTTGTAGGGGCACAGGGACCCATATCAGTAGAGGCATAGGCCCTTGTAGTGGAGGGCATAGGGTAATTATAGCAATTAATATCAATGTTACCCAATTCAAAAACGAATAGATATACTTATGCATTAATTTAACATAGCAATTAAAACCCGACCCCGCCCGAAAGCGAGGGAGATAGAGATGAGGGGTGGGGCACCTCTTTCTCATGCATTAATTTAAAAAATCGATAACCTAATATACCCAATGCAAATAGATAGGGACGGACGGACAACGGACAACCAAAAACGAGCCCATAATTTGCATAGCAATTAATATAACCAACAGAAACTGCGTGCGGAAGAATACATTCACTTACGAGACGCTATCGCGAACAACGCCGACACTGCTGAAATTGGTAACTCTATTATTCTACCATCATCATACGTAGGTAGTCCACGTCACATGCAAGAATACATACAGGATGCTATGGCTTACGTACGCGAATACGGACGACCGTGTTTTTTTATTACGTTTACATGTAATCCAAAATGGCAGGAGATTACATCGTTGACAAAATGCAATACATCGTCATGACATTACGGCACGGGTGTTTAAACAAAAATTAAAGTCTTTCATTAATTTCATTACAAAATTACATATATTTGGCCCTGCATGTTGCTGGATGTATTCGGTTGAGTGGCAAAAGCGAGGATTACCTTATGCTCACATTTTGATTTGGTTCGTCGACAAAATACGTGCTGAAGACATCGATAGTTCAATTTCTGCAGAAATTCCAAATCCGTCTACTGATCAATTATTGTTTGATATTGTTACTACAAACATGATTCATGGTCCATGTGGACATCGTTCATCGCCTTGTATGTTAGATGGAAAGTGTACAAAGTGTTTTCCTAAAGATTTCATCAATGATGCGGTCACACATGTCGAGGGATATCCTATATATTGTCGAAGAAGTACCGATAATGGCGGACAAATATTTACTAAAACTATCAGTAACGTAGCCAATTGACAATCGTTGGGTTGTACCATATTTACCTTTGTTGTGCAAACATTCAATGCTCATATTAATGTTGAGTTCTGCAGTTCGGTGAAGAGCATCAAATATATATGCAAGTATGTGAATAAAGGAAGTGAAGGCTGTATTTAGAATTGAAAATACCAATGTGAATGCTCTTCCATTGAACAACAATGATGAAATAACTAACTAACAAATTGGCCGGTACATAAGCTTTAATGAAGCTGTTTGGCGGATCTTTGGTTTCTTAATTCATGAACGGGATCCAGCAGTTATCCATTTAGCTGTCCATCTTGAAAACGGCCAGCGTGTATTTTTCACGAACGAGACCGCGCTTGATTGTGCTATGTATCCACCAAAAACTACACTCACAGATTTTTTTTAATTGTGTAATCGTGCCGCTGCTTTTGGTGCCTTCGTGCGAACATTATTCTATTCAGAAGTACCCCGCTATTTTACGTGGACTCAATCGAAAAAAATGGATGCCCCGCAAGCAAGGCACACCAGTTAATACATGCCCTGGTTTATTTAAATTAAACATTTTGGGTCGTGTATATACCGTAAATCCTAGGCAGACTGAGTGATTTTATCTGCGATTGTTGTTGGTAAATGTCACCGGCCCATTGTGATTTTACGATATACGTAAAGTAAATGGACATCAGTATCCAACGTATAAAGATGCATGCCTTGCACTAGGCTAGAAGATGACAACCATTGGGACAGTATGCTTACTGAAACAGCATTAAGCTGTACAGCAACACAAATTCGTCTACTATTCGCTATAGTGTTGACTACATGTTTCCTGGCCCGAGCCCAAACGTTGTAGGATAAGCACAAAGATTCGATGGCTGATGATATATTACATCGATATCGTTCAATGTGAAACGATCTATCGATATTATTCAGCGACGCAATGTACAATGAAGCATTGATAGCTATTGAGGATCTTCGCATTGTCATTGCCGATTTAAAAATTAGTCATTTTGGTATGAGTTCACCAAATCGAAGTGCCTCTGATTTACTCAACACTGATGTGAGTCTTGAAGTGCAATACAATACTGTAGAAATGGCAGCAATTGTTACTCGCAATGTCCCACTACTAACTGATGAACAAAAAACCATTTACGACCGAATTATGCTGGCAGTTTTGGCAGGACAAGGTGGTTTTATTTTTTTGGATGCACCAGGTGGAACTGGCAAAACATTTCTCATTTCAATAATTCTTGCTGATATACTATCAAAAAATGGCATTGCATTGGCCCTTGCATCATCTGGCATTGCAGCAACTTTATTAGATGGAGGCAGAACAGCTCATTCTGCATTTAAGCTGCCACTAAATATCCAAAGTAACCCAGAGGCAGTGTGCAACATAAAAAAACGATCGTCCATGGCCACAGTACTCAAACGGTGTAAGGTTATTATCTGGGATGAATGTACTATGGCACACAAACATTCCCTTGAGGCATTGGACAGGGCATTGAAGGATATAAAAAACAATGACAAACTATTTGGCGGCACTACTCATTTCAGGTGATTTCAGACAAACACTTCCCGTCATTCCACGTTCAACGTACGCTGATGAGATCAACGCTTGCTTAAAATCATCGTCATTGTGGCCTAATGTTGAAAAGTTAGAACTGAAATTAAACATTCGCGTTCATATGCTTAAAGATATCCGCTGAAACATTCTCAAAACAACTGTTAGATATAGGTGATGGAAAAGTTGCTTTGTATGAAAATACGGGATGCATAAAATTACCGTCGGATTTTTGCACAATCGTCGACTCGCAAAATTCTCTCAGCGACCACATATTTTAGTACAAAAATCTTGCCTGGATGTCTGAAAGAGCAATATTGTCAGCAAAGAATGTAGATGTCAATAATTTAAATTCCAAGATACAACAATTGTTGCCAGGTGACTTTGTGTCATACAAATCTGTCGATTTTGCGATGCTAACGAAGCTGTAAATTATCCAATTGAGTTTTTGAATTCATTGGATTTGCCAGGCATGCCACCGCACCTTTTACAATTGAAGGTTGGATCTCCGGTAATTTTGCTTCGTAATTTAAACCCACTACGGCTGTGCAATGGCACACAATTAGTCATAAAAAAATGTATGAAGAATGTTCTCGAAGTCACCATTTTGAATGGCAAGTTCCGAGGTGAAAATGTATTGCTGACGAATCCCTTTGATTCCCACAGATGTGCCGATTGAATTCAAACGTATTCAATTTCCAATTAAATTGGCATTCGCAATGACAATTTATAAGGTTCAAGGTCAAATGATGTCTATTTGTGGCTTAGATTTGGGCACATCATGCTTTTCCCACGGACAGCTATACGTGGCATGTTCTCGCGTGGGTAAACCATCCCGTTTGTTTGTGTTGGCTAAAGATGGACTAACCAATAATATTGTATACTCCATCGCACTTAGAGATTGATGATGAAAAACGAGATCTCCTAACATAACAGGTATTTTATTCATTATTAAAAACACGATTACTAATTTTCAATTAATTGGAATACACATTATTACAGGAGCCGAAACAAACAAGAAGGTTAGCTCGATGAATTTTTATGCATATCGTTTGATGATTAGACGCGGTCAAGACAATGTCATACTACAATGTAGTGAGCTTTGCCAACTGTCGTCCAATGTCTCAAGGGAATGTTTGTGTGGCATAATACATTTATACCAGATGATAACTTTACCCCGTTTGAGTACAATCAACATGAACTGTGTGCGGAAGAATACATTCACTTACGAGATGCTATTGCGAACAACGCCGACACAGCCTAAATTGGTAACTCTATTATTCTACCATCATCGTATTATAAACTAGATCCTGCATGGGCTGGTTTTTGCCGGCCCAGCCCAACCCATGTTCAGGTCGACCCAGCCCAACCCAGTCCATGCTCACAAACTTTTTTTGAGCCCAACCCAGCCCATGCCTAACAAAACCCAGCCCAGCCCATCTTAAATATTTTTTCTTTCTAAATTTAATTCACACTTTAATTATTGTCATTTCTTTCTTCCTTATTTTTAGCACAAGCATGCCTCTTTAAATCTTGTACCTAAAAAAAGTTTATATTAAAATAGATATTGGATTTAATCGTCAATCTTGTTTTACCTATTGACGTTATGACTATAGACAGCATTACATGCATTTAACTTTTCCTGTTGGTTTGTTGTTATCTCCTACTTCCAACATAAATACTTTCCATATATTTGGGGTGCTTTTAGCATTGTCGTATCAATATGTTTAAGAGTTGGCGGTTTAACATGTTAATAGAATAAAATAAATAGTAAAATGCGAAGCGACGGTTGTTAATTAAAATTTAGAATTGCAAAACTTAATTAGAATTTGAATTAATATATTAATTTAAAAATTAATTTTTTATTATTCAAAAATTCTTAGCCCAGTCCATCAAATTTATTTAGGCCCAACCCAGCCCAGCTTATTAAAATATATTATTTACTTAACCCAGCCCAGCCCATTTAAATATTTATTTTCCTCGACCCAGCCCAGCCCATTTGCAAAAATCCTTTGTGATAATTATAGTGTTTGTTTAACTGGTCACATAAACTTTAAACATTAGGCAGGCTATATTATTTCACTATGGAACTAATACACCCCCGTCCCATTGGAAAAAATCTTAATAAATATTTGTTTTACAACCTTCCACACAAAGTATTAATGGTTACACAAATGCTTAACTGTCAAAAGTGTGTCATGTCATATATATTTATATTTTATCTTTAAATAATATGATAAAAGGTCCGATAGCTGTTTATCACACTAAGGTGGTCAGCTTCTTTAGACATTTGGATGTGGAGTGACGCTAGGCTATCGATGTGATGTATTTTTCATTTTTTTTGAGACAAAGTGTTGAAAGCGGGATTTGAACCTGCTAGCTCTTGTAATGGTTACACAAATGCTTAACTGTCAAAAGTGTGTCATATAAATATATATATTTTATCTTTAAATAATATGAAAAAATGTCCGATAGCTGTTTGTCACACTAAGGTGGTCAGCTTCTTTAGACATTTGGATGTGGAGTGAAGCTAGGCTATCCAGGGCAGACAGCCGTGTTGACGATGTGATATATTTTACATTTTTTTTGAAACAAAGTGTTGAAAGAGGGATTTGACTCTGCTAGCTCTTGTTCAAAGACAAGGCCTATACCAACTACGCCCCCACGCCCCATATTTTTAAATAATATATTAAACAAAATTACAAGAGGGGTTTAACAAAATAAAGAGAGTTGATAATTGTTATAAGGGGATATATAGAGTTTTATAATTTACTAATTGGTGCAATTGCTAAATATTCCGCAAATATTTTAATCAAAAGACTCATTATAATAATTTTTGGATAATTATTAGAATATATACTTCGTTGTTATTAAATATCGTATGCATCTAACTAAATAAGTGGTTAGCGATATTTAGCACAATAAATAAAGATTTTGAGATAAAGGCAAAGAATTGTAGAAAAATAAATTATGATCTTATATACAATATCCCGAAATTATTGAATCTTCTTAGATATAAAGCGCGTAAGCTTTTTAGACAATATATATTTGATAAACCATTGTCTTTTGCCTAATATGGTAGATTCTGTAAGGATATCTCAAATTTATTACTATATGAAGATAATTAAATAAGCATGAAAATAAAATGAATACATTATTTCTTATATTAATTAATATTTTTTCCCCAAATATTTTTGCTGAACAAATTTTCAATGTCTAAATTATATACTCAGAAATAATTAGTCACCTCACCACTTACCAACCTCAAAGACAGTGGTGTAAGCGGGGGGGGGGCGTCGGGTTAATTCCCTCCATTGACTAAATTTAAATTTTTGTCCGAATTATAGGGAGACCCGAAAAATTAAATGGCGTTTTAAAAAAACTAAAAATTATTTTTCCAAATTTTTTGTTGGAATATATTTTTAAGGTCCATTTTATAAAAAAATTTTTGGAGAGAAATAAGTAGTAGGTTTCTCATAAATTAAGTTTAAAAAAAATCCTAAAAATTTCAAAAATGCCTGGTTTTCACTTCTTGTTAGTGTATGCTAACTCAAATCAATAAAAAGATTGTTTCATTATAAAAAATATAGAAAAAGCAAATGTAATATGAATGTATTTTATATAAAACAAATAAAAAAGAGTCAAGATGACAATCTCACATAACTACACTTAAAAGACGGATTTAGCAATGGGAAAAAACTTTTAATTGTTTTTTAATGTTTAATCATAGTCTATATATATTCCAAATTACACTAAGTTAGATTATTAAACAAAAATTTTTGTTTTCTAAATATTGTCATTTGTAAGACTCAATGAAAAATGTATAGAAATAGCCCCTCTCTGAATAGCCCCGACTCCTATTTTTATAAAAATATCCCTTTATAAAATAAAACTTAAATTAGTCCAAAATATACAGCCAAAAAAGTTTTATGTGTAAAATACAAAATTTTGTCAAGGCTATTAATAGCCCCGAAAAATTGTAATTTTTTTTTTCTAAACATAAAATTTTTTACTTATACCTTATGGAAAAATATACATAAACAATAATAAGATAATAGTAATCCCGGGCTAGGACTAGCCCCGATGTCCCCTATGGAATAATTCAATGATTGAACCCCGCACCCCCCCCCTCATTGACAAAAAGTTCAAAAAAATAAATTTCATGGAAAATTGATATTAATTGGATTCTTGTTAGTATTGAGGATAGAATGTGATTAAAATATTCTCATTTTAAGACTATTAATTTCCCGTCCCGTGTTTTAAAATGAAAAGAAATTTAATTAGATTTTGATTACTTCTCTAAAAAAACTATCTTAAAAGATGCTAACACAAGCCAATTAAATTTTTCTTAGAATCAAAAAACAATATTAATACTACAAGATAAGAGTGTAATAAATACAAATATTAATAATAATCGGAGTCAATGATGATTTTACATAGCGTTTTGCACGCTTTACTTTTGCATGCTTCATTTATAAACTTACATTTAAATCTATTTCTTTAGAATCTGAGTGTCCTAATGCTAAAGGAGAGATTGATGAACGAATTCAACTAAGAATTAATAATCCTTTTGGTTGAGTAAATTAACTTTTAAAGTTTTTAAGATGATCATGCCTAGACAACTTTATTAAAGCAAATGTAGCTGGCGTTGGCAAAATAATGATAAATTTCGGCCTGCGGATGGCTTATAATAAACGCGCTGGGCATGGTTGGGGTTCAGGCTTTGAGGTAATTTAACAAGTCCGCCTGGGCCTAGCTATAAGTAATCCCAACTCCGGCCCAAAAAATTATCTAAAAAATATTTTTATTTTTGTAATTATTTTTTATGACCCATATCAAATATAATTATTTACAATAATGATTCAATCAATATTAATTTTTCTTCAACGTTTATTTTTAGAACTTCTGATTTTTAAATAAGCTCATTCCGAATATTTTTATCTTTTAATAAAGTTTAAATTTAACAGAGTAAAGTAATATTTGTTAAATAAAATTAATCTTGCATAGAAATCCCATTTAAATTTGACATACTTGGTTTTATGCAACTATGTCGCTTGATGAAATGAACAAAACCTGTTTCAGACTGATGATCTTCTAATATGATTATATTCAACTTTTTAAAATATAAATATATTTGGGTTAATTATAATGGAATTGCATCTAAAAAGCAGCAAAATATACTTTTTCTTGCAAAGAGTCCAGGCGGGGCCCCGGCTTTTCCTAAAAAAAGGGGGTGGGGCTCGAGCCTATAATTTGATCTCAACAATGTATATATTTTTAATTATATCAAAATCCTTGGACACAGAACTAACCCCTCCCTGCCCTCCAATTATTCTACATGGCACTGTTCAAATCTTATGTAACTTTATAGGCACTTGACTTTTCATATAAAAGATGAGGAAAAATAATTTGAAAGATGCTATAATTTATAGGTCCAAAATATATAACCCAAACATATGTAAACCTTCATTTATCCCGTGATAAGAAATATGTTTTTTATAAAAATTCACATCAGACTTTGATCTTTATTATGTCAAAATATAATTTGCATAACAAAAAAGAATTTGTCATGTAGAATATAACTTAAATTATTAAAAAATATAACAATTAAACTTTTTGTAATATATATGCCCAGTTCCCTTTATCATAATATGAGTTGAGTAACTTCAAACCTTTAATTTGCATTAGAAATGTGTCCATTTCATTTTGCTTAAACACATGATAGTAGCGATAATAGATATTATTTTTAGGCAAGTTTTTGTGAGCATTTGAGTGAGAATTAGTTTTAAGGTTCCATGGAACTAAAACATCTTTATCAAGAAATTGGGTGCGATTTTTATGTATTAATAAATTACAAGGCAAATGCTCAGCATCCAAATCTTCTGAATTTTGTCTATTTTTGTTAATGATGCTATGTGACGCTAAATTTGTTTCCAATATATTTTTATCATCAATTGTAGGTTTTTTTGGTAATGTGTGTTGTTCATATGCCCAGACCTGCAATAATATTTTCCCACCAGTTTTTAGAGCACTCATTATCTGATTTAGTGCTCTCAGCCTTCTCTCCTAAAATTAAATTAAAGGGTTAATAAATATTAAGGCAACACTGTAAATAACGGCAATCTATACTTGTGTTGATAAGTGATGCAGAACTGCTATACAAATGCAAGCATCAAATATCTCATTTTTAAAGGGCAAATTCAATGCATCTCCATCAATTACTTCTGAGCCTTTAGATGCAACTATGTAGTTTAAATTCTTACACCTATCAATTCCAACCATCATAACGTCATTCCCTACAATACATATTAAAAACTGAAAATTTCTAAAACATGGGTTTAAAAAAATTATACAACTTTTACTTATTTTATGGTACTTTCCATTCCCGCTTCCAACATCCAAAATTAAAGAAGCTGGTTCAAGATTATTAATAAATTCTTTAACTTTGGGCCAAGGATTAAACCTTGTGTGGTCAAAATGACTTGCAATTTTATCATAAACCTTGAAATCAAATGCTAAATTTTTGGATAAATACCTCATGGACGTACCTATTTTCAAAAGATTTTGGATCGCTTTCTTCAACTTTTGAAAATTCCATAAAATATGGTAGCTTTCAGATCGCAGCGTGCTTAAAATCGTATATATAACATCACTAAAACAATTTCCTACTACTAATCACAATAAACTTAAAGGTGTAACATATAACCATGGGCGTACCCAGATTTTGAATTAGGGGGGGGGGGGAACGTTTAAAAGTTCATTTAGAGAGGGGCAAAACATTTATTTTTTTAATTTTTCAATGTTTTTGCATTGAATTTTTTTTTTGTAAATTAGGGGGGCAGCCGCCGTCCCCCCTGCCCCCCCCCCCTGCGTACACCCATGCATATAACTTCTTGCTTACTGCTTAAAAAATCTCATCTCTAACTACACTCCATACTAGTAACAAACGCAAGGGCCGAGGGAGTCTTTGGGTAAGAACCCACCTATTTGTACCTATTAATTACATGTTTGTATAAAAGTTACTAGTAGATCACTTTATAAAATGTACGTTAAATTAGTTTTTACGAGCTAATTTATATAAAAAGTATTCTTTAATTTTTGATAAAATGATTCAATGCATAGTTAAATTTCATAACGTTCTCCGCCATTAGGGGTAGTGTTTTAAAAATGGAATATTAAAATGACTCAACTCATTAATTCCACTCAAGTTTTCTTGAAGCATTTAGAATAATAAATATTTTATTAAGATAATTTAAAATTAAAGAATGGTAGATTGTCTTCAGTGGCATAAGCAAAGGGGTAAGAAGGATTTCGGGCTCGAACCACCCTCCCCTTCCCATTAACCAAAAAATTCTAATTATATGGAAAAACTTAATGATGTTAGTATTGTGTAGTGAAATATTTTATTTTTGTAGTTAATTTAAGATTTAATTTAAGATGGATATCTGTAAATTTTATGCCAATTATACAAAAATCTAACGGCCCAAGTGATTCGGCCTGAAAAACTATCCCGCTTTCTAAATTAAAGGAGGAGAATATTAATGAAAGTCAGAGTAAATCATTAAGTTAGTAATTTAATTTTTCTAGGCGTTTTAACATAAATATTTAAACTTTATTGCGCAGAATATATATTTTGAACTATACTCAAACTGACTTAAGATGTTTTTTGGGATTAGAAAAATAATACTCCGCTTGTAATGAATAATGACACTAATTTTGCTTTTAAAGAAACGTTAATAATAATTTGTTTAGAAGCCGATTGTATTTTGATCTATTCGAAATTTATTTATTAACCATCGGTTGTAATTTCAACCAAAACATTTTAAGGTGATTATTGTACAATGATAATTTCGGTGTACTTTGTACTCTGGTAATTAGGAATCGAATGTAATATGAATTAGCATAGTTAAATTTTTGAATTTCCATTTTGGTGAAAAATCGATGGCATATCAAAAATTGCATAGCAATTAATGAAATGATGAGCAGTAAACGAGAAGTGCATACATAAAACGAAAAGTGCCGAGTGATTTCTATTTATTCGGCTCTTCCTACCATAGTTTTTAATTACTAAACTATAAAATACAACACACGTGAAGTATCCGATAAAATTGGAAATAGTTTTAGGATACAACATAGATAAAACAATCCTATGGATCTAAAATGGATTTTTGTCTATTTTAGATGATCATGACATGACATATCTACTTTAGTAAAAATGTGGTTGGCGTCGGCAAAGTTAAATTTATGGTCGCACCTGAACGGGCTTTAAGTAATCAAAGTGCTCGGGCCGGGCTTAGCTATAAGTAGGCCACGCACGATCAGATTAGCAAAAATTAATTATTATTATACATCCAAATTAAAAATTGGTGTTTTTTAATTTTTTATTACGTTTATCAAATTCTATAATTATTTAATTTTTACAATAATGACTTAATAAATAATTATTTTTTATTGTCGTTTATTCATAGAGCTTTTGGTATTCAAATAGTAGATATTAAAAGTTTCAATTCATTAATAAGGGAGAAAATTTATAACAACGGGTAATTTTCGTTAAATATCTGGCTTCCAATCTTTTTGAGATTGGTTTTATGCAACTTGCTACTAATGAAAGTGAAAGGGTCGCTTGGAAGAAATAAAAACCCGCTTGAGACTGATGATTTTTAAACATGAGTAAGGACATTTTCAACTTGGAATTTTTTTATTATGTCCAAAACTCCGTATTTCTAGTAGCCAAATAAAAAATATTGCTCGGGGTTCTGACTGGGCCCGTGCTTTGCAAAAATTAGCAAGCCGGACTTGCGCCTATAATTTAATCTCAACGAGCCCAGGCCGTGTCCGGGTTTTAATTTTTTATACTGGTGGTGATCCAATTAACTTAAAAGGTCGGTGCATATCTTTAGTTCACAAGATCTAGTTGGCATATTGAGAAAAATCAAAAGAAGCTCATTGCAAGTGGAAGATATTTTTAATTTTATCAAAAGCTCATTGTAAATATGTAATGTATATAACCTTAATTAATTTTAAATTAAACATAAAATTTTGACACAAAGTTAACACCTGTTCCCCCCCCTCCCCTGAGCAATCCTGTCTAATCCACAAGTGTATGTAATCTTAATAAATTTGTGTTTAAATTAATTATAACAAATTGAAACCCCCCCCCCCCCCCCCCTTTAAGCAACCCTGCCTAAGACACTGATTTTTTTATTTATGTCAAATTCGTAAGAATTTCAATTATTGATTCAGTTATTCTTGATTACATTTTTATCTAATTATAAAAGATATATTTTGAAATTTATAAAGTAATTTAATTAAAAGCTTGCTATAAATCGACAGTGGTGTAGTCCGGATTTAAATTTAGGTTAGGGGGGGGGGGCAAATTTTAATTCCGTCAGACAAAGTTTGTAAAATAAATGGGAATAGCTACCTCTCTCTAGCTCCTCTTGGCTACACGAATTATTATTAATAAAATCCTGTCAAAATTGTATATTTAAGCCATTTAAATTATCATCATTGGAGTATATTAAATATTTAACCAATTTTTGGTTGCGGCTCAAAAGGCATTTATTTTAAATTTAGCCGTTCAGAGCAACAATCAAAAGCGGTAAAATAGTAAAATTTATTATGATTTAATGAAAATTTACTTTCTTTGCGCAATTATGGTGGAATTTCCATTTTATGTGTTGAAATTTTGAAGTAAATAATTCATGTGAATTTGATTCCTTAAGTATCACATTATATAGCCTAGTTCATAAAGGCATCAACAAAGGTTAAACGGGGATAATTGACGTGAAAATACTAGTTTTTGCACTCTTAAAGGAGAAATAACAAATTACCCTTAATTATAGAAGCGTGCTAGTCTACGTTATATGCTAGCTGATACAAATGGGGAGAGGTAAGCACGTTTTCAGCCTTATTTTTTTATCAAAATAATTATTTTTTAAAAAGGGGGTGGTAAAATTATTTTTAAAAAAGTTAACTAGATCTTAATTAGTTAGTAGAGTAATTTATTAAAGTGAGATGACCCGGTTAGACGGGGGGAGGGGTTGGGATGAACAGTCATTGAGTTCGATACAGAACCACCGGATGGACACTACTTTAATGAACAAAAGTCTATATTTTTTTTTATAAATCAAAATCATCTCTTAGGTCATCGCGATCAAAACGAAAATAACAGTGATAGGATGGAGGGAGAGGGTTACAATGGGAGTTGGCAAACAATAAAGGTCCCCTTTGTCCAGTTACGTTTGTACAAAGTGTAAATAATTAATTTTACCTAAAAAAAGGCTAATTTAGCAGTGCTGCATAGAATAATGGAAAAGTGTATGAAGATGTCATAATGAAAGGTAGCAAATATAAAATCACAAGCTCTAGGTGGGAGGAAGAGTGTATGGTCAAAAGTTTCATAATGATTTAGTAAATGAATATAATTTTCTTATTTCGTATAAAATACTTTAAAGATGAGATAAATAAAAAAAAGTTGGGGCAATTCTTTTTTTAAATTTGATTAAAAATTTTGTTAAATTGAAAAAATTGGGATTTCTTTCTGCAACCCCCTGGTAAATCTCACGGGCAATACAATGCTTTATTGCCTTTTGATATTTTTGTATAAATACAACTGTCGAATCATTACATTAGTTATTAAATGGATTTTAAATGACTTTGTCAAATATGTTTTTAATCAAGACAAAAAATGGCAATTTTAGCAAAAGTTTCTTTTCAATATAATGGAACACAAAAATTCCAATAGCTGTTTGTCACACTAAGGGTGCGTCTTAATACGCAATTTTGAATCTAGATTCAAAAAGCGAGATTCAAAAAGCGAATGCATGTTAAAACATAGCCGCGTCTTAATACGAGCGTCGCTTCATTTTTGTCCACGACATGTATATCGCATATTTAGACAAACAAAAATATGGCGCCATGAAGTTGAATCGTATATTAAGACGGACTTTAGATACTCGGATGAGGGGTGACGCTCGGCTATCCATGCTTGACACCCGTGGTGACGATGTGATATATTTTAAATCTTTTGAAAGAGAGTGCCAAAAGCGGGATTTGAATCCGCGAGCTCTTGTTCAAAGACAATGCCCATACCAACTACGCCCCCACGCCCCGCATGAAACACAAAATACTTACAAATTATTGAATTTTAAAAAATGCGTCTGAAAATACGTTAAAAATTTGATATATTTTAGAACACTTGATTAAACACATTTAAAACGGGTTAAATGAGTGATGCTTTAGCAACCCATGAAAGTATAAGGACCTGAAAATCTTACCATACGAAAGAGATGGCAGCATGAGGAATATTTCCGTTTTTTTCCTGGGGAAAATTGATTTTTCCTTATTGAAAATTCCCCCGAATAATATTTACTTTTAAATATTAATTTTGTTTTTATATACCAACTTCAACTTTTCGAATCCTAAAATATATCATTTCCATTCCATGTCGATTCGTCAAAAAAAGACGATTTTCGACCGACCATCTCAGACCAGGATGTTTTTGACCAGGGTGTAGGCCTCATTTATTACAGTAATTTCTGAATATTTTAGCCATTTTGGGCTAATATTTTTTAAGTTGTGGACGTTTAAAGGGCCAAAATCACGTTGGGAACGTTTTATGGATTCTATTTTTGTCATATTGATGAAAGTAATTCCGTTATTCACTAAAATTTTAATGCATTTTGTTCCTAAAAAATCCTCTATCGACATAATTAAACCCAAAAATGAGGCCTAGAGCCTCACAAAAAATTATCCTGATCTGAAATGGTCGGTTGAAAACGTTTGTCAGGGGCCCAAATATGAAATAGCCCACCATTATAAACATTTCCTTACCCCAAACTGTTAAAAATAAATGAGCAGTCTTTTAAATGGTCAATCTAACCCCACATTATGGTTAAAATTTTCGCTCTCGTGATTATATTTGTTGAAAATACTTTAATACATTAAAAATAAACCAAACGTACATTTAAATTTAACTTTTAGCCTTTAAATAGGGTTTATTTTAAAATTATATAGGATATAGAACGTACCTACACATTTCTACACTTTAATACTGGTAAAAGTGCAGGCATGTAAGCATTGATCCATTTTTTGAGAACTGCATTAAATGAATGATATAAAATTTTAAAATGATTTGTATTAACTCTGTTTGTCACCAAAAAAACATAATTTAATGATTGTTTCTTAAAAGTAATATAACTGATAAATTAAAAAATAAACATTTGAATTGACACTGTTAGTTAAATAATCTAATAAGTGTCTAATTTTGTGAATTATTTACATAAGATATTAAAATTAGCTAGCTTAAGTAAGAAATACTTAGAAAACATTTATGTTGATAACAATTTTTAAATTGTAATAAATGTATATTTTTCACAAATACAACCATTATACTTTGATTATTGCTATAAAGCAGCTAATTTTTACTAATCCTCCTCTTAAACATCTTTTTATTGAATAAAATGTCCATTCCCCTATTTTTTACCGTTATTTTCCCTAAATTCCCGTTATTTCCCATATTTTCCCATTCCCGGAAAAATTCCCTGGAAAAAATTAATCTCTTCTCGATATAGGGATTATTTGCACTATATACTCCTTTTTTAAATAATTATTTTACGAAAAAATTTAGATAATATTTTAATTTGTCAAAACAACATTTAAAGCCAAACTTAAATATCTAAGTGATTTCGCTAAAATAATAATTAAAATTAATTTAACTTGATACAATAGAATAGAATACAAGACTAAAAATTTAATATGCTTACTAATATATATTTTTAAGGTCGGATATGGGTCTATAACTCAAGACATATTTCAACGTATCTTAGTAATTCTTAGAGATATGAAATTTTATTACGAGAAATATGGAATTTTAGGAAACCTGGGATATTGCTTACATAACAAAATCAGTCGTGATTTTTTTTTGTTTAATATCTACAACGCGCCGGTTTTAGGAGGTGGCCTGCCATCTGTTTTGAGAACTTCCAGGCCTAATCGAGCACGTCCATATCTTTTATGTGCACTTTAGATTCAAGCCGCCCGGGCCTGTCCATAATTTTTTCCATGCACTTCAGGCCTGGCCTTTTACCAAGATCGGCCCGTTCGGCTTGGCCCATTAATAAATAAAAACTTTATGCACAATTATTGCGATTTTGCGGATATTATTAATAGGATATCTCGAGCAATTGAATAACTGGATATTTTTAAGGGTTTGACATAATCCATCAACATGTCCATGTTTGCGTCCACAGTCATTTCAAGTGTAATTTTGAATTCTGGGAATAGGCAAAAGTCAATTAAGATGCAAAACCCCTATAATTTCTAAAAAATATAGATTTAATTCTCTTTTTTTAGATAATAAACATGACTACTAAAAATTATGCAATTAAATAAAAAGGTGACAAAATAACACACAAAAACAATATGATACACTATATAAAAAATCTTATTAGGCCTGATTTGCTAAAATCTTGTTATGGTGCCCACCATGCCCCCCCCCCCGACTTTTTTCCCCTCTTGAGAAAATCCAGGTTATGCGCCTGGTAACATTGTCGCCTTAACTTCTCCTGCCTCATCGAATGGCCTATAGCAGGGGTCGGCAAACTGTTTGTCCTTAAGGGCGCAATACTAAATTTAAAAATCACCGAGGGCGCATATTTTATAGATAATCAACAGGTATAGGCATTAAAAAAACACATTTTTATAACTTTATATTGCTAATAGTGATATACTTGTAACGACTGTCGATTCATCCATCTGTAGCGAAAAGAAAATACAATTTTCCATATCATCTGCTAATTCTGCCTCCAAATTCTCCGCAATTACTTCAATTCTTCTAGTAACAGTTCGTGCTGATAATTGCAACGTGTTTATAGCTGAAACTATTTCCTTTTTATTTTTAAATTCTTCAAAAAGTGAATCAGCAGCTTCTAACATGCTTCTTTCACTAATTCTCCATCTGTAAATGGTTTTTTATTCTTAGCTAGCAAATGCGATATTTTATATGACGCGATCGTTGCTGCTTTATGTTGTTAGTGGTTTAGTAAAAAACTATGCTGGTTAGTTCTTAAAGATTTTAAAGAAATAATTTTATTTCTTCTAATTTCAGAGTTCATTGGATAGTCACTATCAAAATTTGTATGAACGGTGTTAAAATGTCGTTCATATTACTTTTCTTGGGAATCGCAACACTATTATTACACAACAAATACACCTCCCTAGGTAATCAACGAAACAATATAGATGTTCCCATTCATCGTTAAAATAATATGTTCTTCTTTTACATTTATCCATGAAGGGTTTTGAAAGAAAAGAATTATTACGGATTACTTGGTAGTTTTAAATGCACAGTCTACGCGTGGTCTATTCGAAATACGATCACACACTAACAAAATAGACGTGCGTGTTATTAGATCATACATTTACATTAGTCCAGCGAGAGCACATTAAAAATCGATCGGGGGCGCCATGGCGCCCGCGGGCGCCGCGTTGCCCACCCCTGGCCTATAGCACAGGCAAACGCGAATTCGTAAGCCTTTTTAGCCTACGCAGGACTTGATTGCAGTTTCAGCCCATTTCTTGGACCCGCCGTAATCGGCCTGTCTCCCAAGTCACACCTATTGTTAGCAGATTCCTTTTGAGATAACTTTGCGTCCACCAAAATATTCATCGGTATACGTAATATCCTATTCAAAAACACCTTAATAACGGGCGCGGGACATGGAAAACGAGAGGGTGCATTGTGTAACAACATATAAAACCTAAATCCATCATTTTCCACTTTCCCTTTAATCATCGTTTAACTATCGCTATTCGGCTAATCAATAATTGCTGAGGTGTTATGTGGGTGTTTAAACGTGTTACCCCACTTACTACAAAAATAAATTCATTATTCGTAAATGCCGTACCGTTGTTTGTTACCGCAAACATGAGAATCCCATAAGCTACCATCATTTTCCTTAGAATTTTGATCTAAGCTTCGTAGATAAAATAGGATCTCGTTCAAATTCCACCCAACTGGACCTAGCGTCCATCAACAGCAGGTATTCTTTCGAAATGATATTAAAAAATCGAGGTGTATTCGAACCCAGACGTTCCAAGCAAGCTGCCACACTTATTATCAATGTTGGATATATTCGCATTTTTTTACACGTTACAAATGTGCGTCCATACATGCTTACGTCTAGGCCCATCTTCGACCGCCAAATATAGTTACGCGCCATTGCTTTTAATTTGGACGTCACAATATGTGCAGCAACCGACCGATAGCGCTCATAGAATCATCATGCGCTCACACCATAGGATCACTTTATTATCTAGGTTGAATTCGTTCACTACGCCAAGTAACACAGAGCTACCTCCTCAAGCGTCGCCTGCCATTTAAATATTTTGTAACCTCACGCAGATCGTGTTCTTATCCCTCCTTAAGGTTGATTGACAAAAAGGCTTGGTTTACAACATAACCATTTTTGTAACCTAGGGCTTAACAATAAATTGCTCTACAATTCGCAAATAGAAGCATCAGTTGCTTATGGCCGGTAAACACCTTAAGCTCCGATCTATGAGATATTCTCGATATTCAACTATAGCAAAAACTACGGCCATGGCCTTTTTAACCAAATAATTTAGCTCCGCTCCCATTAATTTACGCCAAAAGTATAAAATTGGCCGCTCTACTTCTTTAATTAAATAAAGCACGCTACCTCTGCCCAGATTTGACGTATCAACCGCCAACCCTACCGGCAGCTCCCGGCGCAACATCGGGTAACAACATAGCAAGTTTTTATAGTTTCAAAGGCTAACTGTTCTGTCTGCCTCAGGACGAAACACACATTCTTTCCCGTTAAACAATGCAAGGGCGCCGCCACCTCGGTGAAAACCTCTTTTTTACATGCTGTGGCCCGTATATTCTTAATTGCAGCCACAGTACGACCCAAAGGGCAAATCCCCTCACATGCAATAACATGCCATATGACCCCCTATCATGCATTTTTTCCAGGTCGCAGGTCATCCTCTTTCTCCAGTGCCTACAAGCACAGATTCTAAACTCATATCTTGCCCCTGCATTTTACTATAATACTTACAATTGCACATCATCCAGGTGAAAGAATATCTCGTTCGCACATTGAAAAACAGACACTATTGTCTTCTGAAACAAGCTCGCCGAAATACTCAACCCAAACTGCGGTTAAACGCAAATAATCATTAAGGCGTATTAATCGTCATCAGTCGCGCCGAATGACAGTTTTAACTGGTTGATAGTGGGCTGACCTTAAATCTAGCTTTAAAAAAAATATGCCTTACTTAAACTGACTAAAATCTCCTTCATCCCTGTAATGCAAATTAATTTCCACCAACCACGGATTTAACGTTACCAGATATTCAATACATAGACGCAACGTTGTATCGGCCTTCTTCACTGTTAAGAGGGGCGTCGCCCATTCGCTATAATCTACCGGCTTAATAATTACCTGGTATACCCAATCATTAACAACGGAGTCTGTTGAGATTGGGAATCTTTATTTACTAGCGAGAGGTTTTGAAGTGATACAAAAATAGAAAAGTCAGTAAAAACATGTATATCCAACGTATATAATACATACCAATTAGCGAAAATTAGATTGACAACACAACGGTAAACAACATATCCCCTGAGGCACTTCGTGCTCCAATTACCTCTCTACAGTTCCCCCCTTTTCACAGACAAAATCCTTAAGGAATGCTGGCGGTTTTCGACTACGCTGCGGGTATCTAGGTTCTTCTCTAGGCGTTCCTGACTGGTTTTGCATTTGTTCTCTTGTGGTACTTGTCCCCCTGTTTTGTATTTGTTCTCTTGGAGCGCTTGTTTCCTCTTCCCTTTCTGATGATATTCTTTGTGGCCACCCGTTCTCTTGTCCCAGAGTGGTCCAATCCAGGATTTTCCGTTTCCTTACTTGATCCACGTGTCGGTGGTGATTTCTTCCCTGTGCCCATACATCGTAGGACCGACTACCATGCTTGGCTTTTATCGTGCCTTCTACCCATTTGCTTGGACCCAGAAACATGCGCACCCAAACCAAGTCTCCTACGTTGAACGTCCGCGGGTTCCCGGTCTCTACCCATTGTTGTGGTACGGTTTCCCTCAAAACCTCCCATTCGGTTCGCATCCTTCTTTTCAGCATCATCTCTGCCGGGCTTTTATTGGTTGCGGGGTGTTTTGTAGATCTGTAGTTTTCCAAAAATCTACTCAGCCCTACTTCCGACTCGTTCCTAACGATGGCTTCTTTAATTAATCGTACGTATCTTTCTGCCAACCCGTTCGACGCCGGATGGTAAGGAGCTGTCCATCGTTGATTAATTCCCCTCGACTTGCAAAAGTTCTGTAACTCCTGCCCTTTGAATTGTGGGCCGTTATCTGATATTAACCAAGGTGGATTTCCAAATCTAGCGAACGTTTCGGCCAGTTTTTTTATAACGGTTGTCGCCGTGGTGTCTTCTAATTTAAACACCTCTACCCATTTCGAGCTATTGTCTACCATCACGAGGTATGACTTCCCCTTGAGAGGCCCCATGATATCGATATGTACTTGGACCCATGGTTTATAGCTAGGTTCACTCTATCAATGGTGCCCTCTTCGCCGCCGCCGCCGTGTAATTGCAACTCCGGCACCCTTTCGCTACGCTCAATAAGTCATCGTCAGGAGTCGGCCACCATATATACTGCCGCGCCACTTCTTGCATTCGCTTGATACCTACGTGGCCCCTATGTAGACTTTGGAGTACCACTCCTCGTAACTTCGCCGGAATTAATATTCGTCCCCCTTTGTAATAAATTATGCTTTTGGCTTCATGTAACTTTGGCAGGTGTTTTTCGTAGGTGCGTCTTAGACCACACGTGACCATTGTATTTTGTTTACCCCTAATCCACTCTTTTAATTGCCGCAGCTCCGGATCCTCCAAGGTGTGTTGTTTTACCACGTCCAATGATATAAACGGATTCATCGAGTCCTCTGGTATTTCCTCGCTAACCTGATACGCGTGTTCGTTCGGATTTCTAGACAAGAAATCTGCCGCGTTTTCGGTTCCCTTGTTGTATTCGAACCTGGTCGTATAGCCTGATACCATGAGCGCCCACCTGGTTAGGCGTGGTGACCATTTTTCCTTGCCCCTTTTGCTCTGATCGAATATATATATAAGCGGTCTATGATCCGTCATGATAGTAACGCTTCGTCCTTGTACATATTCGTTGAACTTTTTTAGTCCATACACCACCGCAAGGGCCTCTCGTTCGATCGTCGAATACCGGCTTTCGCTATCGTTTAATGCTCTTGACGCATAGGCCACCACTCTCCAATTCTCTCCTGGTGCTCGTTGCTGTAAGATGGCCCCTAACCCCGTACCCGAGGCGTCTACGACCAGGCCGGTCTCCCACTCTCCATTGAAGTACGCCAGAACGGGGGCTTTCGTAAGCGCGGACTTGATAGCTTCAAATGCTCCTTGCTGTTCTTCACCCCAGTGGTACATTACGTTCTTTTTCATGAGTTTCTGAATCGGGTGTATGATTTTGGCGTAGTCCTTAATGATCTTTGAAAAGTATGTTGTTAACCCTAGGAAGGACCTTATTTCGTTTTTATTAGTTAAGTTTTTCCACTGCTTGACTAACTCGGCTCTATTGTCGTTGATTCGAATCCCCTTGTTACTTATTACGTATCCCAGAAAGGTTACTTCCTTCGCCCACAAGATACTCTTGGCAATGTTCGGCACGAACCCCCACTTTTGTAACGTTTCTAGTACCTTGAGTAACCTCTCGTTGTGAATTTCTTCCGTCTCCCCTGCAATTAAGATATTGTCGATGTAAACCGCAACCCCTTCCATGCCTCCTGATATTTGGTCCATTGTCTTTTGAAAAATGGCCGCGGCACAATTTAAACCGAACGGCATCCGGTTAACTTTAAATAGGCCCTTGTGCGTCGAGATAGTCAATCGTTGGCTCGTCTCTGGCCCTAATTCGAGCTGTAGGTACGCTTTCGTAAGGTCCAGCTTCGTAAAATAGCACGCATTATCAAGTTTATTTAACAAGTGGTCGATTTTAGGTAACGGGTACAACAATCCTTGCGCGTATTTATTTATCGTAAACCGGTAGTCTATACATAATCGCAGAGTTCCATCGCTTTTTTTCACGGGTACACTAAGCTGGCCCATCTTGAGAAATCGATTGGTTCAATCACCCCGTCCTTGACCCATTTATCTAGCTCTTCTTCTACTTCTTTCTTCCACGCCATCGGCACCCTTCGAGCGGGGATAAATACGGGCTCTATGCCCTCTTTTAACGGCACCTCCACCGTTATTCCCTTGACCGCTTGTGGGAGTTCGTCTTGCTGGCCACCCCATCGCTTCATCACGTGCTGGATCGCGGCCTTGGTGTCTTTCGGTCTTTCTACGTAATTGACCGCGAATCGTTCCGCCGCAGCCCTCGAGTTCCAACGTATTTGACGCCAGATTTTGGGCTCGAACTCCTGTATCCAATTGATCCCGCACAGCGGCGGTTCCGCTACGTCTGCTATTAATAACGACAGCTGTTTCCTCGTGTTACCCATTCGGACATCGGCTTGTACCTTGGCTACGATCTTTATTTCCTCGTGGCCATACGCGTACACTGTCGGGACGGGCTCCTTGTTGCGTGGGATCTCCTTCGCCCATCTTCGCGCCTGTATTATCGATACCGTGGCGCCGGTATCGAAGATGCATTGGAATAATTCGTTATTAATAAATATATCTATAGTTAACACATCTAAAGCATGCTTTAACCTGGGAATTCGGACCGGCCCAAGCCACGCTTCTCGTCCTGCCACTACGCTCCACGCTTCTTCGGACCCGTCTTGCAAAGTGCTTAGCCCCCCGTTTATCGTCTCGGCCGTTAACGCTAGCTCGCGTAGGCGGTCCCATTTGATGTCATTTTCTGCCAACAGTCTCGCCTGTAAGTTTCTATCGCGCAATCCTATAATGAATTTGTCGACGATTCTGTTCTGCAAATCTTTGTTTCCGAAGTTGCAGCTGTTAGCTCCTGCCTTGAGTCTATTAGCATACGTGTCTATCGACTCTCCCTGGTTTTGTCGGACCTTTGAAAATTCATATCTCTTTGCCCTCGCGCATGAATTCCTTTGGAATAATTTTTTTAATCGATTTTTAGCTGACTCGTATGTAATTCCTGTCAACTCTTGAGGTCTATAATCCTCTAGTATTAATTGGAATGCCTCCCCATCAGGGCTGGTTAATAATAGAGCTGCTTTTTGCTCTTCTGTATCCGTCCTATTGCTCCTTAGGAACAGCTCGAATTGCGTTATAAAAGCGTCGATGTTAGCCGTTGTTTTATATTTCTGCATTACCGCGTAGGTTCCACGACTCGCAGCGCCAACTGTTGAGATTGGGAATCTTTATTTACTAGCGAGAGGTTTTGAAGTGATACAAAAATAGAAAAGTCAGTAAAAACGTGTATATCCAACGTATATAATACATACCAATTAGCGATAATTAGATTGACAACACAATGATAAACAACATATCCCCTGAGGCACTTCGCGCTCCAATTACCTCTCTACAGAGTCCAATTCCTCTCACCAGACGAAAGGAATGCGTCGATCTCGGATAAAATCTTGGACAGACCCCACTAACTTTTATAACACGTTATACCTGTATCCTTTTAAACACCTAAATCTTCGGCATAAACAAATTTATTTAATTCATACAAAGGTATCATGACGTTTAGGTTCGTCGTTTGGGAACTTCCTGAGAGCTCAATGCTACCAGTGTCGCTAAATTTAATAAATGGGCATTGATAAAAGAGTGCCGTCCTTCCCGTTTATGCCAGTGGTTCTTCATAGCTTCGAAACTAGTGTTGTAAAAAACCAAGGGTTTCTATTGGTTGCCTGCAAGCGTTGGCGTTTTTTTCACCCAACCTTTTCAGTGTTAGGTGAATTTTCTTGGGAGGGCTTTGGCGTTTGGCGTTTTCGTAAAAAACACCCAAAGCGTTTTGGGTGTTTTTTTTGGGGGCACCTTTGGCGTTTAGGTTTGAGTGTATTAAAGAGCTAAAGGGTTTGGGTGGATAATATTATTAACCTTTTGGTTTGGTTTTGGTCGTTTTGGGTTGGGCAATATATCAATTTGTTTATATTGTTCATCATATTTGTGTATTTAGATTTAGGTAATGAACTTTTAATTTAAGAAAATAAAAATAAATGTATCATGACGTCACAATCTAGTAAATTCAGTAAATTATAGTTAATTATTATGCATTATAGATGTAGGTAGTGAATCAATATGTTTTATTTATGAAAAAAAAATTTGTGAAGATTTGCCCCCCCCCCTTTATTTTTTACCCTCTTTCTCACCTGGGGATAAACGGCGGGCAGGTGGGGTGTTTGCCCCCCCCCCCCTTATTTTTTACCTTCTTTCTGATCCGGGGGAGAAGCGGGGGGGGGGGCAGGGGGGTGTTTTGCCCCCCCCCCACTAAATTTTTACCCTCTTTCTGATGCGAGGGAGAGGGGGGGCAGGGGGTGTTTTGCCCCCCTCCCCCCTTATTTTTTACCCTCTTTCTGATGTGGGGGAGAGGGGGGGCATAGGGGGTGTTTTACCCCCCCCCCCCTTATTTTTTACCCTCTTTCTGATCAGGGGGAGAGGGGGGGGGCATGGGGGGTGTTTTGCCCCCCCCCCTATATTTTTTACCCTCTTTCTGATGTGGGAGAGGGGGGGGGGCATAGGGGGTGTTTTGCCCCCCTCCCCCCTTATTTTTTACCCTCTTTCTGATGTGGGGGAGAGGGGTGGGGCATAGGAGGTGTTTTGCCCCCCTCCCCCCTTATTTTTTACCCTCTTTCTGATGTGGCTGAGAGGGGGGGGGGCACAGGGGGTGTTTTACCCCCCCCCCCCCCCTAATTTTTTACCCTCTTTCTGATCAGGGGGAGAGGGGGGGGCATGGGGGGTGTTTTGCCCCCCCCCTAATTTTTTACTTTCTTTCTGATGCGAGGGAGAGGGGGGGGGGGGCAGGGGGTGTTTTGCCCCCCCCCCTAATTTTTTATCTTCTTTCTAATGCGGGGGAGAGGGGGGCATGAGGGGTGTTTTGCCCCCCCCCCCTAATTTTTTACCCTCTTTCTAATGCGGGGGAGAGGGGGGCATGGGGGGTGTTTTGCCCCCCCCCCTTTAATTTTTTACCCTGTTTCTGATCCAGAGGAGAGGGGGGGCATAGGGGGTGTTTTGCCCCCCCCTCTTATTTTTTACCCTCTTGAGAGGGGGGTCATGGGGGGTGTTTTGCCCCCCCCCCTTTAATTTTTACATGTGGGGGAGAGGGGGGGCATAGGGGGTGTTTTGCCCCCCTCCCCCCTTATTTTTTACCCACTTTCTGATGTGGGGGAGGGGGAGGGGGCATAGGGGGTGTTTACCCCCCCCTCTAATTTTTTACCCTCTTTCTGATTAGGGGGAGAAGGGGGGCATGGGGGGTGTTTTGCCCCCCCCCCTTATTTTTTACCCTCTTTTTGATGTGGGGGAAAGGGGGGGGCATAGGGGGTGTTTTGCCCCCCCCCCCTAATTTTTTACCCTCTTTTTGATCAGGGGGAGAGGGGGGCATGGGGGGTGTTTTGCCCCCCCCCCCCTTATTTTTTACCCTCTTTCTAATGTGGGGGAGAGGGGGGGGGCATGGGGGGTGTTTTGCCGCCCCCCCCCAATTATTTACCCTCTTTCTAATGCGGGGGAGAGGGGGGGGCATAGGGGGTGTTTTCAATAAATATAAAACGATTATAAAGTGAGATTTATCTGGCCATTCGAGAGCAGATTTTGAATTCAATCCTTCAATTAAAAATTAATATTTTAATTCATTCTAAAATAATGACAGCTAAGAGATCCCCCTCTAAATATTCCCGGCAATAGCAATTTTAATCGCAAAATTTAATTTCAAATATATTTTGAATTCCTCGCCTCTTGTAAAAGATAAAGACTTATTAATTATATAATGTCCCTTTTATTTTATATTTAAACTCTATTTTCAATATCAGAGAACGGCATCCCGCGCGACTCGACATATCACCACTTCCATGTAGCATGTACATGTTCATGTACTAATCCACCCTCTCTCTTCCTTCTCTCGTTGCAATGCATGCGCAAAACCAGATTTAAACCTATCAGATTTAAGTTAAGTACTGAACTAAATATATAAAAAAATCATGGCACAACAAGGCATGGTGTGGCGTGGGCTGGCTAGGCTCTTTATTACATCATTTTACATTCATTTCTTTTTTAACGTACAACATATCAAGGTATGTAGAAGTTGCAAATCATATTATTATAAATAAAATAAATGAAAATTAAACTTTTTTTTATTATGTCAACTACTAATTAAGTCATAATCAATTAGAAAATTAAGTTTCTTATTAAATAATAAGCAATAATTTAAATTAAGATGCTTAACTCATTTTTGTTACTCAGAAAAGTTCGATATTTTTTATGATCCTTATAAGCATTGTAAACGAGAAGCCTAAGTCAACAGGACGTAGAGTGTTGGTGCCTTGTGAAAGCATAGTTATTAATAGCATGATATGCTTTTTGGAAATACCAAGTTTTTCCATTAAATGCCCAGATAACTTAAATAGTAAAACTTACTTACCCATGATGGCAAATTTTTTTAAACTGGTAAAATTTCATATTAATATTATATTTAATAATACAGCTTATTTCATAAATGAAGTTAAATTAAAAAAATTTATTTTAATTGATATGGTATATTAAGACAATTTTTGACCGCAAATCTTCAAAAATATATTTTCGAATATTAGAAAATCTTTGTCATATAATAAGGCAATTTTCAAAAAAAAAAAATTTCAATAGAAAATGTTGATTAAGACATTTGTCATCACTGTGACCGCAAATCTTCCCAAAAATATTTTTTATATTAGTAGAACATCTTTCATTTATATAATAAGTCTATTTAAAAAAAAATATTAATCTCAATAGAAATTGTTGATTATGACATTTGTCACCACTGTGACCGCAAAAATTCACAAAAATATTTTGAAAGGGTTAAAAAGGGCTTTCCGGCCCCCCCCCGGTGAGAAAGAGAGTAAAAAATAAGAAGAGGGTCGATTCACCCCCCCCCCTCTCCCCTGCATCAGAAAGAGGGTAAAAAATAAGGGGGGGGGCGAAACACCCCCCATGCCCCCCCCCCTTCCCGGGTGAGAAAGAGGGTAAAAAATAAGGGGGGGGGCTAAACACCCCCATGCCCCCCTCCCCGGATGAGAAAGAGGGTAAAAAATTAGGGGGGGGGGGCAAAACACCCCCCTGCCACCCCCCTCTCCCTTGCATCAGAAAGAGGGTAAAAAATTAGGGGGTAGGGGGGCCAAACACCCCCTGCCCCCCATCTCCCTCGCATCTGAAAGAGGGTAAAAAATTAGGGGGGGGGGGGCAAAAAACCCCTGCCACCCCCCTCTCCCCCACTTAAGAAAGAGGGTAAAAAATAGGGGGGGGGGGCAAAACACCCCCCTGCCACCCCCCTCTCCCTCGCATCAGATGGAGGGTAAAAAATTGGGGGGGGGGGGGCAAAAAACCCCCCCCCCCCCCTTCCCCCCTCTCACCCGCATTAAAAAGAGGGTAAAAAATTAGGGGGGGGGGCAAAACACCCCCTGCCCCCCCCCCCTCGCTCGCATCAGAAAGAGGGTAAAAAATTGGGGGGGGGGGGCAAAACACCCCCCATGCCCCCCTCTCCCCCTGATCAAAAAGAGGGTAAAAAATTAGGGGGGGGGGGCAAAACACCCCCTATGCCCCCCCCTCTCCCCCACATCAGAAAGAGGGTAAAAAATAAGGGGGGGGGCAAAACACCCCCCATGCCCCCCCCCTCTCCCCCTAATCAGAAAGAGGGTAAAAAATTAGAGGGGGGGGTAAAACACCCCCTATGCCCCCCCCCCTCTCCCCCACATCAGAAAGAGGGTAAAAAATAAGGGGGGAGGGGGGCAAAACACCCCCTATGCCCCCCCTCTCCCCCACATCAGAAATAGGGTAAAAATTAAAGGGGGGGGGGGCAAAACACCCCCCATGACCCCCCTCTCAAGAGGGTAAAAAATAAGAGGGGAGGGGCAAAACACCCCCTATGCCCCCCCTCTCCTCTGGATCAGAAACAGGGTAAAAAATTAAGGGGGGGGCAAAACACCCCCCATGCCCCCCTCTCCCCCGCATTAGAAAGAGGGTAAAAAATTAGGGGGGGGGGAAACACCCCTCATGCCCCCCTCTCCCCCGCATTAGAAAGAAGATAAAAAATTAGGGGGGGGGGCAAAACACCCCCTGCCCCCCCCCCTCTCCCTCGCATCAGAAAGAAAGTAAAAAATTAGGGGGGGGCAAAACACCCCCCATGCCCCCCCCTCTCATCCTGATCAGAAAGAGGGTAAAAAATTAGGGGGGGGGGGGGGTAAAACACCCCCTGTGCCCCCCCCTCTCAGCCACATCAGAAAGAGGGTAAAAAATAAGGGGGGAGGGGGGCAAAACACCTCCTATGCCCCTCCCTCTCCCCCACATCAGAAAGAGGGTAAAAAATAAGGGGGGAGGGGGGCAAAACACCCCCTATGCCCCCCCCCCTCTCCCACATCAGAAAGAGGGTAAAAAATATAGGGGGGGGGCAAAACACCCCCATGCCCCCCCCCTCTCCCCCTGATCAGAAAGAGGGTAAAAAATTAGGGGGGGGGGGGGTAAAACACCCCCTATGCCCCCCCCCTCTCCCCCACATCAGAAAGAGGGTAAAAAATAAGGGGGGAGGGGGGCAAAACACCCCCTGCCCCCCCCCCTCTCCCTCGCATCAGAAAGAGGTTAAAAATTTAGTGGGGGGGGGCAAAACACCCCCCTGCCCCCCCCCGCTTCTCTCCCGGATCAGAAAGAAGGTAAAAAATAAGGGGGGGGGGGCAAACACCCCACCTGCCCGCCGTTCATCCCCAGGTGAGAAAGAGGGTAAAAAATAAAGGGGGGGGGGGCAAATCTTCACAAATTTTTTTTTCATAAATAAAACATATTGATTCACTACCTACTTCTATAATGCATAATAATTAACTATAATTTACTGAATTTACTAGATTGTGACGTCATGATACATTTATTTTTATTTTCTTAAATTAAAAGTTCATTACCTAAATCTAAATACACAAATATGATGAACAATATAAACAAATTGATATATTTGCATGCCCAACCCAAAACGACCAAAACCAAACCAAAAGGTTAATAATATTATCCACCCAAACCCTTTAGCTCTTTAATACACTCAAACCTAAACGCCAAAGGTGCCCCTCAAAAAAAACACCCAAAACGCTTTGGGTGTTTTTTACGAAAACGCCAAACGCCAAAGCCCTCCCAAGAAAATTCACCTAACACTGAAAAGGTTGGGTGAAAAAAAACGCCAACAACTAAGCTTAGCAATACGCTGGGAAAAACCAGCCAGCCGTTTTTACAACACTATTCGAAACACATAAAATTCTATTCGCATACAATAATAAATTTAAAGGTGCATTCAAAAGGTTATTTTTATTAAATCTGTGTTTTAAAAAGATGAGATGTTAAGGGATGGTTATGGTAGAACTATTAGAATAGAACGATAATAATATAAACAATGATAATAAATGTACACACCAGGATTTATATCTATATAAAAAATAATATATCACAAGAACATAATAGAAATTTGTGCCAAGTAATAATGATTATACATTAGAGTAAGCCGACACAATACCATAACCAAATACAAGATCATCTATATAGAATCTTATTTTTTTACCTCCAGTCCAGCACCATTATATCAATTTAGACCAAAATGTAATCAATAGTCTTTTTTAAATGACCATGTCAGCATTATTACTTGAACCAAGCTGCAAAAATATTATTGATCAAAAATCATTAAAATGGATATTTGTTGGTGGTAAAGGCGGTGTTGGTAAAACAACATGTAGGTAATTTTTGTTGCCAAATGTTTAGCAATTCTTTATTAGTTGTAGCCTAGCTGTTCAGTTAGCCAAGGTTCGTGAATCAGTGTTAATAATTTCAACGGATCCTGCTCATAACATATCGGACGCTTTCGATCAAAAGTTTTCAAAAGTCCCCACTAAAATAAATGGCTTTGAAAATTTGTTTGCAATGGTATTGACAAATAATTTATGATAAATCAATTTATTTAGGAAATTGATCCCAACTTGGGAATTACAGAATTACCTGATGATTATTTCTCTGAAAACGGTAAAGAATTGTTTTTTTATTAAATATTGTGTAGATAGTTGGGCTGCAGGAAAAAATGTGGTCAAGGAGTTAATTGGTGCATTCCCAGGGATTGATGAAGCAATGAGTTATGCAGAAGTTATGAAGTATAATTATACATATACATTTTATTCATATTTTAAGATTGGTTAGAAATATGGATTTCTCTGTTGTTGTTTTTGATACTGCCCCTACTGGTCATACTCTTAGACTTTTATTCTTTCCTTCTGTTGTTGAAAAGGGTTTAGGAAAACTGCTTCAATTAAAGGCTAGTTTTGGCCCTTTTATATCTCAAGTAAGTTAATATTTACCTTTCTCAATAAAGATTCAGATAGCTAATCTTATGGGTGAAAGAGAACTTAATGCAGAGTTAATGTCCTCAAAATTAGAATCAACATTAGATACCATTAAATATGTTAATCAACAATTTAAAAATCCTGTAAGCTTTATATTACATAATGTATCATTATTTAGGCACAAACAACATTTGTATGTGTGTGTATAGCAGAGTTTCTCTCCCTATATGAAACAGAAAGATTGGTACAAGAATTAGCCAAATGCGATATTGACACTCACAATATAATTGTTAATCAATTACTTTATCCTGATGATAACAAGCCTTGCAAATTATGTGCCTCAAGGTGCAAGCTTCAAGCTAAATATTTGGAACAAGTAATAAAATGTTTGGTATAAATGAGTTTTTTAGATTAATGACTTGTATGAAGATTTTCACATAACAAAATTGCCTTTAATGGATAATGAAGTTCGTGGAAGGGAAAAAATTATTGCTTTTTCACAAAATCTAATCATTCCATATAAAACGATGTAATGGGATTTTCAAAATCTTTAACTAATTATTGTGTTAATTATTTATCTTTAATAAATTATCTATTTTGCCACAGGATTGTTTTGATTAAAATGTACTCAAGCTTTGGCAAAGGTCTTTATAATTTTTTAAAATTCAGTGGTTTCTAATTATATATAAAATCTTAAATTTTGTCTTTTTACAAAGATCAGTTCAATTTATAAATTTTAATTCAAAATGTAAACTTCTAAATATAAAGTCTTTTTTATAAATTGAAAAGATGTTTTGGGTCAATAGCTTTTTTTTGCTTGGCTTTTTAAATAATAAACTTTTAATTACAAAGGGAAACAATTAGTAATTAGTAAATAAAAGTTTTATATCAGCGTTAAGCCAATTGAAAGGGTTTTATACCTCAAGATTTTTTAATAACAAATTGTCTCAATTAATTATAGTATAAATTTTTTAGTCAAATAAATTTATTGATGAAACACTTCATAGTTTTTTTTATGTAAATGTAATTAAAATACCATTAAAGTCCTGGCTAGAGTTCTAAAGGGGCAAGGGAAAAAGGAAAAAATTTGTTCAAATGAGATTTGGATGAAAATCTTGAATTGTGACCTGAATATAAGATGTAATTGAATAATTATGAAATTGTTTAAAATTAAATCATTTTTTATCATTGAATTTAAGTTTATGCACATACAATGTTATATTTTTATGTATTTAAAGTTGAACTTAGGGCATATTAATTTGCAGGGTTATAAAAATTGATTGTCGTCAAGGTTGAGGTTCATATTTTGGTTATAAGTTGCTCTGTTTCACATTTTTGCCATATATTTTTAACTATTCCTCAAATGACATATTTTGCAAGAGGTTGGGTGTATTATTAACCTGAAGGATTTTCAGGTTAAATCTTGAGATCAACTTAGGTTTATGCTTTAGGAGTTGAAAAGACCTTAAAGGTTTTTTTCAACCTAAACCTGATCCTTCAGGTTTGGGATATAAAACCTAGGTTTTGATCATCACCACATCAAATAAGTGAAAGTGGACGCAGTGGCATAGGCAATGGGGTAGGGGTTTTTACATAAAAATATTTGAAATGTATGATACAACTCTTAAATAATAGGAGGTTTTTTTTTAAATTTTGGGTTGATGGAATAATTGGAAATTTTATTTTAAATGAAAAACTTGTAATTGCCAAACAATTATGCAAAAATTTTTTAGCTCGAGTGCGTGTTTCAAATTAAAAATGTTCCCAAAAAAATATCTCAACTTTAATATAGAGGAGTAAAAATACAGGCCATTTGAATGGTCTAGATAATTAACTTATTTTGTCAAAGTTTTTGAACAGATCACCCTTATCACAGGGCTAAAACCCTTATCTTAAATTTAATTATCTAAATGCATTCCTTATTTTGCCAATGCCAGCTATTTTAAATATGTAAAAGCCATGTTATAAAGTTTTTGAAATTTAAATTTTTTATTTATATATTAATTTCAATGAATTAGGAAAAAAATTTAGAAAGTATTTCTCCTCTACAATTAATGGAACGAGCTCGGGCGGGCCTGATTTATGAAGTGGATTAAACGGGCCTTAGATTATATTAACGGTCTTGGTATTACAAACGCCCTTAAAAGTCAAATCACAATACAAATATTGACTTTGTGATTACATCCCGCAATCCGACTAATAATTGTGATAGAGAATTATCTGTTTTTTGTTTTTTTCTACAATTACTAGTTTTTTAGATATACGGGGTTGAAGGTGCCAAAAATGCCCTTTTAAGCTTTTTTGAGGCTATATATAGCCACGGTATTTTTAATATTTCGTAAAAAATAGTACTATATTCATGTAGATTAAAATTTCATCTATAGGTCCATTAATTTGTTTTTTTTTGTTACACCTCTATATTTAAATTTATTCGCGTCTTTGTGAACCACTTACCCTTAACAAAATTCGTCCCACTATGTCTGGAAGAAGGAGTACATTAGAGTTCATACTACACACGCGCTGTTTACTAACACATCTCTCTCTCCCTTTCTCCATCTCTTCCACTCTCGTCCCCTAATCTATCCAAGTCCAAGCACACATGAAGGGGGCGGGAGTGAAGGAGAGAGAGGAGAGTAGGTGAAGGGAGAGAGATATGTATTAGTAAACATCGCGTACGCAGTATGAACTCTTATGTACTCCATTTACCAGACATCCTGGGACGAATTTTGATAAGGAGAAGGGGTTTACGCAAACGCGTATAAATTTGAGTAATGGGTGATAAAAAAAATAAAGAATGGACCTATAGATGAAACTTGAATCTACATGATATATTACTATTTTTCACTAAATATTAAAAATGCCATGGCAATATAGCCTCAAAAAGACTTAAAAAGGGCATTTTTGTCACTTTCAACTTCGTATATTTAAAAAACTGGTAATTGTAGAAAAAAACTAAAATCATATTATTTTTCAGCGCAAAACTCTCTATCAGAATTATTAGTCGGATTGCGGGATGTTGTTTTTGTAGACCTGTAATTATAATTACATTTAAATATATAGTATATTGATTGCTGAATTTTTTTCAAATAAATTTTTAATATTTAATTTATATATCCTGTAGCATTCGTCCATTTTTAAACGCGAAATTTGACTTTAAAACATTTTTTTCGTTTGCATAATTTAAGATAGGAGCTTCGTATATTCTATTATAAATAAGTTAATTCCCTATATGTTACAATGTACTAAAATTTTTAGTGTTTAATTTTTTCACAAATTTCTCTTTGTTAAATTATTTTAAATTTTAGCAAATTTCATTGCCTTAATAATTATTAGTGCTATATAATCTATAAATATCTTTGAAGTATATTAATTGAAGTAAATTAATCATGTCAATGCAAACTGCTTACTGAAAGTTGAATAATCTCGTGTAATTTTTTTTAAAGTATTTTGATTTAATGTTAATACTTTATTGAAACTTCTTAGGGTGCGTCTTAATACGCGATTTTGAATCTAGATTCAAAAAGCGATTGCATGTTAGAACATAGCCGCGTCTTAATACGAGCGTCACTTTATTTTTGTTTTGTTTTTGTGTTTTTACTCCTAAAACAAATATTTATCCTTTAATTGCTCTAATTAATGCATATTCATATGGTACTAAAATTGTTGATTCCACGACATGTAAATTGCATATTTAGACAAACAAAAATATGGCGCCATGAAGTTGAATCGTATATTAAGACGGGCCCTTAGGTGTATTCATGGGCGTAGGCAGGGGAAAGGGGGGCAGGGGAGGGGGCGGCTGCCCCCCCCCCCTAATTTTTAGTCGAGACCTTTTTTAATTTTTGGATAGTCGTGACCTTTTTTTTTTTTTTTTTTTTGCTCTCAGGGAAATTTTAATCTGCCCCACCCCACCCCCACCCCCCCCCCCCCCTCCCCCTAATTCAAAACCTGCGTACGCCCATGGGTGTATTAACTCAAATAAATGATCAAATAAATGTAAATTACTATTATCATAAAGTATTGAACAAACCTTACTGCATTCTCATATTTATGAATTAGGCCGGGCGCGGATTTATTTTAAAAAAATATAAACGGGCTTGGGCGGGCCTGACGCTTTTTAAACGGGTACGGACGGGCCTACAAAATTCACGGACGGGCCTGATTAAGTGCTGTAAAAAACTTGGGTTTTGTTTAGCCGTAGTGGATTAAACATATACAGACCGAACGCTTTTTGGTCCGTTTTACTTAGCCGACCTTTAGGCTTAGTCGAAATTTGGAAAACAGAATAGAGTCGCCGTAAATCTACGTTAAACCAAAGGTCAAACAAAAACCAAGTCTTTTAACAACACTAGCCTGATGTGTTAAGAAAAACTACGGGCGAGCTCGGACAGGCCTTAAAGTTTTCAAACGGGTACGGGGGGGGGCCGACCTTCCTCTACTCTTGAGCATGGAGATAGCCGGCATTGGGATTAGAGGGGGGGGGGCAAAATTATTAATTATTAAAATTTTAGCTATAATTTTATGAAATTTCAACCGATTTTTGGATTTAGAGGGGGGCTGTCGCCCCTCCCCCCCCCCCCCTTCTGTCTTCGCCCATGCTCTTAAGGGCCTTAGCCCCCGTGGCCCCACCATACTTAAGCCACTGAAGATCAAAAGGATCAACTTATGACAAAAATATAGTCAGAAGTAATGATAAGTTAAATACTAGAAACATTGATTTTATCCTTATCTATATTTTAAATATATATTTTCATGGTGCAACAGTGTTGTAAAATGACCTGGGGTTTTTTTTAGCCGACCTTTAGTCTTAGTCAACTAAACCAAAACAGGCTAAATGTCTTTTAGTCTGTTTTATTAGTCGACCTTTATTAGCCGATATATTTAAAAACAGACCAAAAGGGTGTTAGTGTATTTTGTTTAGCCAACCTTTAGGCTTAGTCATAATTTTGTTAATGTTTTTTTGGGGTAGGGGAAAAATAATATATAATTTAATGAATGACTTCAAAATTAAGCAATATAGTTAAAGGTAGCTTTTTAATTGTACTGATTTATTTAATAATGGTTGAGGGTAATTTTTATTATTAATACTTAGCTGTAAAATATAATTTTAGGAATAAATCATTTGTCAACCTAATTTGGTGACAATTGTCATATTTAGAGCTAGATAAGTTTTTTAAACGAAAATTGGGGGGTTAGTGTGTCATAAAATTTTTGCAAATATAAAATTTAAGTTTGTCACCTTAGCTTGGTGACAATTGTCATAATTGTCATTTTTAGAGCTATATAAGTTCTTTTAACGAAAATTGAGGGGTTAAGGTGTCATAAAATTGTTGAACTTAAAATTTAAATTACATTATTATGGTGACAATTGTCATATTGTCATTTTTAGAGCTAGTTTTCCAACTCTGGTAATTAATTGACATTTTATTAAATAAAGGGGTTAGATTTAGAATGTCTGAAGAAATAAAAGTAATTATAGCCCCGGTCTCTATAGCCTCAAGGTTAAAATCTTTCTTTGGGTTGTGTCATGAATGAGCTTGTCGAAAGATTCCCCCTTCCCCTTTGCGTCGTACAAAACTTTATAATTTACGGACGCCTGCTGCAAGATTCCCCCCCCCCCTTTATACATACGATTTTTATGATTCATAATATATATAAATGTCAATGTTAAAATCGCAATATCATGATTGTAAGGATATTATTATTATTGGGTTCTGAAGAGTCGATATGTAGATTCATTATAAAATTGTTGTTGAAAGATATTGAAATTAGGACATTATTGCTTTGAAGAAATAAATATAGAAGAGAACATTAACGCCCTCAATTCTCGTTATTTGGTGTCAGAAGAAAAATTATATATACTACATTTCAGGTAAAAAAAAAAAAAATAAATTAATTAATTAATTAATGTATTTTGCTTTATTAGTATTAATCATAATAGTAATATTTTTGTTAACCTTTAGAGAAGTAAAAATATTTTTAATTAAGTATATTATTTTATATATCTAATTTGATAAAATTATAATGTTTACAACTAAAAAACCTATAATTTTTAATCTGTATAATAATTTTTTGTTAGATAAATATGTTATTTTAACATTTCTTTTAATATTAATGTGTCTGATAATTTGTAAAAAAAGTTGAGAGATTATATAGATTGTCAACAGGAGTTTGTTTTATTTGTAAAAAACCTGGACATTTAATGAAAAATTGTAAGAGGAATAGGATGGGTCGCATCAATAGTTTTAACAGAAATTTAAATTATGGCAATAATTTTAATGGTAATTGGTTGAGATATAGTAAGAGGACTAGAGATGATAATTATGTTAACGATAGGCGTAATAATTATGTTAACGATAGGCGAGAGTATGAACCCGAGGTAGGTCCGTCATATGCTAGGTGTTGGTGCGGGTGCACAGGTAATTGTAATAAAAAGGGTAGATTGGATCAGAGAAATGTCAGCGATTGACTAGTAAGTTGTAATTGAGAAATGTCAGCGATTGACTAGTAAGTTGTAATTATAATAAACAGTTTAAAAATGTAAAAAAATTGTTCTTCTATTCTTTTACCGTCAAATTTTGTTAATAATTATAAGAATTTTAACGCGCGTTCGCATTTTTTCAATATTTTTAATGCACCTATTACGCCGCGTGTAACATTGGTAATAAATGGTATTGATGTAGAATTTTTGCTAGATACCGGTTCGTCTATTACTTTGATGGCTGAGTCAGAATTTAAAAAGTTATGGCCGTCTCACAGTTTGTCGAAAGCCGATGTTTTGGCAAAACAAGTTAATGGTGATTGTATTCAATTATCTAGTTGTACTTGGGTCTGGGTTCGCGCAGGTGAAGAAATATTGCGTTTAAAGTTATATCTTGTGAAGGAAAGGGTGGAAAGTATTTTAGGATGGTCTTGGATATGCAAATTGGGTCCGTTAAATAATTGGTGGGGTGTGTGTGATAGGCTTTGCGATAAACCTGTAATTAGGAAGGTAGGAAATATAATCTACCCCCGTGTTAATTGCCCTTTTTTGGTTAGGGGTCGTCTGGCTATGAGATGGAACTCCAAAGGAGAGAGTTCGTTGTTGACGGCTAGGTGTAAAAGTCCCTCTGTAAATCCTGGTAGGGCTTGGGGTGCTAAATTTAATATTCTTAGTATACAAAAGGGGTCAGGAGATCTAATTCAGGAGAAATATGCACCAATATTTGAAGATAAGCTAGGTTGCTTAAAGGAAGGTATTTTTTCCTTTAGACTTAAAGAGAATGCTCAACCTAGGTTTTGCCCAGCGAGACGTGTTCCATTTTTGTGGTGTGAACAGGTACAACAGGTTTTGGATAAATGGCTAGCCGACGGTGTAATAGAACCCGTTGAATTTTCCGAGTGGGCTACCCCTCTCGTTCCAGTAAAAAAGGCAGATGGGTCAATTAGGGTCTGCGCGGATTATAGAATAACGGTCAATAAATATGTGGTCGACGTCAAATACCCATTACCCAGATTAGAATGTATTTTATCTAATTTACGTGGTGCAAATTATTTTTCTAAGATCGACCTTGCAAACGCCATTAACACTAACCAAGGGTTGTTTGCTTTCAAAAGATTACCTTTCGGTCTTAGTGTGTCAGCGCCGATTTTTCAAAGAACCATGGCTTCCTTGTTTGCTAACATGGAGGGTGTAATTTATTATTTAGACGATATCTTGGTTACTGGATCTAATAAAAACGAGCATGACCAACGTCTAGACATGGTATTAAACTTAATAAAAAATAAAGGTCTACGATTATCAGCAAAAAAATGTGTTTTTTGTGTGCAAGAGATTACGTATTTGGGGCACGTATTAGGTAAAGGTACGATTCGTCCTGTATTAAGTAAAATTAAAGATTTACAGCAGTCAAAAGCGCCGAGTAATAAAAAGGAATTGAAGTCGTTTTTGGGAATGATAACTTATTATAATCGGTTCATTCCTAATTTCACTCGGTGGTCGGGTCCTTTAAATGAATTAATTAAAGATAATGTGCAATTTAAATGGACGCAATTTGAGAACGACTGTTTTGACAAGTTGCGCGAAACTTTATTAGAGAAACCTGTATTAGTTTGCTTTGACGCTTCAAAAGAGCATGTTTTGGTAGTAGATGCATCAAATAATGGTGTGGGAGGTGCATTATGTCAGCTTGAGGATAAAGTTGAACATCCGGTAATGTATTGCGCCAAAAAATTAAGTAAGACCGAACTTAACTACTCTGTTATAGAGAAAGAAGCTTTGGCTATGGTGTATGGACTGAAACGGTGTAGGGAATTTTTAATAGGTAAAAGATTCATCGTTTATACAGACCAAAAACCATTGATAGGCTTATTTCGGAAAGATAACAACGAAATGTTGATGTCCCCCAGATTGCAGCGATGGTTATTAGTGTTAGGTAATTTTACACTAACGTTGATATATCGTAAGGGAGAGGATAACGGATTGGCCGATGTTTTGTCTAGGTTAGGTCCGGAAAATATTAGCTCGGAAGAGTCTCCATTGGCATGCGAAATAGTTGGCGGTCACGTAATAAATGCCTTAAAAATCGTAGATATGGAGGACATCTCCGCTGCTTGCAACACTGATAGGGATATTAGTGTGGTCAAGAAGATATTAATTGGAGAGGAAACGCAGGAACAGGTGCCACAGCAATATAAAAATGCGCTGTGTGAGCTGTATATCGAAGACGGTTGTTTAAAAAGAGCCGATAAGGTAGTTATACCCGATGTACTTAGACCGGCAATTTTAGAAATGTTACATAAGGGACATTTTAGTACGGTTAGAAAGGAAGGCTTTCGCCAGGCAGTATGTCTGGTGGCCTGGAATATCGAAAAACATTGAAGAGCGAATTAGACGATGTGATTTATGCAAGTCTAATGCCCCAATGCCTCGTAGAAATAAAGCTGCGAGATGGCCCCGACCTAGTATACCTTGGGAAAGGGTACACATCGATTTTTTTGAATGGGAAAAGAAAAAACTATATAATCGTAGTCGATGCATATTCCGGTTGGACGGAATTTCAGAAAATTACTAACACGACTGCTAGAGTTACCATAAGTTTTTTAAAGAGCCTGATCGGTTCTTATGGTTTTCCTAGTATGCTGGTCACGGACAACGGCAAAGCGTTTGTGAGCGTTGAATTTAAGACTTTTTGTCAGACGTGGAAAATTAAGCACGTGTTAACACCGCCATATCATCCGAGTTCCAATGGTCAGGTGGAACGGTATGTGGGAATAGTAAAGAAGTGGTTAAGACTTGCCAAATCAGAAAGCGATGGTGTTTGGTTAACTAAATTATATTTTAATGCAGCACCTCGTGGTTTGGAACGGCCTCCAGTAGGAATGGAATTTTTAGGTCGAAAACTAAGGTGTCCCGTTGATTTGATTTACGAGCGGAGCCCTGTAGTAAGCAATAATGCTATTCCAAAATACAATGTAGATCAACTGGTGTGGTGTAGAAATTACACCGGTGCGCCTAAATGGTTGATATCGCGCGTAGTGGAAGTGGTTACTTCCAAAATTTATAAGGTGCGCGTGCTGCATACTAATAAAGTTGAAACACGACATCGTGAGCAGCTAATGTTATACTCTTAATTATATTCGTTATTTATATCACAGGGATGGATATTATTACTTCCTGGTGTAGAATAAGAATTACAGTGGAGCGGATAGCAGAGCTGGTGAGACCGGGTCCGGTGCTCATTAGCATTCTCGTCGGAGCCGATGAGCTGCCAAGGCTACGCTCCTTGTATGAACCAAACCTAATCCCTGTGAGGCCGGTGGCTCAGGGAAGAAGGGAGAACGCAAGGCGACATGCTAATACGAGGGGAGGACGGCGGGCTCGAAGAGCACTTCGAAGAAGGTGCGGAGGTTGTGGAAGATGGCACTTACCCCCAATGTGCGAAACTGAGCAAGGCGCAGGTGCACATCGGGGTACGGCAGAGAGGGCGCCTTTGAACAATGCAGGAGTGCCGCTGGTTGAGTTTGAGCGGGTTAGAGCTACCACGGAAGCGTTGAACGTGCTCCCGCAAGGGGCAAACGTTTTATCTCATGCAACACGCCGTGTAGCTTCTATTGCGCGTATCAGCTCGGGTACGGTGGTATCCACTCCTGACGGCCTAACTCATGCTATAGGTATTGCCCCCAACAATACGACCCCTGATGACATAACAGCCGCGGAAGAACACATATTAATGGAGGAAGATGTGTTTTCGGTGGGTGCTGATGAATAGGCGGACGGCATTTTTAAAAAGGGAAGATGTCATGAATGAGCTTGTCGAAAGATTCCCCCTTCCCCTTTGCGTCGTACAAAACTTTATAATTTACGGACGCCTGCTGCAAGATTCCCCCCCCCCTTTATACATACGATTTTTATGATTCATAATATATATAAATGTCAATGTTAAAATCGCAATATCATGATTGTAAGGATATTATTATTATTGGGTTCTGAAGAGTCGATATGTAGATTGATTATAAAATTGTTGTTGAAAGATATTGAAATTATGACATTATTGCTTTGAAGAAATAAATATAGAAGAGAACATTAACGCCCTCAATTCTCGTTATTTGGATGTCATGAATGAGCTTGTCGAAAGATTCCCCCTTCCCCTTTGCGTCGTACAAAACTTTATAATTTACGGACGCCTGCTGCAAGATTCCCCCCCCCCTTTATACATACGATTTTTATGATTCATAATATATATAAATGTCAATGTTAAAATCGCAATATCATGATTGTAAGGATATTATTATTATTGGGTTCTGAAGAGTCGATATGTAGATTCATTATAAAATTGTTGTTGAAAAATATTGAAATTAGGACATTATTGCTTTGAAGAAATAAATATAGAAGAGAACATTAACGCCCTCAATTCTCGTTAGGTTGTTATGACAGAGTTATTTTCAAAAAAACTGTTTATTCCAAGTGTTTTATTATATTAAAATTCACACTCTATGATAAAACTTGTTGGAGTTCAAGTTAAAAAATTTTTAACGAAAAAGATAAATAAAAAAAGAAACTTTTAGCGTCGAAAAACCTAATTTTCTATCTTTTTTCTTTGGCAACACTTTTAAATAAAGCATCTAACCACTATGACTGATAAAATGTCATTTAATTACTAGGTGTGGGAAACGCATAATATTTTTTTAAAATAATGTAAAATAAACAATAAATAACGAAGATAAAAAATGTGAATTAAATTAAACAATTATTTTGGCGCAATTATACTATTTAGCAAAGGTCACTAAATTAATTTGACAACTTTTAAAAAAAATACTTTGTTGGAACATTAAGACATCCTAACCCACCAATTTTCGCTATAAGTATATATATAGCTCTAAAAATGACAATTGTCGCCAATATGACACCCTAATTAACCAATTTTCGTTAAAAGAAATTATCTAACTCTAAAAATGACAATTGTCGCCAAAAGGTGACAAATTTAAATTTTAAGTTTTCAACATTTTTATGACACCCTAACTAACCAATTTTCCTTAAAAGAATTTATCTAGCTCTTATGACAAGTCACCAAGATAAGATGACAAATTTAAATTTTATATCTGCAACAATTTTATGGCTCCCTAACCCATCAATTTTTGTTAAAAGAATTTATCTAGCTTTAAAAATGACAATTATGACAATTACCAAGATAAGGTGACAAATTTAAAATCTACGTTTGCAACAATTTTATGACACCCTTACCAACCAATTTCCGTTAAAAGAATTTATCTAGCTCTAAAAATGACAATTATGACAATAGTCAATAAGCTAAAGTGACCAACTTAAATTTTATATTTGCAGCAATTTTATGACACACCACCCCACAAATTTTTGTTAAAACATTTTATTTTGCTTCATAAACGACAATTATGACAGTTGTCACCAAAAGTTGACAATTGTTTTATTCTTAATATTTTACAGCTATGTATCAATATTACGAATCACTCCCAACATTATAATCAAATCAGTACAATTAAAAAGCACCTGTAACTGTATTGCTTAAGTTTAAAGCACTCATTAAATACATTATTTTTCCCCCCACCCCAAAACACCTAAACTATACTAAAGATCAACTAATTATAACAATAAAAACCTTTGGTTTATTAACAAAATCATGACTAAGCCCAAAGGTTGGCTAAACAAAATACACTAACAACCTTTTGGTCTGTTTTTTAAAAATCGACTAAACCTAAAGGTCGACTAAGAAAACAGACCAAAAGACCTCAGGTCTTTTTGGAAAAATAGACCAAGACCAAACCTTAGCCATAACCTGGTCGAAACCCTTTGGTTTTTTTACACTAACTGCAAGCTAACATCTGATCGCATAAAATGATTCATACTCCTATTTAAATTTTCGGCATTGCTAAAATGGATGAAGCTGTAAACGTGATAATAAATGATATATTAGGTCCCAATTATGTTAGCAATGTTAATTCACATATATTTAATAACATTTGTAAATATGTGGAAAAGACAGTTCTATATCAAGAAACTTTAAATGAAGAAATTGAAAAGTTTAAGACTGAATCAGGTTGACAATCTTTTTAGTTTTTTATTTTCTTATTATAGAACAAAATACTTTTGCATTGGAAAATTCTCTTCTTACGTATGAAAAGAATATTGATGATTTACAAACTAAATTGGCTGATAGAGATGAGCAATACAATCATCTAGGCAAGTTTAGGTTATTCTTCAATTGTATTTGCTAATTTAGATGAGAAATACAAAGAATCCCAAAATGGCATATCAAATATAAATGAGAAGATAGAGGAGAATAATTTGACAATTGTAATTTAAGGATTTATTATTGTAACAAAAATATATAGGAAAATTTAAAATCTCAAAATAAACTTTTGACTCTTGAAAACAACAACATAAAATCTTTAAATTTGGAAAAACAAAATGCTATTACAGGGTTACAAAGTATTTAACTAGTATTAACCTACAATATATTTCAGATGATCTCAAAATGATATCACAAAAACTTCTACAAATCACAACTCTGAAAAATGATTGTATAGTAAAAATTGATCAAAAGAATGAAAGAATTATAGAGTTGGAAGTAATTATTAATATTATTGATAATGTTATATTTAACTTTTAGTTAGAGTTAAAACAAAATATTAAATACAAAGAATCTTTAGTCAATCAAGCCAAGGATTTTGATGAGGAACTTTTGAAAAAAGAAAATAATATGACTTTACTTATTAAAGAAAAAGTAAACTAAATATAGGTTTATCTAATTCATTTGTTAGACACAACAAATATCTCTTTTGAATAATAAAAACGAAGAGCTAGAATGCTCATTCAATAGCTTATTAAAAAAGTTAGATAAAATGAATGATAAAATTTATCATTACGAATCTCAAAACTCAGAGCTGATTGAAAAAATTTATCAGGTAATTAGTATACATAAAAACATAATAAGGCCAAAAAAATTTTTTTTACTCTTTATCATAAAAAATATTTTTTAGTAGCTAAACTATATAATTCTGACGCATTTACTTATTAATTTGTACTCTCTTTTACTTAATTACTTTGATTTTGTAAACTTTTTACTAGATGCATGATAATCTAATTACTTTTACAAATTTTTACTTAATTGTTCTGTTAAAATTTAGTATTTATCAAAAAGAGATGATTGGGCAGCTTTAAATTTTTATTAAGATCTGCTGCATCCTCTATTATTAATCTGTTGGGAATTCAATTTTTAAAACTATTTATTTTGAAGGCTAATAAAATTTGTAATACGCCCTTTCTAACCACAATTAATCTTTTTAGTCCCATTTATTTAATTAATAAAAAAGCTTTGTAATTTTACAAAATTTAGATGGAAACGGAGTACACTCAAAAAGAGAGCAACATGCAGAATCAATTGAAAATTTCTGAGCAAAAAGCCAAAACTTTGGAGCAATCCTGTAAAGAATCCATGGGAAAGTATGAACAATTAAAGTTGTCATTGGAGGAGATGAAAAAAGTGTTGGTAGAAACGCAAAAAAGTTACAAAATCATTGATATTGAGTTGAAGCAGCTCAAAAAAATTCACACCCAAAGCATTGCTGACAAAGGTTAGTATTCCAAATGAAAATCATATAATTTCATTAATTTAACACCCAAACAGCAGATTTTTAAGGAGTTTTTGGTGCAACTTTAGAAATTTAGATTTTATAAACAATTATAAATACTAGGTACAGACAATAAGAGTTTAAATAAATCAATTTACATGTACAAAATTTGGATTAAAAGTAACAGGAAGTTTTGCTAATTGAAGTGTTAAAATTTAACTTGACCCTACCTTAACCATACCACACAAAACCTTTACTTTTTATGGTTTGCAATTGAAGGGATGACAAAGAATTATATCTTTTTTCTGAAGTTTGTCTTTAAGAATAAGCATAAAAAGAGTGTTTATACATTTGATTTAAAATGTCAATTAGTAATATGCACCCTAGTGTGGTAAAAGGATGGGGGTTTTGTTTAGCCGAATTTAGTGGACCTTTGGTGTTAGTCAACTTACCAAAAAGTTATCCTTGACACCATCCCCTCCTCATTTCTTGTGTGACCAATTTTTTGCCTCAGCATACATCTTAGGAGTCCTAATTTAGGATGCTCTGGTTTATAGACTTTCATTTTGCCATTACATCCCCTTTATTGTATAGATGCGAAAATCAAGGAACTTGGGAAAGAGGTGGAAGAATTGAATAAGAGAAGTGACAGTCATGATCAAAATGACGCGGAAAAGTCCGTGAGAAGTAATTTTACCATATTACGCAATAAGTTCCCCGATCGTTAAATACCTGTCCCCAACACTCGGCCCTTTTACACATTGAAATTGTTTATTTTTTACCCGGAGACCTCAGCTGAAATGTGATACAAAACAATACAACTCAACGTTGTTTTTTAAACTTTGATGGCCCTCGCGTTGTATTTAACAAATTGCATTTTTAGTGTGCTCCCTGAATAATTAGTTTAGATTTTGCTCATACATCTGGTTTATAACTTTCACTCTAGCTTTCTTTATTTTTATTTGGAACTAGAGGTTCCAGGGTTTAACGGATTTTGTGATAAGTGACACCTTATTATCAAAATGGTTATATTATCACTTTGTTAAAGTAGATAATTCTCATGTATTCGATTCTAAATATGATTGTTAGGTCTAAATTTTCGAAGAAAAGTCTCTTAAATGATGGCTTTTTTTTAAATGTGCGACACTCTAATGTTGAAAAAAGGAAATTATGACTTTAAAAAATGTCTAAATGTATTTTATAATGTTTTTAGTTATAGAATTGCCGGCCGGGGATGAAGATGAATTAATCACAGACCTGAGCTATGCGCAGTTGTATGGGAAATACGTAGAAGTTAGCAATGAATTGCGGTCTGTTAAGGGCGAAAATCAAAAATTGGTCCACAGCATGGATTGTATCATGGAGGTACTCCACCCATTTTAAATCTCAACTTCATTATTATATCCCTTGTATCTTACTTAAATCAGTGTTTGCGCATTTTTAAATGAACTGATTGATACCAAATTATGTGTAATTCTAGTTTTCTAAGATGGGCTAATTATAAGAATTTTGGCGTAGTTTAAATTACATCGGCAAGATACATTGCTTATTGTGGCTTGACTAGCTTATGATTTGCCGTTAAGTCAAAGCAATATGAGTAAGATTTAAGAAGTAGCTAACCCTTAAATAACGGTTTTCAGCTACTTAAATATTAAAAAATACCCTATGCTATTCAAAAAATGCCCGAAGGAAATCGAGAGGAAAGCCCCTGTGCTGATAAAGCAAGGTTACGAATACAAAAACGCGCTCAAAACTATTGCCGTCCTCACTAACGAACTCCAACGCGCCAACGGACAGCTAGATAACTTCAAGTCTTCCAAGCAAGATTTGACGCTAGAACTCAAAATTGTGAAACAGCACTGCGCCCGACTCAAATCTTACATACTAACGCTGAGGGATGAAATTAAAGAATTTAGCGGTTTTGGGGGCGTGGAAGGGGAGGGAGACCATAGTTTTGGCGATGATTGCATTACTACTACCACGCCAGATCGCGGGCCTCCTCACATCTACTTGGCCCCGCACAAAAGGTTGAGAGAAACGGTGGAGGCCGAGCGAACGGCAAAGTAAATTATACGCCGTCGTCAACTTAAATTTTTGTTTTGACATGGTTAGATCCTATAATTATATTTGACATTTCAATAAATGTAGGTAAATTCAAAAATTGTTTATTGAGGATAAAGTCATTATTTTTAATCTATCCTGTCATTCGTGCTATGTAGATACTAGTGTTGTAAAAACGGCTGGGTTTTGTTTGGTAGAGAGAGACATTTGGTTTTAGTCGAGACTAAATAAACCAGCCGTTTTTACAACACTCGTAGATACGAAGGTCGTGTAATGAAATACAAAACTATTTTTTGCAAAATTCAATTGGGCAGTGAGGATTTCATTTACGTAATGACAGTTTTCTTCCGATTGCTTTACCTATTGATGATTGCTGCGGTCTTAAGTGTAGTCATTATTTCATTAATAAATACATAAAAAACCGTCACTTGCCATTTTCATAATAAAGCGGGCCTAAATTTCTCATCTTTAACCTGATTACCATGATTACAGCTAAAATATCACAAACTTACACGAAAACGTGGAAGTTATAAGTTAATTTTCTGCCCTCTTTTTAGTCTGGTTTTAATAAATTTTGAACAATTTTTTGAAAGGGGGAGGTCGGAGGCTTGGTTAACGCCTAACGCCTTGATTGATAGCATATTGGAGAACGTGGACGAAGGTGAGATAGAGGATGCCAAAGATATCATGGAACTTTCGGAAAAGATTGCGGGCCTGGAAAAGGAAATGGTACAGTTTAGAGATGTCAACGAAGATCAGGTATTACATAATTGTTGATTCTCTAAATATAGTTGTGTGGGGTCTATATGACCCCAAAAATGTTTAACTGTGCGCTACAAATTTATATAATTGAACCTTTATTTGTAATCAATTTGATAGTAAATTAAGCCTTTGAGTTTGCGTAAAATAATAAATACATAATTTTTTTACTTGACTCAACGTGTGTTGAAATTTTAATTGATTGAATATGTACTATTTAAGTAATCTATAATGACGGGAATACCTAAATGTACGCTGTATTTTAAACAATTTGCGAAATTTTAATTAATATGTGGTTTTTAATGGGGAACCTATAGTATAGCCTAGGGACCTTTAACTATTTCCTCAGTTTGGTGTATGTTTAAGCAAGGCTATAAAATAATTAGCTAAATTTTGCGCGCTAGAAAAAAGTTATCGAAGCACTGAAGAGGCAAAAAGATACCTACCATCAAATGTTGATAGAGAGTGGTTTGTTCAGTTCTAATCGGCGCAATCAGATGTCGAACTTTAACGATTCTCTCGCCCTGGATTCAACTAGCGAACGAGACGGCACCTCTATCAATCTCGGTAATATACCATCCTCGAAAATTTGGATTTTTGTAAATAATATTTTTAAAATTACCGGTGGAGCTCCATTAAATGTTGAAAATTGTTTCTATAGAGGTATTAAAGGTTCTTTTTCCACCAATGGCCGATGTTTTATTTACCCTTACATTTAAAAAACATCTATTTTTGCGGCTTTAAGTTTACAATTGCATTACAGTCAAATTTGGAAAAGAACAATTGTGAATAACTGGTATAATGTCCTCTTTCAAAGCAATTAAACCACTATTTGCTTTAAAGAATTTGTAACGGTTAAAATTGTCCTGCAATTTAGTAGGCAACGCCGGTTATACAAAATCTCTTTAGCAACACTAAAGAGGCGTTCGCCGGCCCACTAGGAGGGGTTGGCTTATTGTATTTTAATAAGTTAATTTTACACGTGGAAATTTATTAATAATTTCAAAGTTCATTAGATTCAAAAAAATTTAAGAGACATTTTTAATATTATCCGACAATGACTTGGGACATTGACAGTTGTTTTATATGTCACTTCTTCTCCCACTATTTTTTGTTCAATTACGTTTTTATTTTCTATTTATGTTGTCAACTTGAATCCAATCAACTCTTATAATAAGAAAAAATTTCAGGCACAATGAGGTTTTCAATTAATTAGAGAGAAACTGGGGCATTGCAATGGGCAAGAAAATTTTGGGTTAGTTAACTTCTCTGACGCAAAACATTTTTTGCGTGGCTCAGCATCGGTTTTAAGTCAGAAAGTTTAGGTGAGCGCGCGAAGATGCAAAAATAATGGAAATTCCACATTTTTGTACCAACAGTAGTTATAGAATGTCATACTATGATTAAATTTAATACTTTAAATAAAACACTATATTGGGAAAAATAGCTCCGCTATGACTACCGCCATTCAAAAATGGTAGCATGCTACAGGTAGCGGCTACTTAACAGCCCTCAGGATTTAATATATCAAAACAATGGTGTATTTTCAGATGGGATGTTATTAGCACGGTTAGTTTGTAATGGCAATTTTCTGTACATGTTATGCTCAAGTTTAATTAAAAGTCTGGTTAATATTGCACAATCAACTCGTGATATGCTAGAAAACAAAGAAAAATTAATCAACATAGTATTATCGTTAACCGCAAGGAAATAATATCGAAATAAAAAGTTTACTATAAACCTTTAATGACGATAATTTATGTATTTCGTTTATATTCGCTGCGGCACAAATAAAGAAATGCTTTTGCTTAAAGACCTAAACTGTCAGCACCTAAATCTCATATCCCTTGAAGTTTTTATATTCTAAAGTTTAAAAAGGCACTAAAATTTATAGCTGGATTTGGGCTTTGCCCTAAATGCGAGTACACTTATCCTTGTACAAATTTTAAAAAAAGTTTGATTGTGGCCCTTAACTTTTTACCTTAGCGGCCCAATATATTCTTACTAAAGGTACTTGTGTTTACCAATTTTATATAATGCTTTCTTTATAATCTTAAGATATTTATATTTCGCCAAATTTTATTTTAATACTATCACTTAATTTGCCCTAAAGGTGACACTAGTTACTTTCGAGATGACATAGTTATCAAGATGACAACCGAACTGGAACGGATCAAGAAGGATTATGTTGATCAAGAGAAAGGATTGAAAGCCCGCTTACAGGAATGCGAATTGCAAATCAACGAATACAAGCTAAACGAATCCAAAATCAACTACGAAGTATGTATTTAATATTTTAGTTTTAAATATTACTTTTTTATTTTGAAAATAGAAGGGAATTGGTATTTAGGTTTTTAAATATATTGTTTATATCAGAAACTTGCGTTATGTTTTCATTTTTGAATATTTGAAAAATAAGTTTTGACTTGTAAATCAACTGAAAGATTGTTTAAAGTGATGTTTTGTGAGACCTCAGGCAACATTCTTGAATTTGCACTTCCCTATGTCCATCATGTAAGCTATTAAAACTATATTTAGCCAGTTTAGCAATTATCTGTCATATAGCAACAACTTAGACAAGTTGCCAAGGGCCCAAAAACGATAAAGGCATTTGGACTCGGGCGAGGTCGAAAAAATTTAAGCCAACCAGGGGTCATTAGCTAGTCTATATGCGAAACAAAATTAAAATCTTTTACAGAAGCAATATCCATAGCCATTAAGCACCCTTATAAATTTCAATAGCAATTATTAAAAAACCAAGTCTGACAAGACAGGACATGGGCGTAGCCAGGGGGTGGCAGGGAGGGACGGCTGCCCCCCTCTAAATTCAAAAATTCTTAAAAATCTAATATATTTATGGCTAAAATTACAAAAATTATCATTTTGCCCCTCCCTAAATCATTATTGCCCACCTCTAAATCCAAATGGGACAGGACAACCAAAAACGAGCCCATAAATTGCATAGCAATTAATGAAAAACTTATGTCTTATTTAATAACAAATATATAGATGATGAGCTTCAAACAAATACTTTTAAATATATTTTTGATAGTTGCATCTGCTCAAAGAAAATATGTATGGCCTGAAGAGTAAATACGAATCGTGTCAGGCAGAATTGCTAGAGGCGCAAAGCAAGGTATCTCAGAGTGCTGTGAAATACAGCGAAAAACAGGGGAAAATCGATCAACTAACTACGGTATTTATACCTGTTTTATTTGAAAATAAGATATGTTATACACTAAAAATGATAATTTTTGCCAATTACCACTATGATATTGAATTTTTTTTTTATTTTAGTGCTATTACTTCTCCAAATTTGTTAATGTATTTATAAGAATTAAATAATATATCTAAAGGCAATATGAAAAACTTAAAAACATTCTAGTCTAGGTAGAACCTAAATTTAGAAGTTTCATAACAAAAGATACTTTTAAAGATTTATTATCGGAATTTGAAGATGTTATAGATAAATTATGATTTATGTTATATAATATTCGTCCTTTTAAATGACGTCATCAGATAAATAATAATAAAATAAATCGTCCCCCATTTTACTTTGTTACTTTTGATTATTTCCAATAATATTTGATCTTGTTTTGCCCTTTTCTAGGAATTGACGATGGCTAACCAGAAAGTTTCCGGGCTGGAATATAGAATAACCCGGATCCGAGCTGAAAAAGAGATGCTAGAAAGTGAACGCGACCAAATGGATAAGTTGAAAAGTGCCAACGCCAGAGAAGAGACCAAATACGCGGCTATTTTGGAAAATTTAAAAACGCTACAAGTAATAAAACGCTTAGAAATGAAAAATGAGTAAGGATTTCATTTTCTAATTTTTTTTGCAAGAAAATCAAAACTCTTTGTACTCATAATAAAGGATAAGGCTCGAAGTGTTAGTTAAGTAAGACATCTTGCTTTATTAATTGAAGCATTGCTAGGTCTTACTAAAGTTTAATAGCTTACTACTGTCAATGAAGCAATAAAGCCAGTTTGTTGTGTATATTTTTATGTTATATCAGCTTAATCATAAACGGTTTGAACTTGCAAGATATCAAATATTTTTAAGCATTTGTCGTTTATTACGTTTAAAAGAGCGCTCAATTTTTTTGTGTGCGACGAGCAGTTGTTAATTTTGCTTTACAAATTCATATTTTTTAGTCATCGTTTGAGATGAACGAAAAGGAGAGCTTGGCTAAATTGATACAACAAAATGAGCTTCTGGATCGTGAGAGGAAAGAACTTAAGATCAAAAACGAGACGGATGCTTTGGAATCGAAGAATAAAATACACGAATTAGAAGTTTATCATTTTATTATTTCATATTTTTTCTTGGTCCTATTCTTAGGAAAAAGTCTAACTCGGAAAAGAATTATATCCTTTTTGTGAATAAGTTTGATCAGTTTATTAAATAAACTTGCCTTTATTTAAATTATTTAAATTTCTAGAGTATAAAGTGCGCACTAGTATAAAATTTTGCTTTGATTGTTTTTATTAGATAGGATTTAAATCCATTAAAAATAATTTATTTTTTGCTAAGCATTAACTTGAGTTGTTTTATTGTTATATATGTCCTTATTTATTTATAATTATTTAAGGGTTCTCAATAATTTCTTTCAATTAAATTTCCTAAAGATAAATTCCGTTGTTACGTATATATAAGCGCGCAAAATTTAAAAGTTTTTCGCGCACTCTTAGCTTTAGCGGTCCATTAATTTTGCGATAAAAACTTGTAGAAACGGCTAGAGCATTCCGAAAGAAAGTGCCTCGAGTTGGGCAAGCAAATCCAAACTTTCCACGGCGAAGAGTGGAAATTGAGGGAAGAAAATAACAATTTACACAAAAGTCTATCAGAACAGACCAAATTACAACAGCAACACAGGATAACCGGCCATAAACGGACTCGGTCCCAGGCTATTGATTCCGAAATTTTCCCAGGTTCCGCTAATATTTCTGCCCTAGAAACATCTATGAACGAGGAATTAGGTGGAGAATCATACGCTGGGGCTGTGACTTTATTTCAATCTTCACCCCTACATACCCAAAGCCTGTCAGGCATCACCAAAATTAAGGACGACGAAATACGAGGTAGGACGAAGTTTGTTAGTGGCTTAATTATGCTAGTGGGGTTGACATGACCCTAAGTATTATCTAGTTTTTCGCTATAAATCTAGAGAAGGCTCTTGTGTGATATTACTGAATTTACTTAGGTATCACGTGATGATTCGACATTTTAATTTAGAGTTGATTTTATTAATCTTAAGCTATTTACTTGCTTTATAGGAGACTACAATAGATCGCATAATTTATTGAAATCATACCAAATGTTTTAAATCCTAACCATTTTCTGTATAAGTGGTGTTATCTACAGTCTCTCATTATATCTCTCTCTCTCTCAACATATATATATTAATCATAAATTAAAAATCGTTAATTGAAATTATCAAATTTAATATTTTTTATCAAAAATTTGTGTATAAATTGTGCGTTGTGTGTTAAACAGAGTTGAAAAATGCTATAAAAAAGAACGAAGAACACATATCCCATTATCAAATCATCACTAGTACGCTGGAATCTCAATTTAAGCAGCACCAAGATCTGGTGGAAAATTTGGAACGAATTTTGGAGGAGCAATTTAAGGCGGCCCTTCAGTCTAAGGAATATTACGAAACAAAGGCCAGTTTCGACATCGAGATTATATTGACATTTACATTATGCATTATATTCTTGCATTTAATAACTTAAGGGTGCGTAGAGAATGATTTTTAGAAGATCTGTAAAGGTCGATGGTCTTTTTATTACTATTATTTTTCTATCGTGAACCTAAGCTATAAACTGACTAATTTGTTGTGTTTTTAAATGTCTCAAATCAATGTTGGTGTATTAGTCTCCTATATAAAGGACACGTTGCAGAAATATTTTGTGTTTGATTTGTACTTTACAAAATTATATTTTAAATTAACCATTTTTCTATCATAAATGACTAAATTAACCATAATTTAATTTTAAGCCTTTTGACGTTCCAAATTTGCTTTTAACCAACCCTTTTTCCAAATGTTTATAATATTTAACTTTTCTATATGTTTCATTTAACTTCACAAAATATGTATTTTTTTGAAATTATTCTTCATAACACATTTTCATTTTACAGACCAAGAAATTGAACGATGAAATAGAGCGTCTCAACGCAGCCCGCCTCGAAGCCAACGCGGAAAAATCTTCTGAAATCGCTGTTCTACGCGCTAAAATCGAAAGTTTATCAGAACGCCTAAGCGTAGAAGCGAAAGGAAATACCGAGTTGACTTCGCAATTGAACATTAGCCGGGACGAAGGCCAGACCCAGCAAACCCGACTAGATAAGGCGCTGCTTGATGTTAGCGTTCTGAGTGATAAAATTCAACACCTAACTCGGACCCTTGAATTTAAAGGTAGTGAAAGTGATTTGCAAGGAACTGTAGATAATGGTGATGGTGGTACTCTTGAAAATGCTAGTCTCGAAGCCAAACTGGTAATTGATTTGCTTGGATTTTGATTATTTTGGGCGTTTTAGTAGCGAGATTGTGCGTATAAAGACAGTGCTTAGGTTTATATGTGGAAATTATGGTTAGATGAAAAAAATATTTTTTACCATTTGCAAAATTAAACATTTAACATTCTTTTTTTTAAGTATGGTTTCCCTCCCATGAAAGTCATGAATTTTGCCAATATTTGAAAATATTACACTGTATTATTTTAAAAATACATATTTTGTGAAGATGAAAGAAAAAAAATAACTATATTAATAAGAATTATAAATATTTGGAATATATTCCATTATTGCTATTGAATTATAATTACATATTATGAGTATTCAGATAATAACTGTGTATATTTATGTAATATAATTAAAGTAAGGTGTGTTCAAATAAAAGTAATTTCAATATTAACCTTATATCCATATATTAAGGTATTGATAAAACTTCTTAATAACGCTAATTCGCGACGTTTATTCTTGTCGATAGGACGAAATATTGAAACAGAAGTTGCGCTATCAGACGGAGAACGAGGAGCTTCTGCAGAAATACCGCATGTCGCAGGAATTTTGCGACGTTTTGTGCAACGAGATGGCCGTGGTAATTAAGCGTGTCTGTAGTTAATTAATAATGTTAATTTAAACCTTTTAATTTTTGTTCAATTATTAATTTTTATATTAATTTCTAGGATTTTTTGTGTATATCAAATGATTTTGCCCTCTTTTACATCCACGTTTTAAGGTTTTGTGTACTCTCGAAAGAATTTTAGTATTTTATATAAAGTTTTAAACTAGTGAGAGCCATCTTATGTGGAAGAATAGATATTGATAAAATGTTTAATATTTTTGTTGATATATCTAGGTGAAAACGAAATTGGATGCTCTTTCGGAAATACAAGATTCTAACGCAGTTTCGCTAGCCGATATTTCGCTATTGTTTGGCGTCAATGACCAAACCGACTCAACCGAAACCGACGCCATGTTGAAATTTATAAAGTATCCATTTCATTTAAGTATATGCCTGTTGGCAAAAATGTTTTGTAATGTCGTGCTCTTGATAGATTTTATTCGTTAAATATTTTTTAAGAGTAGTTTCTACATATATGTTTTCAAAATTCCTATATAAAAAATCTAGTATGTCACTATTATTACATACGAGCTAAATAGGATTGTAACTAACTAATTTAAAGTTTTAGCTAATTTGATATGACAAATTCAGATTGATAATGTTACATATGATGGGACGTTGATAAATTCAATATTCATGATATGTGTTTTTATATCATTGTACCATTTATAATAAATGTACCATAAATGAATACCAATTAATTATATCGTGTTTATAAACCTTTAACTCTTTTCAGCTTTAGGGCCTCATCGATAGTTCTGTTAGAGCATCTTAACTATTAACTACCTTATTTATTTTAAGAGTATAAAAACGTGGTAAATAATGAAGAAAACATTAAAAAAATTAATATTAAATATTTGTATATCATAAATGTAGTTACTTGCGCCAAGACAACCAGACGGTTCGCGACAACGTTGAATCGCTGAAGGCAGAAGTTGCTAGGTATAAGGTCAAGGCGGAGATGCAAGAAAGTGAACTGACTAAGCTGGGAGAAGCCTTAAATGAAGAAATATCTAAAAATCAGGTTTTTCCTATCTTTACAAAGCTCAGATTTAATAAACCTTAATCATGTTACATTGTGTCGTTATCAGAGGTAGATTTGTTCAAATTTTTCTTCCCGGTCCAATTTTTTAACTAAATTACCCGCCCCAACGTTTCGATGTGATCTCGGATGATGATTTTTACCAATAATTTCGTTATATACTTGTAAAAATGTTAGATTTAATTATCGATTTTTTTGGATAAGAATACGATTAATACAATCAAAAAAGCGACAAAATAGTGCACCGAAACAAAATAATACATTATCTAAAAACTTCTCTTACACCCGAATTTCCCGAGTGCCATTTTAGGACAGTTACCTGTCCCGTAAGTTATCTAATCATAAATTTCTTTAGACGTACGATTACTTGGGAAGAATCCACGATTTGGAGATGAGTTTGGAGGATGTGCGGATGGCGAAAGAAATTTTGCAGCAAGATAACAGTCAGCTCGAAGCCCGATACGCTGAGATTTTGGCTGAAAATGCCAAATCTGACGCCCAGCGTAGGGATAAAGTAGCGCACGTGATCAATGATTTGACTAAGGAAAAGGATGCACTCCTAAAAGAAAATCGAGAACTCAGGTTTTTTAACGAATTTTCGCTCACGTTTGCATTTAAATGTCAATAATGCGACTATTTGATGATGTAAATATGGGATGATTTTGTTATTACCTAATGGGATGTTACACGTTTTTATATTAAACCAAAATACTTGCTTGTTTTTTGATACTTTGATACGAAACTAGCTCTCATCGATATTCCCCAAACGTTTTCAAGTCATTGTCAGTTTTATTAAAATAATTTTTTTTTGTCAATTTATGGCTAATTTTAAACTAATTCTCCCTTAAGATAATTTAGGATTCGTCTCGAATTCTAACCTAAAATGGTACCTTTAAATTGACTCCTTAGTTTGGTAACGGATCCTATTAATAATCATTACCAAAAATCTCATGTCAAAACTATATTTAATAGTCAAAATTTGTTAATAATATTTAATGGGTTTAGATTATATATTAAACTCCGGATTGGAACCGCTTGATTTGAGACTTAATCAATCCTTTTGCATATGAATATTATTATATTCCCTTCAACTTTTAAATCCGCCAAAGTAGGGGGGGGGGGCGAGCTCACGTTTTCCCTCCAAAATTTTAAGCTTGTTTACGTTATGAAATTCTCACCGCAAATTAACTTTATTTTTGCATGGGGTTTCAATATTTTATGTTTGTAACTGCAGTGTCATACCATTTAAATGTTTGCTGAAAGGTGTGAGTTATAGTATTTTACATTGGGTTAACGCGAACTTAACTAATACTGTCGCCAGCTATTTCACAATGAGTTTTTTTTGTTTTGTTTAAGGATAAGCATAACGAGGTCGGAATTCAAATACGACGAGCAGGGGAAACGTATGCAAGCCATAAATTTGCAAATAGAAACGTTGGGGGCGCAAAATAAGACGCTTTCAACCATCCTAGAATCCAAGGATGACAGCTTAAAGGCTCTGCAAGAACAGGTAGGAGACATCAAGCGCGAGCTTCTGGAAAATAAATTGGAAGGGGACTCCAAAGAAACTGACTTCAGGCTTAGGATAACGGATTGCGACGAAGAAATCCAAGGGCTCAAGGCCAAAATTGAAGAAATGGTTAGTGATTGGCATTTATCCAGGCTTTTGATTTAGTTTGCAGCATTTTGGCTCAAACTTCATAATAAATTTTTGATAGTGTTATTTAGACTTTTAGATTTGTTTTGAATGCTTTTTAATAACATTTCAATCGATTTAGTAATATCTCAACTTCTAGATCAAATGTATTTATTTGAATCCCTAATGTTCTATTTCACTCTTTTATCTATAAGTCTACTTAGATCCTAAATCAAATTAGTTTTTTTTATAAATTTGATTTTAATATTATTATCTGATTCAATTAATTTCCATCTATGAATTAAATATGAATGCTTCGTTATGACAATATAAACGTACAATTTTTTTAAATTTTAAAGTTTTTTACGCTACATAACTAATTTTTTGTTTTAGAAAGTTACTAATATCAAGCTGAAGACGATAGCGAGAAAGTACAAGCAATTGCACGAAAATTCAATTTCGCAACAGCCATCCACCTCGGGAGCCATAGTTTTGGGGGATGGATCTGAAACTCTTATTCCTTCCTTAACTCCCCAGCAAGAAACTAATGTAAGAATTAAACATACATTTATCAATTTCGTTTAAAAATATATTTTTTATGGTATATATGAATAATTTTTTTTGTCATTTTCTTTTAGTTCATGTCTGGAGAACTTGCTATGAGCGATAACGAAGAGAATACGAGTGAGTATTATATTAATATATTATCATGCTTAGAATGTAATTTATAAGCGCTGTATAAATATCTATCATAGTTAATTTATTTTGCAACCATGAAATCGAGTTAAATATTCTTCTAATTTAGACACATGTTTTGATACTAACGACTATATCGTCAATTTTTAAGTTTTGAGTTTCTTTTTATAGAAAACGCCCAGCTTGTGGTCGAAATAAATGCTTACAAAACCAAATGTCAAGAGATGCAAAAAGATTTGGGTAAGAATTATTGATTGAAACCAATTATTTATGATCAAAATTTCGATTTTTGTTTTGTGCCTTGTTCATTTTTTAAAAAATTAAACATTTTGTTCGAAAAGTTTTATCCTAAATTACCATTAAGTAAAGGGAATTATTAAAAAGTAGAGAATTTGTTCGAATTCGCGACAAAATTTTTTTAAAACTTTGCTTTTAACCTAAAACTAAACATATTGATTTTGTTTTCACGCATCAGAGGAAAAGAATTTGCGTTTGGCTTCTTTGAAATCCCAATACGAAGCTAGATTCAATCGTTTGCGTCAGCAATTGGAAAAATCACGTGAACAAACACCCGAAAGCACCTCAGCCTCTCCTTTACCCATACCAGCGATAGCATTACCGGCCAGTTCTTACGGGGAAATTATGAATCAACCTAAAAAACTTGATGTTTCCCCACCTCAAATTACAGTAATTTTGCAGATTCTTGCACGTTCCCCCCCCCCCCCCCCTTAATCGTAGTAATTTGAAACGATTTTTAGAAGTAAGGATTATTTAGCAGAGGTCAGATTTGTTTAAATTTTTGCCCTAACCCGACCCGGTCCGTTTTTCCACTAAATTGCCCTTCCCGAACTCTTTTAAGTCGAATTATTAGAGTTGCTTGGCCCTAAATGATGTTTTTTTAATTTTTACCAGTAATTTTGTTATGCATTTGTAAAAATTTTAAATTTAATTCTCGATTACTTTTTGGGTAAGAATTTGGATGAATTAATATTACATACAATTAATAAGTGACAAAATAATATACCAAAACAAAATTATACACTATTTAAAAAATCTTCTTAAGCGTGAATTGCCGGAATCTTGTCATAGTGCCCGTTTGAGCCCGCCCGAAAGTCTAATTTTATCACAATTACCCGGCCAGGACTTTTTTGATATTTCATTTATGGGCGTAGGCGAGAACTGGGTTAGAGTGAGGCAAAATGCTTGGTAATGATCAAAGGAAGGGCAAAATAATGATTTTTTGAACATATTTATCATTTGTTTAATAATTTTTAAATGGATGCCTTCATCTGGTAAAAATCACGTCCCCCATTAATGGATGCTCACCTTTCTACATGTAATTTGATTTGTGCAATAAAATTCTTGATGGGTTAATTTCAATAATATTAAATCAATAATAAAGTTTACTAAGAATTTTCCAGATTTGCCTTTGCATTGTTGGGATTTTTAAGGTTTTTTTATAGCATAATTAATGATAATTTATCATAGGCCGACGTGAAACCGAGTGTTATACCGTCCTCTTCCGTTTTACCCATAGCTCATTCGTCTGCGCCTTGTACAAGGTAGCTTTTATCCTTAGTATTACATTTTATACATTCTACTTTTTTGAATTACAAATTTAATTAGATAATTCAATTCGAATAATTATATACCTGCTTTTATCATTCTTTATAATATAAGCAGGGTTTAGGGATATCTATGTTAATTTTATCCTCATCGTAAACCTTAATTAGTCTAAATTTTGAATTTATCATTTTAATACATATACGTTTATGAGATCTGTATATTTTGTTTATTAGCGCACATTCGATAGGATTTTGTCACGTGTCTGGTCATTTAAAAACTAAGCCGCCAATCGCTGCTTTTTTGATTACAATGATTTATATTTTCAAATTTCTTGATACGTTATTTATTTTGTAAAAATGTTCATTAACCTTTTTTTCTCATACTTTAAGTGTTCTGGCGCAGCCTTCAAATACGTTGAGCCAACCCCAGCCTTTACCAAAAGCCAACATAAAACCGTTTAGCCCGTACTCTCACCCAGAAACGGCTTCCATATTCAATCGATCCGTAGTTTCTCCTATCATGCCTGTCGCCTCTACTAGCTTTGTGGGGTCATTTGTGACCCCAACAAGCTTAACATCTGCCTCTTCTCCCCCGCTTTATAGCGTCGGGCCTCAAGCCAGCGGGCCTACCACTTCGTTGTTTGCTCAGGGCAGTGGTCTGTCTCAGTCTACTACCCCTCATCAAAAGCCCGCCGTTTGCATAAAACCCCTATCCTTTGGGCAATATCACCCCGGCAATAATTATGGCACCTCTATGAGCACTAGTGAGTAGTAGTGTTGTAAAAACGGCTGGGTTTTGTTTGGTCGACCTTCGGTTCAACCAAGATTAATGGTCGACTCGGGTCCCCCCTTTTTCAAATCGCGACCAAGCCTATAGGTCCTAAGAAGAACCGACCAACCAAAAATATTTGGTCTGTTTATCTTTAGTCGACTAAAACTAATGGTCGACTTAACCATACCCACCCAGCCGTTTTTACAACACTAGTGAATAGTGCGCTTTTTAGCACGCCCTTATGCCGATTATAGAATTCTATTAAAGTTTTAAAAAACTCAAATAAATTCCATGAAATAAACCGTCTGCCTACTTAAATGATTAAAGTTTGTATTGGTTAAATTTATTATTAGCCAACAAATATTTTATTTTAAGCCTAGAATTCATTCGCAGTTGATTTTTGTCGAGCAATTTTTACGGTCTTTAAAGGGCGAATAAGTGTAATAATGCTCGTTCCATGCTTGTTTTTAATAAATCAAAACAACTTAATGACTTATTAATTAAATAGTAATATTCTGCACATAAAGTTTAGAAGATTTTTACCCTCGTAAATATTTTTAATAGATTTATTTTCGGGAATGTTTGATTTGTTCCCTCTAACATTCCCGAAAATAAATATTTGAAAATAATTCTGAACATACAGTTTAGTAAATATAATTATAGTGCAATGTATGACATGATAAAAGCATCCTCCTAAAAAGTAGTTACAATTATAATGGAAAATATTAGGCCAAGTCATGACCTAAAATATTATATCATACGTATCCTTATTTACGATAGAAGCATTCTCGGCTGCCATAGGTATAGCCTCGCCAAACGTATTTCTTTCGGGGGGCCCATCGCTTCCCAGCTTCCAAGCGTCGTCGATCCCAGAACAAACAACTATCTCACCCACTCCCACTGATCTTAATTCAACACCTTCTTCCAATGCCCACAACATTTTACTTACTACCAGCACCCTTTCAAACTCGACCCAGAGCTTGGGTTCGGAAGTTCAGTCTAGTAGTTACCATCATGACGACAGCACGGATCAGGCGGAACCATCGTCAACTCTGAGTTCTTCTTCCTCTTCATACGTAGTTGTAAATCCCTACAACGTATACCCCCTTCCACCTTCGGGGGGCCAGACCACGGGCTCTAGCAATCTCAAATCTGCCCAGCCCGTAGCCCAAATATTTAGTCTATCCACCTCTCCGCCCGTGCCTGCCACTACCATACCTTACAGTGGATTTAGACACTCCCCGAGCCTCGAATTGAGTGAGTGTTGTGGCTTGCTTAGCGTTGAGCTCCCAATTTTGTGATCATTGTAACATTGTCAGGCTACGGGAATGCCGGTCTGATGTTACAGTTGTGAATTTTCGGCTGAATAATAGTTTTTTTGGAAAGCATTTAAGCTTACCTTTAATATTGATAGACCGGGTTTAGAGTTAGTTAGAACCTTTATAAATGCATAAACTTATGCGTATATTGTTTTGACACCTAAAAATCCGTTATTCATAGTAGTCAGCCAAATTTGTGTAGTTTTAAAGTTGGAAGAGTATGTTGGATTTTTTCTTTAACGAATTTTAAATAACTTATCAAGCCAAAAATGGAAAATTCACAGATTGTTGGATGACAATTACAAAATGATTATAATTTTTATACCTATCTGTAGGTTATTTCGAATCCTCAGCTTTTGGCATAGTGACGTGTCATTCTATGCCCGGAAAAACTGTTATAGGCGGCCCCAGATATGCTTCTCCTAGTTTCAAGTATTGTTAGAAATTGATTTATTTTTAAACTTAAGTTTAATGATTAAAATCATTTTTCCTTCGCAAAATTTTTTTATAGAAACGCATGAAATTACTCATGAATTGTTTGGTGTTTTAGGGTTGATGCCTTAGATAGCCAACCTTCGGGAAGTCTTAGCTATGCGGCCCCTTCGTCCGCTTTTTCCCAAGCTCCAGCCGCTCCAGCACACGCGCCCCCTTTTCCATTCTATTCTCAAGTTTTTACGATACATTTGTGCTTGATTAGAATTCTAAGCCGACAAAAGAATTTTTTTGTAGATTTTTGGCTTGCCTTGCAATTAATCATATCTCATATGTTTCATATGGTGAAATGTGTACCAATAAATCCGCCATTTTGAATTTTACTATCTCCCATGTCTTTCTACAGTGTACGCCATTGTTAAAACATAAAAAGTGAATTTACCTTCCTCATTAGGTAACAAATGAAAAAGAATGCTGATAAATAATTTTGCAGATGGCATTAAATTGCTTTAGCATCACATCATCACAGTATTTTTATTTTTTATTAATTTTGTAAATGATATGTATATAAATGATGTTTTAATGTTTAACTAGTTCAATATTTTTCATAGGTTTTGAAAACACTTTGATTAACCAAAATTTCTATAATCTATTGTCCTTCCCTTGTGTTTGCACATTACAAAAAATGGCGGGAAAACGGAACCTAAAGTTTATGTGCAGTCTATCTAGTAAATGGTTAATAATTAAACTGGCTTTTTCAATTTATCCTTTAAATTTTTTAAAAATAAAACTAGCTTCTCTAACGACAGTAAAAAGAAAAAAGCATCATGTTTCAAATTTTATTTTTTCATTTAGATTTTATTTTATAATTTGTCCTTTTTTAGGCGATAGTTATGGATGATTCAAGTGAGCCATTTTCTAAGGCAGTTGTTACAACATCGTCCACAGATGTCCTTTTTGATAGCCTACAACCGTTACCAATATTTAGTAAAAAATGATAAATTTTTATTTTAAAATTATATCCTAATTTCAGTTTACATTTATTAAAAATGGTTTGGATTGGTAAATATGAAATGCTTTCAAATTTAATTATTTTTAACGCACGTGAATACATTTGATACATGTTTATATAAACACTATTTACATTTATCCATTTCATTATGCAAATTTTAGCCCACTTTTTTGATATAATTAATTTACACTTAACTATTTTGTGATTAAAAAGATGAACTAAAACTATTAAAATATGGATTAATTTGTTGGGTTAAGTTAAAATATTCCAATGTGGTGGGTAGCATGTATTTAGCTTAGGATTAGACGATAGTGCCTAAGCTGAGTTGACGTTTTTTGTGGTTAAAGTTGAAAGTAATAACTATGCTATAAATATTTATATATATATATATGTCATTGGTTAAATCCAGCTGCAATGTATTTTGCTATCAATGCGAAACACCATATCTTAATGTCGTTGAGTGAGAATCTATTATTGAATTAAGGGTAGCTTGCTTTGAGTATCAGTTATAAGGTACATTTTGGATTATATTTAGCAAATAATAAAATTAGATAAATTCAATTATTTAAAGCCACATCAACCTTCTCTCTGCCGACTTACGCATGTACTTTTACGTCGCCTTTCAAGCAAACGCCACAAATTAATTTTAATCAAGCTCCCGGAGCATCGGCCCCAACTCGTATATTTGCCTCTGTCGTAAGTTTACAATAAATTTATACGTGTATAATTGACGGGGCTCTATGCCAGACTAAAACAAGATATTTATAGGGAAGCAAAATTCTTTGCTATCTAATGATAATCGCGAATCTTTTTTTATAACATAAAATTGGCATTAATATTTGTAAATATAATTCGATAGCGATATCGATATCGTTAAGTATTATAAAAAAACTCGGGCCTTCGGCCCTCGTGGGAAGGGGGGACGACTTATCTGTACTTCGTATAAATGTATCATATTTGCTATGCAATTTATGGGCGAGAAAGGTGGGAAGGGGCGAGAATGCCTATAGGGGGGTATTAAATGCCTAATGATTAATTAATTATTTATACAAATTTTCCATCATGCAAAATGTAATAAAGGCAAAATGTAATATAGGCAAGGGTTAGGGTTGTGTTTGCATCTAGTTGCGTATTACATTAGTTTTTATGGTCTTTAGTGATTATGGGTCTAACAAACATTATATTATAAAACACCACAATGTAAAAGAATTTGCAGAATTGTTGGGAGAAATTTTTTGTTGAATTTGAACAATTTTTAATTAAAAACATCAAAAATTTGGCCAATGGTCACTTTTTCTCTATTGGTCAGTACCAACAGATACTCTATAAGTCAATGATAGCCAAAAAAACGGGAAAAAAAATTTTGATGCTCACTTTGGCCAATGGTCATTTTTTTCCATTGGTCAGCAGCCAGCACACGGTAAAAGTGGATATAAATTCATAAGAGTAAAAAAAACGAAAAAAAAATTTTCGAATCACATTTTGGCCAATGGTCATTTTTTTCCATTGGTCAGCAGCCAGGACACGGTAAAAGTGGATATAAATTCATAATAGTCAAAAAAAACGAAAAAAAAGTTTTCGAATCACATTTTGGCCAATGGTCATTTTATTCCATTGGTCAGCAGCCAGCGGACGGCCAAAAAGTCATAATAGCAATGGTAGGAACAGGAACAATCATAATAGTCAAAAAATAACGAAAAAAATAATTTCGATTCACATTTTGGCCAATGGTCATTTTTTCCATCGGTCAGGAGCCAGCGGACGGCCAAAAAGTCATAATAGCAATGGTAGTAAGAGGAACAATCATAATAGTTTAAAAAAACGAAAAAATAAACTCGGATTCACATTTTGGCCAATGGTCATTTTTTTCATTGGTCAGCAGCCAACGGACGGCCAAAAAGTCTTATTATCAATGATAGTAACAAGAACAATCATAAGAGTCAAAAAAACTCCGGGATTCTAACCCAAAAACTAGTTAAATTGCATAGCAATTAAAAGTAAACAACTTTTATTTATGTTTATTATATAACATTGGTCAGCAGCCAGCGGACGGCCAAAAAGTCATAATAGCAATGGTAGAAACAGGAACAATCATAATAGTCAAAAAAAACGAAAAAACTAATTTCGATTCACATTTTGGCCAATGGTCATTTTTTTCATTGATCAGCAGCCAGCGGACGGCCAAAAATTCTTATTATCAATGATAGTAAGAAGAACAATCATAAGAGTCAAAAAAACTCAGGGATTCTATCCCCAAAACTAGTTAAATTGCATAGCAATTAAAAAGTAAAAAACTTTTATTTATGTTTATTATATAACTAGTTAAATTGCATAGCATTAAAAGTAAACAACTTTTATCTATGTTTATTATATAACAAAAACTAGTTAAATTGCATAGCAATTAAAAGTAAACAACATTTATTTATGTTTATTATATAATAGATAATTTAACAAATTTTATATATAACACACCGAGGGAGATAGAGATGAGGGGTGGGGCACCTCTTATGCATTAATTTAAAAAATAACACAGCGAGGGAGATAGAGATGAGGGGTGGGGCACCTCTTTCTCATGCATTAATTTAAAAAAGCGATAACCTAATATACCCAATGCAAATAGATAGGGTAACGGACGGACAACGGACGGACGGACACCAAAAAACGAGCCCATAAATTGCATAGCAATTAATATTATTAATACTTAACTTTTTTTTTACTAATTTTATTCATCTTCACAAAATATGTATTTTTACCTTAATAAATTAAAACACAAAAAAAGAAAAGATATGGCAACTAACATTTTTAATAACCTCATTTTATTCATTTAATTTCTCGAAACAAAATTGGTTAAAACTCTGACAGTTTAAAAATTTAGGAATAGAAACCGGTTAATCTAAATTATGGCCCATGTTTACGTCTATCTTCATTTGTGTTTATTTTAGGAGGGTATTAAAATGGTACCGACCCCCATTGTTAGCAGTAAAAGTCTTTTACTGGAACCAAGCCTCGAAACCATCGAAAACTTCTCGTACGATCCATCTTCGGATATAACTGCCGAATCTGCTTCTACTACCAGGTATTGCTCCATCACTTTATTCTTCCTAGAGTTGTAAAAACGGCTAGGTTTTGTTTGGTCGGCCTTTGGTTTTAGTCGACTAAACATAAACAGACCAAAATTTTTTGTTTGGTCTGTTTTTCTTAGTTGACCACCAGCCTAAGTCGAAATTTGTCAAACTGACCAGAATCGATCCATTGTCTTAGTTGAACCAACGGTCGACAAAACAAAACTCAGTCGTTTTTAGAACACTAGTTCTTACTAGTACTTTTATTATATACATGCTCATTAAAATAGGACTGCTTTACAACATGTTTCACCAACCATCGGCGCAACCATGGCAACTTCCTCTACAGAGCTATTGGCGGCTATAAGCGACGAAAACGTCGATCATAGTAAAAGCCTTTTAAATTACACCAAGACCATAAATTCGATTATTATGATTAAATTTAAGCATGAATATTTTTAAAACAAGTAATTAAGTTTGGGATAAACCCTTTCTTTGTTAAGAAATGTATGATAAACAAATATTGGTAAATTAGTAACCTTGTAATTCTAAACTTAATTGTAAAAGCACTCTTTACCATTTTTTTTATCAAATTAATCGTTAATGCTAGCTTATAATTTTTCTGAATTGTTCTGTTTTAATTATATTTATACATTATATAAGTTTTTGTCGGATATTTCTTTCACGTTAGTACTTTTATCTCGAGTAGAAAATTTTGTCTAATACATATTTCTCGTATCGTATCACTAGGCGAAGGTGAATCTAATAGCCAAGCTACGTCTCAACAACCCTCCAGTGAATCAGAAAGAAAACATATCATCTCGGCTTTAGAAGATACGACTAACGCAGCGCCACAAATTTCCAATATCCCTAGCACCGCCCCTTCTCAAAGTTATGGTCAACCAATACAGCAACCTCAACCACCCCTGAGAACTGCTAAAAGACCCATTGTTTTCGATTTACCACCCTCTCCACCCCCTACCCAACCCCCCTTTGCCCCGACGTTGCCCCCTTTAATGCCTCAACCCTCGGGTGGGGGGGTCTATCCTTTTTCTTGGCATCGCGCTCCTTCAAGTCAACCGGCTAAATCTGGGGTCGTTCTGACCCCAAAATCATCTATGGAAAATGTTTTCACCGTGTTACCCATTTTGGCTCCTCCTCCCATAAATACCGTCGCAGCGGCTAGTCCCTTTTACGAATCGGCCGGACCTAGTAGTTTTAGTAATGTCGAGCTAGGACTTAATACTACCTTACTTTCGAGCACCGATCTTATGTCGACTTCCCATACAGATCAAGATTTTGGATTAAACAACGCGACGGAAGATAGCAACGTCTCAAACAGTGTTAGCAATAGTGTTAATGTTGGTGGGGTAGGTGGGAGTAGAATAATATCAACGGTAGTTAGATTAAATGCCGCTACTAGGCGTTATGCGGGTGGCGTTTCTGGGTTGGGTGGTGTAAGGAGGACGACCGTTGAATCATCATCCACTCATGCCAGAGCATCGGGGGCAAGAGGAACTCCGAGCGGTGTTAGAAGCGCTTTTAGACGAAATTTGGCTGGGCGAAGTGGGGGCCGCCGTTCGGCCAAGTTTTTGGCCTCTCGAAGACACGGGAAATAACGGGAAATTTATAAGAATTTTGAAGTTGAATTTAGAATTTTTAACGTCGATTTACATTTACTTTTATCTATGGATATTTAGCTCGCTTCATGTAATGCGCCTTTGAACCGATCCTGTTATTTGCAGATTATTATAATAAATATTAGGGTGAAGACGCAATTTAATAAAACTGATTCGCGCATGGTAAAATTTATTTTTTAGAACTAAGAATACCTTAAAAAAAGTGTCTAATGTTTTTATCACAACAGATGGGTGGCCCGATCACTTAAAAACGAACATTATTTACAAAATCAATTTTTATTAATGTAAGAATAACTACCTGGGAGAAATTAAACAAAATTTTAAAATTAGACTCAAAGAAAGCCTAAATTTACTACATCATACAAAAACCGTTCCCACGGCTATTACTTAATACAAATAGATCCTAGCGCTCGTCTAAAAGCTAAGATTTTATATTAGATCATATTTTGATAGAAAAACGTTAAAGTCTTTGTCATAATCAAGCCTTTATAAAGACACGAATTTGTGTAGGAGCTTCATTCTAATTTTTTGTTCAATTTAATTTTTAAGTATATAAAAACAATTAATGACTAATGATGTTCTTGAATAGGATGAAGTATAATAAAAAATTTAATTTGTTTTTATCGCCCTCTATTATTCCCGATAGATGTACATTATAAAATATAAAGAGGGTCTTTTTATTAATTGAAAAAGTTATTGAAACCACCAAAAATGAACCAGATTATGAGTGTACAAAAAAGCTTAATTACCACTACAAAATATTCAGCAAAGTTGAGATCAATCTACATTTGTTAATGTCTAAAATTTGCAGGCATTAAAATTGCTTTTAAAATTGTAGGAAAGTTCGATGATAATTTACTAGTGGTGGTGTAAAAATGTGGTATAACAATATGATATGGTGCATTGATGAAATTTGTAAATATTAAAAACACACAAATTAAAATAGTTAACATGGTGTCAATTTAAAATAATTTTTTGATATAATACGATAATATATCATGAGATATTAAAATATCTGGCGCGTTATTTACAATTTTAAGAAATGCCATCGTCATTTAAAGTGTAGGTGTCAGGTGAATTGCTTATGACACTGCAAGAAGTGCCTAACAATACCTAAAAATCATAAAACATTAATCATTGCTTAATTCAAAAACTTAAATTCTCATTTATTTGGGCTTAATTATTTCAAATATATGATTGATTTCCTGTTTCTCAAAATTAGTTATACTAAATAGAATTAAAAATTAAGAAAAATTTACAAAAAATTGGTGAACATCTTAAAAATTAAAAAGCTGTTATAACTTAGATGTAAAGACAAAAAAAAATGAAACCTGCAATTTTTAAATACTTTAATATGACTTACATCGATAGATTTATTTAAAATGGTAGCCACTTCCCTAACAAAAATCGTAAAATGAGACTCGATCATGTGGTGAAAGTCGGTTTGATCTTTGTGATAATTTTTAGCGTGCAAATGGATGCATTTCTGCACGATTCTGATAAACGATCTAATTAATTATTAATCATTAATTATTTTTATAAAGAGAATTACATATTTTGTGAAGGTGAGATAAATAAAGAATCGTAAATATTGGGAAAACATTCCGCTATGGCTAATCAATTATATTTACAGATGTTATGCCGATTTTCTGTCGTATAAAAAATGATTCGCGATTATCATGGGATAGTAATGAGATTTGTTTCCCTTAGATCTTTTTAAACTTAAAAAAATATGAATTAATAGTGTCATAAGTCAGGCTGAGTAAAATAAAAAATGGCCAGATGATAAGCGTTAAAATTTAATTAAATTTGCCAATTTGGTGAAAAACTAAATTAAATTCAGTAAATAATAATAATAATATTAAATTGAAATCCAAATATTTTGACGCTCAAAAATTAGGAATCAAAAATACGTTACTAACATGAAAGAAAAATATTTGTTCTTGATAATCTTTGAAATATAAATTACATAAATATGTTCTTCAGCTTTTCTTTTAAATCTGGATCCCATTCAACCGAGGTTTCGCTGGATAAAAAGGCTTGGGCATAAGCCAAAGGTCCTGAGTTTATCTGTCAATAAATATTGCATAAAAATTTACGGTAACCACTTTAATTTCCCAAAATATTTTTGTTAGAAATGATCACCAATATTCTTGGAAATCATACAACAGGGAAGAAAGTTAAAAAATACGTTTTACTTATTAGTTTAAGAAATGTTCTAAAGACAAAAAATTAAAGAAAACTGCTATTTCTCAGTGATATATAGATAAGCCATCAATCATGGGCGTAGTAGTGTTGAAAACGGCTGGGTTTGGTTTGGTCGACCTTTGATTTTAGTTGACTAATGCGAATAAGATTGGTTTGTTGATGTTTAGTCGGTTAAAATGAAAGGTCGACCAAACAAAACCGAGCCGTCCTTACAACAGGGGGCAATAATGATTTAGGGAGGGGCAAAATGATAATTTTTTGAAATTTTAGCCTCGATTTTGATAAGTTTCAACAGATTTTTGGATTTAAAGGGGGCCATGCCATCAATTATGGCATAATGATGAATTACTTTTGTTGTATATAATTTTAAAAGACAATAATGTGTCAAAAAAGATACTACGCCGTTGAGATACTGCGATGTTACTTGAGTACTAATGGCGCCTTGTAGTTGTAGCTGAAGTTTCACGATATCGCAAAATGTCAGGGCGTACAAATCCTTGAATTCTCGCACTTTCCTTTGCATTTCATCGATGGCCGCTTCGAGTGGTGAAAGTTCTACAAACGTTTTCCATACGATGGGAATTCTCGTTTTGATGTAAGGGAAACAATACTGAGCTGTGTGCACATTTTAATTCAGAAATTAAAAAAAAATAAAAATAAAAATTGTTAGAAAGAAAAATAACTATAAATCCTAGTTTAATGATAGCTAATATAATAAAATTGTTAACAAGTTAGCTTAAGCCAAAATACAATATTAAAATGTTTTTCCAACTCTTGCTCGGCAATTTTTTAAATATTAAGATTTAAAATAATAAAAGATAGAAGGAGGTCGGTAATAAGTTTTGCGTGGCAATTAGCTTTTAAAATTAAAATTGGAAGATTTTTAACATTCCTTATAGTATTTATTAGTGGAAATATCACACAAAATCCATAAATGAGATTAGTAAAGTTCATATACATAGTATCCAAACAACTTTTATTATACAAACTTAACCACATGCAAACTTACATTTAACGATAACTTTCTTCTTGTACTGTTCAGCTATATCTCCGTAAGTTTTACCAGCGGTTTTGGTGAAAGGCACTTCGAAGTAAAAATATTGCACTCGATTATTTAACTCATAAGTACTCATGATTTTACAATATTCTTCAGGGACTTTTTGGGATTTAATCAGATCGAATCCCATAGATGTATTTCCCTGGTCGGGAATATATGGTTGTAGATGAGTGATTTGTATGTGAGCAACACTATTGTCGAGTAAATGCGTTTCTACCTGTTTAGCATTTGTAAAATTTATTTTAATTATCAAAAATTAAATTGTACATTTACAAGCGTTAGATTTATATCAAACTTCAAAATTTGAAACTACAAAAAATTACACAAAATTTTATCCACCCAGCATAATTTTGGCTAAAATATTTTATCGACAATTAAGATTTCTTACATGACTAAAGACTGCTAAATTTATTGATACCACTAACTAGTGACTATTTGTAGACACTCAAACTCCCCCACGCTCTTACTTTTAAATACAAAGTTTAGGAATATATTTCTATATTTTAATCATTCAGACTGAACATTAAATTTTTAACCTAAAAATTAACAAAAACATAATAATTTGACACAATTTCGGTAAATATTAATAACAAGCTTTTATTGTATTGTATAATTTTTTAAACCTCGCCGGAATGTGTTATGAGCTGGACACTCTTGTCACCTAATAATTCAGTGTATTGCGCCTTAAGCCTCAACGACACTTCGGACAATCGAGTAACGTGAGGTTCTTTATATACGAATTCCCGAGTATCGTCTTTGTCGAAGCTCTTGGCAAAAAATATTTGTTATTTAAAAAGTAAAATTCGTTATTGAGACAGAAAATGTGGCGTTCTTAATCCTAGTATACATTGAGAGAAGCCTCTTATTCCTAGAAACCCTACTTTATGCAGTTAATCTTAAGTTCTTTGTGCTTCCTATTTTAACAAAATGTTTTATGCAGACAACAGGCTCTCTAAGAGTTTACCAGAGTCATACCAATTTACTCGTCTTATCAATTTAGTGATTCTTCTAAAGGGATTATATTCATAATAGCTCTTTGGCTTAGACTTTAAATGCTCAAATTATAAATGTATTCGAACTTGCAATTGGTGATGTTTTAATTAAACATGGGTGAAAGGTAAAATTTAATACTTAATAAGCATTGTTATGTAAAAGTAGAATAACTCTTTAAATTAACAATATTATTAAGGGTAAATTTATTTAAATATCGATTCAACTTTTATGGCGTATAAATATAATGCATGATCTAGCTAGGTGAAATGTTGGTAACACCATAATTTTTTGATCGAAATTAATGACTGCGATAAAATGAGTTTTATACCTTTCCGTAGAAATTGACCTTGTAATATTGACCGAAATAACGTTTTCCAGTTAGAGTAAGTTCGGCTATATTGGCGTAGGCATGACTCAATTTTTCGTACGTTTCAAATATTTTCTATATATGCGAAAGGAAAGTTTTTCTATAACCTATCTTATTTTTCGTGTGCAACTTAGTAATAATTTATAAAACTCTTATAAAGTTTAGGATGCTTTAATTTAAAGCAAAAACAGATTATGTTCTGTCAATTTTCACAAATTTATCGGTAATTCGCAATATTATAAATATTCGAAGAAGCTCGCTTTGAACTATATTATAGCTGTAGATTAAATTTCTCAATTTATTATCGCATTTTACCGGATTGATTGTAAAAATACAGCCTAAAGTTATCAAAACGCGGCAAAATTTAGGAAGCATTTATGACTTATGCAGAGGCAGACCGATTCAATTAAATGCACCATTGAATCGAGAAAAATAAAATACTGCGCTGCCTAGGAATTATTTAACCAAAATCTGTTTTTACTTCATATTTTTGGTCCCGTTTACTCAAGCCGATAAGCATGTGATAAATGTCATCCAAGAGCTCGAACCTTTGCGACTTTTCCACAAATTTCACGGCCGTATACAAAGTTTCAACGAGCAATGACTAAAACACAAAGTATTAAAAAGATAATTTTATTTGAGGCATTTCGTTCCGAGAGCTTTACTTGAGTGTATATTCCCTTCACCATGCATAAATTGGAGGCGAGATAATTATTTGTCAATTCATACTCATCCCTCACTATGTTGGGCGATATCTCAGCGTAATCCACCTGCCATTTCTCGTAGAAATCGTCTATAAATATTTAATTTTCAAAAAATTTGCTATTAAGATTTTGTGCGGTAAGGCGAAAATGATAATTGATTTCAAAAAGTTGGGTAACCTTTCAACGCCAAGAAACGGGTTATGATGGCCGCGCTATGGAGGTAACAAAAGGCAGCCTAATATGTAAAACAACAAATAAAATACACAAAATAGTTTGAGCAATGCTGACCATATATATCAATAGATAAAATCTGTGACAAGGCATAGAGTATAAGTATTCAAACATCCTTTTTTTATTAAATAAACTCAAATATATCTTTTCAACAGAAAACTGTTTTTAGGTTATAAAGAGCCAACTCCGACAAAAAATCAACACCTAAAACAGGCTAGGTCGGCCAAAATTTGCACTCCGAATTTAGGAAGTTAGTGACTTTTACAGTATTTAATTTATAATGCATTTGGATATTTTAGCATAATAAATTCTAAGGTACAACAAAATCTTTAGATGATCTAACATGGGATAAAATGGCTGAATCAAGTTGAATCATTATTCAAACAACTTTGGCTTAAATTATTTTTTAATTCAAAAGTTTATGTGGACTAGTGTTGCAAAAACGGCTGAGTTCTGTTTGGTCGACCATTGATTGGTTCAACTAAGACTAACTAACGGTTGACTTGGTCTGTTTTTCATATTTCGACTAAGCCTAGTGGTCGATTAGGAAACATTGACCAAAAAATCCTCGGGCTCTTTATGTTTAGTCGACTAAAACCAAAGGCCGACTAAACAAAACCCACCCGTTTTTACAACACTAATGTGTACATCAAAGTGGTTTAATCGCTTTTTAACAACTTTAGGGCCCAAAAAGAGGTAACAAACCTCGGTGTAATTGGCAAATTTGGCGTTGAGTTTTGCCATATTAACGAGCCAAGTTCTCCTGAGCTCGGGGTTGTAAGAATAGGATCGAGCCAATCGTTCTTCCAAATCCAAGTGTATCTCTGGAATTTCGGTCGTGTTTGGCATTTCATTCAAAGCCGCGAGCGAGGTTTGGATTGCAGAAATGCGAGACAACAAGTCCCCTAAATTACTTTGGAAATCGCGGATCACACTAGCGTAAGATGCTTCTTCTAGGTCAATCGAAGGCTGACATAGCAAATCCAAGCTGGGACTCAGAGAGCCTATGTAAGAGGTGGCGTTACTTAGTTTAGAATAATCCCGATCGTCTATAACCGCCTGATCGTCGCCCAAAAATTGTGAAAGTGCCACCATTACCTATGTCCATCGTGCGATAAATTTATTATGAATATAAAAATCAAGCATTATATTCTCATATATAACACAGCGGACATTTGTAATTACTATTTTTTACATTAGAGTCAAACGACTTAAATTTTAAGCTTATTATATTTAATGGGTGGTGTGAAATTAATACGTAAAATTTATTTAATTTATAATATTAACAAATGTTGGTATTAAAATCCTTTTTGTATTTATGTAATGTCTTATAATTTAAGTAAATTTTCTCTAACGGTTATCATCATTGTGGGCAAGCGAAAACACGTTCTTTCTCCATCCTATCAAGATGCAAACTCAAATTTAGTTTGTAGATATTAGCAATTCTTTACAATGGTGAATACAAACATAATATTGATTATACTTAACAAATGCTGCATAAATTTTAACCCGATATGAATTTCGTAATATTTTATTTGATACAAGCCAGAAATTCGAAAGCAAAGTAACCGATTAATTTTTCCGAATGAGTACTTCGATTTGAGTGCTTAGTCAGAAACAGGTTTAAAAAAAAGGATGGTAATAAAAATTTAGAAAAGAAAATATTCGTGCTTTTAATCGCTTGCCCCCTCTCCCCCTTATTGGGCCCCTGCATAGTTTATAATAGAAGAGAGATAAACAGCTAAGGGTAAGGTCATTAATTTTAAAACGAAGGCCTTGTTTATTTTAAAGCTTTAAAATATTTTATTTGCACATTATATTTCACAAAATTTTAGCTTATTTCTGTCGATCAAACTATCTTACTCTCCCCCACATAATGAAGAATTTTAATTCTTAAAATTTAACATAGATTTCTCTTTAAAAGCCGTTTAAAATAAACGCTTAATTGAAATCAATCCTTGTATTTTCATTTGATACATTCACCGTGACTTTATGGTAGGAAAAAATGATCATTACCAAATTTTTGGTAATATCAAATCCATCGGGACCCCGTTGCCTATGTAATATATACAAATTCCACAGCATTTTGTAAAAGGCGTTACAAGCGTGTTTACGCACTTCTACGATGCGCGAATTGCATTTTCCAAAGATCTGCAAACATTCTTTATAAACCATACCGAAATAAGATAATACTTGATAAAAAAGCTTCGTGTAGAGTTTATGAGAGTTAGATGTGCCATGTAGTTTTACCTAAAATAATTTATTTTTAAGGCATCACGTAAAATAAAGTTACGTCCATAACAAACTTGTCTAAATTGCTGAGAATCGTTATAATAACGCGATCGGCTTGCCAATCTTGAAGTAAAGCGCAGCAAACATCAATCGCAATTTCAATTAGTACGTCATCGTCTTGAGTCAATATTTTTTCACTAAACTAGTTCACGAAAAACATTGTTTAATTAAGGGTAAAATTTATATGATCACCTTTAAAAATTGTCCTAATAAGGAGATGTTTTCGGCTACGGCAAATGATATTTGAGCGCAGCAATTAGGCCACATGTTTGCACTAGGTTTCCCATCGATTTCATTTGCTAGTGATTGTATTTCAAGACATAAACATAATTGCAATTAGTTATTTTTATAAAATATGTGTACAAAATATAGATTTGTGTACATTATTTTTAGTTATTAATACTATCATTTTTTGAAGAATGAAACGCATTGGTTAAAATGACATAAATGGGTATAAAATATTTTATAAAATTATTTCAGATAAATTATATTACCAGAAAACGTTTGATTTTGCTCCCAATTATATGAAAAGCTTTGCAGAGTTTCGTACAGCAAAACGAAGAGTAACTTTAAATCGAGAAAAGATTCTCTATTTTCAGCACGCAGTGTCTCAAAATATTTCAATTTATCACATTCCCTAATGGTATTTAAAATATATACAATTGATATGTAGGCATCCATCTTTTCTTCCGCATTAAATGGGTGTATTACGAATGGAGCTCCTATCCTAAAATTTGTCAACAAATATACATGAATAAAAGGTTTGTCCCTTTAAATTGCAGAAATAGAGTCTTAATAAGATACTATAAATGTTTTAATATTTGGGTAAGATTATTTTTGTAGCTAGTTTTACAAAGCTAATATTTTTATTGGTAAACAATATATTTCTTCTCAGAATTTAAGATTTCTTACGTGATAGTAGATTCTTGTATTTGATCTAAACTCTGGCATTTTTGGTGGCCATTTTGTAATTTGAGCAAGGATGGAGCGGATGACGTATCGAAAGAATTGGAAAAGGGCTTGGACAGGGGACTTCTCAATACGTAGGGCGATTGAACAATTTTATTAGTGGCGGGAATTAATTCTGTTTATATTCAACAGATACAAAGTAAATTAATTTAACTCATTATCATATTGTAAGATAGCCATTTAATTTTTTATCTAACTAATTAGAATCCCGCAAAAAGACATTAAAACTGGTCTTAAAACCTGTAATATTACATTTGTTAAGATATAACTTGAAAAGGGATTTTTTGACATTAAATATAAATGGCCAACTAATCAGAAATTCGCTGATCGTAAATATTAAAAAAGGAATGTATGATATCACAAATCAATAATCTAAAAAAGATTCAAAACGCAGGCAACTACCTTGACCAGCTATCAGGCTTAATATATCTTTATTCCCATCCATTTTTGAGGTTCTTGGATGAGATTCTTTGTATTCTGCAACTCCTTGAAAACTTTGACGTGTTTCTTTCATGGTTTCGGGTGATAAATTAGATGAAGTACAATCATTTTTATGCGGGGAGACTATGTTCCGTACAATGTGCAAATGCATTTTGGGGGACATTTTTTCGATGTTCGCCATATAAAGTCCAATTAATGGTAGGTAAAGCAAGGCTATTTGACTTTGTAAATCCTATAAATATAGGATAAATCAAAATAAAAATTAAGACGCCCTGATTAATTTCGACAAAAATAATGGAAAATTTATTTTTTTGTGGTTTGATTATATCTATATGGCAATTAATAAAAATTGTTGACCAACATAAATAATCTCGTTTAGCCATAGTTAAGTTCAATGGTAGAGCTAAAGCTCATGGGCGTAGCCAGCATTGGAATTAGAGGGGGGTAATATTGATTAAGGGACGGCAAAAGGATCATTTCTTGAAATTTCAGACAAAATTTTAACAAATTTTTGGATTTAGAAGAGGGCAGTCGCCCCTTCCTGCCCTTCCTCTTGGCTACGCCTATGCCATAGCTTATATTATAGACTAAAAACGGCCGCTTAAAAATGGTCAGCCCATGTCCCTTCTAAAAATATTAATATTTCCTTAATCAATATCATAAAAACAACTAAATTTTCGATGCGGCATAAAAAGCAAAATTGTCATTGAGCAATATCTCTGTAATTTGCAGCAATGAGCGACCTACTTTGGTTTGATACCTCGGGTCTAAGGAATGTTTAATTAACAAATTACGTATAGCTACAATCACCCTAGCTCGAATTTCGGTGTGGTGGTTCATAGATATTTCCAAAAGCCGAAACAGTAGCCCGACAAGGAAATGGTGGTGCAGATATTGATCGTTCAACATTACACCTAAAATAGGAAACGAAGAATAAATTTAGCGCTGTAAATACTTAGCTAATGCCCTAATCGAGGTCATAAAAACTTGGGCCAAAGGCTCAATAAAAATTGTTACCTAAACTTCTGACCAACGGTTAGATTTTTAACCACAATAAAAAACCTTTTTCAATAACGGTTCTTTCAGAAAAATTAAAAGTGCCCGTTATTTGCACATCCTATTACAATTTGAATTTGGGTCAGTATCAATGACCCGCACCTGACTCAGTGGAGTGGAGAACATTAACTTGCAAAAATATGAAATGGTTAGGTCTAACTCTCGGCCAAAATACCGCGAAATTATAAAGTTAGAGAATCATTTTAAAGTGAGAAACCTATATACATCGTATTAAATTTTTGAAATTTAAATAACTTAAATTTGAATATATATTATTGCCTTTAATTTGGACGAGATAGGGTTATTTTTGAAGATAAAAAGTCCATGATTCTAAAAAATAGATAAATTCATGGGCGTAGCCGGGGGGGGGGGGGCAGGGCATCTCCCCGCTCATTCTAAATCCAAAATTTTTTGAAATTTATTAAAATTATGGCTATAAATTCAAAAATGGTCATTTTGCCCCTCTAAATCATTATTGCCCCCCTCTAATTCCAATGCTGGCTACGCCCATGGATAAATTTTATGATTTATACTCATTTAAAAGTATTTTTACACCCACAATCACTTCTTGTTATTAGTTAGCAGATGTGATATCTTTTTATTGGATTTGTTTATTTTATTCTCATAAAATTAAAATTCCTAGACCTACTCCTCCTAACAAAATTATAAAAAAACACAATCAAGAAGAGCTTAAATTAACGAAAACAACTTTAAAAATCGCTTACTTACCCCATTTCGAAAGTAGGGGCAAATTTAGTGGTAAAAAGTGTTCATATTCCAATAACTTTTCCATAAAATCCATTTTGATATTCCACGTCGCCTATTTTAATTATATTTATAATTGCTTAAATTATTAAATTTAAAACTCGTTTGCCACAACTAAAAAAAATTCCGAAAAAAGCATTAAGATCTTAGCAACCCCCCTTTATAATTAAATGTATACCTGAAACGGGTAGGTTTTAACGAAACATAATCAACAAAATAATTACTTTTAGATTAACATATTATAATAACATAACATTTTTTACAAAACAACAAATCAACAAAAACATCACATCGGTTGAGCAGTTTATAATTAATAAAACCATTATTTTTTGACAAAATTTATTAAGGTCGCATATTAATACCTTGTGGGGCGCGAAATTGTCCAAATTTGCTATGTGAGAGTAAATGAGTTCGAAGGTAAAACCTCGATCCACCATTGCAAAAAGACCCTGTAAGAAAGAATAACAAATTTTTTCATATCGAATTTAAAAAAAATGTTTTTGTCCAGATATAAAGTTTTCATATAAACGTTTCTTAATCATTTTAAACGTAAAATGTATCGATAAAATCTAATGTTGATTCAGAGACTTTAACAACATTTGGCCTAAAAGCCATATCATATCTACTCTTATCATCATTTTTCTTATTAATGTAACGTTTAAATAATCTGCTTCAATAAAATGTTTTTTGTGTTCATTTTTTGAACACTCTAACACAAATTTAGCTAAAATCATAATACTAATATTATTAATATAAAGTCTAAATAAATTTCCTTATCATAGATTATAGGACATGCCATAAAAGCGAAATAGAGTATTATACCTGAATAAAATTAGCTAAAGATATGCTCCACGCTTTACTTTCGCCCGTGTGGTAGTCTGCCCCAGCGGCTATGTTGGATGTTATGATCAGGCATAAATTCTTGCAATCGTACAAAAATTCAGATGTAAATCTTTCTTTCCTATTGTCCTAGTTAAGAAATATATATAATCAAAACTAAACGATAATTGATCTTGGAATGAATATAATTTTTAAAAAATTATAGCGTATAAAGATAGTTTAAAAATATTAAGTGCGTGCGTTTGCAGAAATCTCAGACAATTAAAGGATCTATATTTAACAAATTGCTTGTTAGAACAGAGCTATTTTGCAGAAAACATTGGGTTAAAATTGTTTTTAGGACTTTGATAAACAATTTCATAAAAAAACAAATTTTTAGATACAAATAATATTACGAATATGCTCAATCTAAATCCCATAGTAAACAATTAAAAAATGTTTTCATTATAGTTTCATCTGGGTCGATAAATGTCCCCCTAAAAAAATATCATCATCTTATTGACTATGATAAAAATATATTTTGCGAAAAATCTTATTTAAATGAGACACCCTAAAAGAACACATGTTTAATTTGGTAATAAAGCTTATTATATATTAGATAATGGCCCGTTTTATAAATATTACAAAAAGATAATTATACTAAAACCTGAATAAGTTTACTGAAATGTAAAATTTAAAAGCTTTTAACTCATGATGCCCTAGTCTATACTTATATTATTTATTTAGGTTTCTTTAATTAAAACATTTTGATATCTTCATTTTTAGTAAAATCTAACAGAAAAAAAAACATTTATGTTACTTTGCCCTTGTCTGTGGCATCGAGCCACAGCCCCATACATTTCAACGTCATGTTAGATAAGTGATTGAAGTTGTTCATTATCTTGTAAATTAGCAGTTGGTCAGACATCGTGGGTTTTAACATTTCGGACATCACCTTAAGAAATGTATGAAACAAGGGTAGGGGCTGAGATTGGGTATTAGGCTGGAGAGGAGCTTGTTTACACTTTATTAAATCCCAATCCATAACCCGTTCGATCCAATCTTGGATTAAACCTTTCAGTCCGTTGGTATTCATGTCGTCAATTATCTTAACGATGAGCCTTTATTGATTAAGTAATCGCGATTTAACTTTTATTTATCACCATTTTAACGAACTAATATTTGTAATTTCATTTGTGCAACGCTTTTCTACACTATTTTGTAAGAGATTTAGCTTACATTTACTATAATAGTTTGTGGTTTTACTTATAAATCGCTATTCTCCACTGTTTTAGAAGATTGTTAGTTTACGTTATTTACTATTACACTAATTAAAAAATATATAGTGATTTGCTAGTGTTTTTAAGAGTGGTTTTCAAACTGCTTAGGCTTTCTAAAAAATAAGAAATAAAATTGATTTTCCTTGTCAACCTGTATTAAAAGTGTGTTGCATTTGTTTAAATTTGCTGTAGAAAACAGAGAAAAATTTCTTAACCAAAAATATATTCAAAAATTAATATAAAAAATATTTTCTGTGTACTTATAAATAGTCTGCGCCATATCCACGTTGATCGCTTTGGGTAAAAGGTACAACAATAGCGTAAACACGGCGTGGGAATGTTTGATTATTTCACTCGACGATGCCTGATTCATTTTCTAATTGAATACGTAAGTTTATATCACTAAATTATATACAATTAAATATATTTTTTTTGATGATCGCTTCCACCTTTAGCAATAGACAACCCTCTCAATAGTGTTGTAAAGACGGCTGGGTTTTGTTTGGAAGGCCTTTAGTTTTAGTCGACTAAACATAAACAGACCAAAACTTTTTTGGTCTATCTGTCTTAGTCGACCACTAGGCTTAGTCTTAAATTAAAAAACAGCCCAGAGTAGACCGTTTCAGTTAAATCAAAGGTCGAACAAACAAAACCCAGCCGTTTTTACAACACTACCTCAAATCTTAACTAAACAAAAATTTTGTTCAAAATTAATAAATAATTTACTATCTATCTAGTTTAGTTTTGTTAAACTATCGATCTAACATGTTGAAGTTTACTATTGCAGTATCAAAAAATTAAAAAAAAAACGGCTACTGTACGTGTTTATAAGGACTTATAAGAACGTTAATGCATTTTTCCTTCTAAATATTAATCCATTGGCAAACTATTAGCATTTTTTAAAAGCAGTCAAGCAGCTATCCATTATATTGCTTAAAAAATCTAACCCATTATTTTAAATTTACCTCCAACAATATCAAAGTTTCTGTTTCTCTAAGGTTAAAAGAAACTTGAATGTGGGCGAAAAGTTCATTAATAGCCGTATCTTTGGTGTAAATGGCAGAAACTGAGTCGAAGGCAACTTTAAATAAAGCCTTTCCACCCTCGACCCATTTAATAGCTGTAGCATTATTGCCAGAGCCAGTTGATAACAATTCTTTAGAACTTCCAAAACTCAGTAACTCCGAAGCACTAAGCCCGTGTCCGTTTACATTGGCGTTTCCATTAGTGGAGGGGCGATGGTCCGTTAAAATGGTAGACTGCCTGTGATTTTGGGTAGCCGGGCGAGAAGAGTGGCTCGGGTGCGGATAGGATAAATAACCTTGACATAAGCTAGTACACACGGGGAGCTCTTGGGGACCATTGATCAACCTTGTTAATTTTTGATTAAATAGTTTAAAGATGCTTATATTTACTTATTTATAAACATTAAAGTATATAATTAAGATTTTTTAAAGTATTGGACTCTTAAATACATTCGGAATGTAGTGTGAATTTAAATTTTCAAAGTTTCGCAAAAACATAATAAATAATGAAAGGCCACCAGAAGAATTTTAGGTTGGGGGGGGGGGTGTCACATTTTTTTTACATTTTTTGGGGGTTGTTATAAAAAATGAGAAGGGGTGAGATGGTTAATTTATAAAAAAAAATACCAAAAATTTACAAAATCATTTTGTTGTTTTTTTAACGCTATACGAAAATTAGAATAGCAATTTTTATTTAATTAATCAAGCATTTTAAAATAATATATTATTTAATAATCTCAAACTTTCCGCCTTGTATTAAGGGAATCCAGGTGTAGCCGACGGGCGTCGAAAAACTGTTTTTTTGCTTATCCTGTGGCTTGACGGTATTATTGACTGAAACGTGGTAAAACGTGAAAAGTAAATGGTGCTTGGGGGTAAGAACCAAAGGAAGATCCACTCTAATCTACATAAACATGGAATAATGTTCCAATTTAAAATATAAACAAGAAAACATCTTTATACCTATGGCTACACTAAATACATACGAGTATGTGCAATCAAATAAATCTAGGTTTTTTTATTTAGGCAGATCAAAATAATTAAAATATTTTTTGGAAGAAAAACAATTCAAGGACAGCAGTCAAGTAATGATCAGACACATCACAATGATAAAATTGATCGGAAAATTAAAAATCAATATGGAATACATTGATCAGATATCGTGGCTTATAACTTTTGAATTAGTCAATTTTTTTGCAAAATCTGCATTAAAATTTGTCATAAACATCTGTAACTTCTTATAATAAAACAGTTTAAACCCTTCTAGGTATAAATGATGGAATAACTGCTGGAAGTTACAAAAGAGTCGCTTCACTCTATAAGGGTATCCTAAAAAGGTAATAGATATTCCTTATATGCTTAGACTGCATTACCTTTAAATTATTTTTTTTTAATTGGGACTTTACTACGGTGGATATATTGGCCAAATCTAACACCTCTCCCAACCTCATCTTTTCTGATGAGAGAAAGAAAGTGGAAAAATACCAATATCTCAATTACACACGACCCCAGAGATTTTTTTTACATCAAGCAGAAAATCACCATGGAAACTGTAAAATCCAATACAATTTCAATTCATGGCTCTATTGCCAGCTCATTAATCTAATGTATTTTAGCATGTATCATACACAATTATTTGGAAGTAAACCTCAATAATTGTTTTTCAAAAAAAAATTTAAAATTAAAATAAATCAATTTCCGGTACCCCTAAAGCACATTTAACTAACCTCTGAGGAAAAAGAAGGCGACGGGTCGTGATAAAACACACTGGTACAAACTTGAGATGCGCCGTTAAAGACGGGTAGTCCTGAGCCATTCGGATAATCGTCAGTTTCTTTGCACTCTACCAAGCAATAGATATTTCGAGCCTAAATAAAATTCCAAATTATACCAGAATTTTATCGAGATTTTTATTGCCAAATGTGTGACTATTAAATATATTAAATTTATTTGATTAAATATAGCAAATGAGTGTTTTAAAATTAAAGTGCGCTCAAATATGCAGCACGCAGTTAGAATATCATTATTAATATAGTTGTATATATTAGGGTACCATTATTTCTTTGAGTTAACAGTCTTAATACAATTTCAATCCGACCAATAATCCTAACTCGACTAATATATAAAATTTGTTTAAACTATACAATAGTGTGCCTGCAGCAAAATTTCATAATTTTATATAGTACCCTGGGAAAGGAAGATTGTTCTTGATAATTTAAGTGTTTGGGGTAGATATAAAGGCGATTGATCATGCTTCCGTGAGGCTTATAAGAGGAGAGAGGTCTAGAGGGGTGATCATATTCCTGAATCTTTTCTACTAAACTCTCTCCCAAAACATTAGAATCATCCAAAAGAGCCATGGTGTGCAGGACTTGGCCGGGTATTATAGTGTGCCTAATCTTGTCTACTTTACGATATTCCCTGAGAAATTTGACCAACATCTCTGATAACGTTTGAGATTTTCCCTCTTCAATAATCAATCCCTTTAAAAAAAACGTGGAAATGTGGGCTAAAGTAACGGGTAATTATGATTATTTAGATTAGATGGATTGCTTAACGGAAAGGATGGATATCATTGCCTTTTTGTAATTTAGCTGAAATAATTCAAGACATCTAATTACAATTGGAGGATAATTTAGAGGCCTGCATAGTCACTTTTTTTCGACCCCAACCCGACGCAAAAGCATTTTAAAATTTTCAACTCCCGACTCGACCGGAAGACATTTGAAAAAAAATTTAACCCGAACCCGCGGGTCGGGTCCGGATCGGGTTTCGATCAATCATGCAGGTCACTAGTATAAATTAGAGATAAGTAGGTGTAAAAATATTTTTAAATAATCATGTAAAAAAGTACGTTTGTCCCCAAACACTAGTACAACACTATTGTAGGATCTTGAGAAAATATATATATGGTTGTTATAATAAAGTTTTCTCGTTTTCATTTGCTAAAATATAACCTTCATGGGAAATAGTTCGGTTATAATACTTAGTTGAGCATCAAGTTTCAGATTTTTAAAAAAGTAACTAATTAAAATTCAATATTAAAAAAAGCAAACTGGTTAAGAATAGTATATAGATCGTTCATCGTTTAGGGAAATTAATTAGTTCTCAACTCAACAGCTCTAAATCTAAAAAATGGCAAACAAAACAATTTTGAGCTTAAATAATGATTATACTATTACATAAGTCAATATTTAACCTTAAAACTATCTTACAAATGATTTAAGCTTAGCCCCAGAAACAATATTTACAACATCCCTGCCTAAATTTTCGGCTAAAAAATTCCTCAAAAAATTCTAAACACAATCCAATCTAGATTGCTGCATAAAACCTCAAAAAATTGTATAAACATGCTACGATAATGTAAACGCTAACGCATTGTTCGGCATCAGAAGGTCCAGGATTGTTGTGAGGAAATGTGTAAATACCAAAAGCGCCATCTGTATTAAGTTTTAACTTAGAATCTTGCCCTCTAGTTAGTAAAGGCTTCACGGCAATAGCAAAAGGCATCCAAGGACAGTCCACCTTACTTGCACCATATTTATCGCGCTGATCTTTAACGGTTTTATAATATTTTTCGGCAGCCTTGCATTTGTTATTTTGAGCATCTTGACGCGATAAATTTCTATACGGGGCAGTGCATTCCGTGATCGATCCTTTAAGTAAAATCTTTTCAACACAAATAACCACGTACATGAGGTCGTGGGGTCCGTGAATTTCAAAACTAGCCTGAGTTCGAGCAAAATAACACGAATTATGGGGAGCTGAGCCTTCGAGAAAAACATTATTTTTTAAGTCCATAAAATTTTCAATTTGAGTTTTAAAAGCTTTTTGCAATTAGCTTAGCCCCATTTTGTCGTATTTATATGAAAAATTTATAAAAATAATCGGTTATAGACTTAAAGTCTTCTAGTATCTCGATATTCAGTAGAATTGGGGTCGATTAAACCCCACAAACATAATTATTTAAAGTAAAAATTAAAATATATACTGTAGTTGGGGCAGAGCTTGAGGCAGGGATTCCACAGTCACCTATATGATCAGTGGTTAGCGATAGATTGATGTCGAATTCAAATGTTTCTGTAACTCGACAATTATGTTTGGCGTCATAAACAGCCACACACGTTTTATAAGGTTCGATCTGCCAAAATAATTCAGGAAACATGCTAAATTTGGATATATTTTTGTGATAATGTACTTTTTTGCAGCTATTTAAGCAAAAAAATAATTCGGAGGCTTGAAAAATGTTAAAACTAATACTATTTAATTTATCGACTCCTACATTTTTTAATTGGAAATAATTTAATATCGCAAAATACTTGATATTGCTCAGAATAACCCCAGTCCATAGTAAAGTCGAAATAATTGATTTGAATTTAATGATATAGGGAGGGCAAAATAATATATTAAATAAGTGGGGGGGGGGCATCTGCTCCTACCGGCCACCTATTGGCCACGCCCATGACCAGACAGTTGATTTTTGCCAAATAGTTTATGCAATTGAATTATAAAAATAAACCTTTTCCCCTACATTTGAGACAAAATATATATTTTTTATGGGCAGGGTTGCTATAACAGAATTTGGGCGTGGTTGTGTAAATGGGCGTAGCCAGGGGGAGGCGGGGAGGGAAGGCGGGGAGGGGCGGCTGCCCCCTACCCCTATAAATCCAAAAGATCTTTAAAATTTAATACAATTTTGGCCAAAATTTCAATAAATCATCATTTTGTCCCTCCCTAAATCATTATTGCACCCTATTGATTTAAAATCCTGGCTACACCCATGTGTGTAAAATAAAATTAAAACATGCCTGGCTAAATTAGGATCTAATAACAGCTTAGGACAATTTGATTCCATATTACTTGTAAATCGTTGAGTCTTAAAGCGAAAACGATGTCTTGGCATGAAAAAGTGAAATGCAACTCATCCGAGGAAGATGGTAAAGGCGGTGCAATGGCTGATTCATCCTAAAAACGGTAAATGATGAAAATTTAAGGTATTAATTTGGTAAAAAGGTGTCAAAATTTACAAAAAATGGTAAATTATAAATACAAACCTGGTAAATTAGGGGGTAGTTGATAAAGATGTTATAACCAATTGGATACTCATCTATTTTATCGTTTTTAGATTCTTCATTGTCTTCTAAACAATAATAATAAAAAGTCAACATTCATCTTATTTATACCTTCTGATAGATTTGCCTCATTTGACTTAATTATTTGCATTAGTGTATCATACCATTGTTTGCATTGAAGTTCATCATCAAAGTTTAACTGTAATTTGGTTGTTAAACATATCTCTGATGTGGTATTTGCAAGTTTTGACATCTTGTGTATTGTTAAAGAATTGTCCAATTTAAAATGGTTTTTCAACAAAACTTGTGGTTGATGTTCTTGCAAGTAATCCCAAAAAACAATATAATTTTTATTTTTTGTGGATTCATGGATCAAGGGTTTTAACTCAGAATCTTTGTACCAAGTTAAGATGTAAATTGTGTTTTTAGGGTATAGACCTGCAAACACTTTTGACAAAACAACATATTTCTCATCAAATTTATCTTTTGGGCAATAAGTGTCAATTTGTGGAATGTTATTTAAATGTTGCACTGACATGAGAAAATACCCTTCAAGAATAATTTCTTGACAACATATGGTAGGGGTAAATGGAACTATATCTAAGTATTGATAATTTGATAATTTCTTCCTGTCATTTAAATCATGCTCATACAAAAAATCAACAAGTTTTAAATCCTTTGAGCTAAATATAAAATAGCAATTAAGTTTATTGAACCATTACCTTAGGAATTTTGTATACATCCCATTATATTCTATGTAATTGAATTTTAAGATTGTATTTTGTTTTTTACATTGAATTTTTAAGGTTGTTGTGATAAATAGACTATGTCTATTAGCATCAATATTAGCAGTCACAAACATTTTATCTTGCATTGCTGGTATTTTTAAGATCTATAAAAATATTTAGATAAAAATTAAGTTTCTCAACTCAAATGCAATAAGCCAGTTATAATTAAATATCTAATGATGAACAATAATATATATTAAAATAAGTTTTCTATACAATCTTTTATCAAAAAACAAATTATATCTTACAGTGTAGTTATCAGTTGGGAAAATTAATATATCTCTATATAGGCTGTTTAGTAAGTGTCTTTGATTTTTTAAGAAGTACAGCTCATAATCAATTAATTCAATATTTTGCCAATATTCCTAAAATATTAGATATAAATAAAACTCAAAAATATTTATATACTTGGTCTGAGTTTAATATTTTTTCTCTTATTTGAATCGCACTACCTTCCCTATAAAGAGCTTTTGTAAAAGATCTTTCCCCCATTGGCCCCTACCTTGTATAAAAAACCCACATGTTTTTATGAATGAAAATTAATCATATGACGGATAACCTGCTGTTAATTATTATAACCTCCATTTATTACCCATTTATTGATATACAATACATGAGTGTCATTGATAGTACTTTTCCAAATATTAAAAGTAAATTTTTAATGCCAATGAGGCGGCTAACAGATTGAACGCTAGGATGATCAAAGTGGTAATCTATCCATAAACAAATTGCTTAAACACATTAATTATTGAGTCTTAACAGAAAACGAGATTAAAAAAAGAACTACAATATGCCAAATAACTTTGCATTCTCCCAGTCACAATATTCACACGATGTGCCAACTTATGCTTATATCTTTTTTAATTAATCATTTATTAGAAGTTATAACACTATAAAAATAGACACAGTATATAAAAACAAAAATATATATCTATTTAAATTAGATCTCGAGTAAGGTCTGGTATTTGGGCGTCTTGCGGTCCTCTGCAAGAGTTAGAGCTTAATAATTTTGGTTGGAGGAAGCGAAAATGTATACAGATGAAACCTCATTTAAGAGGTAGACCATTTTGCTAGGGGATGAGTTAAGCCGTCAGGCTTTCCAACGAACGGTCAGAAGACACCGATGTTACGTTGGCCTTTATAGGGGCAGCCTGAATCCGTAAATTGATTTTTGTGTCTTATATATTTATATTTATTATATTGACAATATTTGGAGTGCTTTGAATCTACGTCCACAATTTAGTAGAAATTGCGCGAAGGGTACGGTGTAATAAGGTATTAATTTAAGGGCAATGGAGTATGAGAGCTCGGAATCCTCCAACGTCACAGAAAGTTCACTACGATAAGCAACTAGCCTCTCATGACCCATTCATCAAAAGCCAAAGACTTTAGGTTGAAGTGATGGCGGGCTTTGCATCTCAATAAAATAAAATCACCGGAGCACGATACGAGGCCATCATTCCAAACTCAATATCGGATCGGTTCCGGTTAATCCGGTCGGGTTTGGGTTAAAAATTTTAAAATATCTTTAAGTCGGTTCGGGTAAAAAAGTTTAAAATGCTTTCGGGTCGGGTTCGGGTTAAAAATTTTAATATGCTTTCGGGTCGGGTCGGGTTGGATTCTAAGTGTGGGGTCACAGGTTATGAATCTTACATTGCAAAATACTCGGGATCGGGACATATCTTTTAAATTAATGCTATTATGTAGATAATATTTATAAATAATGGCGAAATGTATAATTGAAGATCATTCATTGAGTTAATAAATTTCTTCTAGTTTTTTAGATCTGAAGTTTTAATTTGGACGCAATTAAATTTGACTCGTTAAAGGTAAAGATATCAACAAAATAATATTTTTAAATTGTATTTAAATAGTGTAAAGTGTTCATTATTAATTTAAAATGCATAAATATATTGTTGAAATGCGGTAATATTATTCAAAACACGTTGCGAAAGGATATAAACTCGCAAGTGTGTAAATCGTGTATATCAAACGAATGTATAAGTTACAACCAATTAACGGTAATTTGATTGCCACTAACTTCTACACTTCGGTAAATAACGTATCCCGGAGGCACTTCGCACTCCAATTATTTCTCTACAGTTCCCCCCTTTTCACAGACAAAATCCTTAAGATATGCTGGCGGTTTCCGACTACGCTGCGGGTATCTAGATTCTTCTCTAGGCGTTCTGACTGGTTTTGAATTTATTCCCTTCTAGCCCTTGTTCCCGCTTCCCCTTCTGCTGATATTCTTTGAGGCCATCCGTTCTCTTGTCCCAGTGTGGTTCAATCCTGGATTTTCCGTTTCCTTATGTGATCCACGTGTCGGAGGTGCTTCCTTCTCTATGCCCACACATCGTAAGAACGACTACCGTGCTTGGCTTTTATAGTACCTTCTAACCATTTGCTTGGTCCCAAAACATGCGTACCCAAACCATGTCTCCTACGTTGAACATACGTAGGTTCCGGTCTCTAACCATTGTTGTGGTATGGTTTCCCTCAATGCCTCCCATTCGGTTCGCATAAGCCTTTTTAGGATCACCTCGGCTGGGCTTTTATTAATTGTGGGGTGTTTTGTAGCTCTGTAGTTTTCCAAAAATTTACTTAGCCCTACTTCCGACTCGTTTATTATAATGGCTTCTTTAATTAATCGTACGTACCTTTCTGCTAGACCGTTAGACGCATGATGGTAAGGGACTGTCCATCGCTGATTAATCCCTCTCATCTTGCAAAAATTCTGTTATTCCTGCCTTTTGAATTGCGGGCTATTTGGCGCCAAACTAATAGCTATTAAGAAGCCTGACGATTCCCTTAGACCTATAGCTATCGGGGGAGCATTTCGAAGAATTATTTCCAAATTATCTGTAACAAAATTAAGGCTAAAATTTCGACGAAATTAAACCCTCACCAATTAAGCTTCGGTGTTAAGGGTGGCTGCAAAGCCGCAAGCCATGCAACGAGACTTATTTTAGAAGCTATTCCGCCCGACCACTGCCTGGTCAAATTAGATTTTTCCAACGCTTTTAATTGCATCCGAAGAGAGGCCCTTATTGAAAATTTTATCGAGGATTTTTGAGTTTCAAAACTACATCCTAATGAACTACGGATCAACTTCATTTTTAAAATTTGGTAATTTTAAAATAAACTCTTCCGAAGGCATTCACCAAGGGGATCCCCTCGGTCCACCCTTATTTTGCATAGGAATTCACAAATTAGTAGAAAAAATATCCAACGACTATTTAACGCTAAACACTTGGTACCTGGACGACGCCACCTTTTGTGGTCACCCAGACGATGTTCACAAAGCTATAAATATTATAAAACTCTACGAACCAAATTTAAACCTAAAGCTAAATGAAATCAAATGTGAAATTTTCCAGCCCCCTGACTGCTCGGAATACCCCCATTTATTCCCATTTTTACCCACTCAAAAATAAGCTATGTGCCACCTCGGTTCTCCTATAGGTGGAAAATTAGGATTAGCTAATTATTTGGTGAAAAACCTAGACATTTTATTTTAACCTCTAAAGTAGACCTTTTAAAGATGATACCAGCACATCACGCGTTTTATATAATGAAAAATTATTTCAACATATCTAAAATCCAGCACTGTTTTCGATCCTCAGGTGCTTTTTTACACACTGATATTTTAAATCTCTACGAAAAAAATATAAAGATCATTTTAGAATCCATTTTAAATATAAAATTTGATACTCACAGCTGGCTGCAATCATCGCTTCCCACTAAAGCTAGCGGCCTAGGAATTCGTTCCCCTGCCGCCATCTCCCTAGTCTCCTACATATCCTCGTTCAAATCTGTAGGGACATTGTTTTTAAATTAATCCCAATAAGGGAAGACCCCCTTTTACCCATAGCTTTAGCTATGTGGAAACTTAACGTCAACCCTGATTCACCCCAACCAATCACCTCACGACAAAAGGATTGGGATGCTGAACTGGTGTCGCGCTCCGTCGATTACCTAATTTCGAGCTGCGATGCCGCCCAGTGTGCCAATTTAAGGTCATTCCTGCTAGATGGCTCTGGCCACGAATGGCTAGAGGCCTATCCCACCATATTCTTAGGGACGATGCTAGAAGATCAAGAAATTTCCTATTCCATAGCTCTACGGCTTGGAATAAAATTTTCAAAACCTTTTACATGTCGTAACTGTAATGTAGGGGTGGATGAACAAGCCAGGCATCCCCTACATTGCCTACCCAACAAATATAAATATGTTAGACATCAAAAAGCCAATATTTTAATTCAAACTGCCCTAAAAAAAGCCAACATCCGTCTATTTTAGAACCATCAGACCCCTCTTTGGAGGGTCGCATGCGACCAGACGGATCCTCTTTGGTTCCCTAGAACAATGGCCTGCCAATTAAGTGGGATTTCACCTGCGAAGACCTCTTCGCCCCCTCAAACCTTACCATTGATTCTCTTTTGGCCGCTGAGGGGCGAAAATTTAATAAATACAAAGCCCTTTTGGACTCTAACATTTTTATCCCTTTGGTTGCCTCATGTTCGGGCACCTTTGGTAAACAAGCTTTAGGTTTTTTAAGGAGCTAGGAAGACGTTCACCTCCCTCCAAACATTCTATACCCTTTCTCCTTAAACAAAGACTCGGTATCCTTATACCGAGATACAACTTTAAATCGCTGGCCGACTCGTGGCCTCTTTTAGCTGATGATTTCGATGTAGACTGATTTTTATTTTTTTATATATTTATTTCATATCCTGTATTGTCAATATCTACGTATTTGATTCAATAAACTTTAAAAAAAAAAAAATATATATATATTAAAAATGGTGGGTTTCCAAATCTAGCAAACGTTTCGGCAAGTTTTTTTATAATGGTGGTTGATGTGGTGTCTTTTAATTTGAATACCTCTACCCATTCCCAGCTATTGTCCACCATGACCAGGTATGACTTACCCCTGAGAGGTCCCATGATATCCATATGTACTTGAACCCAAGGTCTATCACTAGGCTGACACTCTATCAACGGTGCCCTCTTCGCCGCCTGCAGTGTAATTGCAATTTTGGGACCATTTTGCTATGCTCACTAAGTCATCGTCGAGGGTAGGCCACCATATATACTGCCAGGCCACTTCTTGCATTCGCTTGATACCCACGTGGCCCCTATGTAGTCTTTGGAGTACGGCTCCTCTTAACTTAGCCGGAATTAATATTCGTCGCCCTTTGTAAAATATTATGTTTTCTGCTTCATGTAACTTTGGCAGGTATTTTTCGAAGGAGCATTTTAGCCCATAAGTGACCATTGTGTGTTTACCTCTTATCCACTCTTTTAACTGACGTAGCCCTGGATCGTCCAAGGTGTGTTGTCTCACCACGTCCAATGATATAAATGGATTTGTAGAGTCATCTGGCATTTCCTCGCTAACATTATACGCGTGTTGGTCCGGTTTTCTAGACAAGAAATCTGCCGCGTTGGATCTCTTGTTGTACTCAAACTTGGCCGTGTAACCTGATATCATGAGTGCCCACCAGAGAACTGCACGGGAGCGAGACCCGACACCCGATATAGGGTCGGGTTCGGGTTGAAAATTTTGAAATGTCTTCGGGTTGGGTCGGGTTCGGGTTAAAAATTTTGAAATGCTTTCGGGTCGGGTCCGGTTGGATTTAAGGTGTCGGGTCAAGGGTTATGAATCTTACATTGCCCATAATGCTATTATGTATAATATTTTTTAATAAATATCGAAATTTATAATTGAAGATCATTCATTAAGTTAATAAAAATTCATTTTGTTTTTTTGAATCTGATTGTTTCAATTTGGACGCAAATTTAAATTTGACTCGTGAAAGGTGAAATATTTCAACAAAAAATATTTAAATTGTATTTAAATAGTGTGAAGTTGTAGTTCACTATTAATTTAAACTACATAAATATATATTCATAAAACATAAAAGATTATGTATAAATTTATTAAAGGATTCATTTGCAAAACTCTACATTTCAAATTGAATGTGACCAGATATTGTATGCTAATCTCTATAATAAATCATTAAATAAATTTAGTAATCAAAATATGTGGAATCAATTATTTTCATAAATCGCACTTTAATTTGGCGATTAAATTTTAGATACCCTCATGGGCGTAGCCAGGGTTGAAATTAGAGGGGGCAATTATGATTAAGGGAGGGGCAAAACAATCATTTTTTTAAATTTTAGCCATAATTTGATAAATATCTAAGATTTTTTGGTTCGGTAAAAAATTTTAATGGTCGGACCGGGTCGGGTTCAAATTTTAAAATGCTTTCGGATCGGGTCGGGTTCGAAATGAAAATTTAAAAATGCTTTCGAGTCGGGTCGGATTTGGGTTAAAAAAATATGCTTTTGGGTCGGGTCGTGTTCGGATTGAAAATTTTAATAAAATTTGGGTCGGATCGGATTCGGGTTGAAAAAAATGACCTAGCATTACTTTACCCTGGGGTGATTGGAGGACCAGAAATCTAAAGCCATCCTCCCAATTGATGGTCATTATATCGTGTTGTAAGCCTGTCGATTAAGTTATGGACGGATTAAAAGGAAGAGATGAAAGCTGCCATTGAGATTGATGTACCTGGGCGTATACCTAAACCGAGCCAAAAGGATGTGTAAAATTTGAAATTAAAAGTTGTTTCCAAAGAGCTCCTCATTATCGTAGCTCTTTAAAATTTCGGATAGCAGATATGCAGCCGAGAAATGGAAACATTGTTGGATTTTGGGTATAGTGAAATAGGTTTTAATTTAAAAAGGTCATGATGTTTGGGAAGGATTTTGAGGAGTTCCATTTTTTAAATAAGGAAGAATAAGTGAATTTTAGAAAGAATATAAGGTAGCTTGGCTATCAATAGGATGACCCAGGTGGGTAAGATTATTCATCGCGGTTTTACAATGTTAAAGTTATAAACATTTGACAAATGGGGTTCGATACATCCTACAAGTCTGCTCAGGAATGAGATTTTCACAAGTACTCTAGCGGGTCAAAATCATTGCCAAAATCCAATTTAACCCTGCAGTGATTTAAGGAGATTTGTTGCTGGCTAATCCGTGCAGCGTGGCTTGCAGTCTCGCAACTGCCTTTTACCCCGAATCTTGATTGATGTGGAATTAAATTATCACTATGTTTGATAATTTGCAAATGAGTTTCGATATAAGACGTCAAAAAATACTGCCTGAAGGCTATAGCAATGGGTTTTGCAGAATTATCAGGCATTTTGAGAGTGAAAAATTTAGCGCCAAACAAAATAGGGATTATTTCGCTCTGAATTTTTAGGGAACAATTAAGTTGTATAGGGAGGTAATGGAGATGAGTAGGATAGTTGCGTTTACGTTTTGGACGTTTATTAAGTTTTGTTAATTAACCGGATGAAAACTATCGAGGCCGGTGCAGAGTCTATGGAAAAAGAATGGATGGTTTCTGTAATATCGGTTTAGTCAAGTTTTATAGAAAAAGAGGGGCTAGGGAATCGTTCAGTAAAAGAAGTTTGGAGATGTTGTTGGTATGAAGCAAGGGAATAGGGAGCTATTATATATTTGCGTAAAAGATTCTTAAAGAATTTTTTATTTTGGTTAATTAATTTAAACAAATTGTATTGTAATATTTAAATTTATTTAGTTGAAGAAAAATGCTTAACACTACCTACGACGGGCCTAAATTTATGTACAAAAAGCGGAGGGTTGGCGTCAGGTTGGGAACCGGTTATAAAAACCAACTCATAAATCATGTAAATTTCAAACAAAATTGTAAAAAAGAAAGCTAAAGCGTCCTCCACAAACGACGCGCACTGCATACCCCGCCCGTGCAATGTAAAAATTACACTAAGGTTACTGCCCAACTCACAACGAAAGCGGTTAAGGAGTTGTGGAAATAATGCGAATAACGTGCTAGAATGTGCGAACGTTGACGGGAAAAAGCATCGAGGTCGCAAAAATGCTAAAAAGAAGAAACGTACACATCACCTGGCTACAAGAGACGAGGTGAAACGGAACCAAAGCCCGGGAGTTAGGAAAAGGATACAAGCTATTCTATGGGTCACCAGATCGTACAAACGGGTTCGGTATCGTTCTAAGGGAATAGTTCAAGGACAAGGTGGTGGAAGTCAAGCGTTGTTCAGATAGGCTAATATGGGTGAAGATTGCAGATCAAGGGGGCCTCCTAACCGTTATTTGCGCGTATGCTCCCCAAATTGGGTGAATGGAATCAGAGAAAGACATATTCTTCGATTCATTGGTAATTGAAATACAATGAATAAGACAGGGGGTAGATTTCAACGCTCACGTAGGGAAAGATCGCCTCGGGTATGAACGCAATCATGGAACCATGCGCATGGTCTGAAAAACAAGGAAGGGGGGAAATTTCTCCGAGTATCCCAAGCATACGACATGGCGATTATTAACACTTATTTTCAAAACGCGAAGATCATATTGAAACTTATATCAGTTGGAAGCATTTTAGTCAAATTAGAATATCTGCTCATACGACGAAAGGGCTTATGGATTATCAAGGATTGCAAGGTATTACCGGAAGAAGAAATCGCCAAGCAACACCGTTCCTTTGTTATGGATCTTGACAGAAGAGTACCAGAAAAAAACAAAGATATATGAACCTCGAATTCGATACGAAAGGCTAAAGAATACGTCGACGAACGAATAATGCCATTTAAAAACCTCCTCACTCTTGGGTGCAAGGAAGTTGCAAAGAGACGTAGACGACGATTGGGAAACGTTTACTAAGAACATAAAGGAAACAGCGATCCGTGTTCTAGGACAGACCAAAGGAGGCAAGGCGAATAGGGAACTATGGTGGTGGGATCAATTGGTTAGAGATTTCATCGAAAGAAAGAAAAATTTATATAGAAAGGCACAAATCAAAAAGTCGGAGAACTATCAAGAGTATAAGGACGCAAAGTGAGATGCAAAAAGGTCGTTGCAATAGCGTACACCGAGATGGCAAACAAGCTCGATCATTAAGGGGGCTATAGTCTATGTACAAATTGGCCCAGATAAGAAAGAAGAAAAATCGCGATGTTGGAGCTCTTAAAATAGTCAAAAACGAGAAGGGTCGAAGAAAGTGATGGAAAGGTGGAAAGGATATTTTAAGAAACTTATGAATATGGCAAATGGCAAAAATTTCCTTCCCGATATTGAGCCAAATATAAGTATGGTCGAACTTTTATAACACAAATGAAAAAGATGCAAAAAGGAAAAGCTAATGACCCAGATGGAATACCTATGGAAGCATTGCTCGGATGTCGTGAATGAGTAACCCCCATGATATTGGTAGAAGAATGAATTTCTAATCAATGGAGAGCAAGAACGATTATACCCTTATTTAAAGGCAAAGGAGACCCTCAGGATTGTGGCAATTACAGAGAAGCTAACTTGCCACTCCTCGAAGCTTAAGGAAAGGATCTTAGTAACAAGGCTAAAAAACGAGGTGGACATATTGGCTAACCAATTCGAATTTGTGGCCGGCAAATCCACAATCGACCCATAAGAAAGAAGAAAAGTCGCGATGTTGGAGCTCTTAAGATAGTCAAAAACGAGAAGGGTCAAACCTTATTCAAGCCGAAGGAAGTGATGGAAAGGTGGAAAGGATATTTTAAGAAACTTATGAATATGGCAAATGACAAAAATTCCCTTCCCGATATTGAGCCAAATATAAGTATGGTCGAACTCTTTTATAACACAAATGAACAAGATGCAAAAAGGAAAAGCTAATGACCCAGATGAAATACCTATGGAAGCATTGCTCGGATGTCGTGATAAATGAGTAACCACCATGATATTGGTAGAAGAATGAATTTCTAATCAATGGAGAGCAAGAACGATTATACCCTTATTTGAAGGCAAAGGTGACCCTCAGGACTGTGGTATTTACAGAGGTATCAGGCTAACTTGCCACTCCTCAAAGCTTAAGGAAAGGATCTTAGTAACAAGGCTAAAAGACGAGATGAACATATTGGCTAACCAATTAGAATTTGTGGCCGGCAAATCCACAATCGACCCATTATTCGCACTAAGACAAATGATGGATAAATATTGTGAAAAGAGAAGAGACCTACATATGGCCTATATCGACTTGGAGAAAGCTTATGACACTGTCCCTCGCGATTTAATATGGTTGTGCCTTAGAAAACAAAATATCCCTGACGCATCTATACGGCTTATGAAAAATATTTATAAAGCCTCAAACTTTTGCGTTAGGACGACAGTTTGAGACTCTAAACCTTTTCGGGTTAAAATTGGATTGCATTTAGGATCTGCTTTAAGTCTCTTTTTATTTAATATGATTATAGACACGATAACGAGAGACATTTAAAAGCCGCCATGGTGTATGCTATATGCCGATGGTTTAGTATAAGCGAGGAAACAAGGGAGAAAGTATTCGAAGAAGCCGAAAAGTGGTCAGTCAAAGTGATTAGCTGGATATGGTTTAAGTCAACGATTGACAAACGGTATTTGTAGAAATTAAGGTTAGGTAGCCCATCACTGGATGACCATCTAAAGTACCCAAAAGTAGACAGGTTTAAATACCTTGGCTCGATGCTACATCAAGAGGGAGGTTGCGAAATAGAAGTCAATGCCCGGATCCAAAAAGGATGGCTTAAATGGCGAAGTACATCCGGTGTAATGTGCTACAAGAAAATGCGAATATGGTTAAAGAGCAATGCTTACAAATCCATCGTAAGACCGGTGTTACTCTATGAAAGTGCATGGGTATTAAACACCACGGAAGGAAAGCTATTACAAGCCACAGAGATGAGACTGATGCGGTGGAGCTTGGGGTATAATAAGCTCGACCATATGACGAATGGCTTTCTCATGACCAAAATGGGTATTCAACCTATGACGGACATGATTAACGAAAATCGGCTACGGTGGTATGATACTAAGTAAATCGAAAAAAGAGAGGAACAGGACGACCCCGTGTCACGTGGACATAGCAAGTTGAAAGTGATGAAAATGAATAGTTTATTATAAGAAATTAAAATCATTATAAAAACTTAGAATTCCCAACTCTCCATTCTAGTTACAAATAAAAGCAAAATCTGATCGAAATAAGAAAAAAGCATCTTTGTTTTTACACCTAAACCTAACAATACTCTTTGCTATCTTTAACTAAGTTACACAAAAAAAAAGAAATGTTAAATTTTATTTTAGCAAGAATTATGCTAGGTAAACAATAATAACACTTGGAGGAAAAGTTGATTCACTATTTAAGGGGCAATGATTACAATTAATTTATTTTGAAAAAATGACGCTATGTAGGGGAGAGTCGTTGCAATAGCGTACACCGAGATGGCAAACAAGCTCGATCATTAAGGGGGCTATAGTCTATGAAATTGGCCCAGATAAGAAAGAAGAAAAATCGCGATGTTGGAGCTCTTAAAATAGTCAAAAACGAGAAGGGTCAAACCTTATTCAAGCCGAAGAAAGTGATGGAAAGGTGGAAAGGATATTTTAAGAAACTTATGAATATGGCAAATGACAAAAATTTCCTTCCCGATATTGAGCCAAATATAAGTATGGTCGAAATTTTATAACACAAATGAAAAAGATGCAAAAAGGAAAAGCTAATGACCCAGATGGAATACCTATGGAAGCATTGCTCGGATGTCGTGAATGAGTAACCCCCATGATATTGGTAGAAGAATGAATTTCTAATCAATGGAGAGCAAGAACGATTATACCCTTATTTAAAGGCAAAGGAGACCCTCAGGACTGTGGCAATTACAGAGAAGCTAACTTGCCACTCCTCGAAGCTTAAGGAAAGGATCTTAGTAACAAGGCTAAAAAACGAGGTGGACATATTGGCTAACCAATTCGAATTTGTGGCCGGCAAATCCACAATCGACCCATAAGAAAGAAGAAAAGTCGCGATGTTGGAGCTCTTAAGATAGTCAAAAACGAGAAGGGTCAAACCTTATTCAAGCCGAAGGAAGTGATGGAAAGGTGGAAAGGATATTTTAAGAAACTTATGAATATGGCAAATAACAAAAATTCCCTTCCCGATATTGAGCCAAATATAAGTATGGTCGAACTCTTTTATAACACAAATGAACAAGATGCAAAAAGGAAAAGCTAATGACCCAGATGAAATACCTATGGAAGCATTGCTCGGATGTCGTGATGAATGAGTAACCACCATGATATTGGTAGAAGAATGAATTTCTAATCAATGGAGAGCAAGAACGATTATACCCTTATTTGAAGGCAAAGGTGACCCTCAGGACTGTGGTATTTACAGAGGTATCAGGCTAACTTGCCACTCCTCGAAGCTTAAGGAAAGGATCTTAGTAACAAGGCTAAAAGACGAGATGAACATATTGGCTAACCAATTAGAATTTGTGGCCGGCAAATCCACAATCGACCCATTATTCGCACTAAGACAAATGATGGATAAATATTGTGAAAAGAGAAGAGACCTACATATGGCCTATATCGACTTGGAGAAAGCTTATGACACTGTCCCTCGCGATTTAATATGGTTGTGCCTTAGAAAACAAAATATCCCTGACGCATCTATACGGCTTATAAAAAATATTTATAAAGCCTCAAACTTTTGCGTTAGGACGACAGTTTGAGACTCTAAACCTTTTCGGGTTAAAATTGGATTGCATTTAGGATCTGCTTTAAGTCTCTTTTTATTTAATATGATTATAGACACGATAACGAGAGACATTTAAAAGCCGCCATGGTGTATGCTATATGCCGATGGTTTAGTATAAGCGAGGAAACAAGGGAGAAAGTATTCGAAGAAGCCGAAAAGTGGTCAGTCAAAGTGATTAGCTGGATATGGTTTAAGTCAACGATTGACAAACGGTATCTGTAGAAATTAAGGTTAGGTAGCCCATCGCTGGATGACCATCTAAAGTACCCAAAAGTAGACAGGTTTAAATACCTTGGCTCGATGCTACATCAAGAGGGAGGTTGCGCAACAGAAGTCAATGCCCGGATCCAAAAAGGATGGCTTAAATGGCGAAGTACATCCGGTGTAATGTGCTACAAGAAAATGCGAATATGGTTAAAGAGCAATGCTTACAAATCCATCGTAAGACCGGTGTTACTCTATAAAGGTGCATGGGTATTAAACACCACGGAAGGAAAGCTATTACAAGCCACAGAGATGAGACTGATGCGGTGGAGCTTGGGGTATAATAAGCTCGACCATATGACGAATGGCTTTCTCATGACCAAAATGGGTATTCAACCTATGACGGACATGATTAACGAAAATCGGCTACGGTGGTATGATACTAAGTAAATCGAAAAAAGAGAGGAACAGGACGACCCCGTGTCACGTGGACATAGCAAGTTGAAAGTGATGAAAATGAATAGTTTATTATAAGAAATTAAAATCATTATAAAAACTTAGAATTCCCAACTCTCCATTCTAGTTACAAATAAAAGCAAAATCTGATCGAAATAAGAAAAAAGCATCTTTGTTTTTACACCTAAACCTAACAATACTCTTTGCTATCTTTAACTAAGTTACACAAAAAAAAAGAAATGTTAAATTTTATTTTAGCAAGAATTATGCTAGGTAAACAATAATAACACTTGGAGGAAAAGTTGATTCACTATTTAAGGGGCAATGATTACAATTAATTTATTTTGAAAAAATGACGCTATGTAGGGGAGACCGGGGATTAAATAGCCATAAAAAATTAAATCGCGTTTTAAAAAAACTAAAAATTATTTTTTCAATTTTTTTTGTTGGAACGTAAGTTTAAGGTCTGTTATTACTATAGGAAAGAAATTCGGATTGAAAAAATTAATGTTTTCTTACAAATTAAATTTAAAAAAAACAAAAATCCTAAAAATTTAAAAAATGCCAGGGCAAGCCATAGCCCCTACTTCCTGTTAATGTATGATAACTCAAATCAATAAAAAGATTGTTTTATTATAAAAAACATAGAGAATGCAAATGTAATAATTAGAGATGCACCGCTACCACTATTTTATGCCGATACCGATACCAGCCGATACTTAAGATTTTTTTGCCGATACCGATACCATGCCGATACTTATAATAAAAAAAAATTTTATACTAAAAAATATATGCAAATTAAATATTATAAATTAAGTCACATCCAAATTTTGGTAGATCAGAATTTTGACGATAAAACAATTGTAATTATAATTTATAATATAATATTAATTTATAATAATAAATTTTGTTATTAATTAATTCAAAAGTATTGTGATTAATAGATCAAAAAAGAAATTTAAATTTTATTATGGTACACTTTATATTTTATTAATACATAAATTTATTTTATAACTGCTGACACAACAAAATAACTCCATAGTGTATCTAAAGAATCCATCTAAGGCTTAATATATAATAATTTTTAAAATAAAACAATATTTACTTAAAAGCGCAGTTATTCGGAACAGATGGTCAATGAGTTTATTATACTCCACATAGAAATATTTATAGCCAATCAAATGAAACAATTTTCAAAAAATTTAAAAAGTCCTCTATTTTTTAATGGTAGGAGATACTATAAATATTATTTTTTGAGTTTCATATTGAAAAAGGTATCGGCTTGGTAATTGCCGATACTAGCAAAGTATCGGGCCGATTCTTTTGGCAAGGTATCGGCGCGTGCATCTCTAGTAATAATGTTATATTTAACATAATACAAATAAAAAAGGGTCAGGATTACAATCTAATTTAGATACCCATAAAAGACGGGATCTGCAATGGAAAAAATGTTTAAATAGTCTATTAATATTCCAAATTACACTAAGATAAATTATAATTTAACAAAATTATTGTTTTTTAAATCTTGACATTTGTCTACGCAATAAAAAATGGCTAAAACTAGCCACTCTTCGACTAGCCCCGACCCCTATTTTTATAAACAATTAATAATTTAACATGTTGTATTGCAAATAAAAATTTCATCATTAGACGTTTTTTGTATAAAAAATATCCCTTTATAAGACAGAACTTAAATTAATTTAAAATAAAGAGCCAAAAAATTTTTATGTCCAAAATACAAAATTTTATCAAGGCTACTAATAGCCCCGAAAAATCGTTTTCCCTCTATAAAAATTTTAAATTTTATTTTTTATTAACAAAATTTTTTTTACTTATACCTTATGAAAAAATACACATATAGTTTAAATTTTAATTATATATCATTATTATTTTAAAAAATAATTACAAAGATAATAGTAACCCTGGGCTACGACTAGCCCCGCCTATATATTATCTGAAATTTTTTAGCTAATACGATATAAGTGCCAGTAGTCGCGTTTTATCGTTTATCCAGGCATTCATTAAGATTTTATGAAACTATGGGACATCATGAGACAAGTAAATAAGGGACTTTAATCGTCAGAAAAATAATGGCGACTGATGCTTAAAATTCATATTAAATAATATACATTAATGGTATACAAAACTTTGAATTATAAATTTGCACTTGTCGTTTAAAGTTCACTAAACTCCTTTTTATTTTTAATTGAAAGCTTGGAATGTGATAAAAAAGAAAGCCTCAGGGCATATAAAAGCATGGGTTTCGCCAAGAAGGGTGATCAATTCCATTCTCGCTATATTACTCCCTAAAAGTCATTTTGCACTCCTTCTCATCATATTTAATATCGGTTAAACTTATGCTTTAAAATTTTAAAAACATTTTCAACACTTAAATATTTCCGTTCTAACTTCATCAAATTATATCATTTTTTCCCGTTCACTTCTCTATGCTTCACAAATCTTTTAAGATTTACGCAAATTTAAGAAGAAGGGCCCTTAGTAATTTTAATGTTCAAAATTATTATTAAGGGATTTAAAAGTGGGGCTTTTTGTCTTTTCAGCATATTATTTACATTCTTATTTCCCTTTGAGATAATCAAAAAAAATTAGTGGCGGACCATATTGCCACTTTCAATACCATTTAATTACAGCAAAATTTAATTTTTTTCAAAAAAAACTAAAAAAACATTCTCCCCTCCCCCCATCGATAATATAACATTTTTACGATACTGCTAAGCCATATTAATAGTTTATTCTAATTCTCATTTTCTAACCCATGATTTACCTCTCAAGATTTAGAGTTCCTTAGGAATATGGGGGGGGGGGGGGGGGGGAGGGGGGCAGTCAGCTGACTTTGAATGAATAATTCAAATACTTAACATATTTAATACACACATTAAAAAAATTTACCGCTACTAATTTAACGAGCTTGCTAAAATAAGCTTATTTGAGAGGGCAGGTTGATGAAAAAACACACAAATGATTACCGGGTGAAATAAGAACCACAAACTACGGGCCTAGTTTGGGCCTTAATTTAATTTACAAAATCCCTGAGCATCGCACATTTTGACTAAAACTATCATTGATTTGATATACCGACCGCGCTCGCTACACAAATATACAAAATGTGTGTCAATAACAATGGGCCTAGGAAGTGACACATCTTCATTACAAAGCCAGGGAGAGGAGCCCTTGGGATAAACGTGATTTTTAGCCAAATTTTCCAAGAATGTTGGCATGATAAATGCAAAATTCGAGGAGCAAAAACAAGTCAAACACGTAAGATGAAAATAGGAAATTTATATTGATAAAATAAGCAAGACAACCTCTGTGCATAGGCGTAGCCAGGTTTTGGATTAGGGGGGGGGGGCGAAACGTTTAACAGTTTAAATAGGGGGGGGGGCAAAACATATTTTTTTTTTAATTTTTAAGGGTTTTTGCATTGAAATGTTTTTGGCTACGCCCTTGCCTATGTGACTTTTTTACATCTTTCACTTTCCCCCTAGTTCAACATTGTAAGTGGGGGGCCTTGACCGTGATTTATTCTAGTTTTTTTTCGTCGTAAATGATAACCTCCCCCAACTTGGCACATACACTTATCATATCACTCGACCAGTCAAGCATGACAAACGATGAATACATTATAACAACAACACGGCAAGATTCCCCCTGCCATATGCTTCTCTATACTTTAGCAGGGGTCGCTATACTACCTGCTGCTGAGAGCAAAGGTAATTCAACGATGTGAAGTTATATATCCTCCCTTAGTTTGTATGTTAGGTCGATGAATGACGAAGCAAACATAATATAAACATAGTTTGTAATTATTATTCCAAAATTTGAAGTTTACTCAATGGGTCGAGAGCTAAAAATTTTAGAAATTAGATATTTCGTTTCCGGCCCCTAGATACTAAAGTAACCTCTTTTTAATACGAATTTCTAAGATTATATTAATTAGATCATCACATTTGGGGCAAACAAATCTGCGAGGCTTCCAAAATTTTGGCACGATTTTAATTATTCTCATTCACTGTGTTGCGATAGACATTCCATAAATACACGAGTAAAGAAAGCTATGCGGTGGTCTTTGAAGTTTGCCTCCATTTCGCTAGGTGAATACCGAATTGCATCGTAGTTCCCTTAATTTAAAAACGGACCGGTTAAAATTGGGGGCGCATTTAATTTTATACGTCGGCACTCTTTTGTAGTGATCGGCTTTTAATTTAATGCCTGCTACTAGGTAACCCTCTCTTTTCAATAATGAAACCGAAAAAGGCAACTCCAAGTCATAATTATGTGTTTGTGGCTAGGTATTGCAAATGTAATTATATCGTTGGTTTTGGATGCGCAGCTTCTTGCCTGCCCTGTGCAGGAATGCGGCTTAAATTGCTTGAAGTAAGCAATATTTAGCTCTCATTTTTAAAGTAAAAAAAGTGGAAGATCCAACCCAGCCCTACTTCTAACTACTAAGGTTTGTGCTGATTAAACTTAATGGGCGGTAAGTACATTATTTTACTAGCTGAGTTTATCTTTCGTTGGAAGGAGGGGATGGAGAAATGTATATCATATCAAGGGTTAAAAAGGGATACCGCGCCTATCTCATGTGCCAGGCGGCTTCTGCAAAAAGATGAAAGAGATTTCCATAACGAAACATAATATCATTGCATTGTAAGTAACGAAGGGTTGGAAGGGGCGGGCGTTTAAGGTGTTTTTCATGCGCACAAGGCAATGCTGCTTTCCTCTTCGCACTAGGGAAAATATCACCCTACCCTAGCCCCCCCCACCTACCCTAGCTTTAGCTAATGCTGACTTCCTCTCATCTAACACATATTTAGTTTAATAACGTGATCACCTAGCCTAGTGCTTAGCCTAGCAATAGCATTAAAACCCATGGACCGAGACCGTGTAAACTAATCTCTCCTCGCACATATTTATTCCCCTATCCCACCCGCCCGCGTCTGTAATATCATAACTTCTAGTGTAAATATCGTCGTAGTGTAACAGAAATCGGAACAAACTACATGCAATAGTAGTAAAAGGACGTAGGTGTAGGTTGTTGAATTTTAACCTGCAACTCCTAACTTTTTATTATACGATCACGTATAACATATATAAGAGCATAGTGGTGAGCCTATGTAATGTACATTTTATACACTTAGAAGGGGGACTCTATTTACTTACCGCCACATCTCCTTTTTAATATGCGAAATTATTGATTTTAACTTTTTACTCTTTTTCCCCCCGTTCCTCTCTGTATATCAACCCCTTTTCATTCCCTCATCATTTTCCATTACCATTCGAATTAAATCTCGGAAAAAGACCCCCTTACCTGTGGCGCCTGAGCTTTAACTCACGTGTCTTATTTCTACGTTCGGGGCAAATTTGGGCATAACAACATTTATAAATTCTTTTGACATCGGCCCGACTAAATTAATCATGTCCTTATAAAGGAAAAAGGGCTGTGATTGTGATAAATGAAGTAAATTGAATGTTAATGCAAAGTATGCCGAGTTTCGTTAGGAGAAATTGTGGCGATGAAAACAAACAATAAGACTTTCACGAACGAATTCATATTTAACTGCAATTTTAATAAGCTGGTCCATGCCTAGCAATTCCTACTATTCAATCACTCCCAGGAGAATTTTTATTAGGAATTTGGCCTTATTTCTACTGTATTTTCAACGATGTCGCGCTGATTATTCTGTTAATATTCGCGAACATAGCTTAGGATTAGAACGTAATCTAAATCATGAGATAGAAGCTTACATGAAAGTCACATTATATTATGATAAATCGGCCCCGACCGATTTTGTTGCTTTTAACGAATACCTACAAGCATCCCGAATTCGATTGGGCCAAGGTCATATTTCTACCCTAAAATCAGGCGTTTTCACGGTCATTGGTCAATTTTCACCAGCTGGTACAAAGGCCAATATTGAAGGCGACATAATACAGGTAAGAGAGTGCAATGATTATGATTATATAATGGACTTAATAAATAATATAAGGTTGTATATAGTATAATTTATAGGAAAGCAAACAAATTTTTATATTCAAATTTTCTGTATAATTTGAATGAATGTGCTGAGTTTGTTAACCAATTTTAAAATTGACGCAAAACGACTAATCCAATCATGGGCGTAGCCGGGGGGTGGGGGCGGCCGCCCTCCCCTAAATTACGAAAAAAAAATTTTGTTAATGCAAAAACATTGAAAATTTTTATGTTTTGCCCCCCCCCCCCTAATTGAAATTTAAACGTTTTGCCCCCCCCCCCCTTAATCCAACACCTGGCTACGCCCATGAATCCAATTTTAAATTGGCAACTTGTATATTTGTTTAAAAAAATCAAAAAAATATTTTTAATTAATTGATGATATTCTTAATCTTATCACCTCATGCAAATATCAACACAGGTCTAGGATGTCCCAATTTTCAGTCAAGCATCAATGATAAAATTAAGCTTTAAATATAACAAAAATTGATAATTTTTTTGTCCTCTGTAACCTTACATTTGGTTAGTAGAACGATGCTCGGCAAATGGGACTATTTTTTACATGCCATATAACCTGTCAACACCGCTCTCGCACTGCTTCATGAATTATGATACGGAAGGGGGGGGGGGTTAGAGAGGGAGCGCGTTAGTTATAGGAAAAAAACGTTCGGTATTTAAAAAATATCTATTTCTATTTCTTTTGTTGTCAATCGCGCTGACCATTGTCAAGTGGAAACATTAATCATACTCAATCAATATCATCTCTTGGCCACACACGCTCGCACACAATAGGGATAATTTCCTTGGTGCAACTCTCTCTCTGGCTAACCCGTGGATTACCTAACAATGCAAAATCTCAAAAAATTGCATAGCAATTAATAATTACGTCACTTAATTTATTTAGGAGAAAAATTGTGATTCATTTTAAAGCAACCTATTTTTAGAAAAAAATGATAGCGCCTAAGCATATTATCCGCACTTGATTTGACGACCTTAATTAAGTGATGTGAGTGAGTAGTGTCTTATCAAGTTAAGGCTTAATTAAAAACGGACATCGAGCTCAAAAATACTTTTCAATACATTTCAGGTGTCCATCATTGCATACTCTCCCTTTAAACAGGATATTCGATATAAATTATCGGTTTCTCTGGGAACTTGTTCATGGTTGCAGATCAACGCGCATTTCATTTTGGTCAGTCTCTTTCATTAATTAAGGCACACACACAGTGGTTGTTGGTACAACTTTCAAAGCGTTTCCCAAGTCCACTTGCACGGCCGGAACATGATAGGAGGTTGGGGGGGGGGTAGGTTAGTTAAGCCATAAATTTATATTAGCGAGCCACAAGCATCGAGACCACTACCACACGTTTTAATCCTACCTCTTTTAGCTAAAGGAAGTGAGGGGAAAAGAGAGAGAGGGAGAGGAAGGAATGGTACAGAGAGATGGGGTTGAGCTTAACCCGAGCCAGGCAGGACTACTGTGTACACCAGTGGTTTTCCTTTGATCTAGCGCAAAGAGGGACAGTAATGCCCCGGACCCTTTAGCTAGCTATGCTCTGCCTATGATATGTGTCGCGCGTTCGTTGGTTTGGTATATATTTATACGATGAGATGAGAGGGATGACATTAAGTATCATCATTTGTAATTTCCCCTCATTTGCTCCCTCTCTCCCCCTTGTCCGTGTTCCCTTCCTTTTAAGTTTTTAGGCCTTTGCCTGGCTTAGCGGCGAGCAAATCGATATTATTTTAAGGGAAAAAGGGGGGGGGGAACCAAAAAAGAAACATTGGGTTATGTTGATTAAGGACTGAGAGAAATTATAAAGAGAATAAATAACGTTTGTCTAATTAGGGGATGTCGTTTATAGTGATTATTATTTTTCTGTAGGGGAACCGCTGACTTTCGTTAATAAAGGGGGTATTCATGTTCCTGTTTGCCTTTAAAATATAATAGGTCATCCTACTAACTAGAGCTCGCTATGGATCCGGACGTCTTTTTTGATGTATTAATGCCCATAGAATCCTTTGTGCGTGCTTGTCATTTTAAGCCATGTACCGATGCGATGGCTTAGAGATAAGTGAAGCAGGGTTGACGTTTCCCGATGAACGTCCGGTTGCAGTTGCACGTTTTGGCAATAATGAGATTCGTTGATTTTCATTTGATTATCATCGAACATTTACCGAATAGTTTTGCACGTGTAATAAATTTACCGTTCATAAATAGTCATAAAATGAGAAATTTAGATAGATATTAAGGCGTTAGGACGACATATTACCGTAATGTAGGCATTGTAAAAAATATCAATGACTACACCACAGATTTATAACATGTTAGCATTAGCATTTGAACTGAATGACTTCCCTGGTCATAATCAAAAATACTTTCCATTTTCTGCCTTTAATCTAATGGGCCATATACTTTGTAACCAAATTTTTGTAAATTAAAACTTATTTTTCCTTTGAATTCAAGTTGAAAAACTAAGCTCAGTACCCCAGGCGCTTAGCCAGGATCTTCTCAAGGGGGAAGAAAAACTCATTTATAATGTAACAAAAATAAACTTCGCGTACAATATATGCGAAACTTCAAGGCGCTATATAACCAGCTTTGGAAAAATCTCTTCTCTTCATTAATCAGGCAACTAAACTATAATATTTTAACCCATTTAATCTAATTATTAATCAAAATATTTTTTCAAATTTTGGTCAGGGGGTAGAAAATTCCTGCTTTCTGCCCCCTTGGCTACGCGCCTGCCGTACCCCCCTTCCACATTATTTTAAAAATCCGTTGACAGAAAGTTTCAAAAAAATCAAAAGCAATTTGGCAGATTACCAAAGCGGTAGATAATCTGATGAAACAAACGTGACAAGGTAGCAGTTTCAAGATGAGTCAATGATCAATATTAATAGTCCATTTGCATCGGGCATTATTACAATACTACCTTTTAAATTGACTTTATTGTTTTGCACATGAATTTGTATAGATTCACCCACTGGGGTTATGCCAAAGGAGGAGTCGAAACGACCTCTATCAATACCCATGGGTGGCATATGTCAAATTGGAAAACAGGGACCTCACCATAAAAGATTGTTCAACTCTGTATAACAAGGTAAATTAAAAATTATACTCTGCTAGGTAACTACTGAGCGCTTCTCATTTTTTTGGTTTTTAAAATACAGCATTTAATGCCCGTTATTTTAATTTTTTTTAATTTACATGAAAAATGTCAGTTATATATTTATTTTATGGATAACGCAAAAGATGAATGCTGTAAAAGACAAAAATCAACTCCATAGGCTTGACTATTAATTAAATCTTTTTTAGCCTTCAAAAAGTCCACAAAATCCAAATAACCTATTAAAGATACTACAATTTTTTACTGTTAAATCCCCTATTATACTTTCAATTTTAACTTCTCCCCCCCCCCGACCCCCCTTAATATAAATTTATCTACAACGAACCCTGCCCAAAATAATTCAGAGTTTCCCTAAATTTTAAGGTTTTATTGCTAGCGCTCAGCCTACCTTGGTGCTTACGCACAGGTGCTTAAGACATAAAATTAGAGATATACAGGGTAATTTTAAGTCAAAATTTATTACCATCCTCTGTTTTATTACCTTTTTTTCTTTCCTGCGCCGCTAAATTGACTTAATTTGCTCTCCCCGCGTGTTTCACATATGGCGCCGCCTAAGCCCGTTTGAGACAAAAAGGGAAATATTACATATATACACCAAAAGCGAGCAAAATTTTTGTATCGTGAACGCATGTGATTAGACCTATAAAATTTTATGTCTTTTCCCCCCTACCTCTATCTTCCAACCCAACCCCTATTTTTTTTTTATACTTTCCCCAAAAAATGTTTGCCAAACTGCAACGGCTATTAACTAATTTTATGATTTTCGCCATTTTCTTGTAACCGAAGCTTTAAGATAATTACACCCCACCAAGTCCTTCGAGAAGACTACTCTCTGAGTCTGAACCAGTTTTACGACAGCACAATAAATTTTGAAAGAGCTCCTTTTTTGTATTAAATACGTGCTAATCTAGGACCGACTACGGGATACCCTAGCATTTGTTCTAACATCCAGGCGTCTTAGGTTTTGACATACCGATGTTATACATAATTGCTCAAGACGCATTTTGGCGTCGGGGCCACATACAACGGCCTTATTTTTATAATATCGTTTGCAAGGGAAGCACAATTTTGTTAAATCCCTTTTACCCATAGCAAAAGTTCGATTTTTGTGTATATTCAAATAAAGTTTTCTTGATTTTTATATTGAATGTACATTACTGCTGGTCAAGGTTTATTTAAAAATTTTGGAGGGGTGGGGATAAATAATTTGTATTAAATTTGCAAGCCACTGATGAGGTTGTATCCTATTGATCCGGATTCCGGAGTGGGGTAAAAATCGGAGTTATTGCATTTATTAATAACTTGCGGTCTTCAAGTGTTTTAAGATTATAAATAAATCCGTGAAGACCGAATTAACTTTGAGAGGTAGGAACGAAGGCTCTCTTAACCTGCAGTTTGATTTAAGCATAATTTTTTGGTTAAATTTATTGGAATTATAAATAACACTTGAAACTTTTAAACAGCGTACAGCCCAAATATAAATTTTGGGAGGGGGAGGGCACAATGATTATTTTTTGCAAAATTTCACCTTAATTCAATAAATGAATTTTTAGATTGGGGGGGGGGAGCTGCCCTTCTCTGGCAACACCTATGATAGTGTGCGATTTTGATGCTTTGTTAAATTAGTATAAAATTTTCGTGCGACAATGTCTATTTCTGCTAATAAATACTTATAGAATATAAAGGTTGTGTGGTGTTAAACTTAAAGTGGTTTTGATGCAAAAGGAATCTAGAAACGCCGCTTTTCCAGTATAATAACACGATATCGCCCCGATGCCTTGTCCCTATTTCCGGCTAATTAATTTTTTTTTATAAAACGTGAACAATTTTAAAATGCAGGAAGATACCTGATAAGTGATATAACAAAAAAGGCTTACTTAAGGCGTTTTCAATTTTATACTCTATAAACCTAACAACGTGGGGTGGGGCATGCAAAGAATGATGTTCGTAAAAAGTTTTAACTACAAAGATGTTATACCGACACTTTTTTCTTTGTAAGGCGCATATCATATATTACCCTTTTTTATTATGTTCAAAGGGAAAACACCGCCGCTCCTCCTGACAGCACAAAGTAATTTGAAAAGTTATCTGCATTAAAAACGTACATTATTCTAACTCAAATTTTATTTTAGTCTTTTGATGATGCATCTATTATTAATTAATTCTTTAAATCACTCAAAGCACAGAAGCTTAACTTTGCCAAGAGTTTCAATTGTAGCCGTGATTGTGCTTGCTTCTTTTTTTGTCCCAGGACGCCAATCATTTGTTGATTAGATTCTTTGGAAATTTTTATTGTATTCTCTTTTCTACTTTATCGTATTTACTTCCTGCAATGTTAAGTTATGATGAAGAGGCCTTGTCGATTTTTTTTAGATAAAGGGGGTTAGGTGCCCCTCTCTGCCTCCGTAGGTCTTGCAATGTTAGTTTTCAAATCAAGAATATGTGTGTAACCAAACAAAGTTTTGAAAAAGAATGCTTCTTATATTAAAAAGTTGTGTACATTTTACAAAGTGTCCACTCCCACAAATTACTAGCAATTTCCCTGCTTACACCTAAACAAAATGTCAAATTGTTTTTGAAATTTAAATAACGACAAACATAAATTTTTTTCCAAGTAAGGACATTATAAGTCCTTTTATATTTGTTTTCTTAAAACCTGCATTCATTACTTAAAACACCAATACACTGTGCAAGGTAAATATATGATTTTATTTCTTTAAAATCTTTGCTTGCGTGAGTGATTATTTAGAGTGCTGTTATATTTAAAATAACACATAAGTGATGTGATGGGGACATCTGCAACATTCTACTTGGCAAAAGGGGAAACACATGGAAATTTGCCATATTGCGTGCGTCGCTGACCAGAGGGAAGGTAAGGTTAAACATAAGTAAAATAATGGAAAGATTAAAATGCATAAATCATGGGTTTTGTTTGGTCCTGTTAACCAACCTTTTACTTCTTTTAACACCCCCCCCCTTGCCTCTCTAGTGTTGTTCCCCTGCCCTCAAATCCTGGATTATTAATAATAATAATTTCTGCATTCTAAGACCAACTTAGACAGTTTAGTATGCAATAATAAGGCGATAACTCCCGGTAAATGTTAAGTAAATACTCGCTACGGACTTCCACATATTTTGTGATTGATTTATGGTTAGCTGTTGGTAAATTAAACTGATCCGTTCTGTATGTGTTCTCTATCCATTCCCCCCTCCCTCCGCCCTTTCCTCATCACCTCTACCACCATTTGAAACTTGCTTCAAGGGCCACTACATAACTACACTTTTCTAGCCTTGATTTTGCTCGCTTTAACAGTGGTGGTGACACTGGACAGTTGTGAAGTTGACTTGCCACTAGGACTGTAATGAATATGTATCAATTCGCCACTATGTCCTTTAGACCCCTCATTTGATAGAATACTATTGTTAGATGCTAGGCTCGCAATGTCCACCAAACGTTTAGCAATGTTATCCATGAGCTAAGGTTTAAGCCCATTTATGGACGTTGACTTAATTTAGGAAGAAAAGGGGGCAAAAAGTTTGATGATTGGCAGAAGTTTTACCAAATTTTTGTTATATATATATATATATAATTATTTACATTTTGTAAAGAGGTGGCAACCCTCGGTTAGGTTTCAATCATTTCTTACAAAAAGGATTTTGTTATATCACCTTGATGTTGACTTATTTAACTGTGATTTTTATTATATAGATGAAAAGGGCCACTTTACGCGGGGCACTAGGCATAATTTTAGACATATCGGACGATCCACGGGCCCAAGAAGACGTAATTTAATATACTCATTTGTTAGCCTACAATTTTTTTCAATATTTTTAATAATAATTTTGTCTTTTAAACATTTTTCCTTTTATTTGCCAATTTGATTTTATTTTACACAGTTGCTGACGTATTTGAAGAAAAATAAGGTTCCCATTCCGCGCCCGATAATCCTTATTAAAGATGAACAAGCTTTGAAGATGAATAGAATGCTAAAGTTTACAGCCTTAGCAAAAGTTTACGCTTTTCCTCAAAGAATCATTAATTACACCACACCTTCTAGGACCATAGTAATTTTCATATATTAACTGTTCACGTAGCTCTTCCATAAAACTTTGGATTGCAATAATATATTAACTGCTAAATTTAGATAAATTAAACGGCATCGAAACTTACACGAGTATATAAAAACAGAGGATCGATGCTGAAATTGATCGAACGAGAATCAGTTTTAACAGATTGATTAAACAAAAAATTGCGCCCTTTGCATTAAATTTAAAGCTTCTATCACCATTTATCAGATCTAGTAGCGTACAATAGACTTTGAATTTTTGATCAGAGCTATGATTTATGAAACAATTGCAGTAAAACCATTTTGTGTTAAATTATTTAATTTAATATTTATGTTTTGTAGTTAACCAACGAATTATCGATCCATATCAGCCTGTACATTCTCATTCTATTAGTGATATTGACTTTGACGATGTTGTTAACCAAATTAAAATGCCACAGAACAAAGAGAAAGAAGGTAAGCAACGATCAATAAATAAGTGCTCTGCCTTATCTCTTACCATTTTTCTATATTATACCTATGAGCTTTATAAATCAAAAAACCATTAAATTTATGCTTTTTATCATAGTTATTTGATTACTAAGTACGAATTTAAGATTGTGAGATAAAAATACTATTAAATTAGTTGGAATCTCACTAAATTTTTTGTCAGTTCAACAATGTCTTATGATATTGTTTCATTTAATAATGGTCATATGCCATTAATAACACGTTGTTGGTCTGTGGGCCCTACTTCAAACGTTAGAAACTTTTGCTGAAGTTTATATTTATTGGTAAAAAACTTTAATGTTTAAATTTATTCTTAGCCTCAAAAGGAATAAAAAGACATTTAATCACTTCCAAAACATTATACGTCTATATAATATTCATTAATAACTGTTGTTTTTGATAGAACAAAGATTTAATTGACACGGATATGGCTTTACGCTGTTTGAAAGTTAAAAAGTATCGAGACACTCAATACTACGATAAAGTTTCACCGAAGGCATATTCGATTTCTGAACACTTTAATAGATCGGCCTTAGCAAAATTTGTGAAGGAAGAATCTTTTGACCAAAAAAGTGCACTGTTACAGGACAAACAATCGCCACAAATGACGCATTCTCTTCCCTTGGCAGAAAATTGTGCAATATGCCTAGAATCGTTTCAACTCAAACAAGTAAACTCGATTGTGCTATGAACAATGATATTTAAACATAACGAAAATAGATAAACAAAAGGGATAAATTTATGAGACGAAAATATAATATACTAGCTGACCCAGCAAACGTTGTTTTGCTAAAAATACAATTTTCTTTAATATAATAAAATTCGAGAAAACTTCAGCCTTGTATGTATGACGTCATTATTGTATATGATGCTATAAATGAAACTGGCCGGAAAATGTCCGATATTTTTAAAACTAAAAGGAATTTTAGGATTCTGAAAAAGCTATTTTCCCCTGGCCGCACTGGGCATCTATGGCTAAATTTTTGCGCGAATCGGGCCGGTAGTTTCAGAATTTAGCCCTTATCCACATACATACATACACTCATATATAGACTTTACTTTATATAGATTAAACATTGCTTGTCGCTTTAAACATTCATTTTGTAAACTTTTGAGGTCAATTTTAAAGATAGATTGAGTAAACGGACTTGAAAATCTCTAGATATTTCGACTCGTTAAGAGTTGAATAGCGAAATTTTAAATTAAAGATTTATTGTTTGATTTCGCCTTCTAGGAATTAAGAATTTTACCGTGTGACCATGAATTTCATAGAGGATGCGTGGATCCTTGGCTACTCCAACGCCACACTTGCCCGCTATGCATGTACAACATTTTAGGTTAAATTTGTTTATCTTATAATTTTGCCACCGTCTGTTTAAAAATATTATAATCCAACATAAATTCTTAATTAGACGACATGCAAAAAGGCGCGGTAAACAATGTCCACGCTTTGCATTCTCGTACTTTGTATCAAAGGCCGAAAAACTATACAAGATTTTTACCTTACTCCCCCATTAACTGGTTACAAAGGGCTCAACTTCATATGCGAAATCCAAAGAACTTAAAAGAAATTGTAACTCCTAATGATCGAATCGAACAACGCTTTAAGTTCGCGATGCTCAAAAATCAAACTTATTTCATTCCACATCATAGTTCAGGTAAATTTATAGTAAAGTCAATTTTTATTTATATTTAAATTATTTCAAATCTTATATAGGCGAGGCTTCAAGAATGTATTCTCAGTTTGGGAACAATAGACGTTTGCCGAATGACAGCGCAGCAAAAAATCACATTCAATTTATGCCCAGCAAACGATGTAACAGGTGTAATAAAAAGTTAAATAACTTGGCCAAACAAAATTTGAAAATACTCTACAAACAAGCGAAGCTCCTTCAGACTAACGTTAAATCCAGGAACATGAATCGAAGGTTGAGATGCAAAAAAAGACGAAACATTTATGACCCTGCAGCAATTCAAGCTCCGTTGACGCGAATCCTAGATAAAACTGACCATGACGAGATAGCGTTGAGAAGACGGCCCAGAGAGTATAGAAGCTTAGGACACTACGTCCCAAGCAATTGTATTAAATTTAAATTGATGGGAAGTGAAAACGAATGCAATAAACTTCGAAAGAAACGAGAACAATCAAAAACGGCGGCTAAATTTTTTCAAAGGCATCACACATCTCAGGGACCTACGATTTACAAATCAAATTACGACTTTAGATTAGAATCAGCCATTCCTCAGCAGCTTCAAAGGGTCGAATATAAGCGGTTTCAGGGCGGAAAATGCCGAACTCCTACGAATTTTATGCTGACAAAAATTTCTGGAGAAATCAATAAATTTAAAAATTACAAATTTTTACCGCTTTCTTCGACAACACTATTAGCCGACAATAGCAGCACGTGACAAAATATCAACACAGCATTGAATATAAGCTTGTCTCTGGAGAAATATATTGTTGGGTTGCCTCAAATGTAATATATACTTGAATGTTTTTCCACCCTTTTCAATTGTTTCTTACCCCAAATTTTAGATCCGTAAAATGTATACACTAAAGCACATTCGTGAAATACTCTCAAAAGACGCCCATTTTCAATATTGGTTCAGTATTATGCAAGGCACATCCACAAAATCCTTCTGACCCATAACATCGTTCATTATAAAATACCTTTATTTACATTGTGGCGACGATTTAATTACACAAACTCAGGTAGACGCGTTCTTTTATATTTTAACAAAATTTATATATTTATTCTCGACAACAACCAGTAACCCCCTCATCTTAGGTTTTTCTTCTATACACCAATAAATTGTTCACATAATGCGATAAATATAATAATTACAAAAATTATCATAAACGTAAAAAATCGTACTTCACAAATTTCAATTAGAATAGTTAAACGTGAAGCGGCTAAAATAAGGGACTTCATAAATTACAAACTTACTTTAAAATAAATTAATAATAATTAATACTAAGGAGCGAGGATTCATTTTAAATGAAATTTATCCAACGATTAAGCTATTTTCTTTCGGCGCCTCCTAAGACCGTATCTCGATTTAGGTCGCCTTTTTGGTCTCGATTTTTTTGCCATATTTTGACTTTTTAACAAATTTTTCGTCACAAAACTTTCATTCGCTATTCGTTCTACAACGAATGATGAAACTCGGGTGGTTGGGGGCATAACTAATTTTTCTACCAAAACTATGACATCTAAAGACTCCGATGGGCAGTACTCTGTTTTGATTATCCGCCGTTGTTCCATCTTGATATTTTTCTTCGAACCTTTGCGCTACCAAAAATTTTTTAAAGTATAGCTAGCACATGCATAATAGGTATGAACAAAAAAAGATTTCTAAAATTTCCACTATTTACACGTTAATATCTAAGGTTGCGTGCAAAGTTTATTAATCGAAAGGAAAACAATCAGACGATATAAAAATGGCGATTAAAGAGTTAATTGTGAAAAAAAGCATTCAAGCACTTTTTTTTATAAACATTCAAATTCCCAATTATTTGCATTGATATATGATGTTGAAGTTGCATTATGTACATTGTGAGTGGGTGATGACTGTATCTTGCCTTTTTCGCCATAGGTAGTATGAAGGGGAGACAGGAGTGTGGGTAAGACAAATACATCTGAATACTGAATCTTTGAGCCAGATGTTTTGAGCGGGTCTATAAAATATAATAAATTATATGATTACAAATTGTGAGCTAGTTTTAAATAAAATTATCATATACAGATTAAAAGAAGACAAATTAAATATATAAATTATATATTAATTTGAATCTATAATTTCCATTAAATAAATCAAATAATATTATTCCTTTTTTCTACAAAATTAAGAGATATAAGGAATTAAGAAGCTGTACAAATGACTATGCTAATATAGGTAAAATTGTTGTGGGACAAAGATCAATAGATTAAAATTGTATTGGATTTGATAATCTCCATAATAATAATCACTTTCTTTACATTAAGCAACAATATGTTCAATTTTAAAAAGAAGCATATTTTAAAACCTAAGTCAATATAAGTGATGATAACTGACAAATAATAAATGAATATCAAAAATTACAATACCTATGTGAATATGAAATGGAATCTGCTGATAATCAATGCTTTCATCATCAGTCAATTTTTCTAAAAAATTATCAACAATATACAAATTAAGTATTAATGAAATAATAAAATTTAGCTGAGCAAAATAGCTTGTTGCCAAAAAAGACTGAGGAAAAGCCTAAAATTTTTACCAATTTCATTTCCCACACTTATCATATCTGATGAAGATTCATCTTCATAGTCAAAAGGAGGTGTCTCAAAACATGCTCTTTCAATAGGATTATATGTATTATTGGAAGGAGACAACATTGCTGTTTGAACTTCATCTAAGTAAAAGGTAGATTATAATTTTTGTTTAGCTCTCAATTAAATGTTATAAGGGTATTTATATTTAGAAAAGAAAAAATGGTTAAGGAATTTACCAGACATATTAGTTTGGCAGGATACATGACTGAAATTAAATTGCATGTTACCCATTCGCCTTAAAGACTAAAAAATGATTATTAATCAGTAATTTAATATACTTTTATTTTTTCTTCCTGTCTTTTTGTCCTACCTACATATATAAAATATAGCAATTATTTATTATTGTTACTTTCTAAGGCTTGGACCCGACCTTTGAGCTTATGTTCACTTTAAAAACTATTTAAATCAATTAAAAACAAAATTTACCTTCTTTCGGCATTATTTAATTTGATTAATGCTGCTCTAAATTGAAACATTTGAAACTAAACAAAAGATGATTATAATTAGTTGATGATTAATGTAAAGTAAAAGATTTATCATCAGATGTAAGTATAAATCAATAAATATAAGGTATCTTTTTTTAAATTTATACCTCGTTACTAGTAACTTTATTTTGGGCATCCCTGAATTCTTTTTCCAATTTTTCATTTTTCTTTTAATATGTTTAAAATTAAAAATATTACGGATATATACTTGATGTAACTCTAATAAGGCGTCCAATAATTCTTTTATTACTTCTTCATAAGATTCAAAACCACTAAATTATGACTTAGTATAAGGGTGATCTAAATTACATTTCCCATTGTTTTGCAGCGTCTAACAAAAGATATGGAAGTTGTTCGTAAACCTTTGCTATTGTGTCACCATTCTCTTGATTTGAATCCGTTTCCTTATCCTTTAAAAAACCGGGAAACATGCTTAATCTATTAGCATGGTTTTAGGGCCTAGACAAAAGACCAAAAAGGTTATTAGTTTTAAGCACAAACTGGGAAGGACGACGAACAAAAAATGTTTTACAATTTGTTAAAAATGCCTAGATAGAAACATAGATGTTCCTTTAGTATTGATCCCAACCCTAGACAAATTACATAGTTAACTATTTATTATTTTGAAGCTAAAACAACTTATATATAATAAAAATATTTATAGGATCTCAAAATGCCTACATTTCAAGTTGTCATACTGCCAGTCTTTATTGAGGCAAACAGGTTAACCTTAAGATGGATCCGATTATTTATTTGGTACTACATATTTTGGCATATAGACAACCTTTATAAGAGACTACAGATTATTTACAAAGTAGGCATAATACTATGTCATTTATATTAAATTAATCTTTCCCTCCTAATTTGATATGCTATTCTCACAAGTTGTCTTAAACTCAGTGATGTAGGCAGGATTGCTTAAAGGGGAAGGCTTAAAATTTTATAAAAAATACTATTATAAAAACAATTATAAAGATCAAAGGTTTGGAGACACTGTCCATTCTTAGTCATTGCTTAAACTTTGTTGAATAGGAATTAGTTTATTTAAATGAAATATGAACACGAATAATATAGAGATGATAAAAAATGGTTATTGGTGTGGTGATAAACGCGAAAGAAGTAAAAATGATGATAATTGGTGAATTGACGAATTGGTGAATAATTGAATTGGTGAATATTAGCGAAGGAAGTAAGTAATGAAATTAACAACTGGTTTAGCACCAGGAATATAGAAGTTACATAATAAACGACGCGACAATACATATATGAACGATGCAGCTCGCCACATTACTCCCCTTCCTAAATACGGAGTGTTAGACGTACTCGGATAACTTCTTTGGCCAATGAACGTTTCGACCACTTTTACTAGTGTACTTAATTTGCCGGGGGGATGCTGATGAACTAGTGTCTGAATTAGGAACCGAAACATTCGATTTAGACATGCCGGCTGAAACAGCTTCCGCTCGTCTGTGGCGCAGATGATGACGAACTCACGTCCGGGTCAGAATCCAAATGCGCTGGCTTTAACCTGTCGATTGAAATGGTATCAGCCTTTCCGTTCTTTTCCACTACATAATATCTATCATACCTCTTCAGCACCTTGAAAGGCCCATTGAAAGCAACGTACAAACCTTTGCGGGATTCATCGTTCCGTATAAAAACGAAATTAATTGTTTTTAAAGCATTCGGCAAATTTGGAGTGATAACCTGAGGGCGAGTTGGATGAAATGGTAGGTGAGCAAAATGATCTTTAAGACGATTAATGTATTCGGGGATATCGATGGCCTTTTTTGATCGTTCGAAGAATTCGCCTGGAAGACGCAACGTTGTCCCGTAAACCAGCTCAGCCGCTGAACAACTAATATCTTGCTTGACAGCCGATCTATCCCCTAACATAACCAGTGGAACAAGTTCATCCCATTTCGTTGTATCGCCTTGGGCTTTTAAGGCTACCTTAAGCTGCCTGTTAAAGCGTTCGACCATTCCATTAGATTGTGGGTGATAAGCAGTAGTCCTAATGTGATGGAAACCCAAAAGACGCGCCAACTCGGAAAAAAGTCTAGACTCAAATTGCACCCCCCTATCAGTAGTAATCGTTACTGGAACTCCATAGTTTGATATCCAGTGTTTAACAAACTCTTGGGCAACATGTTCAGCGGTAATTTTAGATATGGGCACTGCAATTGGCCAACGCGTAAATCTGTCGACAGCAGTAAGCAAGTAGGTATAGCCATTAGCAGGTGGTAAAGGGCCAACTAAATCAAGATGCACATGGCTGAATCGTGCATCAGGATTAGCAAAACTACCAGGGGTTGTGATAGTGTGTTTGTTGACCTTACACTTTTGACATTGAAGGCATCGTCTTGCCCATGACCGTACGTCTTTATTCATCTGTGGCCATACGAATCGTTTAGCAACCAGCTTAAGGGTTCCACGGATTCCGGGGTGAGCGAGGTTATGTATGAGGTCGAACACATTTCGCGTCATTAAAGTAGGTATAACCGGGCGTGGTGTGGCGCAGGAGGTGTCACATTTTATCGTCAAATTTGAACCGGGAAAAGGAAAATCTAAAATTTTAAGCGACGAAAGTTGGTCGGGGCTGTAAAATTCTAATTCTTGTGATCTAGCTATCTGCTCTGACGATATACTTTCAAGGTAAATGGTGTCTATGTCAACGCGGGACAAAGTGTCGGCTACGATATTAGTATGGCCACTGATAAACCTAATATCTGACGTAAATTGCGATATGTAATCTAGATGTCTAGATTCTCGGGGCGAATACTTGTCAGGTCTGGAAAACAAGGCATGGGTCAAAGGCTTATGGTCGGTATAAACTGCAAAGTCACGACCTTCAAGCAGATGCCTAAAATGTTATATCGATAAATAAATGGCAAGTAGCTCTCGTCCAAAAGTACTGTAGCGACCCTGTGCCGGTGTAAGTTTTTACGAAAAAAAAGCTATAGGGCTAGTTTCACCACATTTCGTTTGATTGAGAAAGGCTCCGACAGCTGAATTTGAAGCGTCTGTTGTCAAAGAAAGAGTTGCGCCTTCCTCAAGGTGTTTCAAATGAGTAACGTCAGCAAGAGCTCCTTTGGCTTTCTCAAAAGCATCTATGGAGTCTTTCGTCATGACGATCGGCCCTTTCTTATCGTCCAGTAAGTCGGTTAGGGGCTTGAGTAGGTGAGCACACTGAGGAATGAAACGTCGGTAAAAATTTAACATGCCTATAAACCTTTTAAGTTGCGTCATAGATATAGGAATAGAAAATTTTTTTATCATTATAACTTTCTCTGGAAGCGGAGTTAAACCCGTCGGAGAAACATTATGCCCCAAAAAGTCTATCGTATTTAGTCCCCACTGGCATTTGCTAGCGTTGATCTTTAAGTCATATTGTTTTAGTCGTGTGAATACCTGGCGGAGATGATGAATATGATCTTCCCTAGACTTACTAGCGATCAAAATATCATCCAGGTATGCAAACGTAAAAGGGAATCCTCGGAATGCTTGGTCTATGAAACGCTGGAACGTCTGAGCCGCATTCCGTAAACCGAATGGCATCCTTAAAATATCATAGAGTCCAAACGGCGTTATTACCGCCGTTTTGTGAATATCCTCGGGGGCAACGGGGATCTGATGATACGCCCGTATAAAATCAAGCTTGCTAAATATTGTGGTTCCAGCTAGGTTCATCGAGAAATCATGGATGTGGGGTAGGGGATAACGATCCAGGATTGTCTGATTGTTTAGGTGACGATAATCTCCACAAGGCCGCCAATCACCCTGAGTCTTTTTTGGGACCATGTGCAAAGGAGAGGCCCAGCTGCTTTGTGATGGTCGAATAATTCCAAGCTCTAACATATGTGCGAACTCCTCCTTTGCAATTGTCAGCTTTTCCAGGTTTAATCGCCGAGGTTTGGCGTAGGATGCCGGTCCTTTAGTGGGAATGTGATGCACGGCACCATGCGCCTGCTTTCTGTAATCCGGAGGTTTCATTATTTCGGGGAATTCATTTAATAAACTTGCGAATTCATTTTCTAACGGTTGGGAGCAAGACTAAATTCTTAGAGATGTCGTTGAGGTGGGTACACCATTCGATATTGTCGCTGTTTGTGGGTCAATCAACCGTTTCCTTTTTAAATCTACTGTGAGATTGAAAAAATCGAGGAAATCCGCTCCTAAAATGGGTGTTTTACGTCTGCGATCGTAAATATCCACCTGAACCTTTTTCTTAAACCGAGATCAAGCGTTAAAGGAATTTGACCGTAGGTTTTGATACAGCTGTTATTGGCAGCTTGTAATTGAAAAGGGGCAGGTAGGGAACGTTGATTTGATTTAGCTGGCAGGACGCTGATGTCCGCGCCGGTATCAACGAGCCAACGGTGTCCGGAACATTTGTCAATGATATAAAATAAGCGACTACGATGGATATGACCGAGCTCGGGCGTCGCCTTTCCTGGCTGGTCTAGGTGTTTGATGAAAATCGGGAGGTGAAAGAGCAGGGAGGGGTACATTTTTTGGCGTTGTTTTTGAAATTTATGTGGTACCAGCACACGTCGCTGGCGTTATTATCATTAGGGGAAAGGGAGCGCGTGAGTTATAGGGGGGGGGGGGGGGAAAATTGGCGAGCAGGAACCTGGCAGAATTTGCCGTTAGTTTCTGGACTTCCAGTGATAATTTTTCCACCATCTCTTTTAGGCTTGAAATTTCATTGTTAGTAGATAATGTATGGCGTTGCCCTGATTTGCCTCGGCGATCCGATCAGCCGTTTCAGCTAATTTTGACGTACATTGCTCGGTAGCGAAAACTGCGAGAATGTTGGTAAAATGGTTAGGCAATTTATTAAGCCACATCTGCTTAAAAATCTCGTCGTCCATGGTATAGTTTCCAATCAGCTGTTTCATTTGTCGCAGTAACTGCGAGGGGCGTTGATCCCCTAATTCCAAATTATTTAAAAGAATTAATTGTTGTTGATCGGAGTTTTGAAGTACGGCGAATGATAGCTGATTTTATGTGTTCAAAAGCACCATCTTTGGTAATGTCCTCGAAGAGATCTTGTACTTCTGTACAAAAGTTTTGAGGTAATGCCTCAAGTAGCAGGGCCAACTTACTCGCAGGCTCTCTTACTTTTCTAAGATTGAATAATGTTTCTATCCTTGCGAACCAAGCTCTGGAATTTTCAGCGTCAAAATTAGGGAGTTTAAAAATCATGTCGGGGTCACCACTTTGGGGACGCTGTCCATTCTTAGTAATTGCTTAAACTTTGTTTAATAGGAATTGGTTTATTTAAATGAAATATGAACACGAATAATGTAGAGATGATAAAAAATGGTTATTGGTGTGGTGATAAACGCGAAAGAAGTAAAAATGATGATAATTGGTGAATTGACGAATTGGTGAATATTTGAATTAGTGAATATTAGCGAAGGAAGTAAGTAATGAAATTAACAGCTGGTTTAGCACCAGGAATATAGAAGTTACATAATAAACGACGCGAATATTCATATAGAACGATGCAGCTCGCCACAAAGGGCTCAATAGGGGAGCCAAGATTTTCCAAATTGAAGGGGTGTCAAAAAATTTAGACTAACATAATGTCTTTAGTATTATGTTTGTACTAAGAATTATTTATAATAAAATTATTTGATTCCACTTGTGGTCTGTCTTCCAAGGAGGCAATTAGCAAAGAGGTTATTTAATTTTCTATATATTTTAACCAGATCTATTGTTCGAACTAGAGATAATCACGCTATGGGCTTAGCAATAAAGTTAAAACCCGAAACGGAACCGCACCCCTTAAGATTAAATCATACCCCGATCCCCACCCGCTAATTTTGTGCAAAGCAGAGGGGGAGTCTGGACCATTACGGTGTTTATTTTACTGCTTTTTTTTGCAAATCTTTGGGAATAATCACAATTTTATGAATTATGATTAGGAAAATTATTGATAAATGATATTGTAAAAATTAAATGATTATAAAATTTGATAAAACTCCTTAAAAACACATTATTTCTAATACATTAATTTATAAAAATAAGATTATTATTTATTATTTTGAAAAAGATAGTAATAACCCCACTTGCCGCAATTAACTTAAAAATTTACTCTAATTAGCGCCATCTATAGACAATTTTCGAGACTAATTTGACTAAATATATCCCTAGCTTTTTTAGCATGTTAAAAATGATAACAGACAGACGTTTTATTAAAACTCATCAGTATGTCTAGAGCTGTTAAAAGTTCCTTTTAAAAAGGAACTTGTCAAGTTCCAGTTCCTTTGCCTAAAATGGAACTAGTTCCAGTTCCTATTTCCTCATTTTAAAAAGGAACTAGTTCCAGTTCCTTTTTTAAATTTTTTTTTAAAATGTACAAACATCTTTTATTAATTCATAAAACCAATATATTATATATTACAATTCATAAAAATCATCAGGTAATAAATGTTTATTTGGTTTTAACAAAATATTATTTTCATAGTTGTCATGTCATCTAAAAGACATGTTAGCTTGTCTCCAAATAAAATTTTGCACAAGCTAAATAATCTTTCCACAGGGGCACTTGATGTAATAAATAGTTTTTTTAAATGGAAAAAACTGTCTAAAAGACTCAAATTTCGGTTATTAGAAAGCAAAAAACGTTCAATTGATTCATTTTTTCCATCATTTTTTAGTTCAAAAAAATCCATTTCTGATAAACTAGGTCCAGCCTGTTGAGATTTAGGAACAAACAAATTGATATCCTCTAAAATATTTGCTTTCATGTTCGCAGCGCATTCTTTGCGAATCCAATTCCAATCTGTTTTAAAAGCAGGATGGAGAATAGCCGCCGACAGATTTTCTTTGCTAAAAAGATCCAAAAATCTATAAATTAGCTAGACTAGACGTTATAAATAATTACCTGTTATTAATGCCTTGAGTAAAAGCATCTTTTAATGGCTTACACTAGTGATTCTTAACCTGGGGGTCGCGAGAAGTTTGCCGGGGGGCCGCCATATTTTTTTAGAATATAATAAAATATTCAGAAAAGCTTTAGAAAAAATACTCACCAGGGGATTCGAACTCGTTGCCTTAAGATTCATTATTAGAATTAATAAATGATTGTAATTTAAAATCTTTGTTTAAACCTAATAGTTTGCCCCAATTTTGGATACAAATTCGTGCAGAATATCCTCCATTATTTTCAGCAGCAATTCAAAATTTGCTGCCTTTCGCTAGTACATATTTGTGTGAAAAAGGCTTCTCAACTATGGTGGATATAAAAACTAAAAAACGCAATCGATTGCGACTAGATTCTGCATGAGGATAGCATTACAATCAATTGAACCAAGAATTAACAAATTGGCTGAAGATGTTCAGCAGCAGGAATTTCATTAAATATATTTCCACATGCATATATTTTTTATTTTGAACTTTGTTTTTATGTTTAATTATGAAGTTTTTATGTTATTATTATTTCATTATCTATTTAAATTTTAAATAGATAATGAAATAATAAAGTTGTGTTTTATGTTTATTATATAATAAAATGAAAAAATAATAGAAAATCAATATATTATAGATAATATAACAAATATAAATTATTATGAAATAAATGGGGGGCCGCAAACAAATTATAAAATATTTGGGGGGCCGCGTGTATAAAAAGGTTAAGAACCACTGGCTTACACCATTTCAAGGACTCCATAGATTCAATTTTCATCAATATTTGAGTGATTGTCGGGTATATTATGCAAGATACATATAGTTTTGCCCTTCCAAAAACTCAATTGCCTTTGCAATTGGTTCCATGACCTTTAAAACCCATTTTAAAATAATGCTAATGTTTAAATTAAAATAAAATTTTACATCGCAATATTCTGCAATAAAATCACATTTCATGTGATGTGAACTTTTGAAGATTCAGCTTGTCACATACACTTTGTAACCCATCAAATTGTCCCTTTATAATGGAAGTTATGTGCCTCATAGAATTATATAAGGAATTCCATCGTGTAATTACAGGACATATAAAATAACAACCAAGTTGCTTTTTAATCAACTCAGCAGCATGAGTTGATCTACCTTGTAAGTTCCACAACTGCTGGCAATTGTGCACTACCAATGAGCATATTCTTTTATACTTTTTATTGGTATTTATGTATTTCGTCACATCAGTTGTAGCAATCAAATTTAACGTGTGGCAAGCACACCTTCTATGTTTAGGAAGAAAGTCATAATCCAAGGGATTATGACCAACCAGACCTTCATCATTTAAAATGTAATTCATTGATATATGCTCCACATCACTATTTTCTGATGTTCTCATTAAAGGGAAATAACCCAAAGATGTTTAAGTTACAATTGTATATTAGAATAGACAACTTTCTGTCTCAAAAAATAAAGGGCCAAAATTTGCTTTAGTTTAGATACTGTATTTTTTTATTTTGAGGTTTTTTTAAGCCAAATGTAAAAAATGTAGTATTATGCTTTTATAATTTGAAAAGTTTATATTACAATACAACAAAGTTATTAAACAAACACTACCGTAAATAAAATACTAAATAAAATAATAATTAAATTATAAATTAATTTAAAAAATTTTAATGCAAATTGAAATTGGCAAAAGGAACTTAAAAGGAACTTGTAAGTAGTTCCTTTTGCAATAAATTGGGGAAAAAAGGAACTAGTTCCAGTTCCTCATTTTAAAAAGGAACTTATTAGTTCCTTTTTTTTTAAAAGGAACTAGTTCCAGTCCTTGGAACTAGTTTCTTTAACAGCTCTAAGTATGTCATAGTTAATTTTCTAGTCATATTTTAAACGAGATAGGTGTATAATAGGCCAAATTAGATTCAACGCATTCTTATGCTGGTTATTGAATAACCCTCATAAATGGTAAATAATAACACGGTTCAACAAGAAAAATCAACCGGCAAACTATTTGCAGATTCTGGTAGAGTTTTTCACGGTGAACACAAATATGTTTTTAGTTTTTTCTATACGTCAAGTTTTTTAAATATTCGCTGTCAAAGTTGCCAAAAACGCGATTTTAGCGTTTTTTAAACGTCAATAACTTGCAAATGAGTCGTTAAAAATTTTATGTAATAGATTTAATACGTAGATATAGGGGAGAGGAATATATTTACAATTTTTTTTTATCCTAGCACTTATTTCTTTTTAAATTATATACAAAATTAATTATCCCTATCTTTTACATTGACAAATAAGAACAACAAATACTTAATTCCTAGTGTTGAAGAGAAGGGAGGGCGCCCTCAAGTCTGGTGTAATTTGTCAATGTAAAAGATAGGGATAGTTAATTTTGTATATAATTTAAAAAGTAAAAGTGCTAGGATAAAAAAAATTGTTAATACATTTCTCTCCCATATATCTACGAATTAAATCTATTAAACAAAATTTTTACCGTCTAATTTGCAAGTAATTGACGCTTGAAAACGCTAAAATAGCGTTAACTTTGACAGCGAATATTTAAAAACTTGACGTATAGGGAAAAAATTAATGACATATTTGTGTTCACCGTGAAAATCTTTACCAGAATCTGCAAACAGTTTGACGGTTGATTTCACAAGTCCATTATTTGTTGACCAGTATAATTATTTTATTATATTATATTTGAAATTAATTAATTAGATGCGCTTTGTCAATATTTTGAAGAAGAGAATAATAACCCCATTTAGGAAATATATTCAAAAATCTGTAATTAAAATTGCCTATAGATGGCGCTAATTAAAGTAAACAGTTAATTGCGGCACTCCCAAATGGCGTTATTATTATATTCTTCAAATTGTTGGCAAACCCGCAATTTATTAATTAAATCCAGATAAAATTTAATAATTTTGCTTGCCGGAGCCGGGCCTTATTATAGCCTCAAAGCCCGTCCGAGTCCGGCCAATAAATATTTCAAACATTCCATCCATCCCCTGCACGTTTATAGGTCATCCGTAGGAGTGTCAACTAGAGGCCTGCACGGGTCACCCGAAACCCGAACCCGACCCTTAGGTTAAAAATTTCGGGTTGGGTCGGGTTCGGGTTGAAAATTTTATGCATTCGGGTTGGGCCGGATTTATAGAGTCGGGTCAAAGGATATGAATCTTACATTACAAAATGAACGAAACGTATTTGTTAAATTAATGCTATTATCTATAATTTTTGTAAAACAATTTTCCTATAATCAATTTCCTTTTCTATTTTTTTCATTGGTTTAGGAGGCAAATTTAAATTTAAAGCTGAATCACGAAAGGTAAAATATTAACAAATGAGTATTTATTATTCAACTAAATAAAGATATAATTAAATATTCAATTTAAGAAGGTCAAATTTACGCCCCAAAATTGTAGACGGCACAATATTTATACATATAATTATAGTAAATCAATTTAATAAATTTATTAATCAAATTTTGTATGATCCTTTCTGTCGAATAAATTTTTCATCCTCAAATTTTTCTACTTGGTCGGGTCCGGGTTGAAAATTTAAAAACGCTTTCGAGTCGGGTCGGGTCGGGTCGGGTTTAAAAACGTTTCGGGGGTCGGGTTCGGGTTGAAAATTTAAAAAACGCTTTCGGGTCGGGTCCCGGGTCAGGTTGAAAAAAAGTGACTTTGTAGGCCTCTAGTGTCAACTCCTCTAAATGCGTCACCCTCCACACTAAGATATCTAATTATAGAACTGCCCGACTCAATATTTCTTAGCAAATGTTCCTTGGCCGACACTGGGCTCAGGCGAGTTCCATAAATTTTTAGGCAAACCTATCGGAGTGTCAATACCCAACGCAATGGGTGACATGGAAGACAGAAGAATGCTGCTGAGAGGCTAATAACGTCGTAAGTACCGTGAAACAGTGTAAGAATGATACTATAATAGTACTCCCCATTTTTAACTATTAATTTCGGTTTTTGTTCCATCCCCACTTACTGGTACCCCACCAAAATTTGTGCTGCTCGAGTATTACTTATGAGTTACCCCCTACGCTCCAAATCTACCACTTCGGCCTCGACGGTCAATACTAGCGTCCCCCATAACGTCCATTCCCCTACTCCCCCTTCTCCCCTCTACGTCGGTTACCGTGACCTCCTCTCAAAATATGTAACACGACACCTCGTTAGGAGACTCGGTTCAGGAAATTGCTCTTAATGACAACTCCATGACCACTGAAAAAGCACACGATAAAAAACATGTCGATTCTCGATTGGATCGCATGTCAAGTGGGAGTCTTTAGAGATGATGTTACTATACTCTCAGAGAAGGTAATGGCATTGGAGCAAGCCGATCTTCGTAAGAGACAAGCACCTTTGGCTAATCCACGTCCACGGCCCTCTGATCTTAATCTACCAACCTACTGGTACCCAGGTATGCACGCCCCTACGGGATCACAAAGCACTACAAACCACCGCCACCTAAACCTTCATACTTCGACAAGAGAAAGAACAACTTGAACGGGCGTGGCAATGATTAGACGCCCTCAAGACATTCTTTTTTTCAAAGTCGACCCACTCCATGCGAATGGAGTCCTGGACAAATTTTTACCTTCCCTCGAAATAATTGTTAACTCAACGTCCATTCGGCCAATGGCTAAAATGGGGGTCTTGGGATTTACTTAGTGCGCTATTAATTCGGATTTATTTAAGGTTCAGAATCTTTATAAACTCCTTACATCCCTCGATCCCAGCGCAAAAGATATGGTTGATCCGACAGGAGGCCACCATTACTCGCCGACTAAGAGGCAGACTGATATTACACCGAAGCTTCTAGGGAAACTCTTACCCGGATCGCTATGCGCCGTTCCATGGACAAGCTTCGCCAACACATGGACAATGGCAAGGAGGGCCTTCATTCAAATCGGTCTCTCTAGGGAATTCACTGACGACGCTATCTTCATCACCAAGAGTCACCTTCTGATTGACCCAAACATGAGAAGAAAGCTCGTGAATTACCTTCGCACTTACACGAGAAATCGATTAGCTGAGAAACTCATCTCTCTCCCCAATCAAGGCAAGATTATGGACTGCGTCGCTGATCACCAGGCCAGTCATCAATTCGTGCGTGAAGGACATTATACACGATTTGCTGACTGGCGTTTCCATCGGGCGCGGCTCAACTAACTGCCTCTGAAGGGTACTATGAGCAAACGAGGGAAAGACAACAAGCACCGGTGATGCGGGGTGGCTGATGAAACAGTACCTCACGTCCTGGACCAATGCATGAAGTATTCTGCTTCCTAAATCAAGCGGCACAATCTTGTGGTCAATAGACTCAAGGATGTAGTTAAAAAGACTTATCAAGTGGTAGGAGACAACACGACAGTCGATAATTCAGGACTACACCCGGACTTGGTCATTTCCAAAGGAAACGAGGTCTTAATTATTGACGTACCTATTCTCTATGACAAACGCATCGCCGCCTTGGATGTCGCCCGTCAAACCAAGACTCACAAGTACGCTGGTGTTCGCCAAGCACTCCTTCAGCAATAAAAAACGTTATCGGTCGTGCCCATTATCGTAGGAGCCTTGGGATCATGGCATCGACCAAACGACGCTCTAGTTCGCAAACTCTGCGCCATAAACTATGCCACGATCATGCGCCAACTGATGCTGCAGATGTGATTTACATTTCACGGAATATATACGTTTATCACGTATCCAACATCCCTCAAGAAATTTAACTTGCTAATCCCTCTACATACACATGGGCATAGCCAGGGCCCCCCTCCCCTAAATGACGAAAAAAAAAATTTCCAATGCAAAAACCCTTAAAAATTAAAAAAATTTGCTTACCCCCCCCCCCCCCCCCCCCCTTAATCCAAAACCTGGCTACGCCCATGTTCATACACATATGTTTACTTTAGCAACCTAACAACAACAAGCTAGTTATATTTTTAAATACATTTTCTTAATAAAGTATGTAAAAAATTCCCTATCTCAAGATCATCTAAAATTAGACATTAAAAATCAACTTACTAGCCATGAGGATAATAACTCTTAATTGAATTTGATCATTAATCTATAGTGTATAATTAGTACACTCAGTTTCTATAGAAAAGAGATTTTAAAGTAAGTTTAAAAATGAAGCAATGCAAAACGCTTTGTAAATTTATTATGTATTTTGAGAGCTATTTGTATTTTATTATTATACCCTTCACTAATAGTTAAGACTCGATTTTTTTACAAGGAATCTAAAATACGTTTAATAATGCATGTTATAAACTTAGTAAAAATAAATTATTAATTACCTTTATAACTAAAATTTGGTTTGTAATAGCATCTTCCTCTTCAATTGTAGAAGTTGAGAGAGTTTTTAAGAAAAAGAACTAAGAATTCAATTTCTTCTAATTTTAAAGCACGAGCTAGGGACGCAAAATTAGTATGAATAATCTTAGAATTATTGTATTTTCATCTATAATTAAATCTCAAATTAATTAAGTTAATTAAATATTTATATCACCGCAACACTAAAAAAGTCTTATTAAAATCATTGACTTTTCCCATCCGATTCGGTAAAATTTCAATTTTTTGTCAATGGGGGAAGGGGAGGGGGGGGGGGGGGAGGGGGTCCATCGTTCGGGTTGGACCTCAAGCGCTTTAAAAGAGTAGATATTATTGAGCTTTTTAAAAGAGTTACATCTGCAGCAGTTATGTATTAAAGTTAAAATATCCAAATAAATCCAGTCTTAGCTAATTGAAATTTGGGGCCTCAGTAATCTAGCTATCGGAGTAAAGGTCATTTGGATATTGGTTAGATATATGTGTTATAAAGCTATTTTGATCAATATTAAGTAAAATAAATTTGATTCAAGACAAAGTTCAAATTTTTAAGATTAAATTAAATATGAACAAATAAATGTAAAACAACATTCGCAGATGATACTTGCGATTCTTTCAAGCTATAAAACATATTTTTTTCTTTTATCTATTTTTATACGTTGTATCTACTGAATTTTATATCTATTGGTTTTTATAATGTTTATAATTTTAAATAAAATTAACAATTGCCAAAAATAATTAATTAAGCGCGACATCTATTAAAAAGGGTGCTACAAAATTTAAATAATTTAAAAAGTCCATACAATTGTTCATATCGTCCATCCATGCTATTTAATAAGGATATTAATTTTAACTGAGATTTAAAGGTTCAAAGGTTTGATATGGAAAGTGTGTTAGATCTCTTAAAACTGGAAAATAATTAATTTAGTAAATTTAGCATAAATTACAACCAGAATTGGGGCAAGGTTGAAGTCACTTTAGATGGCAAAAACGTGTTTCCTGATTAGGCCATTCAAGTATCTAGACTTAAAATGCTATATAATATATATATACAGTCGAAACTTCTTAATCGCAAATCGGATTATCGCGAAAATCTTTTAATCGCGAAGTTAAACGCCATTTTGTTTTTTTAAACGATAATAATATTAACAAAAACATTGTTTATTGACAAATCGCTTAATAGCACAATATCGGATATTCACTAACATTTTCGAGTCCTTAAATCAACCAGATAATTATATAAAATATCGTTGCGAAGCGTAAGAAATGAATATTTAATATAATGTACATATACTTTTATTTCCATCGTTTAATCGCAAAATATCGGTTAATCGCGAAAAAAAATCAGGCCCAAGGCTTTGCAATTAAACAGTTTTGACTGTATACAGATCTTTTTTTGTTCCATTTTGCAGTTAATATGTGGTTCTCTGCATTCATGTAATAATGGATGCTTTTCGATTTATTGATTAATAAATTTCAACTCTTCCATTACAATCCCATCGCAATCGCATAAATTATTTTAGTAATTAAAAAAATTGTGACTTACTTGAAAAGTCAACATATACCTCCTCCAATGATTAATTAAAACCCAACTGCTTATGTCCATCGATTTAGTGGCTTTGCGTTAATTACGCGAAATGGCATTTAATTAAAACTAAATATAAAATTCTTTCGCTTTTTTTGAAGGCAAGAGCTCTCTTAAGAATTTTAAACGTAGTTTTTTGCTTTGCGACATAGATGGGCATTACACAGTCTATTAGTTTCTAAATCTTATCCCATCGCTCTCATTCCACCGTACTAGGCTATATTTTATTAATTCAGGGTCCAATCTGAATAAAACTAATTCACCTATTCTGTTTTAAATTTGTTGGCTTATTATCTAACAAGTGGTATGTTGAAATTGTAAGGGTAAGTAGAGCTCTATACACTTATAAAGGTGTATAAGTAGTAAATAATGAAACAATAAATTTTATAGTAAAACTTTGCCTTAAATTGCGATTAAAAGAGATTTTGCGTCAAGGGGACGAGATTTTTACCTTAGATCGGACTCGCACACTCGAGCCCAATGTCTAATTACTTATTTATTTTTGCCGGACCCCAGCTCGAATGTCTCTTGGTCCGCATGTGCAGGGCTCCGCAGACGAGTATTTGGGACGGGTCGAAGTTTTTTTGTATAACAACTAATATTTTAGGTGGATAATTCGTAGATTTATAAGGTGGCGGCCATGTCATAATGTCTGAGCGAAAAATTGATATTTTTACCTCTTAAACACCATGAATTTATTAACACATCTATTGTAAATTGTTAGTGATACCACTTGTAATCAACCTTCCCTATTTTAATTAACAATTTATATCTTAGTCCTCATAAAAACCCGACATTTTTATTATTAGCTATTGATTCAAGGGTGACGTCTACCTAAAAGATTCAATAAAATATCAATTCTTTCATACTTTGAGTAGGCCTGGCAAAAAAATTCTTAATATGAATTTATTGTCGTTATTATATAGACTCTAAAAATATAACTTATTCTAATTTCACAATATATTTTATTTTGAAGGCTATTTTATACCAGTATTTTATCATTTATTAATTCAATATAGCGAAAGGATATATCTTTTAACTCCATTGACAATAAATCAGATGAGAATTTCAAATTCATACCATACAGTTTTAAAGTTAGAGCCTGGTATAAGGTGCTAAATTATATCTGTAAAATACCTTACATAATTAATTCAGTTTTAGGACTTATAATACATCCTGCTTTTAATGAATATTTATATATGAATAATATGCATACAGCTTTTGCAGAGATAAATTTACATCATCTTCCAACTTGGAAAGACTTATAATATTTAGGGTTGATATGTATCTCTAACGTTGTTTGTAAATATGTTTTTATTACAATAGTCTACAGAAAACACTTATAACTAAAAATTGAATTTTGCTTGCTTATTCATACAATAGTTATTCTAGTGTTTTAATAGAAGAATTTAAAATTGTCTTGAGGCTTTTTAAATTTTACCGAAAAATACGGCTTTTATTTCTATTTCATTTTAACTTTAACATCTTCCTATTTCGGCCTAAAAACTTTTATTACAAAACCATTAATATATATCAGGAAAAGATGAATTTATGTGGCCATAACTAGACCCATAAAATATCTATTTTAACTTGAACATTGAACTTTATTCAAATTGGCTTTGTTTTTTTGTGTCGAGTTAAAATGTTTAAATATTAATTAAAGTTGTACATTATATAATATACTAGATGAACCAGGCAAACGTTGTTTTGCCATTTACCCGGGTGTGTTAATTTATGTTGGAATTTTAGGGCATATATGATGATAAAGCGGTTATATGTCTAAAAACCAACATTTTAACCTCTTAAAATATGCTAGGTATTGATCTAGGCTCTAAAAAGTAATAATTAAGACTTTCTTGACCCATATTGTAAAACCAATCAGAAGAATAATACCTTATTTTGCTTCTTTTGTTTACGATTAATATTAATTTATACACTAGGAAGGGCGTTCCACTTTAACTAAGAAAACAAGACAATATTTTAAGTTCTTCACACGTTTAACTAGGAATTCACTTTCATTTTTGTCATTCTTATCTTTTAATATGATAGCACCATTATTATATCTATCACCCTCTCCTTTATCCACACAACTCCAGGTATCTGGAATTTTCGCTAAAAAATTATTCCAAATAAATTCCGTATTTACTTTTTTATTAAACTTAATCAAAATTTTCTTGTCATTTGTCGAGTAATGTTGGAATGTTTTAAGCCACTGGTAAAACAACGACGTTCCGATTTCATCATTTAAATCTCACCATTAACATCAAATTAAAAATGTTTAAAATAATTTTAATCAATAATAAGCAAAAATAAGCATTAACGCAGATGTAAACATTCTAGGCATTATAAATAACCGCTCTTCATTGCGTAATCTAATGAACCATCTAAAACCAAAGCGTAAGTATTGTTTTCTAAAAAAACTGTGTATTCTTGGATATTTTTTATGGAGGACGGCAAATATTTCCCAATTGCTTGAGATCTTTAATAAGCATATGGGAGTTAAATATTATAAGATAGATAGTTTTTTAACTAGTTGATAAATACCAATCCTTCATGCCCATAGAAAACTTGTTGATATCAGACTTGTGCTCGTAGTGATCACCAAGCTCTTTTGCTTTATAGCGCTAGGCGGGAGCCACGCCCTTTTTAAGGCTGTGGCTATTTGCCAAACCTAAGCCCCTGCCAATTCCATTAAATAACTGCTTTTGTGCTAAGTGAGCTCTTAAACGCATTTCCTTGAACCAGCTGGAGCCTTGACAGATGGCTGAAGCCTTAAAGTTTATGGCCAAATGTAGCGCCTCTAGTTGGTCATTGACTGAATTAGTAGGTTTAATTTTGGCTATAAAGCGCGAAATATCCTCATAATTCCCCTTTTCGTAATTCTATTGTCGAACCCTTGGATGAGCTCATTGAGGCCAATTGCGTAAAGTTTGTGATAGGCTATCCACCAAGTCGACTGTTTGGCGTCGCTCTTGGGCTGGTAGGGTTTGGACCGTTGATAGGACTGATTGAGTAAGATCTAAGTTGCTTCATGTCATACCTATCGTGCGACCCCCGCCTTCACCACATAAAAAAACCATGCGCAATAGCTTCTGGGATCATTCGAATACATCTCATAACCTCTACTTAGATAATCAAAATTTTGAGGTTCTGTTTTGAGCATTTTTTATAAAACTATGCATGCGTCGTCGGGCTTGTGCTTATTTTATTTGAGCACAATTAGGACAATAACGGAGAAAAAATGAATCGTCAGAGGATTAATAAGTGTTTAATATATTTATTTACAATTAATTTTAACATTTTGAGGTATTTTGACATTACCTACTGTATGTTTAAAAGAAAAATATAAAAGAATTGGAAGGGCAATATTTAGTTTAGGCAATAGACTTGCATGCGCCTGGCCAGCCCGAGGTCCGTAGGCCTGGTAGCGCCTAAATGAGAGCTGCCGCGTTTGGGCCTATGAGATTAAAATTGTTCGGACATTATTTGGCTCTCTTTCATAATTATGATTTTAAGAACGAAAGAATGCACGTAACACTTTAAGGGAAATATAATTTTGTTATTATTATATAGGTCTAGGATTCAGTAATTAATAATGATTTTTGTCAATGAATTGTATATTTTATTTTGAACTAAATTTAAAAATTGAGTATTTTAAGTGAGATATACATGTATGGTTGAAAAATGTTTAGCCATTGCTACCAAATTTTTATGTATATTTGCTATCGAGCTTTAGTCAATTCCAGCCATGAGCGCCACTAGTAAGGGCACGTAATGCAAGGCGTCTTATAGAAGAACAAAGGACCAGATTAAAGGCCAATAAAATAAATAATCACTTATTTTAAAACGTCAATTATAAATTCAAATTCTTAATGTGCTGTAGATTAGTAACTCTATAAATAACGTTTTTACTATACAAATAAAAAATTTTTAAAGCAATGTGAGCCTGCTTTAAAGTGCGGGTCTGGTGAGGCGCAATTTCATGGATTGATTTGTGCGAATAGGGGCTAGATCCTTAGTTTTGGCAACATCCTAATATCGGACACCTCACTCATTAGCCAATCGCGTTAGCACAACTTGTGGAATTACAAAAATCGGCGGCCTTCATGGGGAAGGAACAAGCTGAAGCGAATCTTCGTCAGACGGAGATCAAGTAACATTCTTGTGAAACACGACGGCCTTGGCCGAGGTGCAACAGTGCTGCCACCATAGCTCAATCAGTCCAGTATATGATCCAAACCCGATTAGTGTGAGAGCCTTCCCGAGCGGCCGACTCCTCCCCCAAAAGCTCATTAAAGAACCCGACGATAAAATTCCAAAAATGGATTACTGTGGTCAAAATCATTTAAAAGTTTGAACTAGTTTAGAGTTAAGTTTTAAGTGACATAACTAAAAGGCATTAATTTAATATAGCTGGCTCTAACGTGCGGAATATGGCAACTCAAAGCGAGAAAAAATCAATTTTGTTTTTTACATTAATCTCAACACTGGATTTAGAAAGTCGATTTAAAAAGCGCGTAATTAAATCAAAGATCCAATCAAATAAATGAACATTACATATGCAGCGTAAATAATTTAAAATGTTGTGTTAAGTATATAAATTGGTACAATTTGTCCATTATAGTCATTCAAGTTAGAACCTAATTAATATTCACCGTTATAAATTTAATTGAATATAATACCGTTCAATACCAATAGGCATTTATTTTTTTTTTGTTAATTTTAGATCATCTATATTGTAGTTATAGAATAATACTTCTCATTATTGTTATTCAATTATATAAATACCCTATTAAAATCAATTTAATAATTAAAATGAAAAATTTAGTTTGTTGGTTTATAAAATTAATGGAAACTTTTAAATTTGCTGCTACTAACTGATAACATTACATTTATCTGATAAGAATCTAAATCTAAGGGCTGCCATTATAGTCATTACTAATGCCAGACTAGGCAAAAATGTGCTTTGCGGAAAGCAGCTTTAATTAAAATTATGCAAATTGCGAACTTTACCCACACCTCCAACATTTGGCAACCTACCCTGCTGCATAATGCTTATCATGATAGTCTCATATAATAGCTAAAATCCTTTTTTGATCATGGCTCTAAATTTAGAAAGGATTGCGTTAACAGGTCTTTATTCTAATTCTTTGATGGTTATTAGTCAAGCAAAAGAAACCTTCAAGTGTGTAAAAATATACATAAACACAAATTAGCGCTTGTGGTTAAAGGTAGCCAAAGACAATAGATATTGCTGAAGTTATTTATAAGTAAAATTATATTCTCAAAATTAAAACTACTTGGCCAAATAGTTTTAACCGGTTTTAATAGCATTATACGTAAAATAACGTTATCAACGATAGCTTCGAAACTTTCAATTCCTTATTCCTCATTATAATCTCCATTCTGATATGTCTAATCCTTCCTTCCCACCATGTGTTTGCCATTTAAAACGTATATACTTTCAAAAGGATTAAGCAATCTTTATAATCCATTTTGCATTAAATAAAATCCGCAAGGTTTACTTTAACTAAGTAGAATCCCCAAATGATTTAAATAACACAGCGATCTATACTATACTATACTATACTATACTATACTTCTATTAGTAAATGTCAAATAATTTAAGCGGATTTTTCAAACTAATTTGGTACATCATGAGATTTCCATAAATCTTAAGATTTAAACTGCCATTGTATGTTATACTTTCTTAAAACACAACACACAATGTCCCTAGTGTCCAATCAATTCGATAAACGGGGCAAGATATTGGATTTCAATTCGATCTCTTGTATTGATTTACATCCAGTCCTATTAAAAGTGAGCACCCCTAGTCAAGACCTTTTTTTTTTTTTTTTTTTTGCTCTCAGGAAAATTTTATAAAAATTTTTTTTTTTTAATCTGCCCCCCTCTAATTCAAAACCTGCGTACGCCCATGATGCCACTCCTTTTTAGTGTTTTGCCATAAGAAACGAAGACGTTTATTGCCTATTGTGTTATCAAATGTTTTAAACTAAAACACCCTCCGGCTCTTTAAATAAATCGAGGAGCGGAAGGCTAAATTTAATTCTAAGAACGTAGGCAACTCACGAAATGGATTTTAACTCGGGGTATTGAGGTCATTATGGGATAGTTAAACTCATTTATAGTGTTTAAAGGCACTAAAATAAGAGCTAAAATTGTGACACTTGCTTGAGTGTCGAAATTCTTACTATAATAACTTAAATATCATAAAAACATACACATAACTTAAAAAAAGGCAAGACCATTCAATTTTACGCTATAATCGCTTGAGGTGTTAGTCGTTCTGTAAAGTTGCGCCTTTTAATTACGTTTGTTAATTTTGCATGTCAGAATCGTTTGAGAAGCGTGAGATTTTTGCGACGTGTATCGTATGTATACCATTGTGAGATGCAGTTAGAATAGTAGTAAGGGAGATTTGCGAAAATAAAATAAATATTTGTATATCTCGTCTCGATATATAAAGTATTGATTTTTCTCCAGTCTTCTGCAAAAAAAAGATTTATTAGAGTAAAGAAAGGAGGCATTATAATACCAACTACGGGCACCGTCCTCGTTGATCAAGTGCAATATTGTATAAGTATGTTAAGTAATCGGTGTGTATATTATTACATTTAATGGTTTCGATTTAATGCTAGTAACGAGTAACGACTGTGCGAGCTAGGTGTTATAGGAGCCATTTAATTTGTACATATCCCTTCAGCATCCCCACTTCTATAACACTAACACATCCTACCCTAAGAGCACTCGGTTCCGACCCGTAAAGTGAATGAAAGGGAACGAAGATTATAATTAATCTTTGGGTCTGTTCCATCCTCTCTCTCTCTCAAAAGCACAAGATTCTATCACTTATACAATGACACACCAAGACGACTCCATATTACGTAGGAGATAAATTATGTAAATGCTCTTAGTATTATAACATTACCAACGAATCAAAATTTCCTTCCAGCCTCTCATTAATAATTTATTACAAATTATTTGTATACCGTTGGCCATGAATTATAACGATAACTTTCGTCATAATTTATATTCATTGTTGACCCTTACCACCTGAAATCAACCTATTCGTAAATCTCAAAGTAACGATATAAATAGTCTGTTAAGTGTTTAAGTTAGTGAATCTTTTATATAATTTTATGCTTAAAGAAAAATATATGAAATGAAATATGCTAGCTGTATTATGTATGAATATAACATGGTCTCTAAATTTAAACGCTATAAATCCTAAAAGTAATTAATTACTATTAAGTTTGTAAAAGCTTATGGTTAGGATTACACAAAATGTATATATATCTAATAAATATGATACAATGTAAAAAACTAGATTAATAAATATTTTTAGGTTAAAAATTAAACAAATAATTTATGAGGTTGAGGTACGATTTTTATGTAATTTGAGCATGTTAATATATAATTTTACGTCAAATTAATTGAAGCCATAAAATTTCATTAATATTTAATGTTTTAAATGGTTTTCATTAGCAATTCGTTTCATAAATAAAGCTTAATTGCTTCAGTACATCATTTCATTTATGATAACAATTAACGAATATATATAAAATACTATTATTGACTGTTTAAAATTTTATAAAAATGTTCAAAAACTGCACTACCAGATAACAGATTAATTATAGTTACCTTTTAATTCTCAATTTTGGTGCGTTAATGATTTTTTATTTAAAAATAATCAAATCTTTCTAAACTTTACAAATGTTTATTTAGACGATTTTATATATTTTAATTATTATCGAACAGAATTGGTGGCTTTTTAAATATTTTTCAGCCTAAGCTTAAAATTTACAAATTTTAAAAAAATTATTTCCATGTTTAGCTCTTTTGTAATTCATTTAACGACACTCTTTAAATATTAGATTAATTTTAAAATTTTATTGATGTTTATTTCAAAAATTTTGTGTTTATTCGCTTATGAACGACTAATGTGGCTATTAAATTTTTTTAAAACTTTACACTATTATTTCATTTCTCTATATTAACAAATTAGATATGTACTTAGTAGTCCGTAAATATTATAAAAACGTTATTATTGTTATCAAAGAAGCTACGCAGTCTTTCGTTCTATCTTCTTATAAACTGAAAAGAACCAATAATTCAAACAAATAACATTTCTATTTATATTATTGAACCTCAGCTTTGATAATAAAAAATGACAACAAAGGGCCTTAGCCAGGAGTTTAATTATGGATTTAAGATGAGATGTGATTAAAGCCCGAATCGAATTTAATATAGCCATAGTTTTTAATTAATTTTAGCTGAGTTCGGCCGCTTCATTTTCATTTTGAAATTGCATGAGCAAAATAATTCATAAATTAGGCGTAAAAACCTTTACTAATTATGGTCTTAAAAACTAATTAAAAATTCTTATTTTATCCACTCCATATAGTGAGTGTTTATTTTATTTCATTATAAATTCAGCCAAAACAGATAGAAAGTGTTAGTTTAATTTTTAACTAGAACCTAACCCAACCCAAAGAGTTTTGGTTTTGCAATCACAGCCCAAGAAGCACTTTACTTTGAGTAAGACCCGATTTTAAAATTGAGTCTTTTAATCTCTAGATTCTCTATCGCAGAGATGAAGCTTCCACCTAATGGTAGCAGAGGAGGGCGAGGGTTGGCTTCAGTATATTCGATTTGACGACTTTAATTGGACGCGTAATTATGTGAAAAAATCTTTAATATAGAGCCAAAGAGGGCAGAGAGAAGTAAGGCAAGCGCTTTTCACCCCTTCTTACCTATATAAATAGTGCGCGTCGAGCAATTAATTTGCGCAGCGAGTGGGTTTCTTTTCTAAAGACACGACTCAATGCCATGGCCAATTTGCTATTATAATTTAGGGTGCTTGACTCAGAAATTGGGTTTACCGATACTAATTATCTATACCCTCACATTTTTTTCTCTTTTGCTTATCCGATAAGGATTGCATTTCATAACTTGATCAAGGAGCATACACTATTATAAATCCTTGCTTGAGGAAGAGGCTATAATGAAAATATTATTATTGATTAATATTTTCTTTTTGACATGGAAAAATTAGTTTATTAGTTATCGATTATTTATGCTCAGCCCAAAACCCCTTTTAATAATGTGTGTGATTAGTTCGATTTAATCGCTTTACACCACAAAATCAGTGGGGTTCATTTTAAATGACTATAATGACCCACTTGTCCTTGCGCGCGACGCGAAGGATTAACCAAATAATGTCACACAAATTAAAATATTTATTAAAATTAATTTTAATGTAATAATAAGGGCGATTCTAAGGGATAGTTGCTTCAAAGGTTTAGTTTTGACCTCCAAATAAGTGCCTAAATTAGGGCCAATAAATTTAGATATGAAATCAACAAAAAACCAAATTTGGATGCTGAAGGCATTTAAAAATTACCGGAAGATTCATGTGTGAATTGAATACTATCTCCAAGCTAAGTTGCAACTTACTAAATTCTATTCAACTTCACTTATTACGTGGTTTATTGGCCAAGTATAATAATTTCGAACTAATACAAATCAAAAAACATTACTTACTAATTAAAATTAGTAATTTTTCTTTCATAATAGGTTAATCGCATTATTATTAATATTTATCAGTTTAAGGCATTAAGAAGGGAGTACTGAATATTACAGTATCTGTGGTGTGTTTAATAAAAGTTTAACTTAGGAAACGGGTGACCTGAAAATGTTGTTATATTAACAAGGCAGGTTATAAATAATCACAAAAATCGATTTTTAGAGATTATAGGATTATATGACTGATGTGTGTATATGTTTTGTTATAGAATATTTGATGTTGTGTCAAAATTTATTCAAAATTAAATATATTAGCACAAGTCTAGCATTCAAAAAAGGTGTAATTAAAACATAAATTATGTAATATAAATTACATTCGCATCTATTTAAAATTTTATAAACAACTGAAAGGTTTTGTAAAATATACTCACCATACTTTGTCTAATTTAAAGCGAATAGAAGAGGCAAATCATTAATTTTTATGAATAGGCAGTCGAAAATTTATTTTGTAAACTTAATTTCCATCATGTGTAGTTTTTATAATATAAAGGTGTATTTGAAATTTAATGTAAAAATATTAATAAATTCTAACTCGTGCAAACCATGAATCCCAAGTTTAATTATATGAGAGGCATTGTAAATATATCAATTGTTTTTAAATGCTGTACCAAATGAAAACAACATTTATTAAGATCTTTAAATTAATGCTTATTTGTTCATAAAACAAACGAACTTTCCACTTAAGTTTATTTAATTTTTTGAATTTTGCTTCGTATAAAATGATCATTCCCTAAGGAAAAAATCCAAATTTTAGGAAGAGGCCATTGACTAGGAGAGACTTTTAGTGAAATCAATTGCTTGAAATGATTAATTAGATTTTCACCCAGAAAAAGATGGTAACATATGTAAATTTCACTTCCTCGCTATTTAACAATGCCCGTCCGAACCCATATTGTCCATACCATACATGGATCTGCCCAATCTTTTTTGATAAGGCAAACTCGCTTGAGGAACGTCAGTTACTTAGAGTTATTAATTCAATCATGCACATAATATATTAGAAATCTTATTAGAAAGATTACAAATGCAAATATTACAAATTCTCGATCCAATCCAAGACATTATTAGTTCGTTAATGTCGCATTGATCATTTATATGGAAAGTAATGACCCTTAAGATATAAGTAATTCCTTCGCAATTTATTCCACTAACAATGTATAGGGATGGATTTTCAAAATATTATTATCATCTCCGCTATTTGTTAATGTTCCATTTACTGACCAAATGGCTTAACCTTTTAATTTAGTATTCTGCAAAAATGGTTATGTCCAAATTCGGGCAAATTTTATGAAACAGAAATCTTAATTAAATTGATGATTTTTATAACTTTTAAACATTTGTTTTTACAATTTATTGATTATGAGTGATCATGGGTGTAGCCAGAATTGGGATTAGGGAGGGGCAAAATCATCATTTTTTGAAATTTTAGCCATACTTTTAATGAATTTCAATAAATTTTTTGATTTAGAGGGGAACAGCCCCCCCCCCGTAGCTACGCCTATGTAAGTGATACATATACCTTAGTTGATAAATATTTATTAGATCACTTTGTTTGCCGACTTCAAAATTTTATCAAATTTGATCATATTTTATCCATGGTTAATTTAGCTATGAAAACTCAGCTAATCTAAATGATGCGCCAAATCATAAAAATATAAGGTTGAATTAATGTTATTTAGCATTCTATCACCAGAGTTTCATATAACCCAGTATCCACTGCTAACAAACGGGCACTGACTAATATGTTGATACTGAGAATTCGCTGAATATAGCGTTTAGTATTGACGGGTTTATTCTTAACACCCCGCAAAAACGCTTTTTATCGGCGCTAGCCCCAATCCAGTCCGATTTTTTATCCGAACCGACTCGAGTCTAATATTTTTTAAATTCTTTGCCCAATCCGAATCCGATGCAAGTCAACTTTATTAATTTAAAGCTTTTAGGCATAAAGTTGCGATGGAATTATTACATTAAAAATTATAATGATTAAAGTATATGAAAACCAAATAATTTGTTACAATTTTTTTATGATCAGATTTTTGTTTATTTGTAGCAGAAACATTGTTATAATTTAATCAACTAAAATTTTTAAATATAATAATCAAACTTTAAAGTTAGAAATATTTATTTAATGGCTTACAAAATCGTAGTTGAAATATAATTTTTTTAAAGTCTCCATAGACACAATATATATTTTTAAGAGTATATTTAAAAATCGAAATATAATTTTACGGATTAGAACAAAAAATAGATATTTCTAAGAAGCTGGTGTTTATAAAGCTAAATTATAAAACTTGTATAAACATTCTATATTATATAATGAAGATGGGCTAATTCAGAATTATTTAAATTGTTATTTGACTAGGGCTTGCTTTGGGTGTAAAGCCGTCTGTTTAGAGCTCTAGTTCTTATTAAAATAGATTTCTATTTAAGTGGAATATTTTAAAATACTTCTCTCTCGTTAAGAATTTTGTCCAAAGGACCCTACATCTTCAAAATTCTCAGCATAAAGTGTATTTTCTATATTACAGGACCCTTAAAAAATTTGTATTCCAATTTACACCTGGATTATGGGAAAATAATATTAACACTTTTTGGTTTTAGGTTTCAACTGAGGAGTTTTATCTTTTTTATAATTGCAATTAGTAACCAATAAAAAGCTGTTAGGTATAACGTTCATAAAAACGATTAAAGGAGTCTCGCTATATAAGCTATTAATTTAATGACCTGCTAAGTTTCTAATTTATTAACTCTTTATAATTTGGCTGCAATAAGAAGAAACTTTTGTACTGTTTTTGGCTAGGATTTGGTGAAAAAGCCCATCTTTTGTATATTTAACGGAAACTTAATATGAAATATAAGGCTTTATATGTCATATGGTCAATGAAAAACCTTATCCATTAATGGAAAACTTACAAAGTATTTTTGTAATAAAATCATTAAATTTCAACCACAGGACTCATTAGACGTAGTTTTATAAACTTACTTATATTCGTAGAGTCGTATTTAAAATTGATATCTTTGCAAATAATGCGAATTTTTACTTTACGACATAACGGATGGTACACAACTCTTAAATTAGTTTTTACAATTTCGGCTAAATTTGGAAATGTTTCTAAATATATATAAGTTATTACATTATTTTGACTCGAATATTACTATAAAAAATGATAATAAGGGAGGTATTTAATGCAAATGACTTACATTCTATTTAATAGTATATATAAACCTTAAAACATTAAAAATTAAATAATAAAAAAAGACTAAATAAATGACATATTATTCTGTAGAACTAGTACGTTGCTCCTTACAAAGCCTATAATTTCGGAAATTACCTAAGTAGAGAGTAAAAAATATTATCACTAACATTTTATATCTCTAAATTATTAATGATAAAGTGCTAAAATTTATGACCCTTAAATTCTTTTTATGGTTTCAATGGATGCATTTAATGGTCAAATTTAATAAAATTTATAAGGACTTTCATTTTTCTGCCCAAAAATGGCCATCTCCTCAACCCGATAGATCATTAATTTTATTATATTATATTTGACACATATACAAAGGTATGAAATATTATAATTTCGGGATTTTCTAGGGTTGTTGCCACGAAATATATTTAAATTAATAGGAGAATTATAAAAATGCCACAAAATTTCAATCAAATATATAAAATTGTGCAGAGGAAATTTACCTTTTCAATGCATTAAAAATAATTTGACATAATTTATATTTTAATTGTATACATATATGAGATCAATTCAGATTCAAGATCCATAAATTGTCAATTTAACAATTTACTCGTAATTTTCTCATTCAAGAAATTCTTAAAGGTCTAGAATTTTATTTAAAATAAAGTTCTAACGTCTGAACCATATTTTGGGCAAGGCAGGACAGGTGAGATTATTATTAAATAGATACACTATGACTTAAGAATATGATATATATTGATTTTAAAATTTGAATTAAAAGCTATTTCTTATTTAATCAATTATTTGATATGCTTAAATAAAGTCTTCCATCAGGATTAATTAAATACTAAGTTTACTGAATATTAAAATAGAAAATGTCAAGCAAAATTTTTTTACAATTAAAGCACAGTTTACATTACATCACAATTAGTAAAATTAATAATACATTGCGATTTTAAAAATTAATTTTGTAAATTTTATATCATGTATTTCTACTTTATACATATTGAGGTAGATTATGAAATATTTTCCTATTTACATATATCCCAAATTGCTCCATAAAGCCCCGGTTCTCCCCTATTTCCATTTTCAATAAATGGATGTTGTTATTATGGAGATTAAACGCTGCATAGCGTAGCGCTTAATTTTCATCAATAATATTATTTCTATTATGTGTGAAATAAACACCTGCAACGTCTCTCTAGGTTAATCTGCTCGCCGGTTTCAAAAATTTAAAAGCCAGGGCTGAACCCGTTAAAACAATAAATGAAAGGCCCGGGCCCGACCAACCTATTTGATACAAAACCTGGGCCAATTTTTATCTTGCTTAATTTAATTTTTTTTATCAAAATTACTTGAAAAATATATTTTCTTACAGATTTTGATAGCAATCATGGTAAAAGTAATTAGTCAACTATAATATACGGTCTCAAACGAGTTACTCTTTCATGTAATTTTATGTATATTTTTTAAATAAGACTAATATATCCACCCGCTGGCATTCAGCAAAAGGCAAGGAAGATGAATTGCCGCTACTTAAATTTAAAAAAACATATGTAATTTTTATTTTCAAAATTGCAAAAAAAACATTATCTTTCCCTCCATATCCCCACACTTTATCTAGGCTAAAACTGTCCCCCAGGTAAAATTCTTAAATAAAGGAGTGATTAGCATTATTTATTATAAAAACATACATTAGTCATAATAAATTATGTATATAAGCTAACGTGCCCACTAATAAATCAATTTTAACATTTTTTGTCAGCTATTTTAAAAAAAAGTATATTTCAGGTAAACCTTTAATATATAAAAAAAATTATTATCACAATTGACTACAATACCTTTAGCAAAAGGTTTACCTTGTTCCATTTTTATTACTGTTCAACCATCTCGATTCATTATATTAAACAATATTAAAATTAATTTATAATTTAATTTAATTTACAGTGCAAATTTAAGAGAATGCTAATTGTTCGTGAAAGCCTTTAAAGACTTCTTAGTCTCCTTATTGTCTCAAGTAATGTGGACACTGGGCTTTGATTGAATAACCATAATCTGTCATCAATACCATTGACAACGTACTCGCGTCCCCTCACAGCACCAAAATTTTCAATTTTTTCCAACACAATTTATCATCGCAAAAAACGGAGAGAACAAACAAGGGAAGGGAAAGCATGTGAGCTAAAATTTGGAAAATAAAAATTGGATTAAATATTTGACATTTCTAGCCAACTGCCCCCCCCCCCCCGTCTCTATTTTTGAGCGGATTAGCACTTTATCCAAGCACCTCGTGTTAGAGTCTACTGCCATGCAAATCCGGCCTTATTTTGGATTTTAAGGTTCTATTCCATTCCTCCTGGCAACTTTGCATTTGAAAAATTATTTTGGTGATGGCTATGTCGCAAGAGAAACTGTTGGATGAAATTAATTCCTATTTACCCGAATTCTGGAAGGCTCAAATTACACCCTACGGACGCTTGTTCTACCACAAGTATAATTTAATTGCCCATGAAATTGTTTGTAATCAATAAGATTTAATATGATATTCGAATAAGTTGTTAAGGATTATATTCCTCAAATTATGCATTTTCTGATGGCAAACTATATATATGCATGTCATTTTACCTCAAAATATGGTTACATATGTTGTCTAAATTGTTTTATAAGTTGATACTTTGGAGGTTAACTGCCAAACAATTTTAAAAATCATTCGTTGAGTCTTTTCAACTTTTGTAGTAAATATTTAATAATTTATTGGCAGATTTTAAGCTTTGCACTTGTAAAAGTTGACGCAGGAAAAAATTCGCAAAAAATGCGAGTGTTTGATGTCCGTATAAATAGTCCTACCCATATATGGGCCCCCCCTCCCCCTAAATTACGAGAAAAAAAAATTTCAATGCAAAAAATTAAAAATTAAAAAAAATTATGTTTTGCCCCCCTCTAAATGAACTTTTAAACGTTTTGCCCCCCCCCCCTAATTCAAAACCTGGGTACGAACTTATATGTTGTCTATTTAATTTAATGGTGCAAGACATTAAATCGGCACCATTTAATTTCATTATTTTTTTATCGATGCACAACTCTCAAATTGGGGGAATAACTAGCATAGATGGATTTAAATGGTTTAATAAAAAATAACAATATTATGAATCATACCTAATAATTGTTAGAACTCGGCTGCTTAAATTATGTTGCCTTATAATTTTAAAATAACATGATTATTTATTTTTTAAAGTCATAGGCTTAGTCAGGGGGAGGCACAGAAGGGTGACTGTTTCCCTCTAGATTTAAAAAATTCTTTAAAATTTATAATAATTATGACTACTCTTATAAAAGTTATCATTTTGCCCATCCTAAATCCTTATTGCCCCCCTCTAGTTCTAATCTTAGTTATGTCCATGTTTAAGGTATTGTTTTGCTTAAAGATTTAGTGTCAAATTTTAAATCGTTATTTGTAACATGCCCTATAAACTTACTATTTTATAACATATAAGTTTAAATAAGTTAAATAACTTATGAGAGGGAAAATGATGATTATTGAAATTAAGATCATAATTTAATTATTAATTAAAGCTTTTTTCTGGAATCTACTGATTTTGAGTAACAACCCAGTGACAAGAAAAGTCACAGAAAAAGTTTGTTAAATAAATTATAAGGAGCAAATAATATACCAGTGTCCACTTGCACATCCTCTTGCAAGATGCCAAATTAATAAAAACATTTTCTTGATTAATAATAGTTGCCACATTGTTTAATTTGAACAAAGATACAAAGCCCCTATGCTATGCAGATATACATGTATGTACATTACTTTAATTATGTGAATAATATACTCTTCAATAAACCTTTTTTTCCAATGTTTTAATCATTTAATTCGCTACCTATTTTCTGCCTAGCTCAATAATCGTATTACCATTATAACTACGGTTTGTTAATCCTCAGTAACTTTCCAGCCTTAGATATCTATTATTAATGAAAATATTAAAAACCCAGAATAGTGAATTTTTGGTATGGTCTAGAATCTAAACAGTATTCACATTTTATTTGTTAAATGATACAGAGATCCAAGAGAAGGACTGTAGCGAGGTTTGGACAGATAAATTTGCATGATCCTGTTTGAATTTTTATCATTAACAATGAAATTATTACGATTTATTTAAGAAAATCTAATTTTTTTTGTACATTTAACCTTATATAGCAAAAGCATGAAGTGTGCGAATTAGGTGAATATTGAGATGGGTTGATCTATAATTTAACTATAATTAATAAAAATCAATTAGCGCAATTAGTAGCATCTATCAAAAATTTGTGGCCGTAAACGGATGTAATCTTTACCTTTTATATGCTATATCAGTTGTTTTTAATTGAAAAGTCATTGTCCTCCTCAAAATTATAAATATAGATATTAAGAAGAATGCGATGTGTTTGACTACCAAAAATTAAGTTAACACTTTTTAAATAGGAATGTAAGATCAATGTATACTGTTTGAATGTGAATAATATTACTAATTTGCACTCTTTAATAAATTATTGCATAAATTTATTGAGAGTTGCGTTGTAAGATTTATTCGATGTAAAAAATCCTATTTGAGGGGGGAACAAAACAATAGTATTTTGAATTCCTATCTTTTTTTGTCCTTGGTTAAGCCCATCCCTATCTGGTCTGCATCTAGAACCCCCTAGACACTATAACCACGCATGTAGTTTTAGCGTCATTCTGAATAGGGATTAATAATTAAGTTGATTAATAATCGTTTATTAGTTAGATATGTTTAATTATTTATATCAAATTTGTATTATTTTTTAAATTGCTTATTTTGTGCAATTTACTTGTAGGGAAAAAATACTGGAAATCTGCTTTTAAAAACTGTGATCTAAAAATCGCTATTAAAGAGTTAATTTTTGGTAAACAATTATTCAAATATTTAATGAACCCGACATCGACACTGTTTTTAATAATTAAAAACTCTTGTTTTGGCACATGCTTTATTAAAATCATGAAATTCATAATTAGTTAAAGCCTTATTCTTACACGAAAGTAATAAACTTTCAAGATCAAGCTTGAAAAACATTAAATTTTAGTCAATTTCTCTCGGTTAAGCGTTCTAGAGTCAAAGACATGAATAAAAAATGACATAAGTGAACTTCTATATATTAAAATTAATCAATATAGCATGATTACCCCTGTTTAAAAAGATAATTTATTGACATTTTGATTGAGACATATATCTTTGTAATTAAAAAAATAAAAATTTCAACTTTGCTATTCTTAATCAAAATGGTCGAAAAATTAAATTATACTGAGTTATTTAAGGTTATCGATTAATTATAAGTACCTTCAATTTTTATTAATCTATGTATGGTGTGACTGTCTGTTTATGCCTAAAACACCTAATGGCTCTTATTTTTAAGCCATATGGTTAATAAATCCATTATCTAAAAAAATCATGTAATTATATCAGTAACAAAACTTGAAGTGTATAATCTGTGGCCATGGTAAAATTTTTATTACTGCAATCATTGTACATTAATTTCTTTTTACTAAACATTAATTGTATATGAGAAAGAGCTTTTGCCCTTATTAAAAAAAATTGCAAATAAAACATGTCTCTTCCCAAAAATGAGATATTTTTCAATGTCTACATTTATTACAACTATTTTTTTTTGTAAATAGCTTAATAAGCTTTTTTCCTTAATACCAGACCATCAACAAATATATAGTGTTGGGAATGATCATTCATTTTGTAAAATCAGTTAATAGATTTCTCTATGACTTGGCTGAACTTTTATATTTGTTTAAATTTAAAATATCTATGCAAAACCACATATTAATTGCTATGCAATTTATGGGCTCGTTTTTTGGTGTCCGTCCGTCCGTTGTCCGTTACCCTCCCTATCTATTTGCATTGGGTATATTAGGTTATCGCTTTTTTAAATTAATGCATGAGAAAGAGGTGCCCCACCCCTCATCTCTATCTCCCTCGGTGTGTTATATATAAAATTTGTTAAATTATCTATTATATAATAAAAATAGATAAAAGTTGTTTACTTTTAATGCTATGCAATTTAACTAGTTATATAATAAACATAAATAAAAGTTGTGTACTTTTTAATTGCTATGCAATTTAACTAGTTTTGGGGTTAGAATCCCGGAGTTTTTTTTGACTCTTATGATTGTTCTTGTTACTATCATTGATAATAAGAATTTTTGGCCGTCCGCTGACTGCTGACCAATGAAAAAAATGACCATTGGCCAAAATGTGAATCGAAATTATTTTTTTCGTTTTTTTTTGACTATTATGATTGTTCCTGTTTCTACCATTGCTATTATGACTTTTTGGCCGTCCGCTGGCTGCTGACCAATGTTATATAATAAACATAAATAAAAGTTGTTTACTTTTAATTGCTATACAATTTAACTAGTTTTTGGGTTAGAATCCCGGAGTTTTTTTTGACTCTTATGATTGTTCTTGTTACTATAATTGATAATAAGACTTTTTGGCCGTCCGTTGGCTGCTGACCAATGAAAAAAATGACCATTGGCCAAAATGTGAATCCGAGTTTATTTTTTCGTTTTTTTTTGACTATTATGATTGTTCCTGTTACTACCATTGCTATTATGACTTTTTGGCCGTCCGCTGGCTCCTGACCGATGGAAAAAATGACCATTGGCCAAAATGTGAATCGAAATTATTTTTTTCGTTTTTTTTGACTATTATGATTGTTCCTGTTCCTACTATTGCTATTATGACTTTTTGGCCGTCCGCTGGCTGCTGACCAATGGAATAAAATGACCATTGGCCAAAATGTGATTCGAAAACTTTTTTGTCGTTTTTTTTTTGACTATTATGAATTTATATCCACTTTTACCGTGTCCTGGCTGCTGACCAATGGAAAAAAATGACCATTGGCCAAAGTGAGCATCAAAATTTTTTTTCCGTTTTTTTGGCTATCATTGACTTATAGAGTATCTGTTGGTACTGACCAATAGAGAAAAAGTGACCATTGGCCAAATTTTATATATTGTATAACCAATGAAGCTAGTCAGACGTTCAATCCACTGAGCTATTAGACCTCAAAATATTTTTGAATATTATATCACTTATAAATAGCATAACATTTTTTTGACCTTCCGCTGGCTACTGACCAACGAAAAAATGATCATTGGCCAAATAAATCGAAAATTTTTCGTTTTTGAATAGGTTACTATTGATAATTACCCTATGCCCTCCCCTACAAGTACCTATTAATTGTTTAAATTAAAATATTTTGTTCTTGTTGATATTTGTTAAATTATCTATAATATATTTTTGATTTTTTTAAGCCTATATTACATTTTGCTCATTTTGGGAACTATTTGAAACGGCGTATAAATACACATTAACCGGCTATATTTTTAAAGGTTCTGATTGGTTTTTGGCATAATATAACATGTATTACGCAACTAGATGCAAACACTAAATCTAACCCTAACCCTTGCCTATATTACATTTTGCCTATATTACATTTTGCCTATAATGGAAAATTTGTATAAATAATTAATTAATCATTAGGCATTTAATACCCCCCTATAGGCATTCTCGCCCCTTCCCACCTTTCTCGCCCATAAATTGCATAGCAAATATGATACATTTATACGAAGTACAGATGAGTCGTCCCCCCTTCCCTTCCCCTCTTCCCTTCCCTTCTCCCCCTTCCCACGAGGGCCGAAGGCCCGAGTTTTTTTCGTTTAATGATCGATAATTTATATGCTTTAATTATTGTCTTCCTTTCATTTTCTTATTCACTAAATACGTTAATTTAAAAGGCCCAAAATTATACCATTTTTTAATAAACAAAATACTTATTAATATGGCTCCTATCCATTTATTTATCGTTTAATATTTGAGAGATATAAAAATAATAGTAATAAGATATTTTGTTGTATTATTACAAATGCCAGAATCGAAAAGATTGGCTTTGGATTTATAAAACCCAGAAAATGTTTAAAGGATAGTCGACAACTCATTTTCAAAATAACTGTGATACTCCGTATATCTTCTTCTTGATCACGTATTTTGTTCTATAAGTTGGCCTTATTTTAGGACCATGTCTTAATCTAATCACCATAACTTTGCTAAGTTGCTCAGGGATAGGTTTGGAAGCTTGCTATTTAGTCATGGCTCTTGTCGCACACTATGCTTGGCCATTGAGCATTCTATTTAAATCCTTGCGTCCTTTTGCACAACCTCCTTTTTAACGAATCATTCACCAAGACATTCTCTCATATACTTTAGGTTACTTCAATTTGTCAACGTTGAGTGACGTTAATCTTAATTTATAATTTTTCCCGCCTGATTCCAAGATCATATTTAGGTGTTTTGATCAATTTTAATCTTTTTAAGTATTACTTCCTTTGTCTCCTTGAATGGAGCATTGTCATCGCCATATGTCATATACCAAGGAGTTGGTATTTTTTTGTCTCTCATCATTGTATTTATTAGCGCAGACTCTTGATCTTAGCTAATTTTTATCTGAAAGGGTTTTGACTCAGTCGTTTTAACATAAAACTTGTGGCTTCATAAATATCTTTCATTAACAGTATATATGCATCAGATAACCTTCTCAAGCATCACCAGATCAATTAATGAGGCTTTGTGTCCTAAGCCTTATAGAAGTCGATAAAGATTATATGCTTATTTTTTTTGTTTTCCCATGTTGATTATCCAATATCCATTTTAGGTAAAAACTAGGATTTGCCGACCATAAATATCTACTTTGTCTATATGTCCGCTTCATTCTTCAGCCTTGCTATCAAAACCTTTCTTATAAGTATCGAAGTGTGATTTGTTATTTTGGTTAGCTGCACTCCAGCGTGTCCCTGTTTTTAAATATTTCCTGCTAGCTTTCTAATGATAGGGAATTCGTTCTTCTGCCAATATTTTGTTGATTCCCATTTGTCTATAAACAATATCGTGTTCGCTCACTAATGTTCAATAATTTTCTTTTTTGCCAATATTTTGTAAATTTCATGGCATTCTAGCCAAGTTTCTATAGGTATTTTACTTGGATCGCACATTTTTATTGGTAATCTGACTTTCTTCGTGAAGGTGTTTAACCATATATTTATATGTTTGGCTCTATACAGAAAGAGGACAAATTTATAAATTCCATAAAAATACCCCCTTAATCATCGTATCGGTGTAGACATAATTCGCAATTGCAACAGCCTTTGTCATAACTTACTTTACTTTCTGATATACCTGATTATTGCAAGCTTTTTCAAATAATATCACCTTTTCTATAGAGTTTCCTGTCTCACCTAGTGATTAATTTAAGGCCTGGCTTCTTTGGTTTGTTTTAAGGATCATTTTCTCTGTCAAAATTAGCAACTCCCATCAGAGACCAGATTGCCCGGCCCGCTGCCCGACCCGGCCCGTGGGCCGGGCCGGTCTGTCTGAAATTTTACCTTTCGGGCGGGCCCGGGCGGGCACGTTTTACTTTTCGGGCGGGCCCAGGCGGGCACGCTTTGATAAGATTCGGGCAATTCGGGCATAATTAAATTATTGTAGGGCTAGGGTAGGGTGTGACTTTTTATATAAAATGGATTATTTTTGAAAATTTCTAGCTAGATTAATTGCCTTACACAGCTTCACCTTTAACACTTCAGAGGTCTGGTGGGGTTATAATGACCCCAAGCCGTTTAAAAATGCTGTGCAAAATAAATTCGTTTTCTATAATTATAGGCATAAAATTAAAACCACTTGATCAAATAGACAAATTAATATATTAACAAATTTTGACAAGTTTATATTATAAAATATCTAAGTTATAGCTATTAGTTTGGGGTAATTAGTACCCCAAATACCATCCGTGTTAACATTTTTGACCCAACCTCTGAAGTGTTAACCAAACCACACTTATAGTAATATAAAAGATGCATATTTTTTATCCCTCTCGGACCGTGGGCTCAACACAACACAATTTGATTGATTCGAAATGCTATTTAAAATTCTATTTTTTTGTGTGCTTTATTAAGGGCCGGGCATTCTTCTGATTCTGATCTCTGTCTGTACCCTTTATTTAACCCTTGTTGAGAGTATCGCATTTTTAATGAATTTGTTGAATATATACTTTACTATTACTTTTACGTCCTTTCCTTTTTTTATTGCTAACTAACGATCGCATGTGCTGTGCGTGCATGTGCGTGCACGTGCAGTCTAGACAAACATCCAACTCTCTTAAAAACGTTTTCATATTCATTTTCATTCTATACCCCAAATTAGCACGTTTATCTAAAATACTATTTGCCATCCCGGCGACGAGTGCGGCTAGCGAAAGAAGCTTTTCTATTGCAGGGAGATTAATAGAAGAAAGACGAACTCGACTATCTCCTGAAATTGTCGATGATTTGTTATTCTTACATAATAACTATAAAAAATAAAATAGATGATTTTATATATATATACTCACTGAAATAATTTGGATGAAATAAAAAATTCGGGCTTAATGGACACATGTAATATTTCGGGCGGGCATTTCGGGCAGCTCTTGCGCTTCGGGCCTGGCCGGGCGGACACTGAGAAGGGTTCGGGCGGGCCGGGTGAGCAATTTAATCATAAAATCAAACCGGGCCGGGTTCGGGCAAAAAAAATTTAAACAAATCTGACCTCTGACTCTCATTTCCTACTCCCCAATACCTATAGAATAACTGGTGGTATTTATCTCTTGTTGAATCCTTCAACATTTCGCATCTAATGTTAGATTCATATGCTTTTCTTCTTCCCGGGATACTCTTCTTTAAAGACCATTAAAAGTGCCATGTTGCCTGGCGATTTTTTAAACAGCAGTGCCTTGCAATCCTAAATCTTCCATATGATTATTATAAGCAGTCAATTTGACTAGACTTCCTATATTTATGTGTAACGATATTCCTGCCGTGTAGAAGTAGCTGCTAACTATGGCCAGGTCTAATAGCCATAGAAATTTAACTTTTTCTTAATCCTTGGACCATACAAGCCCTCCATGAATTTGTTTTTAACCTTTAAAATCTTTTCCCAAATTGCCACGCAAAGTTGCCTCAATTCCTTGTTATATTTCTTGTATCTCCTTACAAAAAAGTCACAAGAACGTTTTTCAGTTTTCACACACCCAATAAATGCATAGGCTCACACCATAATTAAAGGACCTCCCTTTGTAAGCTTTAACTACCACTGTATCTCTAGCAAAATTGGCTAAGCAGAATATTATACAATTTGGTGACCATTGTAGAATATCTTGTATCCGCCTCCTAACTCCCGAACCAATTGTGCAGCCCTAATGCATTTCTTGCAGCACGAGTGACAGGACGGGCAAAAGTTTGTTTTTGTAGGCTATTTTGCATTTTTTTACTTTAAGAATAAATTACGTCTAATTAAATTATTTTAATAGCCCAGCCAAGGCTAACAAATCTTTCGCTATAAAATTTTATACCTGGTTTCGGAAGAAGGTTTTGGATAAAAACTATAAGCAGGGCGGGCAGTAAAGAACTGCACGGGTGACCCGAAACCCGACCCAGACTAAACCCGACTTCGGGTTGGGTTCGGTTAATGCTTTCGGGTCGGGTTGGATTTAAAGTGTCGGGTCAATGGTTATAAATCTTACATTACAAAATACACGGGACATATCTTTCAATTAATGCTATGTAATACCTAATATTTTTAATGAATATCGAGATGTATAATTGAAGATTTTTAACTCAGTTAATTAAATTCTTTTTATTTAAATTTGATTGTTTTTATTTGGACGCAATTTTAAATTTGAGTCGTGAAAGGTAAAATATAACAAAGTACTTATTTTGAATTGTACTTAGATAGTGTGAAGTGGTAGTTCATTATTAATTTTAACTACATAAATACATATTCATAAACCAAGATAAGAGTAAGTTTAAAATTATATGTTAATTTACAAAAATGTATATTTCAAATTAATGCGACCCGATATTGTAGATACTATCATATTTATACATCACTATAATAAATCATTCAAATAAATTTAGTAATAAAAATCTGGGGAATTAATTAGTTTCATAAATCGCACTTTAATTTGACGATTTAAATTTTACATACAGCAATTTTTCTTACTCTCACGTCAGAACCAAAATTTGAAACGCAAGAAATTTAAACACTTTCGGGTCGGGTCGGGTTCGGGTTAAAAATTTTCGAACACTTATGGGTCGGGTCGAGTTTGGGGTGAAAAGTTTAAAATGTTTTCAGGTTGGATCGGGGTAAATTTTAAAATGATCTCGGGGTCGGGTTAGGATTTAAAAATTAAAAAAATTTCGGGTCGGGTTCGGGTTAAAAAAAGGGACTTTGCAGTCTTTAGCGGGCAGGGTTTAGGCTAAAATTTTTAGGTAGGTTTAAAAATGGATTGAAAAGGTCGTTGTGACTTATCTTATGACTAGGGTCACAATTATCTTTCTTAAAAATGTCAACTCTAAATCTTTTATTTTTCTTTATCCCTATCTAAGTCCAGGAGGCAGCTTCCCTTGATATAAAGATCAGCAAAATTTAATACTTAAAAATTTATTTTATTACTTTATAAAATTTATTTAAGACTGCTTAAATGTAACCCTAAATTTATGTCAGTTGCACGCCCAGGTCCATGGGCCGGCGGGTGGTTCGGGCAGCGGGCCGGGTCGGGAATTTCTGGTCTCTGAGTCTCATTACTTATTTAGTGCAATTGTTGTGAGTCAGGCAATAACCCCTATAAATTTGTTGCATTACTTGGCGGAAGATGCACTGCACATCATTTAAGAAGGACGCTTTAGCGGTCTAATCCATATTTTATCAAAAATATCGAAACCTCTATTTATATCTTAATCGAGATAATAAATTATTAAGCACATTTTTCATACTCTACCTTCAAAAATCCTTGAACTTGCATTTTTTGTGTTTTTATTTCCCAAAATTTGATCGCTTAATTGTAAAAACATGTTATTAAATCGACTTTGAAATTTAAATTCGTCTATCTAATGATAATTTTATGACTTATATTGCTTACTGTAAAGTAAAATCAAAATATTTTATAAGCGCTACCATAGCGATGTGGATAAAACTGTACTGGGTTCGATATCCTCAATTGGAAGTTATAATAAATATAATTAAAATTATAATATGGGTTAAATTAATATATGCACATGGAGGAGGTGAATGCTATTTTTTATAGGGGGACGAGAGTTTGGGTTTAATAATTTACCTTTTGCTTTCCTTATAATATATTATTAGCACATACAATATTATTTATGTTAATCTTTTTATTTATATTAATAGTTTAGGAATAATCCAAAGCAATCTAAGCTTTACCGATATACTATTACTGATCATCTCTCAATAAGATTTTAATTAGTCTGATTAAACTCATTATTTAGATCTAGTTGTATTAGTAAAGTGTTAAACCAATCAATGGTATTTAAAGGTTAACTTTTACAGTTTAGTAAGATGAAAAATTAAATTAATTTGAAAAATTATTAAATAAAATTCTAAGAGCTTCAAAAATTGTTAAAATTTAAAGTTATGACATTGAGGCTAAAATAAAGGATAATATAAGTTATCAACATTATTTTTTCTCCGTACTAAAATTTGCTATTTAAATCGGCTGCAGTTATAGTTAATTATATTTTAACTTTTTAATAAATCCTCTAAAATTCGAAAGGCTGGAATTTTTAGCTCTGGTTTTGCAGTTTAGTTACGATATCAAGATATTATTTTGTCATTAACCCTAATAGCTGATTATAAACTATAACCGGTCGAAATAAGGATAAATAATTTAGCCAACAAGGAAGATTTGAAAGAGAGGCGCAAACTGACATAGGGAGAGGCATAATGATTTTAAAATAGGAAGTAAATGATGTGTTTCTTTAATATCTAGTTTTTAATCTTTCCATAAGTATTTTAATAATTATTACAGAAACAAAATGGTTTTAAGACTATATTATTTATACAATGCGATTGGTAATCATATATATAATCAATAATTTTCAATCCGTTTATATAAATTTCATTGTATAAATACGGTGGATTTGGATTGATAGCGTAGGTAGAGGGAAATGGAACGCAATATTTCGGACACTTGTAGTCCATCTTCAGGAAAAAAAAAAAAAAAGGAGAAGATGAAGTCTCAAAAAATAAAAATGAAGTAAAGTGATTATAACAACGATGATATAGATACAAAAAAAAAAAAAAAAATTACAAAAACTGGTTATAGCGAGAAATTAACAATAGCGATTGTAGGGATGGATGTTTTTTATAAGAATAGAGTAGATACATATGGAGATATTAAAAAGGTGCGAAAAAAGTAAATAGCTAAATAATAAGAGAAAAGGGGGGAACAGAGTTATTTAATATATAAATATAATAACTGTGCTTAACAAATTATAGTTTTGAGTATTGAACGGGTAGGTAGACATAGTGAATAATATAAAAATATGTGTGGATGTATGGGCTTGTGGTAATGAAATTGGATGGTCGTTGATTTTGTTTGTTTGTTTTTTGGGCTTGACGCGGTCGATTAAAACGCTTTCTACGAAATTCCTTTGTTGTATCACGCTATGTGAATGGCAGTCGAGTTATCCAATCTGCCATGTTGAATCTTTAACGATAGTTAGGCTTAGGGTAAGGCGGAGTAGGTCGCGCATTTTTGGAGCTTTGTGTCGGTGTTCTTTTTTTTTTTGTTGTTGTTTTTGTCTCTCCAAGTCTAAAAATTGATGGTAATCGACACAGGAGAATATATTAATTAAAATTAGAGTATTATCTGTTATGAAATTATAAAGGTAGGTGAGGATGGGTGTGCTTGTAGCTTCGAAATTGGCCGGGTTGGTCGTTGATTTTCGGCTTGAGGCGATCGATCAGGACGCTTTCTACGAATTTCCTTTCTTGGTTGAATCGTGCTTTGTAAAGAACGGTCGGGTTGTCCCAATCAATGCTATGTTGATTGGTTAGCGAGTGTTCGGCCACGGCGGAGTGTGTTGCGCATCTTGTTAACGGGGCCTTGTGTTCTTGAATTCTTTGTGCTAAGGTTCTTTTAGTTTCTCCAACGTAAAATTGGTCGCAATCGGCGCAGGAGATTTTATAAATTAAATTAGAAACAAGATTTTTATCTGTAATGTTATTAATGGGCTTAATTAATGAGAATAGGTTGGATGTGGTTTTCTGAGAAAACTTGAAATTGTCTATTTTGTGAACATGTAAAATCTTTTTGATTTCTTTTAGGAAATTATTACTAAGATTAGTGTGAAATGGAATAGAGATATAATGATCTGTATTAGGAGTGGAGTCTACATTAGTTGACATTTTAGGGAATTTTAAAAATTTATTTTTAATGTTTGTGAGCAAATCAAGGGGATAATTTAGCTCTAAAAATCTTTGTGTTATATTATCCATTTCAATGTCTCTATCAGATTCTAGAGAGGGGATAATTTAGCTCTAAAAATCTTTGTGTTATATTATCCATTTCAATGTCTCTATCAGATTCTAGATCTAGAATCTGATAGAGACATTGAAATGGATAATATAACACAAAGATTTTTAGAGCTAAATTATCCCCTTGATTTGCTCACAAACATTAAAAATAAATTTTTAAAATTCCCTAAAATGTCAACTAATGTAGACTCCACTCCTAATACAGATCATTATATCTCTATTCCATTTCACACTAATCTTAGTAATAATTTCCTAAAAGAAATCAAAAAGATTTTACATGTTCACAAAATAGACAATTTCAAGTTTTCTCAGAAAACCACATCCAACCTATTCTCATTAATTAAGCCCATTAATAACATTACAGATAAAAATCTTGTTTCTAATTTAATTTATAAAATCTCCTGCGCCGATTGCGACCAATTTTACGTTGGAGAAACTAAAAGAACCTTAGCACAAAGAATTCAAGAACACAAGGCCCCGTTAACAAGATGCGCAACACACTCCGCCGTGGCCGAACACTCGCTAACCAATCAACATAGCATTGATTGGGACAACCCGACCGTTCTTTACAAAGCACGATTCAACCAAGAAAGGAAATTCGTAGAAAGCGTCCTGATCGATCGCCTCAAGCCGAAAATCAACGACCAACCCGGCCAATTTCGAAGCTACAAGCACACCCATCCTCACCTACCTTTATAATTTCATAACAGATAATACTCTAATTTTAATTAATATATTCTCCTGTGTCGATTACCATCAATTTTTAGACTTGGAGAGACAAAAACAACAACAAAAAAAAAAAGAACACCGACACAAAGCTCCAAAAATGCGCGACCTACTCCGCCTTACCCTAAGCCTAACTATCGTTAAAGATTCAACATGGCAGATTGGATAACTCGACTGCCATTCACATAGCGTGATACAACAAAGGAATTTCGTAGAAAGCGTTTTAATCGACCGCGTCAAGCCCAAAAAACAAACAAACAAAATCAACGACCATCCAATTTCATTACCACAAGCCCATACATCCACACATATTTTTATATTATTCACTATGTCTACCTACCCGTTCAATACTCAAAACTATAATTTGTTAAGCACAGTTATTATATTTATATATTAAATAACTCTGTTCCCCCCTTTTCTCTTATTATTTAGCTATTTACTTTTTTCGCACCTTTTTCCTATCTCCATATGTATCTACTCTATTCTTATAAAAAACATCCATCCCTACAATCGCTATTGTTAATTTCTCGCTATAACCAGTTTTTGTAATTTTTTTTTTTTTTTTTGTATCTATATCATCGTTGTTATAATCACTTTACTTCATTTTTATTTTTTGAGACTTCATCTTCTCCTTTTTTTTTTTTTTTTCCTGAAGATGGACTACAAGTGTCCGAAATATTGCGTTCCATTTCCCTCTACCTACGCTATCAATCCAAATCCACCGTATTTATACAATGAAATTGGTAATCATATGCATTAAGTCTAGATACTTTGATTATATCGTATATTTTATGCATCTTTTCACTATAAGTCAAAGTGGCTTCAAATAAAGCTTTTCCAGGCTGGGTTTCCACGATTATAATAACCCAATTAGAAGATAACAAGTTTGAATTAGAGTATTTGATAAAAGCATCATTTATACTTTTAAGTGAAAGTAAGGCGCACTGATTTTTGTAAGGTTTTAGGATGGTATTTAAATGGCTGATAACTAAATTGGCTCCCCTTTGGGTCAATGGATCGCTTTTAAAATTTGGGAAATGACCACTCAAATTACAAGGGCAAAAATGAGCTAATATTTTAGCCGACTCACAAGTTCTATTCAGCGGTATTTCATTGAAAAGGCTGCTGACATATGTTCCCTTGGCACCGGCTAGATTTTGGTACATAATTTCTGCGGATGTTAAACTATTAAGCGAGCGCTTGGAAGTTATTAGTTTAAGTAAATGCAAGAATGTTTGGTGAACGTCAAACGGTGTCGTTATTCTTTCAGTATTTATTTGCAAATTTTTGGAAAATGATTTAAAATAATGTTTAAACCATGGCGGTGGTATTACGAGCAATAATGGCATTCGGTCCTCTATCATGCCTAATGGTTGTTAAACATAAAAAATAAATGTCACTAGGTATAGTTCTAATATAGGTCTAAATGAACCATGCAGTATATATTCTGAATCATTTGATATTATATAACACGTTATTTAGCCTTTTAGTTATAATATATACACATGCTTTAATGCAAATTTACTTAAAAGTTAGAGGATTGTTTATTTTTCTAATTTTGCTTTTACGAATTTAAGTTTGGGTAATTTATTCAGTTATTTTAGGTGTACAAAAAGTAATCAATGCAAAATTAACACAAAATTTGGTTATTGATAATCATAATTGGACCCCTGGAAAATGGATTTTGTTTGGCCCAGTCTATTGTTTTTAATATCCCCCCAGCTTAACTTGAGTCCAAAACCCCGACCCAGTCCGACTCCGGGCCCAAAAGCTTTTTTTAGGCAAATTTCATCATATAAATATATAATGAACTGGGTTGGTTTTATTCCTAATTTAAAACAAGGATAAGATTGATAATAAATATCCAATTTTTCTTATTACAATTGAATCAACATTTCTTACCGCAAAAATGTAACTACAAATAAATTTTCTAACGGTCTAAAATAAAATAAACTTTTTAAATTATTTAAAAAGGAAAATTTAATTTTGACAGAAAACGATTCTAGACTCAGAAAGGGAGAACGAGGAGGATTTTAAAAGCTATTTTATGTACATTTTTATATAGAGGAGTGGGGCTAAAACATATTTCTATATTTGCAGTTGGCTTGAGTTTGCATTGAGTCGGGTTTAGCCCTCAAATCGGGCTGGTTAAAGCTTAACCCGAGTCGGGACACCGGATTATTTTATTGTTTTTTATCCCCGGGATCGTGCAAGGCTAACAATAATCTCTGTTTTTTAAAATTACTAAAGGACCCCTAATTAGCTATATCAAATTAACGATATTAAGCTTGTAAACATTATGTATGCAATCAGTGGTGACAACTTATGAAGAGTGTACCGTGAAAAGTTCTCCTAAAGTTTCCATAGCGTGGCCCATGATCACCCAGCAGGAATAGGAAGGTGTCGTCTAGCACACGACTTTCGTGTAACGATTTAAGGTAAGGTGCAAGCAGAGCATCCAAATTTAATATGTCCAGTATGTTGCCGGTGTGAGTAAGTTTGGTAAGAAACGTGAAGCCAAAAAATGACCTTTTTTGATGTACCAGCGATTTAAATAGCGTGTTTGAATACTCTAACATAATGTCAATTTCGTGCCTGCCGTGCAAGCAGGACTGATTCCCACTTAATCTGTTCCACTCCAAAGAAAAGGGACGAAAGTAATAATCTGCCGGAGCCTTTTTGAATCCGGACTTTAAGTAATTGAATTCCGCGTAAAAGGGGTCATCTTCTATGAAGGCCGTCGCATATCCTATAGAGCTAAAACGTTTTAAAATGAGTTCGAAATCGTCAAAAAAGCGATTGTTGGCATATGATTTTGGGTATTCGGCTACGAATTTCCCGGTCAGCAAAGGGACTAAGTTGGGGAACGTGTTTAACCCGACTTTGACATAGCCCTTAAAAAGGAATTGATCCACTTGATATGCCATATGATTTTTAAGGTAGTCTAAAGTAAGGGGCATACCTCGGAGAAAATTTAATCGGGAGGTGGATTCCAAACCCAATATCAAAATATTAGGTCGGCCGAATGATTTTTTGTCAGCCTCTAGTCTTTTACTCTTAACCATAGGGAGATGGCTAAGAGTTGTATGAGGGTATTCATAAAATATCGTATCATTCCTGTCGTAACATCGAACGTTGTAAAAGGAGTTATCATTGAGCGCGACGCTACGATTCGTTGCAGTTAGCTTAAGCGAAATAGGGGCGTACGTTATTTCATTATCGGGGACAGAAGAATTAAGATTTCTTTCAAAACTTCGAATCTCACATCGGTGGAACGTTACACCTTTATATAGGTTGTGGTAGAGAGTTTGATTGAAAAAAAGCTTGTTTTGTATCAAGTAGGTAAGTGCTGGGCTATGTATACATAAGAATGGTCTAAATGTCGAAGGATCGACCAAATGTCTAATGGAGGAATCGTTGGGATTTAAATGAGGCACCCTGCAACTGGGTACATTTAGGTCATACTTCACATTGGTTTTGGCTCTATAATATATCATGACGCGGAGTAATCCGTCGTTAATCCAAGTTGGTTTATTGTATAAAAGGAGCAAAGTAACAGTTGTCAATACCAAAAAGAAAGTTTTCAAAAGCGTCATCTTGCTAACACTACGTTCGGAGTTATCACTGAAAATTATGATATAATATAAACACGTTTGAGTTTGTGATGTATTATGGATTTAACCGTAAAGGTTTTGTGCAATTCTAAATAATGCGACTGCTGACTTAAATGAAAATGATGATTGAGCTCTTTCAAGTAATGTTATTAACTCAATATTCAATTAATACCAACTGAAGCTTAGACTAGATGCGCACATTTTTGGCCATTTGTTTGTACAGCTCTAGGGCATGATGCAGTGTTAGAATGTAGTGGTTGCTAATTCATTAAAATACAATTTTTTTTAATAAAAATAAGAAAGTTGTTTTCATTAATTTATTTTTGTAGTTTAGGTACAATTTTCTTAAATTAATCAAATCATTAACTAGGAAAAACTTTAATTAAATTAGTTTTATCTAAATAGCATGGGCGTACGCAGGGGGGGGCAGGGGGGGGGGCGGCTGCCCCCCCCCCCCTAATTTATGGAAAAAAAAATTTTTCAATGCAAAAACATTGAAAAATTAAAAAAAATTATGTTTTGCCCCCCTCTAAATGAACTTTTGAACGTTTTGCCCCCCCCTAATTCAAAACCTGCGTACGCCCATGCTAAATAGATTTAAACCATATATCCTATTTTACTATTTTTTATGCTGGTACCCAGAATTTCCTTCATAAGTCGGCATCCGAAGTAGAGATCTGCAACGGGCCATCTTTAGAAGGTCGGCCTGACCGTACCCCTTTTACAAATTGCTAAGCTTGTCCGAGCACGCCCATATTTTTTTAAGCACTTCAGACCCGTCCGTACCTGTTTTGAAATCTTCTAGGCCCGCCCGAGCTCGTAATCTTTGTAGGCATTTCAGGCCCGTCCGTATCCACCCGTGGGCTGGGCCTGCCGGTGCATATTTCTATAACATTTAAGGTTATTCAGTTAAATTTTTCGCGATTTAATAAAGCATTTATCATAATTATTTATTCAAATATTCAATGAATCTATTTCAATAAGAATATGTTAAAAGTATTCAAAAAGTCATATAGCTTAGCCAAATAATCAAAGTTAAATTTAGTCATATATGTCCTCTTTATGAACTTGCTAAAAGCTATTTAATAAAATTAATTTATAAAGATTTAAAATGATTGAACAAAGAAAATTTTTAAAAATAAATTTATAATAGGCATTGTGATTAAAAAAGTTTACACTTACATATATTGGGATATCAAGAAGCAACTATCCTATATTATGTAAAAAAATAAATTTTAAACAAATAGAATACGATATTCAATTTAAATTTAGTGGTTAAAATAAATGTATGCGACATGATAAAAGATTGACAATACAAAGTTAATTTAAACAAATCTTTTAGACAAAAAAGCAAATAAATTATTTCTCAAGCGCGTTGAGAAGTTTATAATTAACTAGTAGAATTCTAAGACCGCTTATAAAATTATAGGCCCATGCGAGCCCGTTCTAATATCAGGCCCGTTAGAGCCCCTTTGTAAAATCTTCAGGCCTGTTCCGTTTTGAAAATTTCTAGGCCCGTCCGAGCCCGTCCTTAGTTTTTTCAAGCACTTCAGGTCCGTCCATAACCGCCCACGGGCTGGGCTTTTAGGTCCGTCCTCTGGCCGGGCCTGCGGTGCAGATCTCTAATTCGCAGCACTTTTTATCCTTCAAACTTTTGATTATAAAATCTTATATATAAAAATGAAACTATGTATGTATGTTTGTGTGTTTGTTTGATTGTGTTTGTTTGTATCTATGCCACCACCAAATTTGGAAAACTAACAGACCGATTTGGCTCAAAATTTCACAGTTTATTCCCCATACTCTGGAGCTTGTTTTAAGATTTGTTTGAGCCAAATCGGTCCAGTAGTTTTTGAGGGGTCACGTTCTTTTGTTTTATACATTTTGGCACTTAATAAAGACGTCCCTCAAAAACTACTAGACCGATTTGGCTCAAAATTTCACAGTTTATTCCCTATACTTTGGAGCATGTTTTAAGATTTGTTCGAGCCAAATCGGTTTAGTAGTTTTCGAGGGGTCACGTTTTTTTGTTTTATACGTTGGTTTATACGTTTTGACACTTAATAAAGACGTCCCTCAAAAACTACTCGACCGATTTGGCTCAAAATTTCATACTTTATTCCCCATACTTCGGAGCATGTTTTAAGATTTGTTCGAGCTAAATCGGTCCAGTAGTTTTTGAGGGGTCGTGTTTTTTTGTTTTATACGTTGGTTTATACGTTTTGACACTTAATAAAGACGTCCCTCGAAAACTACTGGTCCGATTTGGCTCAAAATTGCATACTTTATTCCCTATACTCCGGAGCATGTTTTAAAATTTGTTCAAGCCAAATCGGTCCAGTAGTTTTTGAGGGGTTAATAAATTTTAATATACTCTTTACCAAATAATTACATATATGCTTTTTATTCCATATGATAAAAGATGCTTTTCCGTGTAAATTATATTATTGGATAAACTTATTTGGGTTACCCTCAAAAACTACTGGACCGATTTGGCTCAAAATTTCATACTTTATTCCCCATACTTCGGAGCATGTTTTAAGATTTGTTCGAGCCAAATCGGTCCATTAGTTTTCGAGGGGTCACGTTTTTTTGTTTTATACGTTGGTTTATACGTTTTGACACTTAATAAAGACGTCCCTCAAAAACTACTGGACCGATTTCGCTTAAAATTTCATACCTTATTCCCTATACTCCGGAGTATGTTTTAAAATTTGTTCAAGCCAAATCGGTCCAGTAGTTTTTGAGGGGTTAATAAGTTTTAATATGCTCTTTACCAATTAATTACATATATGCTTTTTATTCCATATGATAAAAGATGCTTTTCCGTGTAAATTATATTATTGGATAAACTTATTTGGGATATATCTATACTGCGTTATGAATATTTTGTTTTTAGTCAATTATTCGAAATTTTGTCTATTTTTACATTTTATGAAACTTACATAAACGATGAAAATAAATCCTTTATGCGCCCGCCATAAGCCTAATCGGTCCAGTAGTTTTTGAGGGACGTGTTTATTAAGTGTCAAAACGTATAAACCAACGTATAAAACAAAAAAACGTGACCCCTCGAAAACTACTGGACCGATTTGGGGTGGAGAGGAGGGATGGCGGGCGCATAAAGGATTTATTTTCATCGTTTATATAAGTTTTAAAAAATGTAAAAAGTAGAACATATAGATATTAATTGGTAGTTTTTTTCTTATTAAATTTTTTATTTTTTTAATATTTTTAATAGGGCAAAACAACGTTTGCCAGGTCAGCTAGTACCTTATAAAAGCAATAAACAATTTTTTAGAAGTTTGCAGTAATGGGAGAGTGTTAATACCTAGTTTTCCCATTTTTACTTAAATATTTTACAGATTTCTTCCTTGACTCTTTTCTTTGACTTATATGTTATCTTAAAGCATGTCCGAATTAAAATTTTTTATATAATATTAGATTTTTAAATTTATACATATATCTCATCTCATTCGGCTCAACTCATCCTCCTTTTGCCCCTATATATAAATGGTGTAGGTTTTGGGTTTTATTTTTTTCTTATTTTATTGTTTAAAATGTAAAATTTTATAATTTTGCATCTAGAATTCAATACAAAATTGAAATTAATTTTATTAATTATAACGATAGATTAGTTCTCGAAAGAGCAATTACAGTGCAGAGTATGAACTTAATTAGTTTTCGTATTTTTTTATGAATATATTATTTTTGCCAAAACTTTAGCAAAATGAATTATAGGCTAACAATAAATAAAAGAGATTTATCGAAGTCAATTAGAAATATATACATAAACCAGGGGCTTCCGCCCAACACCCCGCCGAGAACTTGGGTTCTTTTTTGGTACATTCGCCTAGTTTAGAAGTATTTTCGTTTTGGTACATTCACCTAGTTTTGGTGTGTTGTTTTACAAAACTCATCTATACTCCATATAAACGTTGCACATGCTCTGCAATTTATAAGCAAGATAGAGGGAAAGGGTCGAGAATGCCTATGAGGGGAGAGGGGGTAATGGTCAAGCGAGTCAGATAATACTCGTACAACGTATGATTGTTCTTTTAGTACATTATTTTCATATTAATAATTTACCTCAATAAATGCCAAATTTTCTATGTTCCACCCTTATTTATACGTATTACTGGCTCGGGCCGAAGAAATATGATTTAACAGGATTCTAGGCATAGGCCCTTGTACAGGTGCTTAGAGATTCCTGCATCTTAGATATTACTAAAATGATCGGGTTGCAAAGTTTATTTTAAATATTTTTTTTTAACTGCGAAGCAAAGAATTTTAATATTAAATTAAAAACTATCATGATTAAATCGTTAAAAAATAATTAAATTTTCAAAAAATCATTAATCGAAGTTTTTATGGTTTTTTTTCACTTATAGGCGCTTAAAAACATTATTTTTTGGGCGGGCATAACAAAAATACCAAGTGCAGGACTCTAAATTCGCCTAAGCAGAGTTATTAATTACAAATTTAGAACCTAAAATATTAATCTACACTAGTGTGGCAAAAAACGGTTGGGTTTTGTTTTGTCGACCTTTTGTTCAACTAAGACGACTCTGGTCAGTTTTTTGAATTTCGACTAAGGCTGGAGGTCAACTAAAAAACAGACCAAAAAATCTTTAGTCTGTTTATGTTTAGTCGACTAAAACCAAAGGTGGACAAAAAGCCGTTTTTACAGCACTTCTACACTTATCACAGGCATTAAATGCTGTCAAATTGAGTCTAATAGCCTATAATTTTATAAGGGCAAAATATAGGGGAAAAATCTTCGATTCACACTTTGGCCAGTGGTTCTTTTTTTGAATCTGAGCCAACTGACAACCATACAACTGAACAAAAAACGATGGATGGATGTCGTTGTTAATACTTTTAAAACATACGATTATAAAATTAAATTTGCATAATGTTATAATGAGTATAAATATAAAAAGCTATAAATAGCACAATATTTAACTACTTAAAGAAAATGCATGAATGTGATAGATTATTTTATATTGGATAATAAATGGATAATATTGTAGTTTTCTTTGTAAGGTAAGAATGGCACAATATATATTAATCTAAGATATAAGAATATAATAGAATATTGTATATCAGTGTGTAAATTGTATAATATGCTAGCTTTTAAAGTCAATTTAAACGCTGAAGTGATATAATTATAGCCGTAAACTAATTTTAATTCCTAATTCTTACATTTAACGTTGTATGTACTTTGTATGCAACATTCATCCTAAAAAAGTTGAGTAAAACAGCCTACATCTGTTATTAATCACAATTTTTTAAAAACACACATAAATTTTTTTAATTATAAATTATGTGGGGGTCAAAAATAGTTACACCCTTCAAAAAATCACATGTTGCTGCAGACTGTGCTGATCTTTTATAATATAGAAAATAACAGTTTCTAATCCTACAAATCTTAAACATGACAATAAAATTTTGGTAAATATTACAATTTTGAAAATAACTTAATTTCTAAGCCTAAAAATCGATACAAACATGACATTTTGCTATGTATTACAAATTTTAAACTTAAATACATATACTGTACACATTTTGGGGAATTTGAAAATAACTTAGTTTCTAACCTAAAAATCTATATAAACATGACATTTTGCTATGTATTACAAATTTTAAGCTTAATTACTTACACTGTACACATTTTGGGAAATTTGAAAGTAACTTAATTTCTAACCCTAAAAATCAATATAAACATGACATTTTGCTATGTATTACAAATCTCTTGCAAATAATTTTATTTGTTATTGTTCAACAAATAAGTGATAGTCCTAATCTGAGTATAAATACAGAAAGTAAATCATGGGCTTGTAAACATATATAATATATGATATTAATGACCTAATTTATATTTAATCATTAACTAACTAGCAATATTATTTATATCCAATGTTTGCAGAGGCCCAGCAATGCACCTATAATATGGATAAGCTATATAATATATTAAAATTGGTTTATTATTTAGGATTAAATTTTAAACATTTTACCTTGAAAAATTTGAAATGAACGGGAGTTTAGGTGAGATTAGGTGGTTGCTCGACTGACCGGTTGTGGGTTGACTTAAGAGGTCTTTCCATTGATCAGCAGACGGCTAAATAGCCTATAATTATATAAGGGCATAATAAATATAAAAAATTTAGATTCACACTCGTGCCAGTGGTCATTTTCTTATTAGTCAGCATCCAGCAGACGCCCGATTAGCCTACAATTATATAAAGGCAAAATAAAAAAATATTTTAAATCCACACTTTGGATCAGTGGTCATTTTTTTCCATTGGTCAGCAGCCAGCCGACGGCCAAATATGTTATTAAGAAGAACAATATAATATAAATGCAAAATTTAGGGTAATAACAAAAAGCAACAAAAAATTGGTTTTATGGAGGTTCGAACTCATATTAGTGGAGGAAAAAGCGTAAGGGGGGTGAGTAGGTTAAAATGAGGCAAATGCAACAGATGTTCAAATAGATCAGAAAAAAATTTACCCTCACCGAGATTTGATCTCATATAAGTGGAGGCATATGCCCTTGTTAAAGGGGTGCAGTGAGACGTGGGAAAGATTTGTTGCCACCGGGTATGTACTAAGGTCTTAATCGAAATCCCAAGCTTGCGCAGTGGTAAACACGACGAAATATGACGTCAATTTGACGTAGGCATATCGGGGGCGAGAGGGTGAAAGGGGGGGGGGCAAATCTAGAGAGAAAAATAAAGCCAGCCAGCCAGCGGTTTATTTTCAGCCCGAAAAATTTATTTTTGTATATTTGAAGCTAGGATAGCATAAATGCCAAATCATGCATGCACAAAAATAAATATAGATTATGGCTTTGGCCGGGGTCAGATAAAATAGAAGTAAGCTACGGTCAACATAAATTTTCAGGGAATTATGTATATTTATGTTTCGCAATCATCCGTTATAAATTAACAACTTAGACAAATTGTCAAAAGAAATCACAAAACAGCAAATATAAACAGCAATTAACCATTAATCATTTTGACCTTTTGCCGGGGTCTGATAAAGTAGAAGTAAGCAACGGTTAGCATTAATTTACGGGGAATCATTTAGCCAGTTTCGCAAACATCGCTAATATAAAGCAACAACCTAGACAAGTTGCCAAAAGAAAGAAATTTTTAGACCTTTAATTAAATTTGGCGCAATTTATATTAAATTTATATAAAATGCTTTTATCTCCATTTTTTTAGTCTTTAGAGCAAGTTAATTAATATCATAATAAAATCTATTGAACTACCATATTACAATTAAAAGTCTAAGTTTTTATATCAATTTAGTCATTCGCGCATTCCGCTTTACTTATATTTTGTAATAAATATTATCTATTATGGATAAGCTCATTTAATGCTAAATTCTTAATTCAAATTATGACTACCCATATTGTAATATCATTGTTTATTAATTGCTATGCAACTTATTTAATAATTAATAATTTTTAATCGAAATACTTTTAAATAAAGCACTTATACTGATGGTTTATTAATATAGCCTCAAACAAATATAGTTATAATTAATTTTTTGTAGTCACCTTGTTTCAAATAGCCAATTTAGCTTAATATGTGCCTTTATCATTTATAATTAAGTCTGACTCGGCCCGGATAGAGAATGCTTCAATTTTGTCCAATGTGATTTGCCTTGCCACTTTGCCCTCTTAACTTGAACCGGTCGGCGCGAAACCATTTTTTTATTTTTATTACTTAGCCCGTCCTTAAATTTATAAAGACTACAAAAGAAGATAAAGCCTTTTGACATTTTAAGTATATTTAATAGAATTTGATGTTTTTAATGTGAAAACGTCATTTTTAATTTTAAAGGACAAATAGGTCTTTTGCTGGGTCATTTTATTACAATTTGAAATTATATTTAGATTTTACCCGTTTGGCATTGGGCTGTGTTACGCTTAAATATGAAATGCGAAGAAGAAATATATTATTATTATGACATATTTTATCGGCAAACTAGTAGTGGGGTTTGTTTTCACGGTATCCTAGATCATGAACAAATAAGGGTCATACGCACACCCTATCCTTATAACTTTGTCCACTTGTCCTTTCCACGTAACTCGAGGTCGTTTTCTTTCTTTCATGCACGTCTTATAATGTTTTATTTACATCATTCACAATCCTAATATGTCCAAATCAATTTAGCCAATTTTCGTTATATATATGCCATATGTTGATTAAACATTTTTGCCCTGAGGCACTCATTCCTCATATGGTCAAGATTTGTGAACACCAAGCTTTAGCGTAACATTCTTATCTCGGTGGCTTGTATTGACTTTTCTTCCGTGGCGTTAAATGCTAAGTTTCACTCCAGTAAAGTAATACCGGTCTAATAGTTGCACTTCAGCTATATTTGCATCTCCTTTTAGTACATTAAACCCTACATACTTCGCCATAAGTCCTTATTAAATCCATACATTGACATCCTTTGCACAACCTCCGTCTTGATATATTTTGCCTACGAGGCTTATGGGTTTTTCAATTGGCCATCCAGCATGCCTGACGTTTTATATATCTCTCTATGTATACCTGTTCCGATTAATGATTTTTAGATCACATCCACCTAACAGTTTTGACCATTTTTCTTCTTATTTTAATACTTCATCCTTTATCTCCTCGCATTTACTATATTATTTGCATATAGCATACATCAAGAAGATCGCTTTGGATGTCCCACTTTATTGTATCCATATGAATAAAAAGGGGCTTAGAGCAGATTCTTGAGTAATCCAATTTCAACCCCAAATTGATTTAACATTCCCACTATCGTTCTAACGTAAAGAATTGGAGCTTCTTATATATTTTTTATAAGCGGACATATGCATCAGGATATTTTGTCTTCTCATGCATTACAAAATGAGATCGTGAGGCAGCGTGTTATAAGCCTTTTTCAAATCGACAAAAAATGTAAATGGCTCTTCTTTTCCCGAAATCCAATCATTTGTCTTAGTGCACAGATCGGGTCAGCGTAGATTTGCCGGCCACAAATCTAAACTGGTTAGACAAGAGTGCAATCTTTCTCTTGCCATGATAATAAGATTTTTTCCCCAAGCTAAGGGTATAACTGTTTGCTCTCTTTTAATCGGGATTCATTTTTATGGCAATATTTTGTTGGTGATCTCTGTCACGGTCTATCTCATTCCTCCCGACAACTTTGCCATTCTACCGATTCTATCATAGGTAGTCCATCTGGTTAATTAGTTGTTGTGTCCTCCCCTATAGAAATTATCATATACTAACTTCCTATACAAATCCCCCCACCCCCCACTGCGCTGCTATACAATACACACGCGTTGATAATCGATCACCCCCTCTCCGTACTTATATTCACAAGAGTTGTAAACTTGCGTATCTCATACCCCCCTCCCCCCTTCTATCTAGATACATTAATTGCAAGTTCGTATCTTATTTAGGTCGGATACCCCTTTTGATCTTACCCGCATTAGCATAACATCTGTGTACTAATTTCGATATAGATTTGAGTAGTCCCCATTTTGCTCTTTACGCGATATATTAGAACCATCATTATTTTACTTGTAATATACAAAAGTTTAAATATTCTCTACATCGTTTCAGGCCATAAACCATTGCTAACGCCTCTTTCTCTATTACCGAATAATTTAATTCAGGTTTAGTTAATTTACGGGAAAAATAAATTACAGGGTGTTCTACGCTGCCTTCTAATTGGCATAATGCGCCACCAATTCCCTGATTAGATGCATCAACCCTTAAAACGTTTTCGCCGTCCGGATCAAAACATTTTAATATAGGTTGTTTTAAAAGAACTTGTTTTAAATAATTATAACATGCTTCATGCTCATCAGTCCAATTATATATGCTATTTACGCCAGTTAAATCATACAATGGGGCTGCATATTTACTATAATCACTGATAAACCTGTTATAATAAGTCATTAATCCCAAAAATGACGACAGTTCTTTTTTATTAAGAGGTATTCTTGCATTTTGGATAGCATATATCTTAGTAAGATTTGGTCTAACACAACCGTCTCCTAATATATACCCTAAATACATAACCATTTCTACAGCAAATACGCATTTTTTTCAGCAATACGTAACCCTTTTGCTTTAATTAGTTTTAACACAGCTATTAGACGCTTGTCATGTTCGTCCCTAGTGGAACCAGTGATCAAGATATCGTCCAAATAAAAATTTATGCCTTCTAAATTCAAAAAAATTGAGGCCATTGTTCTCTGAAAAATTGCCGCCGACACACTTAGACCGAAAGGTAAACGTTTAAAAGCAAATAAACCCTTTTCGGTATTAATGGTCAATAGTTTAGCGGATTTACTAGTTACGCGCAATTGCAGATAGGCATTAGCCAAATCAATTTTTGAAAAAAATTTTGCGCCTTTTAAATTTGCTAACACCATTTCAATTCTGGGGAGGGGATATTTTACATCCACAACACATTTATTGATTGTTATTCGGTAATCCGCACACACCCTTATCGTTCCATCTGGTTTTTTAACCGGAACTAAAGGTGTTGCCCAATCCGAATAATCAACCGGCTCGATTACATCATCTTTTAACCAAGTGTTAATAACATGTTCAACTTGGTCTTTCCATACTAGTGGAATGCGCCGGGCTGGGCAAAAACGTGGAGCGCCTTGATCTTTAATTTTAATTGAGAATATGTTATCATTTAGACATCCTAATTCGTTCGCAAAAATCTCTTCAAACTCTGCTTTAATTTTGTCAATTTTGTCGCGCCATAGATCATTATCGTTCCGAACATCCCTACGATCCATTTTAAATGAGGAATTCTCGGCATTTTTATATGCCTTTACCTCCATACACGAGGAACTAGTCTCATTATTTGAAACCTTGCCCTCGTCTGAAAATAAGGAGACTCCTGCTGCCTTACCAATTATGGTCGTAGGCTCAGACCCGACTTTATCTACGGCTTTATTATCACCAATATTATCCTTATTGCAGTGAACAACATTAATTTTATTATATTTACATATTCCCCAATAATTAACTAAGGGATCAATCTTTCTTATCCATGTCCATCCCATTATATTCTCAATATTTTCATCAACAATATATATATCAAATTCTAAACTCTGCCCCGCGGCGTTCACATTCACTTTCGTATAACCTAAGATGTTAATCGGAGAGCCATTTAATTGCTTTGCTAAAATGCTAGATTTTTTTAATAACTTTTCGGGCCAATATTTTTTAAAATTTATTTGCGAAATCAGCGAAATTGTAGAGCCCGTATTGGCTAAAAATGTTATATAATTATTATCGATATTTAATGTAACATAAGGCGAACGCGCGTTAAAAAAATTAATTAAATTTACATTTGAGAAACTAGTACCAGCCTTCTCTAACCGTCAATCAGAACAATGTTGGCCACCACAATGACCCATTGAACTATGACTGACCTGAGGCAGACTGGTCCTACAACCTGAACATATGTCAGACTTAGTCTCCTCTTTATTTGTAGTATTGCTTAAACAACACTTCCTATTGCCTGGCCATTCCCTCTGCGCACGCGCGGGCGAATTTTCATTAAAATCAAAATTGTAAGGGGTGTAGGGGGTGCGGGGTCCCCTATTAAATGGGTTGGTATAATTATTGTTATTATTAAATCTGTTATTATTAAATCCAGGTGTTGTGTCCTCCCCTATAGAAATTATCATATACTAACTTCCTATACAAATCCCCCCACCCCCCACTGCGCTGCTATACAATACACACGCGTTGATAATCGATCACCCCCTCTCCGTACTTATATTCACAAGAGTTGTAAACTTGCGTATCTCATACCCCCCTCCCCCCTTCTATCTAGATACATTAATTGCAAGTTCGTATCTTATTTAGGTCGGATACCCCTTTTGATCTTACCCGCATTAGCATAACATCTGTGTACTAATTTCGATATAGATTTGAGTAGTCCCCATTTTGCTCTTTACGCGATATATTAGAACCATCATTATTTTACTTGTAATATACAAAATTAGTTTTTCCTTTTTAAATCTTTTTCATTTCTACCCTTGCTTAATCTTTATATCGGTGTTTATATTAGGAAGGGATATGTGTTTTGCAACAGTTATAAGTCTTTATAGTTTATACTATTTCATCACTTCCTTCAGGTTAACAATTTCTAAAGACAATTTATCACATACGACTGTAACCCCTTTAATGATCCAGTTTGATAATCATCTCGGTTTAAAAATTTGTTACTATGGAAACGGTCTTCTTCGCAAATTTCTTTGCCACCTTATTTGATAAGTTAAACCTTTTCGTTTATTGCCAGTTATATAGATTTTTCATTTGATGAACTCCCTAGCCGATTGATTACGCCCACTAAGTTCCATATTCAATTGACTCCTTGGTCTGTTATAGAACCTGTATCGCCATTTATTTTAAGTCCGAAATGAGCGACATATATATTTTGAAATTTAAATGGGCAAGTATATGCTGATCCGTGTATGCACATTCCTTGACTTAATCGCATTTATCTTATACCACATATCAATTTCTAAATTTACACTCATATAACATATACCACAGCTCTTTTGCTATCTGCATTTCGCTATAAGGAAAGTAAATAGTGTATGTGGAAAAAATTAAGTGTTTAAAATTTTTAAATATATAGTAGTGGGACCATAATGTTGCTTTTTGAAGTTTCTATTTAGAAAATATAATAATCATCTCAAAATATATTTAAAAAAAAATAATAATAGGTCTTGGATATTTTTGTAGATAATCATGCGCGTAGCGGATTTTAGGGGGGGGGGAATTACCAAGGAGAATTTTTTTAACATTTAATTATTAGTATAATAAATATTACAGCCCAGAAAAGAGCAACCTGAATGGCCTATGGGCCGGGTCGGTAACTATCGTGAACTTGGATCATTGGCGTAAGGAGGGGGTTTTTCAGGTTTAGAACACCACCCATAATTTTCAATTTATATAATTTTTATATTGTATTTGATTTGCACACAAATATTACTGATAATTTTAAATTATTTTGGAAGTGTTATTAAGTTTTTCGTTGCTTTTATTCCTATTTTTTATGATCAAAATTTATAAATTTTATTCGAAATTTGAATTTAAAATTTAGATAAATAGCTCCCATCCCATCCCAATTCCAAAATTTTAATATAAAACAAAATTCCACTTATAACTACTTCCCTAAAAAAATTAACTTTAAAAGGAGACAATTAGAAAAGATGAACAAACACTAACAATCAGTGATCAGAGTTACTATTTGTTCATTTCAAACTCATCAGAGGTCAGATTTGTTAGAATTTTTCAGCCCGAACCCGGCCCGGCCCGATTTTATAATTAATCTGCCCGCCCGAGCCCGCCCGAACCCATCTAAGTGTCCGCCCGGGCCCGCCCGAATCGTTAAAGCTGCCCGAATTGCCCGGCCCGAAATATTAAATTTGCCCGTTAGTCCCGAATTTGTGAGGTCGCAAACAGAGGTCGGATTTGTTAAAAATTTTCTGCCCAAACCCGGCCCGGTCTAAATTTTTAACTAAATTCCCCGCCTGAACCCTTCTAAGTGTCCGCTCAGCCATGCCCAAACCATTAGAGCTGCCCGGCCTTATTAATAAAATTTGCCCGTTAGACTAGAAATTATCCAATCCCAAAATCTTTTAACCACTATTACAAAATAAGCATTAAATAATGGCATATTGATCAGAACAAAGATGACAATATTTTATTATTCATAATTATTATGTAAAAATAACAAATCGTCGACAATTTCCGGGGATAATCTTTTGATCTTGAGATAAACCAGTTAAACTAATTTATTCGAAATAAAATAAAATTTAATTCTGAAGAAGTTAAAATTAGGATTTAGGACATTATATAAACGTACGATAAGGATTTAAGCGATAGAAAAAAATCTAGTCAAATTTATTATGGCCCATATTTGTTTATAAGCGAATTTTTCTTTTTTCGAGGAAAATCAATTTGATATAATTTTTGGCATGCCCAAATTGCCCGAATCTTATCAGCGTGCCCGCCCGGGCCCGTCCAAAAAGTAAAACTTAAGACAGTTGCCCGGCCCGGCCCGGCCCGTGGGCCGGGCCGGGCGGGCCGGGCAGCGGGCCGGGCCGGGCGGGCCGGGCAGCGGGCCGGGCCGGGCGGGCCAGGCAGCGGGCCGGGCCGGGCATTTCTGACCTCTGAAACTCATTCTAGATTCTAGAATTTAGTTTAGAAAAGATAGTACTAATTCAGCAAGAGAAGAAGAGGAAGAGGTTAACCAAACACTAACGATTAGAGATCAGGGTGATAAATAAATTATATAAACTAAATATAGATTCTAGAATCTGTTTTTTAGAAAATGATTGTACTAGTTCTGTAAGAGTACAAGAAAAAGTGGATAATCAAACACTAACAATCAGTGATCAGGGTAATTTACTATTTGTTCAAGCTCATTCTAGATTCTTTAGTTTTTCAGAAAATGATAGCACTAATTCTGTAAGAGGACAAGAAGAAGAATAAAAGGATAATCAAACACTAACAATTAGTAAGTTTAGTTATTCAGAGTTTGTGAAGGAAAATGGTTTACTTTACATAACTTACTATAAATCTAATAATTTTTTTGATACTGCCAGTGTGAGTCTAGAATTGATAATAGTAAGGATAATATTCACAAAATATTCAATACTTGTGGTATGTTATATTGATGAATTTTTATCCAAAAAAATAGTTACAAAAAAATTTCAGCGTGAAAATTTTTTAACACCACCCATGAGGAAATCCTAGTTAGCCTATGACTTGGATTTAAAAGCAGGCCTGGACAGGCACCATTATATATTTCGGTATTCTGGGTTAATGAAGTTTTTTCCATAGTCACTTATATTTGATTGTTTTAAATAGATATAAATAGGAGTCCAAAAAAATTAAAAAATTTCAAAAATATATTGAAATTACTACAAAAATTTGATATCATTAACGGGCCGGCAGTTCGGACAGTGATTGGGACATTATCAGGCAAACTCTTTGAAGGATTCGGAAGGGCAATGTAAATAAATCGGACTGGGTGGGGTCCAGGCGGATAACATCGACCTGCGACAGCTGTAACCCTGTTTTTTGGTAGTGCTTACCGCCATCTAGCGGACGAAGGATTTAACATTTTTATACTTATTTATCGTTATGGTGCTACTTATTGCTAGAGCTGTTGAGTTCATTGAACTAGTTCACTTTTTTTTGAACTTGAACTGAACTAGTTATTTCCAAAATTGAACTATGAACTTGAACTATTTTTTTTAAAGTTGAATTATGAACTTGAACTAGTTCTTTTTTTAAAATTCTGAACTTGAACCTTACAATATAAATGAACTAGTTCATCCATAGACTAAATAGACTGCTCATTCCCTTTAAAAAAGTGATGCAAATTTTATCGCCATCTTGAACATAAGAAGCAATCAACGTTATAATGGGATTCTATATATATTCTCTATTTTTTACTTTCTATCTCACCCGGGGAGGGGGGTGTTTTGCCCCCCCCCCCTAATTTTTTACCCTCTTTCTCAGCGGAGGATAGGGGGGGGGCAAGCCCCCAATTTTTTACCCTCTTTCTGATGAGGGGGAGAGGGGGGCCTATTTTTTACCCTCTTTCTCACACAGGGGGGGGGGGCAGGGGGGGCGGGGGTGTTTTGCCCCCCCCCCCTAATTTTTTACCCTCTTTCTGATGCGGGAGAGGGGGGGGGGGGCAGAGGGGTGTTATGCCCCCCCCCCCCCTAATTTTTTACCCTCTTTCTGATGCGGGGAGAGGGGGGGCAGGGGGTGTTTTGCCCCCCCCCTTATTTTTTACCCTCTTTCTCACACAGGGGGGGGGGGGCAGGGGGGTGTTTTGCCCCCCCCCCTAATTTTTTACCCTCTTTCTGATGAGGGGGGGGGGCAGGGGGGGGGGGGTGTTTTGCCCCCCCCCCCTTGATTTTTACCCTCTTTCTGATGCCGGGAAGAGGGGGGGGGGGGGTTGATAGTCAATTTTCAAAAAAAAAAAATTTCAATAGAAATAGTTGATTATGACATTTGTCACCAATGTGACCGCACAAATTCACAAAAATATTATGAAAGGGTTAAAAAGGGCTTTCCGCCCCCCCCCCCTCCGGGTGACAAAGAGGGTAAAAAATAAGAAGAGGGGCGAATCACCCTCCCCTCTCCCCGGCATCAGAAAGAGGGTAAAAAATTAGGGGGGGCAAAACACCCCCCTGCCCCCCCCCCCCCTGGGTGAGAAAGAGGGTAAAAAATAAAGGGGGGGGGGGCAAAACACCCCCTGCCCCCTCTCTCCCCCTCAACAGAAATAAGGTAAAAAATTAGGAGGGGGGGGGGCAAAACACCCCCCTGCCCCCCCCCCCTCTCCCCCGCATCAGAAAGATGGTAAAAAATAAGGGGGGGGGGGGCAAAACACCCCCTGATCCCCCTCTCCCCCGCATCAGAAAGAGGGTAAAAAATTAGGGGGGGGCAAAACACCCCCCCCCCCCCCTGTGTGAGAAAGAGGGTAAAAAATAAGGGGGGGGGGGCAAAACAATCCCTGCCCCCCCCCTCTCCCCCGCATCAGAAAGAGGGTAAATAATTAGGGGGGGGGGCAAAACACCCCTCTGCCCCCCCTCTCCCCCGCATTAGAAAGAGGGTAAAAAATTAGGGGGAAGGGGCAAAACACCCCTCCCCGGCCCCTGCCCCCCCTCTCCCCCTCATCAGAAAGAGGGTAAAAAATGGGGGGGGGGGGCAAAACACCCCCTTGCTCCCCCCCCCCTATCCTCCGCTGAGAAAGAGGGTAAAAAATTAGGGGGGGGGGCAAAACACCCCCCCCCCCCGGGTGAGATAGAAGGTAAAAAATAGAGAATATATATAGAATCCCATTATAACGTTGATTGCTTCTTATGTTCAAGATGGCGGTAAAATTGGCATCACTTTTTCGGTACGTGTGTACGTATAATGAGCAGTCTATCTAGTCTATGAGTTCATCACAAAAATTATTATTTAAAATGATTTTATAAGCCGAGTTTAATTGTTTTTGGTGTTTCGATCTCGTCTCGGTCTCGAAAGCAAAATCTCGTCTCGTCTCTGGAGCGATTATGAAAATCTCGTCTCGGTCTCGACGAGATTTCTCGACTTGTCTCGACTTTTTAAAAAAATATTATACTAAATAGAAATTTCTCTTGTTATAAATTTATAAAATAAGTGAAAAATCAAAAATGGCAAACTATTTTATTTTTCAAAAACTCTAATACACAAATTTGATAATTTATTCATGTTATTGACAATATAAAGATATGAACCAATTATTAAATCAAAATAGAAAGTGCAATTTGAAAAAAAAGATTATAATAAGCCTAAAGTATAGAATATAAATTTTTTAGTTTTAGCGAATTATAAGATTTATATTAAATTCACTGTGTCAAATATAAATACACATAGAAATTTATAAGTTTGCGTATATTTGACTTGAATGTAATTTGGTCTAATTGAGATACTTTTTAACACTAAAGCTCAAAATAAATACCTTGCTTAACTAATTTAAAGCAAACATTTTAGTCGTAGATATTACCATCATCAATTATAGCCCATAGAGTTTATTGCTTATTTACTATAACGTTAAAAACCACAAACGAGTGTATACTTTTACTATTAAAATAAAAAATTGATAACCTGCACATATTGAAACGTTGTAAAACTACAATAAAAGTAGCATTATTAGTGGAATAAGAACTTAAGGTTTATTATTTTGTTATTAATTGCACATATATTATTTTATAACAAAAATCATTATAATGTAAAGTAAACTATGATATTAAAGTAGAAGGTTCCATTTTATAGTCCAAGAAATTGCCTCCTATTTTTAACTAATGCCCTTAAATATTTATATTCTAATACAGTACACATTGTGTATTTAATTTGCAGGATACCCATATAGAAATTTTGTTCAATACACCTGCCAACTCTTTTTTATATCTTCTTTACTAAATGATAATTTTGAAAATAAAATTTTATTCACCAATTCTTATCTACTTCCCCCTGATTTCTATAATCAATTGTAATTATACATTATTTTGTTTAAAATGAAAAATAAAAGTTTTACATATTGATTGATTTTCAATTTATATAAAAAATGTTAGTATATGAAAAATGTTTATTAAATTAGATTTTATAATGGAATATTTCTAATTTAAATTAAACAATAATAAGTTTAAATAATTAAACTCAATCATCGATAAAAATTTGATCCATAGAATTTTAAAATTGCTAATTAAACTTAGATTAAAAAAACTGATTTTGGATCAGATAAAACGTCTTTCAAAGACCCCTCGGATCGGATTTTCAAAAATATTTTTTTAAAAAAAATGAAGTGAACTATGAACTGAATTTGAACTAGTTCATTTTGTAAAATTTGAACTAAGAACTGAACTAGTTCGTTTTTTTTTCAAGATGAACTTGAACTAGTTACTTTTGAAAAAGTATGAACTTAAACTAATATTTTTTTCAAACTGAACTATGAACTTGAACTAGTTCATATCTAAGATGAACGTTAACAGCTCTACTTATTGCCTTAACCTCTTTTCCACTATTGCTTTGTCATTTGTGTCTCAATTTTTTATTCAACTACGCCCGTTATTTGTGCAATAAATAAGACTGTGACAAACAAATAATCCAATACCCTAAAACACACCATTTTCTTAAATAAAAATAACGCGCGCTCTATCAAACATTCCAACGTTTAACTTCTTTTTTCGTATTTTTTGGGAAGTTTGGTTATTAATATTACAAGTGCAAAAACAACACTTTAACTTTAAGGTAATGCAGACAATGGTTAACCGACAAACTTAAAATGCAGTGCTATGAGCTAATACCATACAAAATAATTCTCCGAGAGCACGAAGAAGATCATATATTAAGATGCCGCCAATCATTTCATCAATAAATCGTAATATGTATGCCAAAATTGAATCGGAATGTCTGCTCTACATCCGTTTAAATCAGACCAAACTTCGCTCAGAAGAATATGTTCCATTGCGAGATGCAGTTCTTAACGACGCCAATACAATTCACGTTAAAAAACTAACCATTTTGCCCTCTTCATACAGCGGAATTTTGCAATGACGCCCAAGATTTAATTGCCTATCTTCCTAACTACGGCGGTCCCGACCTATTCATTACATTTAAGTGCAATCCTCTTGGCGCGATGCACAGGAGCTCTTATTTCATAGCCAATCACCAGTCGATAGGCATGACAGCACAGCACGTGTGTTAGGCCAGAAAATTAAATCAATTATTTATCTCATTGTTAAGCAATGTTTTTGTCACTGGCCTTGCTGGATATACTCTGTGGATTGGCAAAAGAGAAGTTTACCGCATGCCCATAAATTCATATGGCTATATAACATGATCACCCTTAACAAATCGACGCTGTAATATGTACTGAAATACTGATCCCAAACTAGATAAGGATTTGAAATCGTTACAGAAAATATGATACACAACTCTTGTGGAGCGCTCACTCCAAAATCGCCATGCATGATAGACGGTAAATGATCAAAGCGATATCCTCGAGGCTTATGCAACAGAATTATGGGCAGTGATAGAAACCCTTTGTACAAAAGAAGGTAAACAAAGGATGATGGTAACGTGGCAACCATTTGTTTGCGGGACGCAATTGTCGAGTTAGATAACCGCCGGGTTGTTCCATATTGTCCCTTGCTACTAAAATTATAAAAAGCACAATATTATATGGATCAAATGGCACAACACTTTAACATAACTTTAACTATTCTTTAAGATTTTTGCTTACAAAAACAAAGCTTTAATTCAATTGGGTATGCCTGCATTAAATCGATCTGCTGCTGCTCCATTCTGTGTATACTTACATTGTGAACAAATTTACAACCAGGGTGATCTTCTGTCTATCATGCGATCAAATGTTTCAAAGCTAACGACTCAACAAATAAAGGTTAGGGAGATGTCTTCTTCTTAAATGCAGGAGTTTGTCCCTAACCCCTGAACCCAAACCGGGTAAAACTCGATGTTTTACAGAACTTGAACCCAAACCCGAACCCATTTTTAAAAATATCCTTAAAACCCTAGAACCCGATGATTACAAATAAGGGTTTGGGTTCGGGTTTTTAATTCAAAAATATATTGCGAATTGAATATTTTAGTTTTCTCTATCATGACAATGTAACGAAAACCATACCATTGTAATTTCAATATTTTTATGTTTCCGGCATTTTTAGTTCATTAATCGATACTAATTATCTCAAGAATTGTTTGTAAGTATTATAAATATATATAATTAATATAATATAATTTCTTGAACCCGAACCTGTACCCAAACCCGGACCCAATTCTTTAAACCCAAACACGAACCCTAACCCGATTTCAAAATTTATGCCGAACCCGATTTTATTTTGGGCGGGTTCAAACCCCTGCTTGAATGTTCCAGGAGGATCTGGTACTTCCCGCTGACATTGTTGGCAACTATTCGTTCACAAAATAATATAGCCGTTGCTCTAGCCTCTTCCGGAATGGCTGCCACATTATTATTCGGTATAAAAACGGCTCATTCAGCATCGTCCATTACAGTGAATCCAATATGCAACATTTCCAGAACATTTAGAGTGGGTAAAGTATTACAGAAGTGAAAACTTATTATTTGGGATGAATACACAATGTAGAGTCCTGCATGGGCCGGTTTTTGCCGGCCCAGCCCAACCCAACCCATCTTCAGGTCGACCCAGCCCAACCCACCCCATGCTCACAAACTTTTTCTTAAGCCCAACCCAGCCCATGCCTAACAAAACCCAGCCCAGCCCATCTTAAATATTTTTTCTTCCTAATTTTTAGCACAAGCATGCCTCTTTAAATGACTTGTACCTAAAAAAAGTTTATATTTAATAGATATTGGATTTAATAGTCAATTTTGTTTTACCTATTTTGACGTTATGACTATAGATAGCATTACAGAACCTGCATTTAACTTTTCCTGTTGGTTTGTTGTTATTTCCTACTTCCAACATATACTTTCCATATATTTGAGGTGCTTTTAGCACTGTCGTTATCAATATATTTAAAAGTTGGCGGTTTTATCATGTTAATAGAATAAAATAAATTAGTAAAATGCGAAGCGACGGATGTTAATTAAAATTTAGAATTGCAAAACCTAAAAGAAAAAAGTCAGCTAAATACGCAGAACTTAATTCCTCACTCCTTTTCTGCCCTATAGTCACCACTACCCTTGCAACAATAGGGCCTAAAACCCAAGGCCTCCTGAAAGAATTGGGGCGCCGTATAGCTGCCAATACCCTTGACAAAAGGGAAACTTTTTTTTTAAAACAGAAAATCGGAATTATAATTTGTCATTACAACGCGATCGCAATTTTTGAATGTTTACCTCGCATATAATTTTTATAGTATATATAGTTTCACTTAATAAAAGATATCATTAAATAAAAAAAAAAAAAAAAAATTAGAATTTGAATTAATATACTAATTTTAAAATTAATTTTTATTATTCAACAATTCTCAGCCCAGCCCATCAAATTTATTTTAGCCCAACCCAGCCCAGCCCATTAAAATATATTATATCTTAAGCCAGCCCAGCCCATTAAAACATTTATTTTCCTCGACCCAGCCCAGCCCAACCCATCATGGGCTGGGCGGGTTGATGGGTTTACTGCCCATGCAGGACTCTAACACAATGGCCCATAAAATATCGCTCAAAGCTCTCAATTAGTTATTGCAAGATTTCAAAGAACCCTCAAACCTTTTGATAACGCAATATTATTCTTGCGGGAGATTTCTGGCAAACTTTACCGGAGCTCCCACGATCCACCCCTGCGGACTAAATCAATGTCTGCCTCAATATTCAATTTTGCTGCATTATGTCAAAACGTGACATAACTACTAATCTGTGTGCAGTATAGTATTACAAAATCATCCAGCAGGTGAGATAATTTCCCATCAGTTGTTAGAAATTGGAAAGATATCTGCTTAGGACGGATTTCTTTCAATTTTGTTCCAAAACTGCTTTGAAAAAGTGTTTCCAAATATTAACGCCCACTATCGTGATCGACTTTGGCTATGCCAACGGGCTATTCTCGCCCCCGATAATAAAGATGTCCACGAGCTTAACAATTTTATTCTGTCTAACATTCAAGGCAATCCAATTATTTACAAATTGGTTGATACTGTTATTGTTACTGATGTCGCTGTTAATTATCAAATCGAATTTTTAAATTCAAATGATCTGGTAGGGATACCACCTCATATTCTGCATTTGAAAATTGGCCTACCGAGTATCGTGATGGGCAATATCAATCAAAACTTGCAGATTTCAGCCTCGCTGTTAAGCGCTTGATGTGCTACAAAGCCACGATTTTAACTGGACCTGTGCATTTTTAAATTTTATAACAGGTATAACTGTATATATCTTTAACCTATCTAGTAATGCCAATATGTTTATCGCAAAATCTTCCCCACCAACCATATCAATCTTTCAGCTTTATTTTTATTCAGCTTAATTTTGGCTAAATTTAAGCATAGTTTTCTTTCTTCATCACCTGTAATCAATTTTTTAATTTATTAAGATTATGGTTAAAATTTCAAAAAATTATCATTCTACCCCTCCCTAAATCATTATCGCCCCGCTCTAATTCCAATGCTGGCTGCCTATAAATATATCATAAGTCCCTCTTTCACTTTACTTGCAGATCTAAACTTATTATATATATTAATTTTTTTACTTTATATTTCTTAAGCCATTATCTTTATACTGGTTTTATTATAATCAAACCTCACCTATGAATGACACCATCACCTGATCAAAATTTTACTAGGCATAACGATATAACTATACTTTTAAAAAAATTTCCTCGTACATAAATATTTCGCTTTCATTATACTCGCGGAAATTTTTATTATTTTTAATTACTTCTGATTCAACCAAATATTGTATAAGCCTTCATTTAACCAAATTTAAAGAACATTTTGAGATATCTCTTTATTTTAATACTAGATTTTAGACTATGGCATTACATTATTATAAACGTTGTACTAAAATATTTATTCCACATTGTCGAACATTATAATTGACTTTGATACACCAGTGGTTTATAACATTTTGTCACCCAATCATGCATATTATCATTAACATCGCACATTTTAACCTATAAAATTAACAAATACCCTGTAAGTATTTAAAACCGCTACAAATCTATTTTATTTAATTATGAATAAATATGCCTTTTCCTATTATTTAATTAAATAATATTTATTTCAATAATATAGCATTATATTTTTTACACCATAAACTCTCCTACTGATGACCCAAGATTTTTCAAATATGTTCTATTAATTCATACAAATTATTTATTTAATTAGGGACTAAGCCAAAGCAACGCTTGACCGGGCACGGCTAGTAATTAGATAAAATTGGCTGCAATGGCTAACTATTTTTTTATCACCTTATCGACTTAGTGCTTGCTGAGCGAGTGCCTCTAAAAGCATTAGATTATATCATGAGTCGACCCATAGACTAATAGACTGCTCATTCCCTTTTAAAAAGTCTGCCCCATTTAGGCAGCCATTTTAATAAGTGAAACATAAATTTTGGCCAATTTATATGGTTTGATAAATTTTTAAAATTGCTATAATGATTAAAATGGGTTGTTTCATGTAATAAGATCAACGATTATTGTCCAATGCAATCCATCGCTATACAAACTCTTTTTCACTTATTAAAATGGCGGTCGTTATTGGCAACACTTTTTTGCGTGAATATATAAGAGATGAGCAGTCTATGAGTCGACACTCATGCATGGGTGTAGCCCCCCCCCCCTCCTAAATGTCCAAAAACCCTTAAAAATTAAAAAAAAGACTTATGTTTGCCCCCCCCCCCTAATTGAGCCTTTAAAATTTTCGCCCCCCCCCCAATCCAAAACCTGGCTACGCTTATGCACTCATGGTACACCTTTGAAATCCTTTAGCCATTAAATCACATTGTGCATTTGTTTTGCCATTTACATAACGAATACCCGTCAAAGTAGCAGAATGATGAAAAAGTAGCAGAATAATATTTTTTTAGATAATCAAGATATTAGAATTAAATCTCAAATGGGGAGGGAATTTCTGATGTATTCCTAACCAGAACCCTAACCCTAACAATCTTGATGAATCCTGACGATATCTGACCAATTTGGCTGCTATTTTTCTGCTACTTTGACCGGGTGCCTTACATAACCTTTCACATTATAAAGTTAAAGTTAATAGGTAAATTCTAATCCACTGACTTCTCGGTGCGATTTTGCACTACACAATAATATATGAGCCTAAGCTTTATTAATATAAAAAATTTTTATGCCTTAATTATTAAGCTGATAAAATAAATATTTAAGGTGGGATCTTATAGAATTGTTTTCTTTTTGAATGTATGACTATTTATTTTAATCATGTATATACAATTTATTGAAAGCCTCAAAACCTTTATAACACTATTCCAGTAACAATGCTACTTTTATGGGTGTTTTTAGAACGTGTGCAACTAATTACTTAGGTTATGAATAGAGCTGTTAAAGTTATTTTTCAACAGTAAACAATTAAGTTACAGTTACGTTAAAAAAGGAAACTAATTACAGCTACAGTCACATTTTTTCAAAAGTTGAATACAGTTCCAGTTACTTACCTGATGGAACTAGTTACATTAAAAGCTACCAAGATAAATTTAAAAAAACAGCAATTTTTTTACACATAATTTATTCACATACTAGAATAAAATCATGATTCAATTATAAAACGTTTTATTCTATATTGTAGTTTAATAAGCTAGTCGGTTTTAACTAAATATTAGTTTACCAACACTAAATAGGCACTCGACGGAGACGCTGGATGGTAGGAGTACATTAAATTTAATAAAAAGCTTCAATTAGAGAAAATTATCATATATTTAGATTTAAACAACAAATGGCGTAATGATCAAAATTTAGATGTAAATTTAGCAAAAATATTAATTCGGTATAGGATATATTAAGTAAATTCATATTTACGAAAATAATAAATCGTGTTACTCATAATTTTCCAATAGTATTATGGATTATATTTAATCAGCGAAGGAAATTTAAAGGGTTGAACACAATAGAGAACTGCAAATTCACTTTTTTTCAACCCGAACCCGACCCGAAATCATTCTCAAATTTTCTACCCGGACCCCACCCGACCCGAAATCATTTTCAAATTTTCTACCCGGACCCGACCCGACCCGAAATCATTTTCAAATTTTCTACCCGAACCCGACCCGACCCGAAAATTTTTTAAAACAAATTACTTTCGAGCGTGAAAATTGCTGTGTGTAAAATTACATCGACAAATAAACACCATGATGATTTGTATTCTTTAAAGGGGATGGTGAAAAAAAAACTCATATTTATTTATCTATATTTTGTCCTAATATCAAGTAAACTGCTCCTATGTTATAGACTTGAGAAAACTATTTAACATCCATTTATTGTTATTATGAAACCATTATTATATAGCTGATTATGATCAATATAGTAAATATGATGAAATTTAAGTGATTGTTCAAATGTTTTAAGTTTGAAGTGCAATTTAAGATAAATTCATTTGATATGAAACTTAAAAATAATTATGAGTTGTTATAAAAAAAATATTATATAATTATAAATTTGCAAATGAAACATATATAAAATTATAACTTACTTTTAAGTTAACTTTTGAATATGTATTAAATGTAATTTAAATTAACGATGAGGATTAGCTAAAACTTCCCGGTTAACACTAAAAAAATTTAAAATATAACTTTATTGAAATAATTTACCTTTTAATAGTCAAATTAAAAACAGGAGTAATTTATGTAGTTTGAATTAGTGATGAGAATTAGCTAGCACTTCAGAGTTAGGAGTTTTAAAAGTTAAAAAAAGAGAATGATCCAAATTAGTTGTACATTTCGATATTTAAAAACACTCTATGCTTAGCAATTAACATTAATTAAAAATATAGGTCTCGCTTGTTTTTTACAATGTATAAACCTTGGACTCGACTCTACAAATTTGACCCGACCCGAAAGCATTTTCAAATTTTCTACCCGGACCCGACCCGACACGAAAGCATTTTCAAATTTTCTACCCGGACCCGACCCGAAATCATTTTCAAATTTTCTACCCGAACCCGACCCGAAGTCGGGTCTGGTCGGGTCCGGGTCACCCGTGCAGTTCTCTAGCACAAACTAAACATGTAAATATATTATTTAAATAAATTTTTTAAATTTTGTTTAAAGTAACTGTAACTTTTTTTGAAAAATTACTGAATTAATATAACTAACTGGTACCGTTCCTTTGAAGTCAAAGTAACTGATTACAGTTACTTTTTGAAGAAAAGGAACTAGTTCCAAAATCTTGTTATACATGTAGCCAGTTGCTAAATGATGTACTCATGAATAATGATAAAAAGTATCCACTCGTACCTGTCAGGTTTGTATAACAATTTAATAAACATGCGAGGAAGTTATGAAAGATCTGATGACGGTTATATTAGAGTGCAAAGATATTTGTTTATTCAAAGATTACATATTTCTGCCAATGCTAACTAAGGTTCCGTCCAAGTTTAAATATGTAAATTATAAATTGCTATGCAATTTATGGACTCGCTCTTCGTTTTCCGTCCCTCCGTCCGTTGTCCAACTTGTAATTTTTGCATAATTGACGTGGAGATTTTTAATGGCTGTGGACTTATATGTTTATGTTTATAAAGTTCTTGAATAAAATGGTTAGCCATTTTAATTTTTTTCCAAACAATTCATTTATATAAAAACATATACAAGTTAGGGAAATTTAAAAGTCGAGACATGTCGGATTTCGAGACGAGACCGATATTATAAACCGAGACGAGATTGAAACACTAGTTCCTCAAATCTAAATCATAACTATAACTTCAGCTATTATTCTGTAAAACTCATCGCCAACACTTTTAAATAGACTGTCAGAGATGCAATGTTATGTATTAGTGGAATCACCTTTCATATCTTAATCTTAAGTTTAATTTTGCCATTGTTTGTATGTTAATGATATATAATAGCTGATAAGTTTATCTATAATTTATAAATTTGTTAATTATTATATTTAAGCGGGCCATCTAGTTCGTTATAAAAAGCCTTCTAACATGCGTTAATTTTCTTTGTAGAAAATTTGCAATCACTTTAAGCATTTTGTCGATTTTTATCTACCATTTAATATAAACCGTCATGGGCGTACCCAGGTTTTAAATTAGGGGGGGGGGCAGAAATTTTTTTTCCTAAAAGCAAAAAAAAAAAGTCTCCACTATCCAAAAATTTTCCTGAGAGCAAAAAAAAAGCAACTGCCCTAAATTAGGCAGTGTGGGCAGCCAGACCCCCTCCCCCCTGGCAAATTAGGGGGGGGGGGCAGGGGGTCCGGCTGCCACCCTCCGGCTAATTAGGGGGGGGGCAAGACATAATTTTTTTTGTTAGGGTTTTTGTATTGAATTTTTTTTTAATTAGGGGAGGGGCGCGCCCCCCCCCCCCCCCCCCTCCTGCGTACGCTCATGTAAACCGTTGTCCAAATACCTCATTAGTTCAATTATCAAATTAAATTATGTAATCAACAAAGTGGTAATTTTAATAAATTTGCAGTTGCCAGACTAACCAGATCTTCTAGGGTTGATTTTAAAATCTAATTTATAAATTTTGTATAAGATTTATCATATACTATATTTGTAATAATCAACCGTTGCAAAAGATCATTTTTATAACGCTTCAAGTTACACCAGTTTTTTTAATATATATAATGACATCAACTTTTCTCAATTATGATGTTTTATTACTACAACTAGTTTATAGTAATAAAACCTATTAAAATTAGACAAACGCTGTATAACAATTGTTTTAAACAAATCTTTACCATTAGCAAGTTTAAAGGAATAAAGTAAGTGGCTCAACAGATTAGACTTTAAATATTTATTATATAAGCAAAAGAAAGTTTAGACTTTAAATATTATATAGGCAAAAGAAAGTTTAATCTCTTTAGATTTGAAAGAGTACTTTTATATCAGGCAAAAGATCACAATTGAAATCGTTAAATCCAACACGATTTCCATACACGGATCAATGCCATCCGTTTAGTTATAGCGCGTTTTTATATTTTTTTAGCCGTGTATGTAATTTTTTGTATATCATCTAAAATTATCAAAATGATCTCCTTTAAAAAAAAAATTCTTAAAAACAAATGTTTTTATATAAACTCCCAACGGTTCGAAATTCCAATTATATTGTAATTATGATTTTCTAATTATCATAACGTATTCTGAGTCCCCGAAAAATTAATAATCTCAATTGAATTTTAATGACACTAGATAGTCTATGCTCTAACATTAACAAAGCAATTAAGCCAATTTTTTAAAGTATTTATTAATGAAAAAGAAACGAATGTAAATTATTCATTATACTACGATGACCCTGACTTACATAAAGGGTGGATTTTTAATATGGTAATAGAGAATTGTTATTAAAAATGGTAATCCACGAATAGGGGTTTCAATTAAATGAAAAATTTAATAACTGTTAAGAATATGTTTATTATTAAATCCAATTACATTGCCTAAATTAGCCCCTTTAATAATGAACGAAAGGCCTGGCCTGTTGATATCGATGGTACCTAATCTTGCGATCATTAAAGCAGCAATTGTATTATAATTGTTCTTTTATCGCTTTTACCGATCGCGGTACGTGAGGAATTATGTAATGAGGATATGGAATATTTGTTAACTGAAACACGACAAAGTTATTGATATTATTTTGTAATACTACCGACGATCGTTTAACGATAATTTATTATGCGTGGATCGCAACATGTCAAACCTCGAATCTCATTAAAGACCAGGCTGGGATGATTGTTACACAACCATGTTTTAGTCCTAATTGCGTCAAAAAAATAATTAAAACATGACTGGGAATGGAAGGGAAAAAGCGTTTCACCAAATTTATGGCGTGCCTTCCCGCGCCATATCTTTCGGTTTCGGCTGTCCCCGTGTCAAAGAAGCCTTTAATTTACGAAGTTAATTTAACAAAAGGGACCATCCACCATAGAGAGACGATAAATTCTTTTGTTGATCCTATTGATATTTTACCAATAAATTAACAGCGCAACCAGCGCTTATATAAACCATTAAACCATAATCCACCGTACCCATTTTTAATATAATTTACCATTTGGAAGCATACTTTTTTGGTGATATGGTCACGGGAATTTTAAACTATTTATGTTTAGGCCAAACTATTACTACCTCTTTTTAATTGAAATTTTTTTATTAAGTCGATCGATTTTTTAATTTAAAATGTGAGTTTTGACATGCCACTATGTGTAATATGTGGCTAACATTTTTAAAATCTCAATTATCTCCAGGCATCGTTGCTCGCAATGGAAGTCATATTATTTTGCTACATAATACCTCGCGTAAATCGTCCCAGCAAAGTCGTATTATAAATGTGACTGACTGATGCGTTTTAAAATCCTTTTAAATATATGGCTTATATGATGAAGAAAGATTTTTGCAATGACTATTAATGAGATTGCAATATTAAAAATTAATAAATCTACGAAGCTTTTGCCATTAAAATTGTCACTTTTGAAAAGTGTCTTGATATTGAATAAAGAATTATAAAGTGTAAGCATATTTGAAACTTGTAAAATCGTACTATAAATGCCGCTTAATTTAATTTATGGCCTTAAACTTAAATTAGTATTTAACCACTAATCTTACTGTCTATCAAGGACAAAGGAATTTCAAATGCATCAGCTCGAATAAATCACGATATTTTCTTTAAAACACAACTCCAAAATATGAATTGCGGTCATAAATATTTATGTAAACTAAATTTCATATTTAGTTCTTTGAATCATATATAAAAAAGAACCGATTGTCGAAGTTATTGGGGATGGATTGGGAAAAATAATACTACTAATTTTGTCGAGGGATTTGATGGGATTATGATGACTATTGCGGTTACGCGCAATTAAACAAATTGGATGGGAAGGGCCTATGCTACTGCCGCTACGTGCATAGTCCGTATACCACATAGCATAATTGACGCGTCTCAATTTTATAGTCGCGGGTAACATTAAAATTTTACCCGGTCACAGTCAAAATTTCACCTCATTCGAAGAGCGACAGTTATTATGGGAAACAAGTGCGTGCATCATGTAAGCGGCGAAAATCGCCTTACAAAATTGAATCGCGAATTTTCATTGACCAAACGCAGGAAGAGATTGACAAAAAATGGGATCGACACGTCAAAAAATGTGGAAAAATCATCCCTTATTCCAAATGGATGCTTAAAAAATTTCCGCAAAGCGAGAAGTGCTCACATCAACAGGCACCTGCTGTTGCCCGATGATGACTTTTCGGAAACTTATCAAAAATTCGATCCAAAATTATTTTATCCAAATAATACGCATCCCAAAACCTCAAAGTATTGTTAGTAAAATTTAAAATTACAACCTTTGTCCATTTACAGCTTAACATTTATCAGCACTTTTTATGAACAATCATATTTCTAAAATTTAAATTCATTAAAATTGTGTCTTAATTTTTATGGGTTTAAATATCGACATCCAGCTCTTTAATATCTTCAAAGTTTAAAATCCTGATCTTAATGGTTTTTTATTGGGAATGGCCAAATATATTTTGAGGAAAAATATTTGAAAGTAATTTTAATAAATTAGACTAAAGTTAAAAACTATTTTATCTATCAGAGATCTTTAGCAAATTAGTTATTTAGGATATATTATTATTTATTTAAGTTATAAATTTTTCATTTTATTAATTGCATGCCTTGGAATGAATTGATTACGACACGATATTTAATTACATTTATTAATATTATAAAATATAAACGACTTTATTAATGTATAATGGATAAAATGTGTAAAAATTAAATATACATTTCATGGGCGTAGCCAGGATTGGAGCTAAAAGTGGGCAATAATGCTTTAGGAAGGGCAAAATAATCATTTTTTGAAATTGAAGCCATAAATTTATTAAATTTTATAAAATTTTGGATTTAGAGGTCCCTCCCAGACACCCCCAAGCTACGCCCATGATTAATTTTAACGAATGTGCTTTTTCTTTTTCTCACTATTTTTAAAGGGTAAATACTGATTTTTGTTGTTTTTTGAGATAATAAGCCCTAAGTCACACTTTGATTTATGGCGTGGCATTACAACTACATGTTATTTTAATTCAACTTATCCTTACAAATCAAGTTGGTTTAACGTTTAGAATTTGTAAATAACCTATTTACAGCAAAAAATGTTCGCTAATAAATATAATTTATTACTTCATAATACATCCACTAAAATTTTCACAACTTGCATCATCCACAAGCATTTGTTTAATTAAATTAATGCCTACAATGATGAAAATTTTTATTTTTTTCCTCTTCCTCAAAGCCTTAGTCCTGGTGTGTTGTGTGTGTTGTTTAGTGATTGCTAAGTATAATCTTAATTATATTAGCCTAATTTAAAATTAATAATTTTGACGTTTAAAATGGCGTTTTTTACTACATCGTTTCTAATTACCCGCCGCACTATGCTATTCTAAACAAAGATGATATACATTTCATAATGTTTTTCTATGTATGGGTATGTATATAAACGGTGATAAGGAATAAATCGATATTTTTCATTTAACTCAAGAAGACAGAAGATAAGCTCTCTTCGATCTAAGATAAAATTCGATTACTCTATACAATCAACTGTTATCTACATTAAATAAGGTCCCTAATTTTGGTTGACACTCACACTCTTTAACAGAACTTTACTCTTCTTTTGCGACGTAGTTGTTATGTTAACGTGCTAAATAAATGCCACTATAGCATGTACCTCACACATCAAACGACTATATATGAGTATATATATCATAAATAGGAGGGATCTGATAGTGTTGTAAAAACGGCTGGGTTATGTTTGGTCGACCATTGGTTTTAGTCGATTAAACAGACCAAATGTTTGACCAAAAACTTTTGGTCTCTTTGTGCGACTAACCCCGCGTTCGTGATGACGCGCGAAGCGAAAAAAAGCGAAGTGAATTTTTGTGCTAATTTATCAAACTTTTCATTATTTTTCTTAATATCTTATATTCATAGTGAATATCATATATCACGAAAATAACAATAGTAAATATGAGGTGTTCATAGTGAAACCGCAGACGATTTTTTTCGCCTGCGGCAAAAAGCGAACGAAAATTAAGATACAAATCATTTTGTTCGCGCAATGGTTAAAAAATTATTTACGTTCGCTTTTTGCCGCAGGCGAAAATAATCGTCTGCGGTTTCACTATGAACACCTCATATTTACAATTGTTATTTTCATGATATATGATAAAATTCACGATTGAATATAAGATATTAAGAAATAATGAAAATTTTTATAAATTAGCACAAAAATTCACTTCGCTTTTTTTCGCTTCGCGCGTCAACACGAACGCGGGGTAAGAAAAATAGACCAAAACCTCTGAGCTTTACCACTGAAAATTCTGGTGCAAAAAATATGTTGGGCAAACTGCATTTTAGTCCTACTTGGCTAGAGGCAAAGTTGACAAATACAGGTTGCACTTAAAATTTATAATTTGTGACTTTTTAAGATAGTTTGAATATATGATTATTAATATAACTAAGAATCCTTATGTTGTTAACTTATTATTTGGAGAAAAATTCAAAATAATAACTTAGGACGGTAAACCTCTGCATATTATTTTAATACCTATAAAATTATAATGTTCTTTTTCTAATGAGAAGTTATTCAATATTTACGCAGTAACATCCAAGATTCCACCTATTGGTATCCGCCCGAAAGTTATTGGTCGAGACTATCAAGCTTACCCTATGGATGGGAAACGGCGGTTGACCATTTTGGCAGAACCTATTACATCAAGTATACATTTGTATTTATATTAAATCTTGCCATTTCACTATATAAAATAATTGAATTATGAAAAATTTGTAACTGCTATTCGTTAACCATACTAATTTTAACTTACAAGATTTGGATTTATTTCTTGCTACACTTTTTTACGTCTTGACACTTTGAAAAACCAATGGTTTTTAGCTAAAGCTGTTAAGGCAGGTTGTCAAGTAAGGAACGAGGATTTTAATTAATTTAATGATTTATGGGTCTTTAGATTAAATTAGATATTGTAAGATAAAATGATCGTTTATCTTGCTACGTGCGGTAGTTTTAGATTTGTAAATAAAATTACGTATACCAAAGCCTTAAAAATGTCCTAGTATGTTCAAAAACATTGATGTATTTTTTTTAAATATTGTCACAACATAAGTTAATTTTTTTAATTATATTAAATGCATATCTATTAATTATTTATATTGACTGATATAATTTGATTTTTAATCTAAACTTGCGCACTACATAGAGAGATAATAGACATATAACTAGCAGTGGCGTAGCTAGAAGGCATTTTTTCCCTTGGGGGGAGGCCAAACTTATATTTTACATCAATTAAATTTTTTTTCCCTATTCCCTTGTGTTATTTTTTTTCAAAGTTCACTTGAACTCATACCTTTTTAAGTCCATATTAATATCATGCCCAAATTTTTGATCTTCCCTCTTTCCTTCGACTAACATACGACAATGCCAAATTAGAAACCTGCAACGGGCTTATATAGGTCAATCAGCCCGCCCCTTACAAATATATAAACCCTGGGCCGGATCATGGTCTATCAAAATATTAAAGGATAGACCGATTTGCTAATTATTTACAATTTTGCGTCTTTTAATATTCGATTGTAATTCTTAATTTAGTAATATATACTTGTTAATGATGTTAATAATAATCATGTAAAAAAACTTACTAATCTAAATTTTAAATTAGCTTACTTTATAGATTATAGATTTTTCGGTAAAGGGTATGATTGGAGTGGACTAAGTCTAAAATCTAATTAACACTTTTGAATTTGAAAGGCGCGTTGTTGATGAATGAATAGGTAATGATAAAAATATAAATTTATTTACATTGTTAATTTAATAAGCAGTGGCGTAGCTAGGGGGAGGCCCAGGGGGCCCGGGCCCCCCCAAGAGCAAAAACCGGGCCCCATGGGCCCCCCCAAGCGAAAAATCTTGGGCCCCTCCTGGGCCCCTTAAGCCATTTTCTTCATCTTAACTAAGAAACAATATAAAGATTATTATTATTGTTTCTGAATAAAAGGTTTATTTATAATATTACAAATAAAAATAAAGATGCTGCATAAGACGACAATAAAGGGTGCGAAATTTTATTATTTTAATTAAAATAATTTTAACCAACTTCATGTCATGCGAAAGATCGTTCTCATTGCTAAAACGGATTAAAACTTATCTTCGTTCCACAATTGGACAAGATAGGTTATCTTCCTTAGCTTTATTGAGCTTGGAACATGACTTTATAAATGTTATTCCCCCGGAAAATTTGTTTGCAACATCGAGTAAAAGGCGTAATGAACTACTATTAAAAGACTAATTTTAATATTTAATGAAAAACTATCTGGGCTTTTAAACTTTTTAACACTTTTAAAATATATTAAGATATTATTAAATTTACGAAAATTCCATCCTGGATTCAATTTTCTCACATGCTTATTGTTTAACATATCTTGCATATTTTTATGTACCACATGCACATATAAAGCCAATGATTTTCCAAAAAATAGTTTGGACACCATTTTTTCCCCTTATCATAAGTTTGATAAATTAATATTAATAACCAATTCCTGAATTTTATACAATTGTTAACGCATCAAAACTTTCAAGGGATAAAAATCCTAAAAAAATTCATTCTGTTTGTCTTTAAACGCTAAGTTGTTCTGTGCATCTCACATCTCTAATTTCATCTAAAATTATTAAATAAAATTTTGATTCATTTAATTTTGACAGAATATTTTTAAGGTTCATTTAGCCGTTAAATTTATTAGTTCATTTTAATTTTCAGGTGGTGTAAAGGGGGGGGGGGGGGGGGTTGTACAAATATATCTATAATATCAAGGGGCAATAACTTCTAAATACTAATTTTAATTTCATAATTAATTTTTTTTATATTTTATGTCATATGTAAGTCGCCTTTTGAGGTACTAAGCTAAAAAAAGGCTTTTAAATGTTCTCATTGTTTTCCTGATATAAATGCTGCCTGAAAATGCTGCCAATATTGCATATATAAAATTATAAAGCAATAAAATATTTTTATAAAAACTTTGTTGTATAGATTTTTTTAATTATTTGCATTATTTTTTAAAATGTCAAAGATTTCTTGTCAATATCCCCGTTCCACTTTGTACCCTTACAATTCATTTATACAAAACTTATTATACCATGTGAAATTTTCTATATTGTTTCAACTAGTGCCCTATCAACTCGCCGAAAACAATCTTGCCGAATTTAATGTCCCCCAGCTTAAAATCGTCCCCCATTCAACCAATCACAAAATGGAGGACTTTTTTTTAGCTGGGGGACATAAATTCGGCGAGTCGGCAAGTTAACGGGCCACCGTTTCAACTACATCACCTTGTTTTATTTATGAATAAATTTTATTTATTTTATTTTTATGCCCTATAAACATGAGGGGACATATTAGTGTGATGTTAATAGAAAAAATACACAGAGTAATAGCGGAATTTTAAGTTTGTCCAACGTTTATGAGGGAAAAATTTTAAATTGCATTTGACCCATTGTCATATTTGGGTTTTGAATTGGGGGGGGGCAAAACATAAATTTTTTTTTCTTAAGGGTGTGCGTAACAAAAAATTTTTGTCCCCCCCCCCTATTTGACCAGCTCAGCCCCCCCCCCCCCCCCCCAAGGCAAAAAGGCTAGCTACGCCACTGTTAATAAGCATTAAATAAATTAAATTATTAATATAAAACATCATAAAAACACACCATTCATATTTGAGAGATAGAAAAATTATACACAAAAAAATCTATAGGATTTGTAAGGGGCTCAGCGGGTCTTTCTTATATCTCTACACGGTGTGAGCCCGCTAAGTTATATTACGACGCGTCCACTACCCGTTGTTTCATTTAAAGCAAAAGCTTGCGCCGCAATAATATACATATCATTTTTAATGAAAAATTTATATAGTTAAATAACAACAGAACTATGTAGTTAAAAACATTGCATTAAGGCTACATAAAGTTATATGGTGTATAATGAGTTTGTACCCAGTGTCAACTAATCGTTTTATAATTGAATCGCAGTTTTTATCCAAATTATATGCACAAATTAATATTTACTAGCTAGCTATGAGTTATTCATGGGCATATGCGACGCCTCCTATCCCAAAACCTTATTTTAACATTCTTCATAAATCGATTTCGCTTCCTAAATTATTGTCTCCATCTAATTCAAATACTGGCATCGCTTAAATATAAAAATGAATACACCAAATTTACTCAACTTATACTTGGCTACTTTAAACTTAGATTTTGCTCAATCTTAATTTTCTAGCTGGCGATGAGATTAGGTTAATTCATGGTTGAATGTGTAAAATTATAGTTAAAAGTAAATGGATTTAGTGCTGAGGGATTGCAATTAATAAATCCCTTTTCAACTTCCAAAAAGTCCTTTGACATTAAGTAGTCAACATTAATATTCCCTTCACTTTGCTTATTATCATTAAAGGATGAACATTACCATAAAGCGGCGTTAGTTGGTATTACTTTGGTTGATTAATGAATTATTTCGGAAATATGCGGCGGCAATCTTGATTGACCTTGGCGCAGGCTGTTTTTGGTGTTGGCTCTCTTAAAAGAATATGCCCTGTATAAGCTATACCATATTTACATGTAAAATAACTTTTTATGACTCAAAATCTGTTTGACGACCTTTATATATTTATGAAATATTTGGGATACTAAGACAATATACCTTTAATCTTATGACTACACTTAGCAAGTGGTGATGGACATATAGCTAAGACTCAAACATATTCATTTTGCAACAAATGTATATTAAAACCATAGACTAGATAGACTGCTCATGCCATATGTTGCATATGATTAATTGTGTGTCAAATTTTCCTCCATTTTGAAGAGGGAACTGGTGTATTTTAACCATGTAATTTTGCCCTATAACAGTCAATTTATCTTCCTCACTAGTTTATAAATTAAAACGAACGTCAATAAATTAATTTTATACAAAATAGCAATTGCGCTATATTATTAAACAAACTTTAATCGCATTTTTTAATTTTTATGTATTGTGTAAATGATATTTTATGCTATTTTTGACATCTACCCAATTCAATATTTTTTTATTTACCTTTTTAAGATTATTTAATTTGCGAAAATTACGAATTTCTATATGCTCACCACTTTAGAATGTGCCTTTCAAAATGGTGGAAAAAAGGGTACACAATTTGTGCGTTGATGAGCAGTCTATCTAGTCTATGATTAAAACATAGATTTCTATGTCATAAGTATTTTTGAAATATTATCATCATGTGATATCACGATTCTATTACGATATAATTAGTATGACATAATGTTTAAACTTGCAAAGGTCAAACTCTTGTGAATTTTTTAGATTAAATAGTCAATATAATGTTTTAATTAACAAAAAACACTAAGCGATCGGGACCTTATATTATTATGTCAATTCGTTTAATAGGAAAAAAAATATAATGTTTGCAATATTAATGACGATTTTAAATATTATAAAGCTTTTTGAATAAAATTTATTAACAATCTAGAATTGGTATTTTACTGCGAGTAAAGTTATCATTTGCATATATTATAAAACAAACCTACGATAAAATTAGCATTTTAATTACAAACCTAATGTATAAGCTAAATCAGGGTTTAAAATGGTTCAATAACCAGTTAAAATTGTTTGTTAAAATTAAAACACTTATCCAACTTGAATTACTATTTAAATAAAGAGACTTCCGAGGACGATATCAATTCATTTAGATTATTATATTCAATAAACGCGATTTAATAACTTGATCAAACTATATACAGCAATTATTTAAATTACTTTTTGTATATACCTAAAAACAATGTTTCTTCAAAGAATCGTTTTAAATAACCACGTCTAAATATGGGTTTTCTAAAATATTTTGAAATTTATTTAAACAGTCATATTCTTCGTCTTACGACCTACAACGATCCTCGAGAAGATTGCGAACCCGATGAAGAGGGCATAAAACCGCGAGATGTAGAATTGATCAAAAATCCTGAATTGGGTTTCGGTTTTGTGGCGGGGAGTGAAAAGCCTGTGATTGTTAGATTTGTCACTGAAGGTAAAAAAAACTTAATTGATTAGAAACTTTTTTGAAAAACTAAATTAGTTTGTAATATATTTAAGGGCTGATTAAATGATTACAGTATCTTAAATGATTGATATATGACTATATTGTCATTTGATGCAATTTACTTTCACTGGAACCCTAAGTTACATAAGCTCGCCAGTGTAACAAATGGTTTTTGCTCGGTTTTTACAAATAAAATATAATTTATATGTGGAAACATCAATGGATTTACGCCACATATATTTTAAATTTTTCTATTAATAAAAACGCATTATCAGGTCAAAATTCTCAACAGTGTAAAATTTTTTTAAAATATATTAGTGATTTTTGTCATCATAAAGGATATTTTAGTAGATCAATTATATTTGAAAGTCAGTGAATTTGTGTAGTTATAAGAGTTTAAAGATATAAATGTTATTTTGTAAATAGGAATAGGATAGAAAAGTTTAAGTCTTATAAATAGATAATTATAAGCTAGTTTTATAATATTGAAATATAAGAACGGGCGTATTTTGATTTGAATTAGAGGGAGAGTTTGTCTATGATTTGATTACCCCTAATCACCAATTTAAGGATGTTTAAATGGATGTTATTTTATAATTAAATTCAAAAATCATAACCGATTTATTTTTAAGGAGGCGAAATAATAAATAATTTAAATATAAACCTCATATTTATTTATTCAATTAAGGTGGACCGAGCGTAGGTAAATTGCTGCCAGGTGATCAAATCATCCGCGTCAATGGCGAATATGTTGAACAGGCACCCAGGGAGAGGGTCATAGAATTGATTAGGTTACAAATGACTTACATTTATTTAGATGTAACACTAAACATAAAACTTTCAATAATTACGCTCACAATAAGAAACTAATAAATCTTATACCTGTTTTTCTATGTTAGAAATTGCAAGGAGAGAGTGTTATTGACAGTATGTCAACCAAGCCCAGACAATGTAAGTATATTTATTATCTAATCTAACTTAAAGATAAAAATTTAAATAGTCAGCCAGAAAGTCAGCATTGTTAAGCGCTTCTAAGAAGGCCAAGTTAAAGAATAAGCCATCCAGAGTACGATTCGCTGAAAGGGTCACAATCAATGGCTACCCCATGACTGGCGCAACGGTATTTCTTAATAAAATTCTTTTTTCTAGAATAGTGATTGCGAACTTATATTGTAAAATTTGTTGTAGAATCAACCTTACGAAAGCTATGTTCATGTTATGGCTAATATTCTCAAAGTATTTTTGGAAAATGGCCAGACCAAATCTTTCAAATACGACAATAAAACAACTGTCAAGGTAATATTTAAAAACCTCTTCCCCTTTGTAATACATTTTTGGATTTTAGGATGTTTTAGAAATTCTGAAAGAAAAATTGAGCCTCAAAAATATGGACTATTTTTGTCTCGTGTTACAACACTTAGAAGACAATAAATATTCTCGTCTCACGTTGCTCCACGAAGATGACTTACTCTCGAAAGTAATTTAAAAACATAATTAGTTTATAAATAAAAAAAAAAAAAAATTAATTAATAAATCGATTTCACGACTTAATTTTATAATCTTTAAACTATGTTGAAAAATTAGATTGCCTTGCGACCAGGCGCGCAATATTTTCGTTGCTTGTTTAGGGTAATTTTTGCGCCTCAAGATCCTCAAGAAATGTATAATAAGGATAAATCCGCTTTAGATTATTTTTACATCCAAGTAACATATTTTTAAAGATATAAAATATTAAGAAAATCTTGCCTGCAGTCGTGTAATGACATACTAAATCGCCGATTCCGAAATACCATCAAAACTGAACTAGTATTAAAGTTGTGTTCTCTCAGCATCTATTTGCATTGCCAAAAGGAGGGCATAGCCAAATCTGCCTTCAACAAGCTAACGACGAAAAGATTGGAGTAAGAATTTTCCACTTAAATAAATTTATAACAAATATATTTTAATGAGTAGAAAAGATTTTCCCCTTGAAAAATTTGTGCCAGAATCCGTATTTAAAACGTTGAAGAGAAAAGAGGTCTACAAAAAAATCGTGGGTTTTATCAAAAAAAACATGAACTCTCTTAAAGCACTCAACGATGAGGAGATCAAGTTGCAATATCTTAAAATAATTAGTTCAGACGTCGTATTATACGGTGCTCAATGCTACTCAGCCGTTATAAAAGTGATTCGTTATAAAAGTTATATTTATATATATCATTCTTTTGTAACAGGAAAAAAATTTGGAAATCGAAATTGTAGTATCACCGAGCTTGGGGATTAGCTATTACAAAGATTTTTTGGACACGGATAATTTGGTCAAATTAGCAACTTACGGTGAAATAAAGCAAATCAATATTATTAGAGAAGTTGACATGCTTCAAAACGTGGAAATTAAATGCGAAGGTGAAAAAGTGATTAATCTCAAAATGAATATAGATGAATCGGAGGATATAGTGGTGTTGATACAAGGCTACTACAAGTAAGGCGATTTAAAACACTCTTAAACACGATTATCGCTTAACATCTATTCAAAAACTAATAGAGGATGAAATTATTCTTAATTTTATAATCATTAATAAAATCTTTCCTTAAATTTATCCATATTATATAATATATAAGTTTAACTATTGACTCCAAAAATATAGGCTACTTTTCAACAAAATATTACCGGCCGAAATCCAATATTTGTACGAGAATGAAAAAGAGGCACCTCCTTATTATGGAAAGCACATAGTGCAATCGTCGGGCTGGAATTATCCCAATTACATATTTGCTCAAAATTTAGATATGGAACACATCATTGATTTATCGTCAGGACCACCACCATTTCACGTAAATCCTTATAAGAAAACTGGAAAAAAAATTTCAGCAAGACATTTTACTTCTTTCCAAATCATTATAATAATACATGTTAAAATATATTGAATTAATAAGCAGGCAGAGAAATTTCTAATTACCTATTAAAGTGCAGTTTGCCCTAGAAATTACTATTAGAATTTAGAATATCATTATTTTATAAGTAAGATATGAGCAACATTGCCATACAACGATCCAATATAAAATTTTAAAAAAGTGTTTTTTTTATAAAAATTTAACGAACAATAAGCTCGACTATATGCAATAGACTTATATTGTTTTGCTGCATTTCCCCAAACATAAAATATATATTTATTTCAAAAATTATGTTTATGTTAAACGAATTTAGAACGATTTGTATAAACGGTACGTGAGTCAAGCCACTCAAACCAATGGGCATTTGATGAATCAACCGAACGTTATAATTCGTTATTCTGAAATATTTTCCGACCTATCAAACACTCCCGACGCCAGCACCGCTTTGATTTCGCTTGAAAGACCTCACCCGAATACGAAATCTATAGAGGTTATGACCGAACCCATACCCAAAATTGACACCGAATCTCAAGTGAATATTAAAGCTAAAGGCACATGCAATTTTAAATAGTTTTTACTAATTTATCAGTTATTATTTACACGACACTTAGTTCATTTACATTTTATAAGTTATTGAACATCGTTTATAAAGTTATTAGAAAGCTCTTAATTCATTTACACTTTATAAGTTATTGAACATCATTTATAAATTTATTAGAAAGCTTTTTAAGAAAAACTCTTGATTCTGATAGGGTTTAAAGGGGCAAAAAATATCGGAAATTTTTTAATTTACTTGATTAGCTTATCTTACTTTTGGGTAATATTATGTATTTATGTGATTAGAATATTTTTAATTGCTATGCAATTTATGGGCTCGTTTTTTGGTTGTCCGTTGTCCGTCCGTTGTCCGTTGTCTACCCTCCCTATCTATTTGCATTGGGTATATTAGGTTATCGATTTTTTAAATTAATGCATGAGAAAGAGGTGCCCCACCCCTCATCTCTATCTCCCTCGCTGTGTTATTTTTTAAATTAATGCATAAGAGGTGCCCCACCCCTCATCTCTATCTCCCTCGCTTTCGGGGGGGGGGGTTTTAATTGCGACGTTAAATTAATGCATAAGTATATCTATTCGTTTTTGAATTGGGTAACATTGATATTAATTGCTATAATTACCCTATGCCCTCCACTACAAGGGTTGGGTTAGAATCTCGGAGTTTTTTTAGACTCTTATGATTGTTCCTGTTACTACCATTGATAATAAGACTTTTTGGCCGTCTGCTGGCTGCTGACCAATGAAAAAATGACCATTGCCAAAATGTGAATCCAAGTTTTTTTTTCTTTTTTTTTTGACTATTATGATTGTTCCTGTTACTACCATTGCTAATACGACTTTTCGGCCGTCCACTGGCTGCTGACCAAAGAAAAAATGACCATTGGCCAAAATGTAAATCCAAGTTTATTTTTTCGTTTTTTTTGACTATTATGATTGTTCCTGTTACTACCGTTGCTATTACGACTTTTTGGCCGTCTGCTGGCTGCTGACCAATGAAAAAAATGACCATTGGCCAAAATGTGAATCCAAGTTTATTTTTTCGTTTTTTTTTATTATTATGATTGTTCCTGTTACTACCATTGCTATTATGACTTTTTGGCCGTCCGCTGGCTCCTAACCGATGGAAAAAATGACCATTGGCCAAAATGTGAATCGAAATTATTTTTTTCGTTTTTTTTACTATTATGATTGTTCCTGTTACTACCATTGCTATTATGACTTTTTGGCCGTCCGCTGGCTGCTGACCAATGGAATAAAATGACCATTGGCCAAAATGTGATTCGAAAACTTTTTTTTCGTTTTTTTTGACTATTATGAATTTAAATCCCTTTTACCGTGTCCTGGCTGCTGACCAATGGAAAAAAATGACCATTGGCCAAAATGTGATTCGAAAATTTTTTTTTCGTTTTTTTTTACTCTTATGAATTTATATCCACTTTTACCGTGTGCTGGCTGCTGACCAATGGAAAAAAATGACCATTGGCCAAAGTGAGCATCAAAATTTTTTTTCCCGTTTTTTTGGCTATCATTGACTTATAGAGTATCTGTTGGTACTGACCAATAGAGAAAAAATGACCATTGACCAAATTTTTGATTTTTTTAATTAAAAATTCTTCAAATTCAACAAAAAATTTCTCCCAACAATTCTGCAAATTCTTAACATTGTGATGTTTTATAATATAATGTTTTTTAGACCCATAATCACTAAAGGCCATAAAAACTAATGTAATACGCAACTAGATGCAATCACTAAATCTAACCCTAACCCTTGCCATTACATTTTGCCTATATTACATTTTGCCTATAAATGGAAAATTTGTATAAATAATTAATTAATCATTAGGCATTTAATACCCCCCTATAGGCATTATCGCCCCTTCCCACCTTTCTCGCCCATAAATTGCATAGCAAATATGATACATTTATACGAAGTACAGATGAGTCGTCCCCCCTTCCCTTCCCTTCCCTTCTCCCCCTTCCCACGAGGGCCGAAGGCCCGAGTTTTTTGTATCCAGAATGATTTTTTTAATTGATATGAGTTAGATATACTGGTTATTTTACTAATTCATTTTTACTAACCCTCTTAACTCTCAAAAGCTGTTTAAAAATACAAAAGAAATTTGTTCTAAGATATATTTTATTTTATGGTTAAATAAAATTTAGCATATTTAACTTATAATAAGCCTGTGAATTGTTTTAAGCCTCACCAAATTATTAAGCTTTTTAGCTGTTAAAAACCAAAATATTATCCAAAAAATTAATATTATATCCAAGAATTCCTTTAATAAATTTATTCAACATTTTATATATATTGCTATAATATTTAGCTTTATTTTCTAATTTTTTTTTTCACACGTTTATGAAGGTGAGTGAATCTTTGCAAGACTTTAATGTGGACAAAAAGACGCTTGTGGGTAGCGATTCCAGCGTAGATTTTGCCATTCGCGATAAATCGACCCAATCTCAAATATCAATATCGGACATCACAAATTCCATAAAAAGCACACCGGCCTTGGTAGGGAACGAAGAACCGTTTAAAAGTTTTGTCGAAGTTAGCCAGACCGATACCGAGAGCATTTATACTAGCCCCGAACCTAGCCCTAGACATAAGTAAATTTAGTTAACATCTTATATTATTACCATCAGGAAAATATTCATCTGAAAAGTGAAACTTAAATCTAATTTTCAGTTAATTGATAACTAAAACCATCGTTGATCAAGGATTTAAAAAAACTTTTTGTTTAAAATTTTTCATTTATATAAAGTTGTTGCAAAGTGCCAGAGTATTTTATTGTCATTTGTTCATTTAGATTTAACGATATGTGGCCACTAAGATTGTGACTACATTTATATAAACATTATAGTATTTAATAAATTCAATTTTTAGATTAAATTTGCCCAAACTTTCCGTGATCGATGTGAGATGTCCCAATGGGCCATTAATGACGGTATGCAATACGACAGCAAACCAGGTCATAGAGCCCAGCTTTGGCCTTATGAGCCCGGATAAATATACACCAATAATCGATTTTTACCAATCGAATTCTCTGTTAAAAAGTCTCAAAAATCAGAGCATTTTCCCAGTGGAAAATCAATTGCGACTACCTTCCAATTTAACTCTGGACAAATCTAAAGGTCGAAATTCGTTTTCGGGACCTATGGGGGATAGTAAAATTGAAAAAGTGGAAAATATGGTGTCCTACGACATTAAACAACCAGTCGATTTACAAGAGAAAGAGCATTTGAAACGGGGCGATTATAAATTTAAAGGAAAAATTTGCCAAATTAAAGAAGAAAACTTAGTACCTCTGCTGATTGAAGCGCCAAATCACAATAGCCAGAAGAACAATCATTTAACATTAAATACTATATTAAGTTTGAATAAAAACATGAAATGTTTTACTTCAATTAACGGTAGTGAAGGTGATATTATAGATTTGACCATGATCCCTCTGCCCAAAACTCCCGATCAAGTTAGTTATCTCTTGTATTGCTTTTATAATATTTATATGGACTGGTAGTTAAACACTCAATCTTATAGAGTTTAAATATGTGAAATTTTATCAATATAAAGACTGTTTTAAAGAACTGGCATAAATAAGTTTGCCACATTTTAAACCTGGGGCCGCAGTCTTATGAGGCCAAGTTTTAAATATAATTTGAAATTCACAATTTATTGCTGAATTCAGTCTTTTTTTTATTAATTTGTATATTATGTATTTTAATTGATACGATTTTTATTAAGGAATATGCAATTCAATTTCCAGTCAATACAAATTTCCCTCCACCCCCCGACTACATGACTGACGCTTCCAGCAAAAGTAAGGGTTTTATCTATTTGTTAATGGGCGTAGCCAGGGGGGGGGCAGGGGCCCTCCCCCTTAAATTACGAAAAAAAAACTTTAATGCAAAAACTTTGAAAAATTAAAAAAATTTATGCTTGCCCCCTCTAATTGAACTTTTAAACGTTTTGCCCCCCCCCCCCTAATCCAAAACCTGGCTACGACCATGCATATAGCTATACAAATAAAATATTTTTAGAACCACATCCCCCCTAAAATTGCAGTCCGCCACGCTTTGCATGGGCCTAGCCAGGATTGGATTTAAGGGGGGGGGGGAAATAATAATTTAGGGAGGGGCAAAATGATAATAGTAATTTTTTTGCTATAATTATGATAAAGTTTGGAGGATTTTTGGATTTAAAGGGGGCAGCCGCCCCTACCTGCCACCCACTGGCTACCCCTGAGCCGCTTTGCTTACCTTTCCCGCCTTTATCGCTCCACACTTTTTTATATAATGCCCATTAGTGTTGTAAAACTACCTGAGTCAGTAATATATTGAGGCATTAATAATGTACGATATTAATATAGTCTCTGATTTTATATCGTTAATCTTTCTTTCACTCACCCTATTTTTAATTTTTGTAATTGGACACTGGGCTATTCGTTATTGTAGATTCAAATATTAAGGATAAATTTCTAATTTATATAGCATAGGCAATATATTTAAGTTTAGGTGTTAAATATCATAAATAAAATTAGGCTTGGAAAAGATATGCCTTAATTGGTTTTAGGATATGTAAGCTCGGCCGCCCCCACATAAAGAAAGTATATGCATACCTCTAATAATATGTTATTATTTTAATTTAATATTTTCTCTATTTTAATAACTAAAAATTTTATTTTAAACAAATGAAATAAAAAATATTGCATTAAAGGTTTTATTTTTTATCTGACATAAGGTATCGAAGAAATTCTGTCCAAATATTCCAAAAACATTGATTCCAAATTTATGCATAGAAGCTATTCAGATGGTATTATACAAGATATGAATATACCGAATACCACATATCTCCAAACCAATTCGAGCAACATTGGGGCATCTCAGGGATTAGCCTACATTTCGCTGTCTTTAGATAATTTGTATAATTGCTTCGAACACATCGATAACACTTATAATTCAAATAATTTATACTTAATTTAGTGATTGATACGTGTGCTTGCATCGCTTTAACGACATCTTACAATAAAATTTTGATTATTAAGACATAAATTAATGAATAACAGAAAAATATGATATATCAAAATCATGGGTTAAGTTTTCAGTTCATTTTATATTTTTAGTAGTTAAATTGTGAAAAAGATCATGGTAGACTTAACAACCATGGTGCTTGATTAAATTTAGCACTTTATTTAAAGCTTATCAAATATAAGGTAAATTTTTTTAAATATTTATTCTATAAAATTTCGGGTTTTAATTTTAATTTATAAAATTATCTACAAGCCAAACCAACTTTATATGAAGTATTTGCTCGGATTGCAAAGAATTCTTACCTGTTAACTATCAAACAAAACGACTATATGACAAATGCCAGTAATATGTAATCTAATTTATAGAGAAGTTATTATTTTGAGCATTAGCGATCTCTGTGCAAATGAGATAGAAGGTAGTTATATTTAATAGCTCAAAAAAGCGGGTAGTAATGGATATGAAAATAACACTTCAAATCGGCGATACTTTATAAATATGTAATTTGTCAAACTGGTTTGTAGGTTTAAAATTTGTGCGTCAAATTAATTTTCACAGGGAAAAATTTAACCTGTTTTAATGTCAGAGATTTTATCCAAAGTTTAAACAAAAAATTAGTACCTAATATTAATCTTCTTAGGTTCAATAAAATTTTAGGGACATACCGAAGCTGCCTAGCACAATTTTAATATAATGGTTGATGATGCAGCTTAATCATTGTAAGAAAGACAAAATATAAAATTAACAAGGTATCATATCATGATTATTAATGGATTACGTTAAGTTATTATTATTAGATATTTTTTACCTTATAATTTATTCATATCTTTATTTCATGATAATGTGTTATTATTATTTCCCAATCGCCCAATGAATAACGCGAAGGAATCCAGATAATTCTGAACAAAAACAATCCAAGAAAGATAAATCGCGGATTGATATCATATCATAAATATGAACAAAAAATCCCATAAAGAAAAGAAACGCGTTTGTATTACTACGCGTCTATAAATAAATCCGAGCTAAATAATGATGGTTATAATATATCGCGTAAAGAGCAATGGGGGGAGAGAGACTAACACGCACGTAAATAAATCTATATCGAAATTAGTACACAGATGTTACACGGGGTTTGTGTGTGTGTGCGAGTTCACAGAATAAATGCCCCGTACGCTCCTTCAAGCATAATTGCCTGGCCAGCGCAGCTGGTCTTACTATGCGTAATTAATCGTGGAGATAGATGAGGGTGGGGTAAGGAAATACTCGTGTAGTAAGCAACTACATCACCATACCCTTCACTATAACCTCCTCCGACCCGATTGTTGACTTCTAAGCACGGTCGTCGGATTTGAGTTGTTGACCGCTGTCCATTGTTCGGACGTACGAATGGCACTGTATTGTTGAACGTTTTCAGGATCGTCTTCCGGTTCGGTCTTTTCGATTTGATTTTTTCGTTAACCATAAAATTGAAACGCACTATACCCTTCAAGCTTGCTAGGGGGAGAGGGTTTTATCAATGTATTGGGCGTTGTTGGGTTCGGGATAGGATACTTCACCCAATTGTTTTCGTTAACGTAAACCCAAAGTAGTTTCTTTTTGTTTTTTCCCCCATAAAGCAAGACAGAAACATCTTCGCCACTCTAAGTCGTTCAGGCTGCTTCTCCCTCCCTTGCGCATCATGCGTATATAAACGCCTGCCCGCCCTCCGGGTGTCACTTGTCTTTTCTCCTGCGTAACACCCTCCTCACTATTTCGCCCACGACTTGTCCAAAGCCTTTTTCCTTAAATTTGTGTAATCCCCCGTGGTGAATGGTTAACACCAAGTCCCAAGACCTTCATAATAGTTTTTTTCTGATTACACCAGACAACTCCATGAACTCACCTCCGTCACAAAATATTGCTCCGAGAGCTGGAACTGGCAATGACAATGTCCTTGAGGTTTTACTGGCAAGAAAAGCAGCCATGCAGGAGACGGCCGTAAACGCCCTTAATAGACAAGCCGAAGCACAACAAGTGCAAACCGAGGCCCTACAACAACTGTTGCAACGAGTTACACTAGGGCCTACGATGACCGCATCAACTCCCACCATAACTTCGACTGCACAGTAGCCGTCCACACTTCAGATCATGCCCGCGCCGGAACCGCCGCGCACAATCGCCTCAGTCCTAGAAGACATTAACCTACACAGGCGAGGTCTCGAAGAGCTCAGACCCCGATGGGAAAGGAGCTAAGAGGGATAAACACGAAGCAAAATTCGCAATTCATTGCGCCAAACTTACGAGAATCCCGATGACGTTGGAAGAGTTGATCCCGATAGACGACCAGCTTAAAAAGATGTGCCTAGCAATCAAGTTTAACTGGCAAACTGCCGCAACCCAAGACACCGCCTGGCTTAAGGAAATGAAAATGCAGGGCGTCGATGTCAAAAAGGATGCTCAACGAACGTTGTTTTTTCCGAGAACTGGCAGGGGCGGAGGCGCACCTAAGGGCCGCAACGTCAAAAAGGGCGCGGCTTCTGCCAGGAATTAGAAAACGTCTCCAAAAAGTTGCAGCGAACTGAGAGTTCGGGCCCGATGGCTTACCGACTCCCAGCGGCGATTCAAATATAGTTTCCCCCTTATGGCTTAAAAATATTTTTCACTAGGGAACCGCGTCGTAAAATTTTTTCGCCGCCCAAAGACGATGGACCGACGCTGCCGGATACTCCACCGTCCACACCACCGCCACATACCGCTTCGCCACCATTGCCGGCCGAATCCAAACTACGCCTCTCCGATTCCGAATCCCTCGACCGGGACGCGGGGTCGGGACTTATCCGATCCCTGCTACAAGCGCACAAAGTGCTCTTTGGCTGGAGTAAGGCATCATCCTCTGCTAAACCCACGGGCGTTCTCGACATCCGTACCTCGCGCCTTACACCGCACGAGCTCATGTCACCATTTAGCAGAAAGGTAGCCGCGCAAGGCTACAAAGCAGCTCTCGATGCTTACAGCATACGTCTCAAGGGGGTCTACATTTGCCTCCGAAATCGAAGCGTTATTCAAAAAACTCCCCAGCCTTCTTCTCCGAGATGCTGCGTGCTGGAATCGTTTCTCGATCAGCAAAACTACTCATCCGTTCCGCCACGTTTTTTATAGCCAAGCCGAACGGGGACGCACGGGTCATAACGGACCTCTCCCATGCGTCTAAAAACTTCATCCGAAAACCAATGAAGTTGGCGAATATCCCACTCACGGCCCCGCACCTCGCAGCCGCACGGTTCACCGCCAAGATCGACTTTAAAGCGGCCTTTTTCTCGATACCGATACATCAAACCACGAAGAAGTACCTGGGGTACGTATGGAAGAGGAAGCCCTTTGAGTACAACGTACTCCCGATGGGGGCTTCCTTCTCTCCCTTCGTGTTGCAAATGATCGTCAGTGACCTGGCCAAAAAAGCGATCAAACACTCTAAATACAACGTCTACCTAGACGACCTGCTCATTATAGCGCCAATTATGATGACGTACAAGAGGACTTGGAAAGCCTGGCCGAGCTCGCGAAAGCTTGGGGGCTAACCATTAATGTATCAAAATCGTCCATCATGCCTTCACCGCATATCGAATACCTGGGGATGGAACTCAAACTGGACGTGTCCTCAATCAAATGCAAGCGCAACACAGCTGACCGCTTGCAAATAGCTGCCGATATACTATTCCTGGGCCTACGCCGCAACATCCCAAGCAATACCTTGCTCGAGGCCTTGGGAATCCTCAATTATTCTTTTATAATTTAACCGGCATGTCAAAGCTTTTTTCTAGTTTCTATAGCCTAACCCGAGAAGAGCCCCCTTGGTTCGATAGGTGCTTAGCAGCCGATAAACTGATGGCAATATTGAAACTCACACACGATACGATCCCTCTTTACGTAAAACCGACCAACATAGTATACGTCGACGCCTCCCGCTCCCACATAGGCCTGGTAGATAACAACGGATCGCACTCAAATACCTTCGAAAAAGCAGCAGCCTCGTTCGGTTGGCGGTGAAGAGAGCCGCACCACATAACTCTGTCAGAAACGGTAGCGGTGCTATACGGCTACGTACGCTTCTATCTTGGGGGACACAATCATCCCAAAGTTATCACCGACTCAGCCACCGCCTACTACGTAGTGAAAAAAGGCGGCTCAAACTCACCTGTAATCGAAGAGGCTATAGCTACATTCGTTAAAACTTACGGTCTGAAGCACCTCCTCAATATACACCACAACCTGTCCTGGATACCTACGGACCGAAACCCGGCCGACCGCCCATCGCGAACCTGCCGACACTTCGGACACCGAGCAACTCAACACCGATATCGATTACGTCCTACAAAACGGACTATCCGACAAAACCGAAATTGACTTAACGTTCTGGGAAAACGAAATACCGGTTGAAATAGTAGACTTAGAACCATAACAAACCCTTGCGCATCATGCGTATATAAACGCCTGCCTGCCCTCCGGGTGTCACTTGTCTTTTCTCCTGCGTAACACCCTCCTCACTATTTCGCCCACGACTTGTCCCAAGCCTTTTTCCTTAAATTTCGTTTTCCCTTACATTCGCTTTTATTCACCTCATTCGCGTTTTATGCTCACATATCTTACATACTTATTTGTACCATTTTATGCTGATGCTTCGATACGCGTGAATAAAAGCGTCCAATGAAAGTTCCTTTAGGGAACCGTAACTGGGGGAATCCAGGATCGGGAGGGAGGTCCAAGATTACTGTTGTGGAGTTCATAGCTCTCAGGTGATTATGGTAGGCGAAGTTGCATTTATGCGAGATACGCCTGATGACAGTTTACACTTAGTGATGTTGCTGGTGCCTATGTCGGCGCCGATTGCTGATATGTGGTATAGCGACGTCATCTTTATTTAATGGAAATATCGTACGCTCTGGTCTAGCAGCTCTTATTGAGAGGCGGCCTAGACGACTTAGAGTGGCTAAGATGTTTCTGTCTCGCTCTAATGGGGAAATCAAAGAAACGACTTTGGGGTGCGTTTAACGAAAAAACAATTGGGTGAAGTATCCCGAACCCAACAACGCCCGGATACATTGACAAAACCCTCTCCCCCTAGCAAGCTTGAAGGGTATGGTGCGTTTATTTTAGGGTCAACGACAAAATCAAATCGAAAAGATCGAAGCAGAAAACGATCCTGGAGACGTTCATTACAAATCGATTCGTACATCCGAACAATGGACAGCGGTCAAAAACTCAAATCCGACGACCGTGCTTAGAAGTCAACAATCAGGTCGGAGGAGGTTATCGTGAAGGGTATGGTGCTGTAGTCTTACTACACGACTCCACTCTCATTCATCTACGCAGCAAGACCAGCTGCGCTCCCCTCATCTTATTTCGCTTATTCATTAGTGTCTGTATACGCATCTTTATGTATACGCGTAGTCCCTCTCCCCCCATCGTTCTCTACGCGATTTATTCACGTGTAGGAATACATCACATGATACACAGCGAGTATTCCCATCATTATTTACGCGTAGATATACATCACATGATATATAAATCAATGCGCGTTCTTTGTTCGCATTCTATTGTTCATATTAATCATATGATTTCAATTCGCGCTTGATACTCATCTTTCTCTTTTTCGTTAAAATATTCATAAAATTTTCTTCGCTAATTCGCGCGGTTATTTGGGCATAATTCTAATTTAAATAAAGGATAAATTCATGAGATATAAATAAATTATAAGGTAAGAAAATATCAATAAATAATATCATTAATAACGTAAACCTTAATCACGATAATTGTTAAAAGTAATTTTTATGTTTTCTAACTTTTAATAGTTAACTTTTAAATAATAAATTAATTCACTTAATTTACAATCATACACTGATAAACTAATCAGTCACCTAAAATTTATCATTTTCAACTTTACTTTACACTATTTGGGATGTATTGACACTTTTTAGTATGTTTTTCTTTGACATTTATTTTTATATCTGAAAAAAAATAAAAACAAAAGAAAGAAACCGACTAACATTAATATTGAATATTTACTTTTAAACTTAACATAACAAATTATATTACTATTTTTTCTTACCTTATACTCTTTTAGTTTATTCAATCTGAATATTTCATTTATTTCAATTATTTCGTTAATGTGCCCAATAGAATATGTAAGCGCGACGTATAATAATTATATTTAGCGAAAGTTAAGCCCGAACAAAGAAACTGAAAAACTCTCAGTACGATCATCCACGCATGACCTGCCAGCGCAGCTGGCATTAGTAGTTGGCGTATAACAAAGCGAGAAGAGAGAGAGGTGAGGGGGAGGGTAGACGCGTATGGTATACTGCACAGCAATGAGAGACAGTGTATAAAACACAATGTTTATACCCTTCAAGATGACCTCCTCCGACCCGAGTATTGGCTCTCTCTCAGCACGGTCGTCGGAACTGAGTTCTTGACCGTATTAGGTTTTCACTTGTCCCTTGTTCGGGCGTACGTAGGGATTTGTATTGAACGTTTCCTGGATCATTTTCTGGTTCGGTCTTTGAATTGATCTTCTCGATTTGATTTCAAAGTTGACCACAAACATTGAATCGCACTTCCCCATCGAGCTTGCTACGCGGGGGGGGAAGGTTGTAAGGTAATGTCAATTGATGACTAACGATAAACCAATTATATCTGAGCGTCGTTGGGTTTGGGATACTCTACCCAATTGTTTCCGTTACCGCAACCAGAGATCAGATTGCCCGGCCCGGCCCGCTGCCCGAACAGGCCCGGCCCGGCCCACGGGTCGGGCCGGGCAACTGTCATAAATTTTTATTTTCGGGCGGGCTCGGGCGGGCACGAAGAAGATAGGATTCGGGCAATTCGGGCTTAATGAGATTTTTTAGATAGTGTATTTTTTTGTTACTTTTCATTAAATTGCATATGAAAATGCTAAAAAATCGCCATCCGCCCCCAAGTTATTTTTACATTTTTGCCAGAACCCCTTTATTTCCATCGACTAGCTAGGTTATGGAAAGGATTAAAATATTTATATTTATGCAGCCCTTTCATTGTTCGTAATTGGCATGTGCCGTCTATACATAGTACAAAATCGTCACGGCCAAATTGATACAACGCCTGAAGGTGTTAAATGTCATTATAATATTATTTAATTTTTTTAAACAAATGATTTAACAAGGCTTCTCCAATTCGCTCTAATTATTCCCTTATCACTCATCGCTATCGCTAAGCTCAAATATTTTAGAAAGACCAAATACTACGTTTTTTGACCAATTAGGATTAAAATTAAAGTACAAAAGTTTCATTTGAAAAAATCATTCGACTTTTAAATATTGAAAGAATTTGAGGTCGCAAAATTTCGAGCCTAACAGGCAAATTTAATATTTCGGGCCGGGCATTTCGGGCAGCATTAATGTTTCGGGCGGGCTCGGGCGGACACCAGAAGGGTTTGGGCGGGCTCGGGCGGGCAATGAGGTTAGAGAATTGAACCGGGCCGGGTTCGGGCAGAAAATTCTTAACAAATCTGACCTCTGACCGCAACCCACAGTAGCTTTTTGATTACCCCCATAAAGCGAGCCAGAAACACTTTCGCCACTCCAAGTCGTTCAGGCCGCTTCTCCATAAAAGCTGCTAGCCTCTCGACCAAAGAGTACGATACTTCCGTTAAATTAAGGTGAGATCGCTATACCACATTATAGCTATCGGCGCATACATAGGCACCAGCGACATCACTAAGTGTAAAAATTGTCATCCGACGTATCTCGCATACAATGCAACTCCGCCTACTACCATAATCACCTGGGAGCTATGAACTCCATACAAGGTAACCTTAGACCTGACAACGATGGTATTACCTTTCATCATATTACATGCGACGTTCCGGTAATTCTCCCAGAAAAATAAGTCAATCTTGCGCAGGGGCAAAAATATTTGCCCACCCAGGAAACTCGACCTCATCAAACATATAAAGGTGATAGGGCATATAGCCAAAAAACAAGTCATTAAGGACCTCATCAAACCTAATTAAAGGTGATGCGGCATAAAGCCAAAAAACAGGTAATAACAGGCATTAAGCCTCTGAAAAATAATTCGCTTCTAAGTAAAACGTGCGCTCATGCAATAGTAAATTTAATATCCAAAACCTCGTCGTACACGCATTGCTCTGTACAGGCAGAATTCTTTCGGGCTTGGCCCTACGTCCCTACGTACTGGAATTATCCTTCAGCACATATTGACCACACTGCTTTGTACATGCAACTTTCATGCATAACGTTAAATTCCACCGCGTCGTCGCACCGTTCGATACCAGCTGATCAATCAAAGACAATGACGGATAGCGATTGACGGTTACATGCGCGTCAATCATATTCATAAATATTAAATGAATTCTATGTGAAAAAAGCGAAAAGCGATAAAATTTGAAGGAATAAAACCTGCATTATAAATAATGTTTACCTTCGCGCGTTTCTATTGGGACTTATGAACTAATTAATCGGTTAAAAATGTTGCCATACCCTTCATATTACCCAAAAATTAATGTTACAATAGCAATCCACATCGTTTCGTTTAAATTTAAATCTCAAAATATTATTTTTAATCTTAATCCAAAAATATAAAATCAAAAAAATAGGCATCTTTCTTTAAAACTATTAAGCCGTAAATTATTTGAGTATCGTGTACTTCTGACACCACTGAAATAAAGAATAAAACAAAACAACAAGGATGATTACCTTTACTATTAATATTTACTCTTAAACTCAAATTAAATACATTAATCAATAATTATTTATTCACCAGTTATTCATAAAAATCAAGTCATTTTTTTCTTACCCTTAATTAATTTAGTTTATTCAATCTGAATAATTTATTGATTCTAATTTAGGAATTACATAATTCCTTTGATAATATTAGTCCGTGAGTCCAGCGCGCGACGATAGCAGAGAATAAAAGTTACAACTATATTATAGAAAAACGAGAATGATTCGCATTATCACATCTCATTTAAAATTTTAAACAAAAGAACTATTAATTCTCTAGTACGATCATCCACGCATGACCTGCCAGCTCAGCTGGCATTAGTAGTACGCGTATAACAAAGCGAGGAGAGAGAGAGGTGAGGGGGAGGGGAGACGCGTATGGTATACTGCACAGCAATGAGAAACTGTGTATAAGAGACAACCACGACAATACCCTTGAATTTTTAATAGCTGGATAGTGTATTTTTATAGAGAATATGAATGCAAATATACAATGCATATAAAGTATAGTCAGCAAAGGCCCTCTATCGGGTTTGTTAGCATCGCTCTGGAAAATGTGAACTAAAAAACACAAGACAATAGTATAAATTATAAGAATAAATAACCTAAAATAACAGATTTACAGAGGCGTACAGCATTTAAAATTGTAGTTTGAAAACAAACTAAGCTCATATGAAATATTAATTGTTTAATTATGTTTTTGCTTGAGATCGTACATTTTAATAGGTAATGAAGTAAATTGTTATCTAAGTATAGTTAGATAATCGGAGATTTTTGTTTATATAGTAGTATACATCTACTAGCATTCCATGATAATTATAATGGACGTTTAAGTCTAACATATTTATTTATGTGGCGTAGTGCCTAAACACATGGAATTTATCCAAAACGATTTTGAATGATAGTTAAGCATGGTAACAATTATGACGCTGTTTATAGTTTATATTCATTAGGTAACAGTTACAAACACTATTGAAACGGCACATGAAGATATGATAGTATGAAAAGTGTTGAATTTTTTTAGTCTATTATAGCATGATGCCCAATTAAATTTTTTCGGCACGAAATTAGCTACTTGCTCATCAGATTGCACAATCAAAATTTTTGAGATTGTAAATAGTACTCAAAAATATGTCGCGACACTCAAAGGGTACACAGCTAATTGCATTTAACAATAAATATTTAGGCATGAAGGTCCTGTTTGGCAAATTGCCTGGGCTCATCCCTCATTTGGTCACATACTAGCTTCTTGTTCATATGACAAAAAAGTAATTATTTGGAGTGAAATAAATGGTAAATGGGAAAAAAAATTTGAGCATGCCATGCACAAATCTTCTGGTATTTAAAATAAGCTGCTATATTTAAGTTATTTTTAGTAAATTCAATATGTTGGGCACCATATATGCTTGGGCTAATATTAGCTTGTGGTAGCTCCGATGGAGATATTACTATTTTGACATCTAGTAATTGTGATATCAATATGTGGGAGGTGCAAAGGATAGAAAATGCTCATGATGTAAATAAACTACTTAGAATTACTGTCATTTTGTAAACTTTATACCTAAATTCATAAAATTTAAAACAGGCTAATATATAAACTGTTATTAAATGTATATGTCTGTTATTTAGATTAGTATAACAAAGTCTCATAATTAACTTTTGCAATTGATTTAAAAAATGTTTAAATGTTCTCTGCATATTTTGTTACACTTTACAATTAATTATACCAACAACTATATACATTTAGACCCCTTAATTTTTTATAAGTCAATTAAAACATGTGAGTTATTTTTTAAATGCTGTGGAATTAGATAACTATAGTAACTTAAATATAATTTAAGAAGGCTATTATTATTTAGAAACAATATTTTAATATATATATCTAACTGGTAAATTTAACAATTTAGTTGGGATGCAATGCTGTCAGCTGGTCTCCCGCTACACCTTGCTCAGCATTACTTACAAGCTCCAAAGATATATCAGAAGTTAAATATTCCAAACAATTTGTCAGTGGTGGATGTGATAATGTTATAAAAATATGGAAGTTAGTTTTATACATAAAAGTTTGTTATTATATTTACACATATGGATATTATGGGAGCACAAATTTGCATATTTATGTACACTGTTTGCACTTATTTTGGGCATCTTTATACATTATGCTTAAAATACAAACATTTTTTAAATCAATAATTTTTCTATTTTTACACGCTTGTATTTCTATATCTTACTGTAGTGGCAATAATTTAAATTATTAATACATTGTAAATAACATTGCCATGCCTATTGAAAATCCCACCCAGGATCAATTTTTTATGATGGCTTTGCTTAGAGTTTGGATAAGAGTGCAAAATGTACTTATACCTATAACTGCTTGAGTCATCAACTTGCTGGGTCGGGTTCTAGTCAAAATTAAAAGAACAGGCTTGAGAAAATTTGCTTATTAGGAATTTGACTTACATACATTTTATAATAATCTTGGGCTACACTTACAAATAATGGACTTATAAAATCAACCGGCAAACTGTTTGATTCTGGTAGAGTTTTTTACATTGGACACGTATTTTTAGTTAAGTTTTTGAAATATTAGCTGGCAAAGTTGCTAAAAACAGTGTTTTGGGCATTTATCAATAAAATTGTGGTTTCAAAATACGTTTGTAACTTTTGTAGGGAAAAGGAGGGCAAATGGAAAGAAGAATCTATTCTCGAGGGCCACACCGATTGGGTTAGGGACGTGGCGTGGGCCCCTTCCCTCGGCATTGCAGATCACGTTATAGCCAGTTGTTCTCAGGTAATTGGCGTTACAAAACAAAGGGGGCATGTGCTTATATTAGTATTATATGCAACATTCTTTGTGATACTTGAGGTATCTTAGGGGTATTTTAATATTTTATATATTACCGATGTTTAACATTTTTATATTGGAGACGAAGTATATAGTTTTTCAACTTGTTACATATAATATTATAGGGCACGGTAATTTTAAATAGCAATTTTTATTTGCTATGAGATCCTTTTTGTAATTTAAACAAGATGAAATGGGGTTTTTCTTTCTTCCCCCGTGTCTGTATCAAATTCAAGGTACCTTTATTTCTGAAGTTTGGAAGGAATTGAATTAATAAACCTAAGTCGTTGCGGTTTCACAATAAATTTTAAACTATAGTTGCTTTTTATTCAAACATTTAGTCCTTTTATAAATAGTTCATTGATAAATTTTCCCTATGTTAAATATTTTGCCAACGAGATTATTGACATATTGGCTAAATACATTTGGAACTTAAGTGTAGATATAAAAGCATAAAAATAATAATGTCATTATCATTACTAAGGTTTTTAAGTGACCAGGCGCGTAGCCAAGGGGGCGGAAAGCGGGACTTTTCTACCCCCTTGACCAAGATTTGAAATTTTTTTTGTTTAATAATTAGATTAAATGGGTTAAAATATTATAGTTGAGTTGCATAAAAGATTTTGAGACACTTTTAAAAGCCTGGAAACATAATATATACATTCAATTTTTCGAATTTAATTTTCGACTAAAAGCTTGCACCCCACCATTATTATTTTCCACCATTGTTGTAAATTATGAAAAACTTGTTTTTTTTTACCTAAACACCATTCATTTAGCTGTACTAAAAAATGTCGAGTAAACAGATTGAGTGACTGTAAAATATTTTTTCACATCAAACTCATATAATTTTGCTTTGGTTTCCGCCATTATTTAATTTTACCTAAATGATAATATTTTCTGCCAGTTGAATAACTTGCATAGGGTTTATGTCCTTTTTGAAGGTATAAAAGCGACAGTAAATGCTCTGATTAATGAAGAGAAGAGATTTTTCCAAAGCCGGTTTTATAGCGCCTTGAAGTTTCGCATATATTGTACGCGAAGTTTATTTTTGTTACATTATAAATAAAAGTGGCGGAGAAACTCCTGGCTACGCGCCTGTAAGTGATGAGTTACTTTTTTTTGGTAAATTAACTTTACCTTGTTGCTATTGTTAAATTAATGGTAATTAAGTTAAATATCAATGTAACTTGTATAGTTTTATCGGTTTTTAAGTCAAAATTTCCTTGCGGCTCAAATCTCAGTATCAAGCTTTGCTTTTTTAAAATTTAATTATAATAAAGATTTTATCCATATTCTTAAAGGTTTATATAAAATATTTTTATTTTTTTTAATTTAACTTTTAAATCATTTTAGTATGGAGGTACGTAAAACGATTTTGTCCTATTTTATAACTATTTTCGTATACATAAAAAGATTGGTGGAAAATGTAGAGATGTTAAAAATACTAATTATAAAAGATATAACTAATTACGGTTACAGTTACATTTTTTCAAAAGTAACTGCACACAGTTGAGGAGGTTTAAATTTTCCCGCGGTAAATCTATTATAAAAATTACAGGGCAAATAATGATTTGATTTCAAAATAACATTATAGTCAAGCTTGTCATTCAATAAACTTGTACGTTTATCTCTAAATATTAATTTTCCGAGGCTGAAAAGGCGCTCGACGGTTGTGGTACATTATATTTAATAAAAAAGTTTTATCAATCTTGGAAAATTATCGTAAATTTCTAATGAACGACCATTACACAGCTCTACAAATATTGATTTTGTGATTACATCCCGCAATTTGACCAATGATTCTGACAGAGAATTTTGCGCTGAAAAATAATATGTTTTTAGTTTTTTTCTATAGTTTCCAGTTTTTTAGATATACGAGGTTGAAGGTGCCAAAAATGCCCTTTTTAAGCGTTTTGAGGTTATATTGCCACGGTATTTTTAATATTTAGTGAAAAATAGTTATATATTCATGAAGATTAAAGTTTCATAATTGGATCTAAAGATTTATTTTGCAGTACTCAGTGATAAAATCGCAATTTAACGCCCTGTTATACAATAGTTTGTATAAAACCCAAGGAAATTTAGATATCACTAGCTCTTTAACGTCCGTAACTGGAAGTGTATTTTTAGAAAACGTATTTGTAACCTTATCAGTTCTTTTTAAAAAGAAACTTTTAGCATTTTAATTATTACCAATATGCAATCTAAAAGGGACACATTAAACCTCTGAATGATTTAGATAATCAGAGGGCCTTATATATACGCGGTATTACGTAACATCATATTTTTAAGCCAAAATTATGCCCTTAATATAGCCTATTCACAACATCAGTTCCATCACCAATAAAGGCTTTAACACGCACGCATGTAAAAGGATTAAGAAACAAAGGTTACGTAAAATACTTTTGAAGAATGGGGTATTTGCGCCTGACTACATTTGTGTTTTAAATAATGACAATTTTAGCAACCCACACCCTGCAAGACATAATAACGCTAAAAATATATTCTTATCGGCACATGATTCAGCTTTTAATTTTTGTCAATTCTGTCCTATCGCTATTTATGCTGCAGGACAAAAAAGTGATTATATGGTCGAACGACGGTACAAACAAGATTTGGCATTCCAAGATTATTCACACCTTCGAAGACGTCATATGGCACGTTAGTTGGTCCATGACGGGTTCCCTCTTGGCCGTTAGTGGGGGAGACAATACGGTATATTGAAGAAATTAAGCGTTTTGTAAATTGACGTTGCCCAGGGAACTGATTTGGTATTTAATTACCCAACCCCACCTTACATAATTATTATTGTCCCCGCGTTAATTTACGAATTCATAGCAAGTTTGCACTTAAGACTACCCCAACTTAACTTACTTTTTTTAGCCCTATATTAGCGTAAAATTTGGAATTTATGAACGATATGAACCAACGGGTTTAGGATTTAGGGCAATCGCTGGTATGCGCAATTTAAATCTAAAAGCCATCCTTGCTAATTCCGTCTTTCACGTTTCATAAAGTGTCCATTATTATTAAATGGATGTTGTTGAGTAATGGTCTATATAACCTTTGGTTACGACAATTTGTCTTGTGCTTCGTTTTTAAAAATAGTTTTCTATACTATGATACCCTGCTTAATATAAGCCACATAAACACCGATTGTATATCGTTACATTTCTTCCCACTTTCAAGAGCTAAAACTAATCATGATAACGTAACGGAGGATTTCGCTTTCTGGTCGATCGCCTTTTCGGAACCTCTTCAATAATTTGTCTTCTTGACGGAACTTCTTCAACAATTTGTCTTTCCGGTTCCATATTTTGTTCGATCGGATAATCGGACGTTGGCATAATTGTTGACCTGTATCGCATTCTTAACTGATCTCCATGTTTTCTTCGAATTCTTTTGTTGGTACGAACGCTATAGGTGTGTTCGCCATTAAGTTCCATAATCACTCCTTTATACCAACCTGGAGTTATTTCGTTTTTAATCCACACTAAATCTCCTTCCCCGAATCGCCTAACTACCGACTTCCTATCATAGTAAAATTTTTGTTTTGCCAATCTTTGATTCATCTTGTCCTTTGGATCAGCACGAATTAAATCAAATGCTGTCTTTAGCCTTTTTCCGAATAAAAGTTCCGACGGGGCTTTCCCCGTTGTCGCCTGTGGAGTGTTCCGATAAGCCATAAGGATTTGCAAAAGACAAATTTCCTTATCACTCCCACCTTTTCTTCCAGCCCAGTATCTTAACTTTAACGTTCTTATTACCCTTTCTACTAATCCATTCGTTTTCGGGTGGTAGGGGGTTGATATTGTGTGTTTTATATTGTTTGCCAAACAAAAATTTCTAAATTCACCGCCAACAAATTGGGGTCCATTATCTGATAATATTTTCGATGGAATCCTAAATCTGCAAAACCAACTACGTAGTTGTCTCACAATTTGCGAGCCAGTTATAGGAGATATAACTGCTACCTCCACCCATTTAGATAAAGCATCTATTAACACTAGCTAATAATTTCCTTCAACCGGGCCGGCAATATCAATATGCACCCTATCCCAAGTTCGTTCCGGCAATGCCCATGAGTATAAAGGAACCTCCTGCTCCGATGGTCGATTTTCCTGGCAACCATCGCATTCCTTTACATACAAGTCGATATCCTTATCCTTTCCTGGCCACCACACATAATATCTTGCTATGTTCCGCATTTCTGTAATTCCGGGGTGCCCCTGATGTAAAATTTTTAAAACTAACACACGCAAGGAATGGGGTATAATAAGCCGATTCCCATAGAATAATAATCCATTCTCGAAGGATAGTTCGTCTCTACGAATATAATAAGGCTTTAAATCAAATCGGCAGTTTTTTATATCGAGTCGCCATTCTCGTTTAATTGATAAAATTAATTCGGAGCATTGAGAATTACGCTCGATACAATTCTTCAATGTATCATGATTTAATTATAAATCATCCAACATTAATAACTCTATATTATTAATGTATTTTGTATCCGTGTCTCTAGGATTTGGAAGTCTTGACAATGCATCCGCACATTGATTAGTTTTCCCGTATCTATACTTTATTTCATATTGATACGCATTCAAGAATAGTGCCCATCGAATTAATCGGTTATTCACCACTTTGGGTAAATCACGATGTTTCCCAAATAACCTTTCCAGTAGTTTGTGATCAGTCATCAAGGTAAACTGACGTCCGCGATAAACGATCGCTCTCGCTTCCCGATCAATAGTTGAATATCTTTTTTCAGATACACTTAGGATGCGGGAAGCGTAAGCTATGGGTTTTTCGCAACCGTCAGGGAATACATGAGTTAATATGGCTCCTAGGCCCGATTCAGATGCATCAACGGATAATATTAGTGGCAAGTTCAAAGAATTTGGCACCACTGTATCCGTAGTTGATAGAAGATTTTTTACTTCGTCAAAAATCTTTTGTTCTTTATTTGTCCAACGCCATTGAACAAGTGAACCGGTTATCGCATGTAGATCAGTACATTTTTCATGTAACTGAGGTATAAACCTTTCCTGGGAATTCACCAACCCTAAAAAAGAACGAAGCTCTTTCTTATTTGCAGAAATCTTAAAATTCTTTATCGCTTCAACTCTTTCCTCTGTAGGATGAATTCCTGATGCGTCGATTTTATGACCCAAATACGTTACGGATGTTTGAAAGAACTTTACTTTTTCCTTTCGTGCCTTTATCCCAGCATGTTGGATTCTTTGTAATACTTCATTTAAATTCTTTATATGTTCATCTTCGGTTGTACCAGTCACAATGATATTATCTAATAAAACACCTACATGGGGTATCCAATAAATTTTCCATGTAACGCTGAAATAAGTTTGGGGCTATCGACAATCCAAATGGAAGCCGTTTGTATCTAAAATAGCCAATATAGTTGCTATCGTGAGGTATTGTCTAGAGTTTTCCTCGACCTTCATCTGCAAATATGCATCACGTAAGTCAATGACTGTATATTTCTGACCTCCTGCAATCTTCATAATCAAATCATCGAATGTTGGTAGTAAATAATTATTTAAGGTTACATAAGAATTTATTGTGACACGAAAATCACCGCAAATCCTAACTGTACCATTAGACTTTATGATATTCACTATTGGTGCCCAATGGATTGTGTTTTTGAAGGATCGACTTGTTCAATAATATTGTCTTTCAACAATCTTGCAAGTTCATCTTCCACTTCTTTCGTATTGGAAAAGGAACTCTTCTGGCTGAATAAGCTATTGGATTAGCTTCTTCTTTTAGAAAAATACCAAACTCATAATCCTTTATGCAGCCAGTTTCTTCATTGAATACATTTGGATTTCAATGAATGTATCTTCTACATTTTTGGGTTTATTTTGAATGTAATTTATTTTGACTTGGTGTGGAATCTCAAGTTGAATGCTTGAATCCAATTTAACCCAAAAGGTTCTTCATCCGAAGTTGTCACAATGGCGGGTAATTTCATTATTTTATTATTGCAACCTTGGAGTAAAGTTTCTCCAATAATAGGCACTGTATGATTTCCATAAGCTTTTAATATTGGAGTAGGACGTAAAAATTGTGTTTTCAAAATTTTATACATTTTGTTGTTAATCAGGGATACACATGAACCAGTGTCATACAACATGGTGAATTTCTTATTATTGATTATAACATTTATATAAGGCTTTTTGATATAAATTGTTTATATCATAATTGATCCCAATTGTCCTGATTATATAATTTATTTGATTTCTTGTTTTGCATAATTTTGCAAAATGACCCATCCTTTTACATTTATGACACATTTTATTGAAGGCAAAACAATTGTTGTATTTATGTCCCTTACCACATTTATTGCAATTCTTTATAAAGTTTTGTTGATTTGTCCATTTATTTTTTTGTTGTATTTTGTTTAATTCATTTGAGGATGGATTAACCTCCTTATTTGCAAGATGCATTGATTCAGCTAAGTTATAAACATCACTAAATGTCACTTCTAGTCCTGTATGCTTTACAGCATCCGGCCATCTTGCTCTAACATCTATCTCTAATTGTACATTATGCAATCCATTTACAAATAGATCACGCCGTTCATCATATAGTTTAAAATGACAGCATTCTGCAGAAGCTTTCAATCTAGTAACATATTCAATCAACGATTCATTTACTTGTTTTACGCATCGCATAAAGTTTAGTCTTGATTGAAATATGGTGGATTTCGTCTGGAATACCTTCTTTATTAATTTGATCAAATCTTCATATTCAAGTGAGGATATATTCTCTGGATAAACTTATTAGTAATTCCACGTTTTTCTGTCCCATGTAACCCAAAATAGTTTTGGTTCTAATTTCTTTTGGGACTTGTTTTGACTCAAATACATTATCAAGTGTAAACAGATAGGTATTTATGTATCACCTACCTTATATTGAGGTATTCCTTCCATTTTTGTTTTTCGACCGCGCCGCTTTAATAGTTTATACCTTGGGGGATGTGTTGAATCTGGTTCAAATGACCACTTCTGTGCAAATCGTAATATGTGCATTTCGTAATACAGGCAAGAATTGCTTAAGCGCATGCGCAGTTATAACCCTCCGCGTTTGGTAAGTTTTCTAATATTATTATCTTTTATTTTGTAAATATTATTATCGTTTATTTTGTAAATTTCATGTAATCTAGGCAAAATGTAATATAGGCAAGGGTTAGGGTTAGATTTAGTGATTTATTTGATAATATGTATTACTTATTACGAAATGCACATATTACGAAATGCACCAGATTCCAAATGACAAAAGGGCATATGTTAAATAAACCTCAATTGGATACATATATAAATAAATTCACATTAGACACATAATGTAAATATAAAAATATTATATAATGGTAATATAACAATTATCTTTAATAATTCGCACGAGACATTTAGATTTATGCTCAACCGGTCTAATGCTCAAGTAATCTAATGCACAAAAATTGTAATTTAAACGTTATTAGATAAGTTTATATAACAATATAAAGTATTGTAAATGCATATTAACTTATTATAAAGCATTTAATCTAACCTACGAAAGAAAATAATAAAAAATTTGAACTTCATATATTATATGCTTAATATGAAAGAAAATATATATGCAGCAATAAAGAAGCTAATCTTCATATATTATATGCTTAATATAGATTTTTGCAACCTTTAAGCGTTTTTAACATGATTAAATATAAGATTAATTAGTTATAAGCATTCTTTGCAAATTTTAGATTACTTGAGCATTAGATCCTTTCAGCAAATACGGATATTTAACTTAACAAAGAGTGCTTATACTTATTATCATATAGAAATTTAAGTTAAACCCACATTATAAAAATTTTGTTTTGGAAAATATTACATGTATATTTCTGATAACATTTTATGGAATTTGTTAAATTTATGGTAGAAAATTGTAAATACTGAGTAATCTATCAACGAGTAAACTAGCATAGGCTTTTATTTGATGAAATTAAGCTCTAACAATTAGCAAATGACAATATTTAAGCTTTGTTTCATAATCTAATTTTGTAGTTTTAAGGGTTTATACTTTATAGTATATATTATTAAAGCTTAGCAATTTAATACATAAAAATTTTAAATTAATGAACTTATTATACTATGTTTATTAAGTAACAAAATTATAATTTTCTTTATCTACAATAAATTAAATTTGATACCAAACAAATATGCAGAAAATTTCATTTTTACACAAAAATTACCATTTTAAAAGTTGTAGTTGTATATAATGTTTATAGACATTAGATATAGATTTTTTCTTGAATATAACCTTATAGAACGTATTTTTATTTAAAGGGAGAACACTTCCTTAAGTTTGGACGATTCTATTTTTTGTTTGTTTTTAAGTTTTTTTTTCAGCCAAATTTTCTATATTTATAGTTCCTACCTTATTTGATATGTTCTTATTATATCAACCATAAAATTAAAAAAGTTATGAGCAAAATTAGTCATAATCTGTAAGATACTTTACTTAAGAGTTATCTAAAAATCTCCTGCATTTTTATGAAATCAGTAATAATTTAAGGAAGAGTTCATATAACCTATTTATATCTAGCACAGGCTTTTATTTGATGAAATTAAGCTTTAACAATTAACAAATAATAATATTCTAGCTTTTTTGTATAATCTAATTTTATAGTTTTAAGAGTTTATACTTTATAGTGAATATTATTAAAGCTTAGCAATTTAATACACTTAAATATTAAAAATAAATGAATTTATTATACTAGGTTTATGTAACTTAATTATAATTTTCTTCTTAATCTTTCCTATTTTAATAGTTCTATATAATATCTATAGATATTACATGAAGATCTTTTTATATCCTTGAATATATCCTTCTATGATGTCCTTTTATATAACCCGCGAGTTATTCGTGGGGTATTTCGAAACCCCACGCAAATTATGAATTAAAATATTGAACGCAATTTAAGTCTAATAAATTAGGTCTTTTCAGTAGCTTAAAATTTTACCAAGAACTAGGTTAGGCGAAAATTTCATAAACTCGTGGGGTTCTGTTTTACCCCAAGAATGCTCTTAGGTAAGTTTTTTTATATGAAAAAAACATGTATTTTTTTGTATGATGATATCTTTTACAATTCTTTTAATAAAAAATCACGTTTACATTGATTTTTTGTAAGGTATATGATATCAAGAGGTAACTTGTTACTTACCAGCTATACTTATAACTTAAGATTTCTAACAATTTATATATATAATTAGAAATATATTTTATTTATATGTCAACAATTAATTCATGCGATTGTAAATACATATATACAGAAATATTGTCAATATATTCATATACATCAATTTCATTAAATCTATATTGATTTATCAAGCGATTTATATTGGTGTTAATATTGCAATATTTCTTGCTGGTAGCAAACACCTGCTTACCTTGAGAAATATGCAATAAATTAATTTCCGTCATAGCCTGTTGCTTCCGTAGGCATTCAATAAAATTATAAATAACGGGGTGGGCCTGGCCAACAAGGCATTTAATGCTGTTATGGAAGCCCTCCAAATGATTGTTTGTACGGGGCCCCACAGCATTAAACCTTTGCCAAATTTCATAGGGAAAAGTGGCGGTTGACCAGACCCAGGTGCTGTGTATATAATAGAAAAAGTCTTGCATTTTTGGGTTTGAGCGAACCAGAGGGTCAGAAGCACATAATCCAAACACAGCTAGCACATCGCGTTCTTTCAAAAATGGAAGGGCTAAAGCGCGCCTTACCAATTTCTTGAAATGTTGGTTATCATCGTAATCGGCGCGTATTCCATCATGCCCAAGTCTTCGAAAAATGACTTGAGCAAAATGGAATAAACATCCTAAATTAAATATATGTTATTTAATAAATTAAAAACCTTTCACAGAAACGCCTGGAAAGCATTCTCGAAGGGCCTGTATACTGGCCATTTCAAAATCTACCTGAGCATAATTAGGTTGTAACACAGAATTATGCTCAAGGCACAACTCCTTCAATTTGTTGAAATCCTTTTATAAGTTTCGCAGCTTTTGTCAGGTAAGAGGGCATACACGATGGGAATCATGTGACCCCGTTAATATGTGTGGATTGTGTAGACCTATAAATTAAAAGTTAATATTAAAAACTGCTATTACTTGGCTAAACAATGGCGGGCATACATAATATGTGCCATCCGAGTAAAGATTACCGGATGTACACATAATCGTTAGAGATGTGGGTGTCCCGAAAAGCATCAGTCGATTTTCGCAGTTCCAGAGCAAAAATTTTTCACCGTTTTCGGTAAAACGATGCTCTGGATCTAAGATGATCTCCTCGTTGTTTTCCGGGTCCTTGACACGTTTAGGATTTAGGCGTCGAAGCGTATTTTTAATAGACGCTAAAGTTGGGGTCGCTTTTGGGTAAAGGACGAGGTCTGGTACCTCAAGAAGCCTTTGGGCAATAATTCTATGATAAATTATCCTCAGCTTCTCCCGTGGCTCTGCCAGCACCGCATCTTTTAAATCCCTCACTGTAATTAAAAATTCATAGTCCTCCCTCGCTTGTTCATGATTATGACCATGAATAACTTCTGGGGAGGTTGTAATTCTAGCCCTACCAGGGCAAGTTCGAGTCCTACATCGATAGTATGTAGCAGACGAGGTTTGTTTTACAATAAAGATAGTCCCTGAAATACAGAAGGGTACCTTTGCGGGAGGGTACAAATCGCATATCTAAAAAATGGAATATTATTTAATATTGAAAGTATAATTACTTTGCTGAAGGTTTTGTACTAGTTGCACTTCATCAATCATGTTTTATGCATCAACGATGGAGCCTTTATTAAATGATAAGTTTTTTAGGTTCGATTACAAGAACGGAAAATAGCAAGAAGAATTATATGCGAAAAAAGCAAGAACCCAATATATGCGATAAATTGTCAATATATAGGGAATAGCGTGGGAATAATAAGTGGATTTGTTAAAATATACGAAGGTCAACTTGTTTAAAAATACAAAACTAGAATGATCGATGATGTATTCCTAACTATTTATCATTTGTAATTTTAATTAACACTTAACCCTTCGTAGGTTGGGTTAAAAATGCTAACAAAATTAAATTTATGGCATTCGGGGAAGATGAATCACTCGCTATTTTGATTGTAATTGATAGGGGGAATATGGGGGGGGGGGAGGGGGGTTAGGGTGTTAATTTATAGCAAAAATATTTGTATTATAGATATACTAATTTTATAAGATGCCTAAATGAGTAATAAAACCAATTTTAGAACGTCATTTTGGCGCCAAATTAATAAAATACCGTTTCTAGCAATTTATGACCACTTCAAGATGGCCACCCAACTTTCTCTTTTATTTAATTTGATTAATAGGTAGTATAAAACATTGGTCTCAAATTTGAAACGGTTTGAGAGGGTTCAACATTAATTGTGCCATTTTGACCATTTCGGCCATTATGAGATGACCAATCGAGAAAAAAATTTTTTTTTGATTTTTTTTCTATGGAGATGGGTCTTACCTATTACTACAACAAGATTCTATGATTTGGGGGCCAATAACTTATAAATTATATTGAATATAGCGTCACGAACCGATTTTTTAAAAGCCCGATTTTCGACATTTGACCGCCCACAACTCGAAGTGGCCCAAATGAGCTAAAATTTTTGGAAATTAATAATTTTACTAGCTTTAACATTACCACCAAATTTTTTAAAAATCTGAGGGGGTCGGCCGAAAACGTGGCGATTTGACATGGAATGTCCCTATATAAACTTGTCAAAATTTACAAGAATAATAAAACTATAATTAGAGCAACCCCCAACATTTTTCCTTAATATATATTTTAGCTCATACCAAAAAAATATATTTTATTTTATGGTTTAATCAATAGGATTATATAAAAGAAAGTTGAAACTAAACATAAATACAAAGAAAATAGAGATGTTAAAACTTATGCAATTTTGGGCCTTTTATTTTTTAAGGCAAAAAAAGTGTTTAAATTTCTCTATACTCTTAGCTATTTCATCTGCAAAAGGTATTTTAGACAATCAAGAGGAGTTTGAAGAGATATTTTTAGGTAATTTTGTTATAAAGTATTAAAAGCAGATATTTTAACAAATTATCTTACAATTAAGTGATGTGGAGGTGGTGAAGGATGAGGCTTGTGCTTGTATAGGGTTAGGAATCATAGCTGGAAATGATAAACAATCTTCAAAAATCATATAATGTTCATAAATAGACTCACAAGTACGAGGTGTGGAGGTGGTGAAGGATGAGGCTTGTGCTTGTATAGGGTTAGGAATCATAGCTGGAAATGATAAACAATCTTCAAAAATCATATAATGTTCATAAATAGACTCACAAGTACGAGGTGTGGAGGTGGTGAAGGATGAGGCTTGTGCTTGCATAGGGTTAGGAATCATAGCTGGAAATGATAAACAATCTTCAAAAATCATATAATGTTCATAAATAGACTCACAAGTACGAGGTGTGGAGGTGGTGAAGGATGAGGCTTGTGCTTGTATAGGGTTAGGAATCATAGCTGGAAATGATAAACAATCTTCAAAAATCATATAATGTTCATAAATAGACTCACAAGTACGAGGTGTGGAGGTGGTGAAGGATGAGGCTTGTGCTTGTATAGGGTTAGGAATCATAGCTGGAAATGATAAACAATCTTCAAAAATCATATAATGTTCATAAATAGACTCACAAGTACGAGGTGTGGAGGTGGTGAAGGATGAGGCTTGTGCTTGTATAGGGTTAGGAATTATAGCTGGGAATGATAAACAAACTTCAAAAATCATATAATGTTCATAAATAGACTCACAACTATGAGATGTGGAGGTGGTGAAGGATGAGGCTTGTGCTTGTATAGGGTTAGGAATCATAGCTGGAAATGATAAACAATCTTCAAAAATCATATAATGTTCATAAATAGACTCACAAGTACGAGGTGTGGAGGTGGTGAAGGATGAGGCTTGTGCTTGTATAGGGTTAGGAATCATAGCTGGAAATGATAAACAATCTTCAAACATATAATGTTCATAAATAGACTCACAACTATGAGATGTGGAGGTGGTGAAGGATGAGGCTTGTGCTTGTATAGGGTTAGGAATCATAGCTGGAAATGATAAACAATCTTCAAAAATCATATAATATTTATAAATAGACTCACAAGTACGAGGTGTGGAGGTGGTGAAGGATGAGGCTTGTATAGGGTTAGGAATCATAGCTGGAAATGATAAACAATCTTCAAAAATCATATAATATTTATAAATAGACTCACAAGTACGAGGTGTGGAGGTGGTGAAGGATGAGGCTTGTATAGGGTTAGGAATCATAGCTGGAAATGATAAACAATCTTCAAAAATCATATAATGTTCATAAATAGACTCACAAGTACGAGGTGTGGAGGTGGTGAAGGATGAGGCTTGGCTTGTATAGGGTTAGGAATCATAGCTGGAAATGATAAACAATCTTCAAAAATCATATAATGTTCATAAATAGACTCACAAGTACGAGGTGTGGAGGTGGTGAAGGATGAGGCTTGTGCTTGTATAGGGTTAGGAATCATAGCTGGAAATGATAAACAATCTTCAAATCATATAATGTTCATAAATAGACTTACAACTATGAGATGTGGAAATTGCAACAATGTTCATATCCAATGTTTGCAGAGGATCAGCAATGCACCCATGATTTTTATAAGCTATATCATATATAAGGGTATCAATTAAAGATATTACCTTTATGTGGGATCCTATCGTGTGAACGTGTTATTGTAAAATTTTCATTATATAAAACACCACGACCTACACAATCGCTAGCTCTACATTTATAGTACTCCCTATGATCCTTGCTACCATTCACTCTAGTGTATTCATATTTTTCATACACTAAAATTGGTTTGTTCTTTTGGGATAAAACAAATGTAACTTTTGACATTATACAATTGAAAAATTTAAAATGCGCGGGAGTTTAGATATATAGAGATTTAGGAACAAACTAATTTTAGTGTATGAAAAATATGAATACACTAGAGTGAATGGTAGCAAGGATCATAGGGAGTACTATAAATGTAGAGCTAGCGATTGTGTAGGTCGTAGTGTTTTATATAATGAAAATTTTACAATAACACGTTCACACGATAGGATCTCACATAAAGGTAATATCTTTAATTGATACCCTTATATATGATATAGCTTATAAAAATCATGGGTGCATTGCTGATCCTCTGCAAACATTGGATATGAACATTGTTGCAGTTTCCACATCTCATAGTTGTAAGTCTATTTATGAACATTATATGATTTGAAGATTGTTTATCATTTCCAGCTATGATTTCTAACCCTATACAAGCACAAGCCTCATCCTTCACCACCTCCACACCTCGTACTTGTTGTGAGTCTATTTATAAACATTATATGATTTTTGAAGATTGTTTATCATTTCCAGCTATGATTCCTAACCCTATACAAGCACAAGCCTCATCCTTCACCACCTCCACACCTCGTACTTGTGAGTCTATTTATGAACATTATATGATTTTTGAAGATTGTTTATCATTTCCAGCTATGATTCCTAACCCTATACAAGCACAAGCCTCATCCTTCACCTCCACACCTCGTACTTGTGAGTCTATGAACATTATATGATTTTTGAAGATTGTTTATCATTTCCAGCTATGATTCCTAACCCTATACAAGCCTCATCCTTCACCACCTCCACACCTCGTACTTGTGAGTCTATTTATGAACATTATATGATTTTTGAAGATTGTTTATCATTTCCAGCTATGATTCCTAACCCTATACAAGCACAAGCCTCATCCTTCACCACCTCCACATCTCATAGTTGTGAGTCTATTTATGAACATTATATGATTTTTGAAGATTGTTTATCATTTCCAGCTATGATTCCTAACCCTATACAAGCACAAGCCTCATCCTTCACCACCTCCACACCTCGTACTTGTGAGTCTATTTATGAACATTATATGATTTTTGAAGATTGTTTATCATTTCCAGCTATGATTCCTAACCCTATACAAGCACAAGCCTCATCCTTCACCACCTCCACACCTCGTACTTGTGAGTCTATTTATGAACATTATATGATTTTTGAAGATTGTTTATCATTTCCAGCTATGATTCCTAACCCTATACAAGCACAAGCCTCATCCTTCACCACCTCCACATCTCATAGTTGTGAGTCTATTTATGAACATTATATGATTTTTGAAGATTGTTTATCATTTCCAGCTATGATTCCTAACCCTATACTAGCACAAGCCTCATCCTTCACCACCTCCACACCTCGTACTTGTGAGTCTATTTATGAACATTATATGATTTTTGAAGATTGTTTATCATTTCCAGCTATGATTCCTAACCCTATACAAGCACAAGCCTCATCCTTCACCACCTCCACATCACTTAATTGTAAGATAATTTGTTAAAATATCTGCTTTTAATACTTTATAACAAAATTACCTTAAAATATCTCTTCAAACTCCTCTTGATTGTCTAAAATACCTTTTGCAGATGAAATAGCTAAGAGTATAGAGAAATTTAAACACTTTTTTTGCCTTAAAAAATAAAAGGCCCAAAATTGCATAAGTTTTAACATCTCTATTTTCTTTGTATTTATGTTTAGTTTCAACTTTCTTTTATATAATCCTATTGATTAAACCATAAAATAAAATATATTTTTTTGGTAAGAGCTAAAATATATATTAGGGAAAAATTTTGGGGGTTGCTCTAATTATAGTTTTATTATTCTTGTAAATTTTGACAAGTTTATATAGGGACATATCATGTCAAATCGCCACGTTTTCGGCCGACCCCCTCAGATTTTTAAAAAATTTGGTGGTAATGTTAAAGCTAGTAAAATTATTAATTTCCAAAAATTTTAGCTCATTTGGGCCACTACTTTTCGAGTTGTGGGCGGTCAAATGTCGAAAATCGGGCTTTTAAAAAATCGGTTCGTGACGCTATATTCAATATAATTTATAAGTTATTGGCCCCCAAATCATAGAATCTTGTTGTAGTAATAGGTAAGACCCATCTCCATAGAAAAAAAAATAAAAAAAAAATTTTTTCTCGATTGGTCATCTCATAATGGCCGAAATGGTCAAAATGGCACAATTAATGTTGAACCCTCTCAAACCGTTTCAAATTTGAGACAAATGTTTTATACTACCCATTAATCAAATTAAATAAAAGAGAAAGTTGGGTGGCCATCTTGAAGTGGTCATAAATTGCTAGAAACGGTATTTTATTAATTTGGCGCCAAAATGACGTTCTAAAATTGGTTTTATTACTCATTTAGGCATCTTATAAAATTAGTATATCTATAATACAAATATTTTTGCTATAAATTAACACCCTAACCCCCCTCCCCCCCCCCCATATTCCCCCTATCAATTACAATCAAAATAGCGAGTGATTCATCTTCCCCGAATGCCATAAATTTAATTTTGTTAGCATTTTTAACCCAACCTACGAAGGGTTAAGTGTTAATTAAAATTACAAATGATAAATAGTTAGGAATACATCATCGATCATTCTAGTTTTGTATTTTTAAACAAGTTGACCTTCGTATATTTTAACAAATCCACTTATTATTCCCACGCTATTCCCTATATATTGACAATTTATCGCATATATTGGGTTCTTGCTTTTTTCGCATATAATTCTCTTGCTATTTTCCGTTCTTGTAATCGAACCTATAAAACTTATCATTTAATAAAGGCTCCATCGTTGATGCAGAAAACATGATTGATGAAGTGCAACTAGTACAAAACCTTCAGCAAAGTAATTATACTTTCAATATTAAATAATATTCCATTTTTTAGATATGCGATTTGTACCCTCCCGCAAAGGTACCCTTCTGTATTTCAGGGACTATCTTTATTGTAAAACAACTAGAACCTCGTCTGCTACATACTATCGATGTAGGACTCGAACTTGCCCTGGTAGGGCTAGAATTACAACCTCCCCAGAAGTTATTCATGGTCATAATCATGAACAAGCGAGGGAGGACTATGAATTTTTAATTACAGTGAGGGATTTAAAAGATGCGGTGCTGGCAGAGCCACGGGAGAAGCTGAGGATAATTTATCATAGAATTATTGCCCAAAGGCTTCTTGAGGTACCAGACCTCGTCCTTTACCCAAAAGCGACCCCGACTTTAGCGTCTATTAAAAATACGCTTCGACGCCTAAATCCTAAACGTGTCAAGGACCCGGAAAACAACGAGGAGATCATCTTAGATCCAGAGCATCGTTTTACCGAAAACGGTGAAAATTTTTGCTCTGGAACTGCGAAAATCGACTGATGCTTTTCGGGACACCCACATCTCTAAAGATTATGTGTACATCCGGTAATCTTTACTCGGATGGCACATATTATGTATGCCCGCCATTGTTTAGCCAAGTAATAGCAGTTTTTAATATTAACTTTTAATTTATAGGTCTACACAATCCACACATATTAACGGGGTCACATGATTCCCATCGTGTATGCCCTCTTACCTGACAAAAGCTGCGAAACTTATAAAAGGATTTCAACAAATTGAAGGAGTTGTGCCTTGAGCATAATTCTGTGTTACAACCTAATTATGCTCAGGTAGATTTTGAAATGGCCAGTATACAGGCCCTTCGAGAATGCTTTCCAGGCGTTTCTGTGAAAGGTTTTTAATTTATTAAATAACATATATTTAATTTAGGATGTTTATTCCATTTTGCTCAAGTCATTTTTCGAAGACTTGGGCATGATGGAATACGCGCCGATTACGATGATAACCAACATTTCAAGAAATTGGTAAGGCGCGCTTTAGCCCTTCCATTTTTGAAAGAACGCGATGTGCTAGCTGTGTTTGGATTATGTGCTTCTGACCCTCTGGTTCGCTCAAACCCAAAAATGCAAGACTTTTTCTATTATATACACAGCACCTGGGTCTGGTCAACCGCCACTTTTCCCTATGAAATTTGGCAAAGGTTTAATGCTGTGGGGCCCCGTACAAACAATCATTTGGAGGGCTTCCATAACAGCATTAAATGCCTTGTTGGCCAGGCCCACCCCGTTATTTATAATTTTATTGAATGCCTACGGAAGCAACAGGCTATGACGGAAATTAATTTATTGCATATTTCTCAAGGTAAGCAGGTGTTTGCTACCAGCAAGAAATATTGCAATATTAACACCAATATAAATCGCTTGATAAATCAATATAGATTTAATGAAATTGATGTATATGAATATATTGACAATATTTCTGTATATATGTATTTACAATCGCATGAATTAATTGTTGACATATAAATAAAATATATTTCTAATTATATATATAAATTGTTAGAAATCTTAAGTTATAAGTATAGCTGGTAAGTAACAAGTTACCTCTTGATATCATATACCTTACAATAAATCAATGTAAACGGGATTTTTTATTAAAAGAATTGTAAAAGATATCATCATACAAAAAAATACATGTTTTTTTCATATAAAAAAACTTACCTAAGAGCATTCTTGGGGTAAAACAGAACCCCACGAGTTTATGAAATTTTCGCCTAACCTAGTTCTTGGTAAAATTTTAAGCTACTGAAAAGACCTAATTTATTAGACTTAAATTGCGTTCAATATTTTAATTCATAATTTGCGTGGGGTTTCGAAATACCCCACGAATATCTCGCGGGTTATATAAAAGGACATCATAGAAGGATATATTCAAGGATATAAAAAGATCTTCATGTAATATCTATAGATATTATATAGAACTATTAAAATAGGAAAGATTAAGAAGAAATAATAATTAAGTTACATAAACTTAGTATAATAAATTCATTTATTTTTATTATTTAAGTGTATTAAATTGCTAAGCTTTAATAATATTCACTATAAAGTATAAACTCTTAAAACTATAAAATTAGATTATACAAAAAAGCTAGAATATTATTATTTGTTAATTGTTAAAGCTTAATTTCATCAAATAAAAGCCTGTGCTAGATATAAATAGGTTATATGAACTCTTCCTTAAATTATTACTGATTTCATAAAAATGCAGGAGATTTTTAGATAACTCTTAAGTAAAGTTTCTTACAGATTATGACTAATTTTGCTCATAACTTTTTTAATTTTATGGTTGATATAATAAGAACATATCAAATAAGGTAGGAACTATAAATATAGAAAATTTGGCTGAAAAAAAAACTTAAAAACAAACAAAAAATAGAATCGTCCAAACTTAAGGAAGTGTTCTCCTTTTAAATAAAAATACATTCTATAAGGTTATATTCAAGAAAAAATCTATATCTAATGTCTATAAACATTATATACAAATACAACTTTTAAAATGGTAATTTTTGTGTAAAAATGAAATTTTCTGCATATTTGTTTGGTATCAAATTTAATTTATTGTAGACAAAGAAAATTATAATTTTGTTACTTAATAAACATAGTATAATAAGTTCATTAATTTAGAATTTTTATGTATTAAATTGCTAAGCTTTAATAATATTTACTATAAAGTATAAACTCTTAAAACTACAATATTAGATTATGAAACAAAGCTTAAATATTGTCATTTGCTAATTGTTAGAGCTTAATTTCATCAAATAAAAGCCTATGCTAGTTTACTCGTTGATAGATTACTCAGTATTTACAATTTTCTAACCATAAATTCAACACATTCCATAAAATGTTATCAGAAATATACATGTAATATTTTCCAAAACAAAATTTTTATAATGTGGGTTTAACTTAAATTTCTATATGATAATAAGTATAAGCACTCTTTGTTAAGTTAAATATCCGTATATGCTGAAGGGATCTAATGCTCAAGTAATCTAAAATTTGCAAAGAATGCTTATAACTAATTAATCTTATATTTAATCATGTTAAAAACGCTTAAAGGTTGCAAAAACATATATTAAGCATATAATATATGAAGATTAGCTTTTTTATTGCTGCATATATATTTTCTTTCATATTAAGCATATAATATATGAAGTTCAAATTTTTTATTATTTTCTTTCGTAGGTTAGATTAAATGCTTTATAATAAGTTAATATGCATTTACAATAATTGTTATAAAAACTTATCTAATAACGTTTAAATTACAATTTTTGTGCATTAGATTACTTGAGCATTAGACCGGTTGAGCATAAATCTAAATGTCTCGTGCGAATTATTAAAGATAATTGTTATATTACCATTATATAATATTTTTATATTTACATTATGTGTCTAATGTGAATTTATTTATATATGTATCCAATTGCGGTTTATTTAACATATGCCCTTTTGTCATTTGAACCAGATTCAACACATCCTGTGAAACATACAGGACTAGAGGTGACTTTTAATGATATATACAATTTAGCTGAATCAATACAATTGGCTAATAAAGATGTTAATTCATCTAATGAATTGAACAAAGTACAACATCAAAATAAATGGGTAAACCAACAAAATTTTATAAAACATTTGGTAGTGGACATAAATACAATAATTGCCTTGCCTTTAACAAAATTTGCCATAAATGTAAAAAGAAAGGACATTTTTCAAAATTTTGCAAAACCAGAAATCAAGTAAATCAAACAATCAATACAATTGGGATAAATTATGATATAAACAATTTAAATCAAAACAAACCTTAATAAATGTAATGATCAACAATAAACAATTCACCATGTTGTATGATACTGGATCATCCGTATTCCTGATTAATAACCAAATGTATAAAATTTTAAATACAGCCTTCTTACGTCCTTGTCCAAAGATAAAAGCTTTTGGGAATCATCCAGTGCCAATTCGCGGAGAAACTTTACTCCAAGTACGTTGTAATAATAAAATTATGAAGTTACCAGCTGTTGTGACAACTGCTGATGAAGAATCTATATTTGGTTTAAATTGGATTCAAGCATTTAATTTGAGACCCATATCAAGTCAATATTAATTATATTCACAATGAACCTATAAATTTTGAAGATACATTTGTAGCGGCACTAGTCCCTGTAAATAAAATACAAAATTATGAAAGTGTAAGACTGATACACTAATTACCTAGTGGTAAAAACAAGGGTAAAATATAAGGTCAACCACATTTATTGATACTCAAAGTAAAAATTACAAGAGCATAATTCTATATAAATTAATGTGTATATATACACCATTTTTAGAGAGATTAATGTGCATAATGTATAAATATTTGCATATATTCAGATTGATGTATTGTATTTTCATTATGTAATTACGTGGGTGAATAATAAATTACGTAAATTTGTGTATTCAAATTATGGCAATTTGAATGGCGCCATACATTCATTAAAGGATTATGAGATAGGTATTTTCCTAAAGGAAGAAGCTAATCCGATAGCTTATTCAGCCAGGAGAGTTCCTTTTCCAATACGAAAGAAAGTTGAAGATGAACTTAACTTGTAAGATTGTTGAAAGACGATATTATTGAACAAGTCGATCCTTCAAAAACACCAATCCATTGGGCAATCCCAATTGTGAATGTCATAAAGTCTAATGGTACAATTAGGATTTGCCGTGATTTTCGTGTCACAATAAATTCTTATGTAACCTTAAATAATTATTTACTACCAACATTCGAAGATTTGAATATGAAGATTGCAGAAGGTCAGAAATATACAGTCATTGACTTACGTGATGCATATTTGCAGACGAAGGTCGAGGAAAACTCTAGACAATACCTCACGATAGCAACTCATATTGGTTATTTTGGATACAAACGGCTTCCATTTGGATTGTCGATAGCCCCAAACTTATTTCAGCGTTACATGGAAAATTTATTGGATGGCATACCCCAAGTAGGTGTTTTATTAGATGATATCATTGTGACTGGTACAACCGAAGATGAACATATAAAGAATTTAAATGAAGTATTACAAAGAATCCAACATGCTGGGATAAAGGCACGAAAGGAAAAAGTAAAGTTCTTTCAAACATCCGTAACGTATTTGGGTCATAAAATCGACGCATTAGGAATTCATCCTACAGAGGAAAGAGTTGAAGCGATAAAGAATTTTAAGATTCCTGCAAACAAGAAAGAGCTTCGTTCTTTTTTAAGGTTGGTGAATTACCAGGAAAGGTTTATACCTCAGTTACATAAATGTACTGATCTACATGCGATAACCGGTTCACTTGTTCAATGGCGTTGGACAAATAAAGAACAAAAGATTTTTGACGAAGTAAAAATCTTCTATCAACTACAGATACAGTGGTGCCATATTCCTTGAACTTGCCACTAATATTATCAGTTGATGCATCTGAATCGGGCCTAGGAGCCATATTAACTCATGTATTCCCTGACGGTTGCGAAAAACCCATAGCTTACGCTTCCCGCATCCTAAGTGTATCTGAAAAAAGATATTCAACTATTGATCGGGAAGCGAGAGCGATCGTTTATCGCGGACGTCAGTTTACCTTGATGACTGATCACAAACTACTGGAAAGGTTATTTGGGAAACATCGTGATTTACCCAAAGTGGTGAATAACCGATTAATTCGATGGGCACTATTCTTGAATGCGTATCAATATGAAATAAAGTATAGATACGGGAAAACTAATCAATGTGCGGATGCATTGTCAAGACTTCCAAATCCTAGAGACACGGATACAAAATACATTAATAATATAGAGTTATTAATGTTGGATGATTTAAAATTAAATCATGATACATTGAAGAATTGTATCGAGCGTAATTCTCAATGCTCCGAATTAATTTTATCAATTAAACGAGAATGGCGACTCGATATAAAAAACTGCCGATTTGATTTAAAGCCTTATTATATTCGTAGAGACGATCTATCCTTTGACAATGGATTATTATTCTTTGGGAATCGGCTCATTATACCCCATTCCTTGCGTGTTTTAGTTTTAAAAATTTCACATCAGGGTCACCCCGGAATTACACGAATGCGGAACATAGATATTATGTGTGGTGGCCAGGAATGGATAAGGATATTGACTTGTATGTAAAGGAATGCGATGATTGCCAGAAAAATCGACCATCGGAGCAGGAGGTTCCTTTATACTCATGGGCATTGCCGGAACAAACTTGGGATAGGGTGCATATTGATATTGCCGGCCCGGTTGAAGGAAATTATTGGCTAGTGTTAATAGATGCTTCATCTAAATGGGTGGAGTAGCAGTTATATCTTCTATAACTGGCTCGCCTACGTAGTTGGTTAGTAGATTTGGGATTCCATCGAAAATAATATCAAATAATGGACCCCAATTTGTGGCGGTGAATTTAGAAATTTTTGTTTGGCAAACAACATAAAACACATAACATCAACCCCCTACCACCCGAAAACAAATGTATTAGTAGAAAGGGTAATAAGAACGTTAAAGTCAAGGTATTGGGCTGGAAGAAAAGGAGGGAGTGATAAGGAAATTAGTCTTTTAAAAATTCTTACGACAACGGGGAAAGCCCGTCGGAACTTTTATTCGGAAAAAGGCTAAGGACAGCATTTATTTAATGCGAGCTGATTTAAAGGACAAGATGAATCAAAAATTGGCAAAACAAAAATTTTACCATGATAGGAAGTCGGTAGTTAGGCGATTCGGGGAAGGAGATTTAGTGTGGATTAAAAACGAAATAACTCCAGGTTGGTATAAAGGAGTGATGGAACGTAATGGCGAACACTCCTATAGCGTTCGTACCAACAAGGGAATTCGAAGAAAACATGGAGATCAGTTAAGAGCGCGATACATGTCAACAATTATACCAACGTCCGATTTTCCGATCGAACAAAATATGGAACCGGAGAGGCAAATTATTGAAGTGGTTCCGTTAAGGCGATCGACCAGAAAGCGAAATCCTCCGTTACGTTATCATAAAGTTAGCTTTTGAAAGTGGGAAGAAATGTAATGATATATAATCTGTGTTTATATACGTTATTTATAATATCTTTTAGTTCTATATACCTTGGGGGATATGTTTTACTTTATCATATGATTTAATTTCAATAAACGTATTCGTAATATTACAGCCACTAATCTAAAAAAGGGAATGCGTTTTATCCCAAAACTAAAATTTTTCTTCTATATTTTTCACTGCTCAAAAGTTGGGAAAATAGTTTATTGAAGGCCGTAGATTTTATAATCTTTTTATCGATGTTTTTTGTGACACATGCATGTTTGTTTTTATAAAAAATAATAGTACTTTTAAGGTAAACTATAGTTATTGTGTTTAGGTCAGTATATGGCAAGAAGACGTTAGTGGAAATTGGCTGTGCATTAGTGACCACATGACATCTTCTAATGAAAACAATTACAGCTGATTCAGTTTTACACGATCCGATTATCCAACCAACAATCTATTTATGATTATAACTGTGGCTATATCATGGCAAAATAAAAAATTCGTTTTTCTTATATTTATAATATTTGAGCGATAATAAAAGTTGAATAATTGATACCTGCTGAATGGTAATTATAAACTTTTAGCGGGTCAGCTTTATTTACTGGCCCTTTCAACGAAATATAATATTTTCTTTCTATCACTCAATATTAGTGTTGTAAAAACGGCTTGGTTTCAACCGTTTTTACAATATTACTTTATAGAGGAAATATAGAAAATTGGAAATTTTAGCTACATTCAGCATAAACATGTTACTTTAAATACCCAGTTATTATAGTTTTTGTAACCTCCTTAGCTGGCTTTGACGATGATGCATTGGGAAATTTATAGCATAGCCATTTTAACTACTTTTTAAACCTTTGCTTTTAGCACTATATAATATTACTTTGATTTAAAATATACTTGATATAGCACAGTTTTATCCATAAGTACTACTTATTCTCAACAAGATAATATTCTTCTGATGTAAAGACTTAATTCATAGGGAAATATAAATTTTTAAAAATACGGTTTAAAATACGTCTTCAAAGACGACACTTTTATAAAAATTAATGTAAAGCATAAGCAACTAATAATTAAAATTTCACAAATAAATTTTCCTTAAATAAATCTCATTTTATAAATTATTATTAAGTGATGCCTTTATTAGAGGTCTAAAAATTTCAAAATCCTTTTTAAATTCGCATGTTTTACGTTGCTGTGATTATTGCCCCCTCTAGCCCTATCAAATTAAAGCAATACCCGAAAATTATTATGCTATAATAATTATAAACAATCCATACAGCTCATTGCAGACCTTTAACATACAAGTCATTAAACTATTGTAATTTAAGTATAGCCTAAACACCCTAAGTGAGAAATGTTGGGCAAAATAGTGAAATACTATTTGATCCGACGTCTGCGTGGCTAAAAACCTCTGGGAAAAATCTTTAAACGACGGTCACTATATTTTAAATTTGTTAATTGCTATGCAATTTATGGGCTCGTTTTTGATAGTCCGTCCTGTCCAACTTATGTTTTTTTAGAGCAACCTATATTAAATTGATTCTATTTTTACGTAATAGTACATCTTTTTTATGCTTGTAGGCATTTTGAAATTATTATTTCTCAGATCTATCAATAATTGTATCTAAACATAGACTAAATAGACTGCTCATTGAGCATGCATATAGTTGTTAAATTGCTAACTTTAGCAATGCTAACTATGTGCTATGCTCGAGCACGAACACTAGCTGTGTAACATGCTAGTTTAGCACAATGAGTGCTAGCTGTTCGGTGCAATAGTTTTAACAGTAGCACGTAAAAATGCTCGTGAGGTTAGTCAAAACAGCCAAAGCTGTTAAAAAATTTAGCAGAGCTCGAGCAGTAAATTCGAGCAGATAGTAGATTGAATTGCTATTTGTTAAAATTTAGTAACTCACAATATTTGCTCATGGTTGCACCGAACAGCTAGTGTTCGTGCTCGCGTTTTTAGTTGAAGCTGCTTAGCAATTTAACAACTATGCATACGGGACTTGGTTGAGGCAGCACAGAAAAAGGAGCTAAAACTCGTCACGATCATCACATTTCGTTACTCTCGTCACGAAAACCAGATTCAGTTGCAATTGACCAAAGAGCAAATAACAAATAAATGTCTACGAAAATGCATTTGTCGATTAAAATGTGTGCATCTAATCCTAACCCAAACCCTAACCTAAAACCCCGAACTAAAACACTAACCCTAACGTTTTCGTCTCTGTAAACCCCTCTCAAAGAGCATTTTCGTTAAATATTTATAGACATTCGTAGACATTCATAGATATTTGGTCAGTTAAACTTTGGTCGAATGCACCGATACGCGAAAACCATATGAAAATTGATATGGTGAAAGTGAATCTGGGCATCAGATTTATAAAATTGTGAAATTATAATATGTAATTATACTAAATAAAAGGATACTATAATTGTTAATTAAACAAAATAAGGTATATTAAAATGTATAATATTATTTTACAAATAAATATATATTATCAAATAAATCACTAAATCTAACCCTTGCCTATATTACATTTTGCCTATATTACATTTTGCACAGAAGTGGGTGAAAGTATATATCTTAGATCTTAGCTATATGAAGGTAATTATTTATAAAATGGTGAAATTATAATATGTAATTATAAATAAAAGGATACTATAATTGTTAATTAAAACAAAATAAATTATATCAAAATGTATAATACTATTTTATAAATAAATACATATTATCAAATAAATTACTAAATCTAACCCTTGCCTATATTACATTTTGCACGAAGTGGGTGAAAATATATATCTTAGATCTTAGCTATATGTAGGTAATTATTTAATAATTTGTCATCATCAATTATATCTGAAAGATTTCATAAAATGAGAACCAAAATTTTATTACTTCTCATGTATACAATATTTATTAAAATTCAGTGAACAATATGTATTATATAAGATTGATCATTTTCCCTTAATTTATCTTTTTGATGTTTGAGTCACTTTCTCGTTGTATTGCTTTAATGTGATCTATGAACTCGTAGATGTTAGGGTGGGATTGTTTTATCATGTGTTTTAATTTGTTGTGGAATCCTTCTATGTGATTATTGGGTTAGGGTTAGGTTTAAATTACTTGGGAATAAATTCCTGGGTTTTTTCCTATCTTTGCTTTGGTATAGGAGTATCGGCCATAAGTCAACACCTGACCATTTCTTGCTTACTTCGTAAATTCTAAAAAATATGTACAGCCTATATAATTACACTTACTTAATTTATCTTTCGCTAGAAAATTTCTAAATTCTTGCACAAATGCCATGTAACAATATGCACACGATTGGTAGCTAGGTAATCTCTAAAATAGGAACCTAATTTTGTGCTGTTTTTGTGACGATTGTGCTGCCTCAACCATGATTCATGCATACATATGAAAAATTTCGCTTCTGCTCATCTCGATTAAAACGCAGCTCAACTAGGGTTATGCGACATATAATCTAAAATGAAATTGCCAATGCAATACTGCGCCATGTAATAAAACGAATTATATTATCGCACATTTTTCCGGTGCCGTTTGCTAATATGAGACCTTCAAGTACTGTATTTTATATTTTTGATGTTATAGAATGTTTAGGTCATCTTCTGCTATCAGGCCGAGCCCTCTACCAAACATTCTAACTCAACCACCTTTTAGGGTCTCTGGGGGTTTCATATTCAGAAATCCCTTACCTTCAAGTACAGTATATCTTATTTTTGATGTTATAGAATGTTTAGGTCAAACATCTTCTGCTATCATGCCGAGCCCTCTACCAAACATTCTAACTCAACCACCTTTTAGGGTCTCTGGGGGTTTCATAATCAGAAATCCCTTACCTTCAAGTACAGTATATCTTATTTTTGATGTTATAGATTGTTTAGGTCAAACTTCTGGTGCAATCATGTCAATCAACTCCTGTACCTTGTACATATTTGCTATATTTCAAATAAAGTTGTTTAATTTATCCCAAAAAATGTGTTTTATGCTTAAGGTTTATATATTTATTTGATCTGTTTTATATTTTATGAATTTTATTTAGCTTTAAATTCTTTTAATAATTATTTATTATCTAACTAATTAATGAATGATCCCTTTATAATTATATAAGACAATTTTATTTTTTTGTTGTCATACTAATAAAATAACCATATTTCTTTTACAGTTTTAAAATATAAAGTTAAAAATTAAGTAATTATTTTTGCATTAGCTACTTATTTGTTTAAACCTTATTACTTTGTTATGATATGGCCTGTTTTATAATTTCATATATAATATTTTTTTGGGCAGCAGTTTAAATTTCAATAATGCAAACCTTACATTAAATTATTATATTAAAATATGTAAAAGGTGCCCTTTTAACAAAAGTTAAAGTGCTTTTAAGGATAATTAAGCAATTAACACTTTTTACTATTACTATGAGCTGTGTTATCACAATGCACACAACTATGCATATTGTTAAGTCACATGGTAATTTGTTGATTTTTTTACCTTAATGATTTTTAAATCATATTAAGTAATATAATTAACCGTTTATTAAGGCTAGATATAATCATTTAGTGTCCTAGTAATCATGTAAAATATTGAAGTATAAATCAAAATGTTGAGACTAGATATAGGGTTGAAAGGTAGTTTATTATTTGTGCTTTGCCCCTTCAAAATGTTGAGACTAGATATAGGGTTGAAAGGTAATTTGTTATTTGTGCTTTGTCCCTTAATAATTTGAAAGCAAAGTACCACTTTAGAAAATATTTTAAATTTACATTTTGCCTATATACATAATAATATAATAAAAGAACAATGTGACTTTACAACATTTAATAACTCACCTTAATGATAATTTAAACAACTTATAAAAATCTTGTGCGTAATAAGGCCAATGATTATATTTGGAAAGCTAGAGTCTTGTGACATAGGCGTAGCCAGGATTGCTTCAAGGGAGGGATTTTCACTAATTAAGGGGGGGGGGGGTCAATTTTGTGACAAAGAATTTTGATTAAACAAAAACTAATTAAAATTATATAAATTTAATATATGTGATGGGTATTTGGTGAAAAATATCTTCAGAGACGCAAATTGCTAAGAGCTCCTTCCAATTTTTCACATGTTGAAAATGCTCAATATTAATCATAAATATGTTAGTCTTAAACAGAATTTTATATCTTCCAACAAGTAACGCACCGTTAAGTTTTCACTAGTAGCACTTGAAACTGAATAAAACCATTTATGATAACTTGAAGCTGAATAAAACCATTTATGATAATTAAAACTCTATACAAGGTTAATTTTATATAACTAAATATACCTATTTTAGGTAATTTTTCATGATCCTCTTTATTAAAAAATAAAAACTTTTCAAATCCTGTCATTTATAAATGACAAGATCTATAAATAAATATTTATGCGTTCATTTAACATTGATTTTAATGTCCCACCTCTTTTAAACAGTATATAAACAAGCACTAACGCTTAAAAAATCATTTATATTAATTTATTACGACACTCTTCTTTTCTTTACTCTCATCTCTATAAATTCTTATATAGATTACCTTCCCCTCTCCTCAAAAAACTATTACTGCACATTGTATGAATTAAAGAATATCAAATAGGTAGTAAGTTTGTTCCATGTAGTGTATGTAATATTTAATAACTAAACACATTAAAAAGTATAAGCCTTTTTTTAATATTCATATCTTTTTTATATATTCGTAATAGTACATATATTATATATACATATATGAATATGAAAACTGAATTACAATTGGTAATTTTTTTGCTAATAACAAATCTTATATAAAATTTAATTCATTCGCTTGCTAATCTATATCGTATTATATTGACAATTTAAAATGTATAAATATATAATGAAATAACATTAGCACATTTAGTTATTAAAAAAATGCCAATTATTATATGATTTAAATAATTTCACCTATAACTTACTTTATTATAATTTTACATGATTTAAATAATTTCACCTATTATTATAATTAAGAAATATTTTATAATATCTATTTCTTATAACCTTACTATATAATGCATTACTTTATTCAATTATATTTTTCACTTTAAATATCTAAGATGGATGTCTTATTTGTGTCCTTTAAGTGGGCTGCGTTTATATGGTTACTAGTCTTCAAAGACTCTTTGTTTGATGATCCCTCGCAACTGTTAAGTAATGAGAAACTTCGTCTTCCCACATAAGGGTCCGTTTGATACCTAACAAACCATCTAGCAAATAGACAAATAACTGCTTACCAAGCACAACACATAATGTTTATGTTTTTCTTTTCCTTTAAATTTATCCTAGTCTCTTTAGAGTTCTTTACAAGTTTATTAAAAAGCAGCGTGGAATTTTGAACCCACAGGCACATATCATACCATGACTATGACACTATACTCAATAACTTAATTATAAATAAAGAAGCTGTTAAGCAATGAGAAACTTTAATATAGAAGAAATACTCTAGAGCTCCCTCATCATCCTTTGACCGAAAGCATTATAGGCTTAAACTTTAGGAATCATACTATCCCGCCTAAACTTTGATCTCGCGAGTAGGACTACACTTAAATTGCTTGGACTAGTTAGCACCCCCCCCCCTCCCCACAGCCCTTAACCCTCGAGATTAATCTTAAAAACCCGAACGCGAGAGTATTCGTGGGGTATAACTCTACCCCATTTGACCCCCATTTTATTTTGGTTATAAGAGCATCCCCTCATTTTACCTCTTGACATCATATATTTTACAATAAATCAAATTAACGTGATTTTTATTAAAAGAATGTTCAAAATTTATTAAAAACACAAATTGTAAAAGATATGTGAGAGCATTCGTGGGGTAAAATCATACCCCAATCCTCTATATTTAAAAAGTATTAAGCCAAAACCTATGAAATTTTCACCTAACCTAGTTTTTGATAAATATTAAGCTACTAAAAAGACCAAATTCATTAGACTTAAAGTGCATTTATATTTAATTTATAATTTGCGTGGGGTATAGAAATACCCCACGAATACTCTCGCGGGTTAATTAAACTTCTTTAGACATTATTGGTATACGTTTACTGGTACTATTATCTCGGCTCACACCCCTCCCACACAGCAAGCCACGTCGCTCTCAGGGGCTTTAGGCGTCATGTAAGTTATCTGCATGTGCATGTTACTTTAATTAATCATCGCCATCATACTTGAGAGATAGGAAAAAGGGGATAGAAGATATGTCACATAAGACACAAGTAATCAACACATGTGATGAGCAGATTAATTTCGATATCCACAAATTAATTAACACATTCGTTTAGCAAAATGGATGAGCATCTTGCTATCAGCAACTGCTCGTACAAAACAATTTTTATTTAAAGTTGTAAACAAGCTAATATTCCTACTGAGCTTGAATTTGAGGGGTGCCACACCCACACCCCTCTTACACAAAACTTACACAACCCGAACTCAACGTTTATCGCACTACTTAAGGGTTCTACTTTGGCGCAATTATTCAATGATCCGCATCTCTGCACGACAACGCAACGGATAATCTAGAACTCTAAACCTTTAGTTGTCGGAAATTTTTTTTTTTTTTTTTTTTTTTTTTTTTTATCTAACCATTCGCGGGACCTCGCTCGCTCTCCCCATTTAAAACCATACGGACTCATCGTTGCTAAACAACCAAATATTCGCTAGCTACATCTCTTCAAATTTCCCCACTTAACGGTTTCCATCATTCGCAAAAAATGAAGCTGCAAGTCGCATCTATAAACGTCAATACTGTCAAGGACAAATGGGATGACATATTAACCTTCATGAGAATCCATAATAAAGATGTCCTCCTCCTACAACAAACGAGAGTCAAAGAGGATGGCTTACATAAGTTTCATGGCTTCACATCTTACAATTCAGGTGCAAAAACAGATAATGGTGCAGGAGTCTCCATAGTAGTTAAGAACTCACTTCATATTATCTCTCATAACCCCGTCTCCCCGAGAATCATTACATTAACCCTTGAAACTAACAAAAACAAACGGCTAACCTTTATTAACATTTATTGCCCTACCTCAAACTATCAAAAAAAATACATCGTTGAATTTTTTCAAAACATCCATCAACAAATATCCTATCTCCCAAAAAAAGACATTAAAATCCTTATAGGGGACTTCAACGCTTCTGTGGAATCATCCCCAAACTGCCACCCCTCATGTGTGGGACCTAATACCCTTGGCCACACCAACAGAAATGGTAAAATCCTGATCAAATGGTGTAATGAACACAAATGGTCCATTCGATCAACTTTCTCCGCATTAAATTCCAACGAACTAGCGACCTACAAGAGGTCTGATAGGGCTTTAGGCTCTCAAATCGACCACATCCTGACCGAATTTAAATACAAAAAGATTGTTAGAAACTACGCATCCTACCCTAACCCTTACATATCATCGGACCACCACACGATAGAGGCAGATATCTATACCACGTCAGCATCGCTACATAACACCTCAAAAAAGGCCCGCGTGACCCCCTTGCCACGCCCAAACGACGCTGAGAGTATTAAATTATTCAACGAGAACCTGGAAAAGAGAATTGAGTCAGCACCACAACCAATTAACATGACCATCGAAGAACAAAGCACTTGGATAACAGAAAGCCTAATCACAGCATCGCTTAACTTAAAACCCACCCCCCATCATAACAAATCACTCTCCTTTGAATCCCTTCGCCTTATGGATGAGAGGAGCGCAATAACCAGATCATCAGCCAAATTTAAGAAAGAGCGTCTTAAAGCAATCAACAAGCTTATAAAGGCCAGTGTGCAACGCGATAAGAGGATATACGTGGCGGATATAATAAAAGAAGCAGAAGTTGCAAGTAAAACGAACAATACCCACAAACTTTATAAAAACGTAAAAGCCCTAACTAAAGGCTTGAACCTAAGCTACAACGACCATCCAATTACAACCCCCAACCCCAAACCCAAAGATTCCGTAGTTCAACTGAAAACATGGGAAAAACACTTCCGCGACATCCTTTCCTTCCCCACTCCATTCCCATATACAGATATTTATGCAGGTTTTATCAATGACTTCAAAGGCCCTGGCGAGGCCAACATAGATTATCAACCTCCTAGCGGTTACGAGATCATACAAACCATAAAAAAACTTAGGAACCACAAAGCTACCGACAAAGAAGGAATCTCAGCCGAACTTTACAAGGCCAATCCTATAACCTCTTCCCAGCTCCTACAACCATTATTCGAAAGAATATGGACGAACGAACAACTGCCCGAATCATGGTCTAACAGTGTTCTGATAAAAATCTTCAAAAAAGGCAACCACCTTAACCCCAATAACTACAGAGGTATAGCGTTAATAAATGTCACCTCAAAAATATTCATAAACATACTCTACCACCGAGTTAAATTGTACATGGACAATAAAATAAATCACACACAAGCAGGCTTCAGAAGCTCGCGCACAACGACCGAGCATATATTAACCATTAAAAACTTGATCGACAAATCTAACTGCGCAAAAAGTCCCCTGTACATACTTTTCCTTGACATCTCCAAGGCTTTTGACTCGATTCAACATTTATATATATGGGAAACCCTTTGTCTACTGGGAATACCAAAAAAAATCATAAGACTTATTTTCATGCTATATGAAAACCAAAAACTATTTGTCAGACATTACCAGCTGCTCTCAGACCCCATCACTCCAAACTCAGGTGTTAGGCAGGGGTGCCCCTTATCCCCTCTGATCTTCATCTCGGTTTTGAATCTAATACTGAAGAGATCCATATTCCCAAGCGATGGCTTGCTGCTGAGTAACAACACGAGGATTTCGTCTCTTCTGTTTGCCGATGATATCTGCTTAATCTCCGACTCATTGTCCAACCTACAGAACATGCATGATAGATATGCTCAAGAAGCAGCTCGAGGAGGCTTGATCATCAATGCAGAAAAATCCACACTACTCGCCCTTAACCCGCAACCCAATGCGAGTATCATGAGCCATAATTCTATTATTAAACCATCGGACCAAGTTAAATACCTTGGTGTGTCTTTGTGCGCGGACAAGTACACCACACTAGATGTCTCAGAAAAAATAACAAAGGCTACCAACAGGTTCAAACAATGCAACAGAATTTGGAATTGCAAACTGTTCTCAAGAAACACCAAACTTCGCCTGTACAAAACCTTAATTCTCCCAGTACTCTTTTACGGTTGCGAGACCTGGAACCTCAAGACAAGCTCAATTAAAAGCATACAAACAAAGGTGAACAAAATGATGAGGATCGCCTGTCAAATCTTTTACCCAAGAATAATTAGGAATGAGAATTTATGGTTTCTATGCAAACTTCCCCCGGTCAAATACATAATTTTGGTAAAAAAGTGGAACTTCTTAGCACACCAGTTTCGGAGAGGTTCCCCCAACCTCTGCATGTCCACTTTACTGTGGAGACCCCCCCAATTAGGATACCGGAAATGCCGTGGAACGTGGACCTACAACACGTCGAGAGAATTAAACGGCATTGAACTTCAACCCGGCCAATTAGACGCGATCTTCTTAGACAGAAACGCTTGGAAAAAGTTTACCTTCAATCACCTAGCCTACAAATTTCCTGCCAACACGCAAAAAAATTTGATTACCATCCATAAACCACCAAGCCCTCCCTCCGCAGCCTGATGATGAATCAAGCAGGTACCAGTGGGAAATCGAACGAGGCAAACTATCTCTTATCTTTAGTAATTGCCGCAGATGGTATGTAAATTTTTGTTTGACTTATGTTTTTTATATAAACCGAGTGTGCTGCCTACTGACTTGCGGCACCTCTATGCCTGTACTATTGTGACATCTAGTCCAATAGGCCCTCATACACATCTCTAAAGATGTAGACTCTCACTCGTCTTAACCCGAGTAAACGTTAAGAAAAAACGACTGTTAGTCGGGGCGGACCTATGTATGTATGTATGGATTCAAAAATTTGAAGCTGAAAATCCGCCATCTTGAACTAAGTAAATTGGGTAAATTATTTATGTGCTATATTCATTTTATGTTCTCTAAGGGTAAATTATTATATATATTTTTAGCCTTATATATTTGTCTTTCTCTTTTGTGTATTATTGTTATGTTTTTATATTTACTTCTTGCTTATCTATTAATAAAAAAATATATAATTTATTTTTATTAATTTTATGTTTTCGATCTTAAATTAATATATTATTTTTACTCTCTTTCTCACCAAGGCGGGGGTGGAGAAATTCCCCCCCCCCCTTTTCACTCCCCCCCCCCCCCTATTTTTTACCCTCTTTCTTACCGGGGTGTGGGAAAAGTGATTTGCCCCCCGGGGGTGGGGCAAATCACCCCCCTCCCCCTCTCCCGGTTTAGAAGGAGGGTAAAAAAAGAAATATAATAGTTTGTCTCATAAATTTAATGTTTTTTTTCTTAATATTTAAATAATTTTATTATTATAACATTAGCTAAAATATTTAATCGTTTATACAAAAACAAAGTATTTTTTTATCATATGACATAAGTTTTCACTTGAAATTATGTAAAAATTAAGATAAAAATTTTAAATAACTAGAGAGATATATAGAATACCATTATAACGTTGAAATAGTTGGTTTGCTTATATTCTTTCAACATGGTGGTCAAGCTGGCATCATTTTTTAAAGGGAATGAGCAGTCAATGTATCTAACTTAATATAAACTTACACGAAACTCTCTATGAACTACATTTTTTAGTTGCCATTTTAGCAAAGCTGTCGTGAAAGCCACGATTGTATGCCTTTTATTATCTTAGGATTTATTTTTATTAAATATAAAAGAGTATTTAAGGTTAATTGTTAAGCTTAATTAAATTTGTTGCTAAAGTCATTGGGCCAAATTTAAATTAAGATTTAAACCAAAACCCATCACACCTTGCAAAATTTGCTAAATAGATTTAAGATGATGCTCATGTAGTGTCTCTATCGCGTAAAGAACTGGAAACCTGATTTTAAGGTAAAAGATATGAATCAACAGTTTTCATGTTTATCATGGTTTAATTGCATCCTTAAAATACATTGGTAATGAATACAAAATTGGCGAGTATATTGGTAATCACAGTGTAGTGTGCATGAGGGATCGAGGGTAAGTTGGGAAAGTGCATTACAAAAAATTTAATACGAGTGCGTGATTTGAGTGCAGCTGGTCAGAATTTTAAGTTAAATTCTTATCGGTTGAAATAAATTTTATTTGATTGTTTGTATTAGTTATATTTTTTAGACATTTGTTTATCTTAATTACCTTCCACGTCGAAAGGACTAGTATTTGGTAAAAATTTGAATTATTCCAACAAAAGTTGTGGCTTCTGGGGGGGGGGGGAATATAAAATTGTACTACACTATAATTACGACCTTTAAAATAAAAATGTATGTTTAGACACACTAATAGATATATTTATTAAATTTAGCGCAGCGAGTGATAATAAATAAGTTAGCGATTTGTCAAACAATATGATTGTCTTAAATGTTGTATAACTCGAGGCCTCGTCTTGCCCCCCTCCATTCCTTCCACTCACAGTTGACAAAAAGTCTGGTGGGGTAATCGGTATGCGCGTTTTAAACATTGGTAATTGTGGATCGGCAATTTCCGTTAATGCAATATTTAACATCGTAGGAGTCGTTGTTGCATAGCGTTCCATCAGGGAAATAGGCATACCTGTGTTCGAATGCCCCGTCTCGACAATGAATAAAACACGAGGCCGATTCTTCTGCAAAATAATTTTATGTGTTTTAAGAATTGGAAAAAAGTTATTTTTTCAAGGTAATAACTCTATGTTAAATATTCCCTGGTAAATTAATTTTAATTAGGTTTTTGTTTTAGGTAGTAAAGCAAGCTTCACGTTAAATATTCGTTGTCCTACTCTAGGGTTTATATATGAGTTTCAAAACTACTAATAGCTTTTTTTATTGCTTTAGGTTTGATCTAAGTATAATATATCTGATTTTATGTTTTGAAAAGAGTTAAGGGTAAGTTTTAAGATATTCATATTGTAAGTTGCTATTTATTTTGACAATTTTTTGAAAGATCATTTAATAATCAAATCATTTTAAGAAAGCCATCCTTAACATTAAAAAAATTTTATGACTAGTTTTATGAGGATGCTATATTTTTATAATCATAACAAAGTAATAAATATTCCCCTTTCATAAAAATTAATATCGAGATTTTTACCGTGTGTTTGTTCGTAAGGTATTTGGTAGCCGATGTATCTAGGAGCTAGCCTTTTGCACACTTGGTCGGCGTATTGATCGTTAGTGATTATAGTGTCGCATGCCTAATTTTTGATATAACAAATATTTTTTTTATTATGTTTTACATTTTAGATTTTAACTCAGTAAAAATATCAAATATTATGCTATCGTTTACGTCGGGTTGGCATTTACTCAAACTTTGCGTAATCCCAAAGCAACCTCTTCCACCCATTTGAGGCCTTGAATATTGGCAAAATAAAATTATTAACATATAACACCAATTTTTAAAGCATTTTTGAATGATTAGCTTGTGTGAGAAAAAGATAATTTTTTAACTTGTTTAATTCGTTACACAATAAGTCAAACCTAAATCTATATTGAATTTAAGTTGGCTTATAAATGGAGAATAACTCCTTTTTATAGGAATCCAATGCTAAAATCACGGTTATTTGCTTGTGTTTTGCAATTTTGTTGTTTTTTGCCAATATATCATTTAATTAAACTCTTAAGTTTAAATAGAGACGGGTAAAATAATTTTTGGTAGCTTACGGTGGATTGTCGCATTTTCGTTTAACGAGTTTAGTTCCCACACTTCCTTCTAAGCAGCGGTATTTGCATTTTTCTTCGGGTATCCATGGTCCCCAATTACCATTAACTTTGGCTGGGAAATTGGGTATTCGATTCATACTACGCATGTCATCTATAGTTTGCTGAGTTTTGCTATTTTTTGGAACACACTCTCCCGATATACACCACTGAAGTTGCAAAAATTATTACAATTCAATTGTTCTACATTTATTTGTTGATCATTTATAATATTTTTGTAAGTAAAATTACTTTTTATAGTTTTAATTACTGATTATGTTCTTAGGTAATGGAATCTATTTAAATCTTATGGTAGAATATTTCTAAATTTAGAGCTAAAAAAACTTAATTATTTTTTGAAATTTATATATGTTGCTTGCCTTGTTACGGGCACAGGTCGTTCCTTCTAAAGCTGGATGGGGACTCTTTTTGATGATATTCGTACCTGAAATTTGGCAAGTTAGTGCCTGACATATATCCTGTGAAAATATTTTAAATTATTTTTATCGGGAATTCATAATTGTAACTAAAATTTATAAAAAGTAAGTTCAAAATATTTATACAAATTTATAAAACTACTCGGTAAGGATCGTAATATGGCTTAGCTTCTTTGCCATAGGCGAATTTGCATTGTTTGTCCGTGTTGTGAAATTCACCGGGATAAGTATTCTTTTTCATACTCAAATGCAATATTTGCGACGTATTGCTTACCTTGTCCTTGAAAAGGCACAAGAAAGACCTGCATACATGGGAAAGTAAACTTATAATATGCTCATAAATTAGGTTGATTCCCTAATAACATTCTTAGTTAAAAGTTTAGTTTTTTCGTCAAAACTCATATAAAAAAGTTCCTACAAATTAAATAAAAAAAATATTAAAACTTAATAGGGTATTGGTTATAAGTTAATTTAACAAAACTTTCACGACGGAATATATACATTAGGTTAATTTTGATATTTCTCCTGGTGCATTGAGACCATGGTTCCGTATAAGTGCCCTGAAAATGAGAACTCATCAAATGGTTTATTGGATCGCAATCAGATGACGTCCTAAAACCATCGTGTTCGGCCCCTAGCCTGTATTTTTGTGTTTTATTTATACAATTTTTCAACGTGTTTATATAAAATTTTCAACTAATAAATTTATAAGTTGTTTCAAAATTATGTAACAAAGGTTATATTTTATAAAAGTATTGTTTATTTCGAATTTATGTTTATAAATAAGTTTAAAATTGTGGAGCTATTCACTCATAAATGCGCGTAAATTACGTATGAGCCATTTCGTGGGCTACTATAAGAGAAGTTTTAAAGCCTTCGTTGTTAGAAATGAGGACTCCCTTTTCTGGCCGGCATACGGATTGAGTATTGGCATAACCTGAAGGAGGATTGAAACATCGTATTTTACACAATTATTGTGCAATGAAACTTAATATTTTATTTAAAAAATTTACTTACCTATGGCTATGTTGACTTTGGAGACCCTCCTTATGATTAAGGGATCCCTGAATTTAGCGAACAGATTTATGAATAAGTTGGTAAACATTTGGTAAATTCTTATGTTTTTTATATATGGGTCTTACTCAGTTAATAATATTGCAATATCCCAGTGTTGATCTCGAGATTTTAGCCTTTCTTGGTATTGGTAGCGGCTAAAGTCGTTCAACATTGAATCAACGGTGTCATCCCTGCGAGATGACTTCACATAAAAATGTAATTTAATTCGTTATTTTTTATTAATTAATAAAACTTTAAATAAAAAAATATCGAATATTTTACCCATCGGTTGGGGAGGATGGCTAGGTAGGATAAGCGTACGTTAATGGCTTCTCCCAGGCTACTGTGTAGATACAAAATTTGAACCTAGAGAAAAGGGAAATACGTTGTCCAAAAATATGATGAGAAGAGTGTTCAACTTTAGATATTTTTATTATCTTTTTTATAGCAATAAATCGATTTTTATTACTTTTGAACTATATTAAAATGATTTTCTTAAATTTACTCTGACACGTCTAAATTACATTTAAACTTACCACGCTCATCAAATTTTTGATATATTTTTGCAGGATTTTGTACTGGTCCTCCTCTGACTTTTCCCTCAACAAGATGTAAGACCTTTGGTATATTTTTTGCACCAACGCCTGACTGCAAAAGACCGCTAGGTCTAGGATGATTTCTTTATCATTGGGGTTCCAATCGAATAACGCTTGATCCGATATTTTTGGTAACGGTATGGGTTCATCTATAATATAATTGATACTCATTTCAATCATATTGTAAAACTTTAACTTTTGCAACGGAAAAGTCAATATCTGTTTAATTGCAAACTATGATTTAACTCTGTGTCAACTAAAACCCTAATTTTATGTAATCTCAGCTTTTCTCTAGCCATTTTTATAAATTTCGATGGGGTCATATTGACCCCATCACGGCTAGTTCATATCATTCCTACCTAATGGGCAAGATGGTAATTCCTCGTCGATGACAACATCCTTGTCCATAGTTGAGCGTTTAGACCGCCGTTTGTGATCGAGTGGCTTAATGAGATGGATATTGTGGGAAACGGCCCTTCGAAATCGTTTATTCCTTCGCAATGTTCCTCCCATATTTACCGGGTGAATATCATAAAAAATTCCCTCCGACTTGATCACTCCTTGCTAGCATCATAAAATGTTTTAAACAAATTAAATACTTCATTTAACATTTATGATATGAAACTTGGGTGCAAAAAGGTGACAAATTTTTGTATTGGGAGGCGGGCGCTAACTTACTTAACTAATAGACGGAGCCAAACTGTTTTCTAAATCCTAACAACTCATATTTAAAAAATGTTTTGAAGTTTATGAATTCATTAAACAAATTCGTGGAAAAGTTAATTTTTTTTGCAAAATACATGCTTTGGTTGATTTAATCTAGGGACTTACCAAAGTGTCTCGACACTCGTAAATAGACGCATAACTTCCGTTTTCGCTGACAATTTGTCCGAAGTAATTGGAACATTCGTTTTCATTTTTTTCGTCCTTAATAAGCTTCGTAAGTTCCTTAAGTTCGACGCTCGTGCGATTCTCCTGTACCACCACCATTTTGAAGAGCGGCGATATGAGGTGCAGTTTGCGTTGCAGCATTAGCACTTTTGTGCGATTGCCAATATGAATTTGGTAATACTTTTTGATTATGTCCCCATCTCGTTCCATCCCCGACTCAGGAAAATTCCATTCACCCCCTTCACGTGTCGCGTTATGCTTAGAGTCTCTTTTGTTTAACTGCTCTAGGTAAGACGCGATAATAGTACTAGCGTTTTTAGCCGTAGGATAAGGGTTGGGTACGGCAGAGTAATTGTTTAGTAGGTTTATATCGTTAATAATGCCGAAAGTCGTTTCATTTCCAACTTCCTGGTGATAAGATTTAATCCCTTCATCCTTAGATGATATTATTGAATGATTGTGAAAACGATTTTTTTCTCCGGTGGTGTCATTTAAATGTGAGAATTCGCTAGACGATACTGCTACAACCGGTTTTATGATGTGATGTTCCAATGTTGTCACGTTAGGAGATGTAGCGTTATGGAATACCTTTTCCACTTTTACTATTTTAACGAGCTCTGGGTCAATATCTACGACATAAGATTTAAAGGATTTTATTGAGTAATTGTGAGTTAAATTACCTTTGAGGCTTAGTAGGTTGCTTAAGTCTCGCCGATTCCGAAACACCTCGTATTTGATCGATGATTGCTGTTTATATAATAGACGCAAATATAAAAAAATGCATTGATCGATTTATCTATCCTTATTTAAATATGCATCTAATTAATTCTCGCATTTGCTATACTCTAACCTATGCTTGAAGACCTAATTATTAATTTAATCACTCTCTATTACCATTGAGTCGCTAATTTTGGTTGAAGTGGCATAATTGTGGCAGATTTTGGAACAGAACATTCCTATTATGATTGCATTCATGGTCCACATCGAAGTTTTGGTTGATAATACTAATCTAGGATGGAATGGGTCAAAAAGTGGCTAGCTATAAATACGTTTGCCGAAAAACACTGCGAATCGATGAGGGTCCTGGCAGCAGCGCGTTTATCAAAACGGTCTGGGAGGGTTGAGGGAGTGGGGCGTACAAAATGACACGATGACAAATATATCGCATCGTTTTTAACGAACGAAAACATAAATAACATTTTTAAAACTACTCCTACTCCTTCGCTAATGTAGGAAGGACTATAGTAAAGTATATGGCGGGGATGTGCAAATGGGGTGTACGTCCTGAGAAATGCCATAACATAATGTTAATGAGTGGATTTCGACGCATACCCATGACCCCCCCCCGCGCCTTATTTTTTTACTATATAAAAGCTTGCCTGGCCCTTTAAGGCCGGTCCCCCTCTCATTCCTTCTATATCTGTAAAAATAACCTCCAGGTATAGTAGACTTAAGTGTGCTTTAACAAGTATTTAAATATTACTAATAATTTATTGAATCATACGCGCGCAGGCAGCCTGCATGTACACTAGTTGTCCCCTTTATAATAATAACTTGAGACGACACGTTGTCTGTAAAACACTCAAAAAGTTGTTACACACATTGCTCCTGTGATAAAAATATCCCCGGGCTCTAGACGAGATTTTTATGGAAATTACAGTAAAACAAAAGAGACTTTTTCACTAAGTACCTAGCTACCTTAAAAACGCACCACAAAAAATTATTAAGTCTTATGTGACTCAAAAAGATGAACCGAGGGCAGTAGAAGAACATAATTTGTCAGTCATTCCTTTGAAGTTAAACAGGCACACTATAATTAGGTAGTAAAAGGTTTAAAACAATCTTTTGTATAATAAATTAAGTTTTATGTCAAAAAATATATAATTTTTTTATATGATGCGTAAAGCCGATAAAGAAACTGCTTTAGTTATCAAGAGATAGGGTATTGATATTGCTATACCGTATATTATCAAATTCTCGTAATTACCTCGAGGCGTATAACCCATTTAAATTTTAACGAAAAATTTAGCAGGATGTTAGTGTATAAATAAGTCGTTAGTCGTGATTTATCAATGCATGCATCATTTTTGCTACAAAGACATTCTCCGATATTAAATGTCTCCGGGACATAATAAACATATTTAAGGGGAATTTAAGCATCGGTCCTAGCTATAACTGCCGCCGGCTTTAATCAAATCATACCCCCGACTGCGACAAATTATTCAACGGGACAAGATAGCCCCCTCCCCTATTCGAGCACACATCTCAAAGGAGTTTGGAATGTTAATACTCGTTAACTCATTCGTAAATACCTTTTTTTAGGTCTTCCATCAAACCAATCTTTCAACTTCTAAATAAAAGGTATTCATCTACCAAACTAGGCTAGACATTGCGGGGCTAGTTTTCTTCGAAAAATACGTTTATATAGCGCGTCCGGGCTACTAAGCTATGAATACAAATTAGGTTAGGTATTCATTTATTGTTTCTATAATTTCGATTCGACTGCCTCTCCTGTCTGCACTTATAGCTTTCGAAATGTTAAAAACGCGTCGTCTTGTTTTCAACTTGTCGCACAAAAGGAGGAGTTTGTGATGTAATGCCTAGACATGGGAGAGTCAATGAGAGGTTAAGTAGGAGGAGCTACTTATATAACCTTTTCTCGCCCAGACTTTTATAATTAATTATATTAACCTCGTTTATTACCTCGAGCTTAGCCAAAACCTTTACCAAACAACTAGGAACAAAAACTTATTACATAAACAGCGGGTAATATATTGGTTGTGCCATAGAGATCTGCAACGGGCCTGTTTAGGTCAGTCGGCCCCCCCCCCGTTAGAAAAATTTAAAAGCCCGGCCCGCTTAATTTATACAAAGCCCGTCCCGGGCCCGTAAAATTTTTTTATCTTTTTTTTAAAAATTTTTTCTTATCGATATGGTAAACAATATGTGTGTGTTAAAAATGTTAATAAAGATGTTGTAAAAATAATTAATTGGTGTTTCGACGTCACTCGAGTTCTTCTATCTCTAAAGACGACCTAGTACAAGTGACACTTCAGGATACATAAAACCTTATAAGCCAAATAAACTTTCAAAACCCTTATTTAAGGTTAGAATGTTTTGAATAAAGTTACTTGGTTTCTTCGCTTTTCCATCATTTTAAATAACTAGGTTATTGATATAAAATGAAACATTGATAAAATTAACTTGAAGAAATGAATTTTAGAATTTGTTAATGATGATGAGTATATAAATTTTAATATTTGGCCGGGTCAGATAAAGTAGAAGCTAGCAACGGCCAACAGTAATTTGCAGGGAATTATTTAGCCAGTTTCGCATTCTTCCATTATTAAAAACTTAGACAAATTGCCAAAAGAAATTCACAAAGCAGCAAATATAAATCGGAATTAACCAGAATTGTGGCCTATGGACGGGTCAGACAAATTATATGAAAGCAACGGTCAGTAATAATTTGCAGGGAATTATAGTCAGTTTTGCAATTATCCGATATACAGCAACAACTTAGATAAGTTGCCCAAAGAAATTCATTAATACAGGTAATCAGTCGGGAGCAAAAACAATAATGGAATTTGAGCGTGGGCGAGGTCGAAAAAAGTAAAGCCAATAAGCGGTCAGCAATATAAAAGTTTTTTTTACAAAAATATAAGTCCATAGCCATTAAAAACCCGTATAAGTTTCCATAAAAATTATTGAAAAATTACGTTAGACAGGACAGGATAGATTACCAAAAGAGAGCCCAGAAATTGCATAGCAATTATAAATAATCTTAAATAATATTTAGTGTTGTAAACATTTTTAAAAAAATCGAAGCGTTTAACGTTCATTGACAAAAAATTTAAATTTAATTTAACATAAACAAATGTCTTATGCAATATATTAGCAATGATAAAAAATAATATGTTTATTTCGATAACATAATTGTAGAATATAATAGAGCTAATATAAAGATTTTTTATTTATAAAATATTTTTCTTATCAATTTTTAATATTGAGTTTCAAAATTTTCGTCTGATAAGCAGGAACGCTTGGCAGTTAATACAGGATTAGGTATACTAAAAACCCGCTCCACAGGGCCAGATGAGGGGATTTGAGTATTATACTTAATAAACAAATCTTTTAAAGCAGGAAATTTATTAAAAACATTTAATGTCCTTCGCTTCAAAAAATTGCGATAAAATATCATCCTCCAATCCGCCCTCTACTTCCTCGTCAAAAAAACAATATTTCGGAATCGACAGTTCTTTCATTATCAAATCTAGGGGTTTCAAACCCTTTTTCAATAAAACTAAAAGTTTATTCTTTTAATTGCTATGCAATTTATGGGCTCGTTTTTTGTTGTCCGTTGTCCGTCCGTCCGTCCACCAAGTTATTGGCGCCAGCTTTCTGACCTGGAGGTTCGAGTTCAATCCCAGGAGAGGATGAATTTTTTTTTTTAAATTAAATTAATATTTTGTTCTTGCTAATACCATTGATAATATGACTTTTTGACCGTCCGCAGGCTACTGACCAATGAAAAAAATGACCATTGGCCAAATAAATCGAAAAATTTTTTTATCGTTTTTGAATTGAGTATATTAGGTTAACATTGATAATTACCCTATACCCTTTCCTACAAGGGCCTATGCCTCTACTGATATGGGTCCCTGTGCCCCTACAAAAGCCTATGCCTCTACTGATGTTGGCTCGAATCCCGGCGAGGGCAAATTCTTAATTGCTGGTTCGAATCCCGGAGAGGGCAAAATTTTTATTTTTTTTTAAATTAAAAATATATTGTTCTTGTTAATACCATGGATAATGTGACTTTTTGTCCGTCCGCTGGCTACTGATCAATGAAAAAAATGACCATTGGCCAAAGTATAAATCGAAATTTTTTTGTTTCGTTTTTGAATTGGTTAACCTGGATAATTACCCTGTGCCCTCCCCTAGAAGGGCCTATGCCTCTACTGATATGGGTCCTTGTGCCCCTACAAAAGCCTATGCCTCTATTAATGTGAGTTCGAATCCCGGAGAGGGCAAACTTTTTATTTTTTTTTAAATTAAATTAATATATTGTTCTTGTTAATACCCTTGATAATACGACTTTTTAACCGTGTCCTGGCTACTGACCAATGAAAAAAATCACCATTGGCCAAATTGTGATTCGTAATTTTTTTTGTCTTTTTTTCAAATTAATATATTGTTTTTGTTAATACCATTGATAATATGGCTTTTTGGCCGTCCGCTGGCTGCTGACCAATGGAAAAAAATCACCATTGGCCAAAGTGTGAATGGAATTTTTTTTCTCTCGTTTTTTCCACTCGTATGCATTTATAAACCGTCTCTTGGTACTGACCAATGGAAAAAAATGACCATTGGCCAAAGTGTGATTCGAAATTTTTTTTTCTTTTTTGAATGTATTTATAGACCGTCTCTTGGTACTGACCAATAAAAAAAATTACCATTAGCCAAAGTCAGATTTTATTAATTTAATAAGTTTTTGTTTAATCGAACTTTGACATAAAATTTACCCCCCCCCCCCTCCCCCTTAATTAGATATTTATTTTGGGGTAATTTTTCCTGCTGACCCGACAAGAAAAAGGGGTGTGTTTTGGTGCAAAAGTTAGACAAATTCGCTCCTGGTTCGGGTTTAAATTTTGTATTTGCAACCCTTTGGAAACAAGATGTTTAAAAGCATGGTATAATAAGTTAATGAATGAGAAATTTAATCTTATGAAAACAGTTATTTTTAAATATCTTTTTGGTTTTAGCTAGCCTTTTCTAAGCTTTACTATATCAGTCCTCTTTATTAAAACTTTTTTTATTCATTCTAAAGCTTAAAATTATTTATTTTGCCGATATGACATTATTAGTTTACTTCCAATCGTGTCATCACAGGCACTGTATTTATTGGTTTTTTCCTCCTCACTTTCTAATATAATAATTCTAGCAGAGAGGGAAATCAATGGGAAAAGTCAATTCTTAAAATCGATAATTCTAATCAAAAGATACCCCCCCCCTCCCTATTTTATATGCCAACCCTACCCCTATCTTACCCTCTTATCCGCCCACCGCTGACTTGGCATTATTGATATTCCCCCACTATCTTGTATTGTGATCTAAACATCAACAATTTAGAAATAAAAATAAGTCAGTGCCACCACGACACACGCAGGTACAGTATTTATTGGTATTTTCCTCCTCACTTTCTATAATGTAAAATCTTCAAATTTTGAAAGCAAAATACTTTAACTTTAATCAGTAAATTAGTATACTATTTCGGTTATTTGATCAGGTGTTTATAAATTACATCTACAATTAGTATGATCCCCAAAATCATCCCTACTTCATGACGTCATACAGGGTTATTGTAAAATGCAACAATGCAAATAATCTTTCATATATAAAATGGGCCTAGCCAGCATAGGAATTTGAGGGGGACAAAATGATTATGAGACAGATAATATTTTTTGATAATTTAAAACTTCAACGTGATTTTGGACTTTTTTTTTGGGGGGGGGCAGCCACCCCCCCTTGATCCACCCACTTAATAAAATATAAAACATTATGTGAATTCGTTTAAATATTTTTTTGGTTTAAAAAATTATTAATTCAAGGAAGACGAAAATATTTTTTTCCTCGTTTTTTAATTAAATTTAAGTTTCTCTACACATTATCAAGGATAATTAAAATTACCTAAACTCATTTCTTTTCGTGATTTAAAATTTTCCAAATTCACTTAAATACTCTAGAGGGCCCTTAAATCCAAATTATTTAAGTATCTTGTTAAAAAATGTAAAAAGCCAGCAAATTAAATTATACTAGGATTAGCCTAATGGGCTTAGCCAAGGGCGGAGGGCAGGGAGGAGCGGCTGCCCCTCCCCTCTAAATCCAATATGCAATTTATGGGCTCACTTTCTATTTTCCGATGTCTTGTCACGCACCGAATGTCTTGTCACGCTTTTCGTCTTGTTTACCACTGAAACCGCTTGGAAGTAGGCTCGATACCCGGGGAGGCCAATTTTTTTTTAATTAAATGGAAAATTTGTATTAATAATAACTAATCATTTTGCATTTAATACCCCCCTATAGGCAATCTCGCCCCTTCCCATCTTTCTCGCCCATAAATTGCATAGCAAATATGCTACTTTTATACAGAGTATAGAAGAGTTCCCCCTTCCCCTTCCCACGAGGGCCGAAGGCCCGAGTTAGATTTAAAAATTATTAAATTCGGTCCTTTATGTTATCATATTTTGGCCATGGCAATGTCCATTCATCTGCTAATTTTGAATATCAGAATCTGAAAATGACGACGATATAATAATATGATTGTCCATATTAACCTATAAATTGAAGTATAATTAATAATATCAAATTAATAAACTTTAATCTTATCTTCTTTTGCACGTTATGGTATGTTAAAAGTATTTCAGAATAGGTAATAGGAAAAACAGCTGATTAAATATAAATCTTTTTTGTTACAAAATTCGGATTACCATCATTTTTCAAATAAATAAAAATAAAAAAGGGTTTTTAAAATTGAACGAACGTTAAATTTGAACGCGTTCACCAAAAAAAAGGAACGCCGTTCATCAATTTTTTTAAAAATTTGAACGCGTTTATTCACAACACTAATAATATTAAATTAATTCACTCAATATTGCTAGAGGGTATAAATAAGGGTAGGCAAGGATGGGCAACTGCTCCCCTCCACATCCTTTCTTAACGAAAAAAACATTTTTTCCTATGCCCCCATCTAATTTAAATTGGCTCCGCCCATGGGATCACATTTATAAATTTATAATGCGGGTGGATATATTGATGAGTTAATGAACTAGGATGGAAACTTAACCTTCCTTGTTGATTTTTATACATAAAAATTATAAATTAGAACATTATAAACACACCTTCTTTTATACTAAATCTAACTAATTTTTTAACTGGCTTTGAACGGGCCTTAAGTATAAACTAGTCCCGGCCCGAGCCCGTTAAGCTATATATCGGCCCGTTGTTTTATTTTTAGCATAAAATTTTAACGGTTTTTGCATTAAATTTTTTTTTCTATATTTAGGGGGGGGGGGGGGGGGTGGCCCCCTTCTGACCCCCCTCTGACTATGCTTATGTAATTGAATTATCATTGGGTTCAGTTTTAAAATGCAATTTATAATAGTTATTAGTCGCAATGTAATTTTTTTATACCATTCTACACATAATTTGAAATAAACGATTTAATTTTGTGACTTTTTTAATCTCCCTTTATTGGCAAGCGTTTAGCCCCTGTCTGACTAAGTATTTGAAATTAATAAGTACCCAACTATATTTTTAAAATTTCTGTTACCATGGGTGTAAACCAGGGGGAACAAGGCAGGGCGGCTAATTCTAAGATTTTTATTTAATAAAATTATGGATACATTGAAAAAATCAACATTTTGCCCCCTTTAATTAAAATCCTGGCTACGTCCATGACCCTTATGGATAGTTTTCGAATATGAAATTTTTATTTTGTTTTATTGATACAATTTTTCTGCTTAACTAAGTTTATTATATTGCTTAATTTATTACAAAACTGTCATACAAAAGTGAAAGAAATATAATTATACAACGAATATGGATGTAAACCAATTTTAATTTTGATTCCACAAGCATTCCATGGAATAATTAAGAATTTAACTATCTTGCAAAGGCTTTATTATTGGCTTTTTCTAATTAAACCCTAAGCTTGAAGACGTGTTCATGGAAATGCCGATATATTAATATGTCCTCTCTTGTTCATAAAATGTGGAATTTAACCTGAATCGACTAATTTACCCGTCTAATAACAGCAACAATCCCTTATTCTACATGTGTCTAAATTAATACTCAAACCCTGTATAAATTGGGCATTTCTTTATATTGAATTATTTACCAATGTAAGAACTCTCACAACAATCAATTACCGTTTGATTTAAATTCAATTAGATATGCACGATAATCAACCAATATTGATACAATATCGATTAAGTACAAATGTTTACAATTTATTATCGACGGGTGTTAATTGATTTTGTGGAAAAACATCGTTGATCATAGTTTCATTCCACAAATCGTTATTAATTGTGTAATCTAAGGAATGAATTTGATCGGTATCGCACATCATTTCTTCGACGCAAGGATGGGTTTTATTTAAGGTGTAAATGCAAGACGAGTGTTCGACGCACAACCGTAGGCATATGAGTGATTTTGCCCAGTACTTTATAGGGCCTAATTTTGAAATCATTGCCTGCAAAAGGTTACCCTTTTCTAGACCTTCTTCCATTATCCATGAATCAAACGGGGTTGAACATATATCTTTCAACGAAATCAGGGATAGGAGTATCTGCAGCGTCAATAAAAATTTGTTAAAATAAGAATTTAAATTTAAGCCCGCCTTGCCAGCCAGACCCTTTATTCAAATTACAAGTAAAATAAGAATCTCAATTTAAAAAGCATTTTGATTTTGTAAAAATTTAAATTTAAAGCACTACAGAAAAGGAAAATTTAAGACTTTGTCTACCTGGACTAACAAAAATGCACTTAGATTTAATCATAAAAATTTTGAAAACAAATTGTTAATAAAACGAAAGGGGGTGAGGTTTACTTGAGAAAGCATAGAATTTAAAGTTGGGAAGTTTAGGAGAAATATTTCTGCAAGATCGGGTACATAGTTAAACACTGTGGGCTGCAACAAATTATATTCTTGATTGATTGAATCGGAATTTTCTTGGTCCTCTTCAAAATTCACTTTTGCAACATTTTCCGATGGCAGCTCTTGATTATTTTTGAATTCCCCTATGACTTCTTGAGATTTCATTTGTTTTGCATGCATTTTATGGATTTTGTTTATCCAAAATACGACATCCTCCTTGTCGATGGTGTGAATTAGCTTTACTGAAGTCCGAACAATTTCTTTGACCATTTCAACGTTCAGTTTAGTTTCTTCCTTGAGAAGTTCACCTAGAAGCTCAGCCACAATCTTTTTTACCGCAAACGTGAGGGCATGGAGTTGGGCTATCAGATGGGGCCTGGAACCTAGATAAATATTATTAAAACTACATTATAGATATAGCTATTATTTGAATCAAATAGGAAAAAATAAATGAGGCAAAAACTTTATAAAACGATTTAAAAAAATGCATTTACGACTTAAAAACGCGCTAAAACCAAACGGTTGGGCGTTCCGTGTATGATCTTTTGCCTGTTAAAAAAGAAACTAAACATTTTGTTTCAAGTATTTTTAAATTTATAAAGGCCTGCTTATCAATATTATAAGGATTTAAAAATTTAAACGCCTGGCCCGCCTCATATTTTTAAAATTTGCATAATTTTTTAGCGCACTAATAAAAACCTACTGAATTAATTCAAATTTTATATTAAATACAAAAGTTATTATTAATATTCATTAGAACCGGGACTCAGCCTGAGGCGTCTCAGAAAGTAATCTTTAAGTGGGCCCGATTTATTTCAATTATTAACCTGTCTAACCCAGCCCGACCCGAAGTAAAAGCCGAGTTTGCAGATCATACTTTTCAAGCCATATTCGTCCTTAGGGTACTCCAATAATATGTACACACATTTATATTGACACATCAAGGTAACGAGATCGAACGCGGTATGGGGTACTTGCAAAACGCTCACTCGCACTAGGATTATGCAAGTGAAGGAATTAACTATGATATGGGCAGAAAATGGTGCCGAGGCACAATTCAAAGCGCAATCACTTGCCCTGGCTTCCCTATTTGATATTTGTGGATAGGCTCTAGTTAGAAGGACTGTATATGGGTTAGTGATTTCGAGATTTTTTATTAACTCGTGATCTTCTAAGACCTTGTGGTTTATAATAAAAACTGAGCTATTCCCTCCTTGAACATCAATCTCATCTAATTCATCCTAAAGGTATTTTAAATATTACTGAGGTAATAATGGTCAAACTTTATCATCAAGATTTAATACTAAGACATTATAAAGATTTATACTCTATCATGGCTCCACCCTGTGGAGTTTTTTAAGCATTTGTAGATGCAATTGGAGCTTATCATTGATCTCAAATTGGCATTAATAGATATATTTGAAGCATCTTGAATAAAATCGACGAAAACCCCGAAATTAGCCTTAACTAGGCCCCAAGATTGTTCACTTCCTACCAAGCATCTTTGAACCGTAGGCGAACAAATGAGAATCATCGTACATGGCTCTTTTCTATTGCAAATTTTATAAAAATAATTATTTATAAACAAATGTATATCTCCTATTATAATGTTTATCTAATTGATCATGGGCGTAGCCAGAATTGGAATTAGAGGGGTGCAATAATGATCGAGCAAAGTTATTAATTTGTCACAATTTTAGCCATAATTTTTAAAATTACAAATAATTTTTGGATTTATGGCTACGCCCATGTAATTAATTGCTAATACTAAACTTAATTCATGGTAACATCATTGGATTTACTTAATAATTTGGTTAATTCTTTCGACAAACACTTCAACAATATCGCAAATTGAATCATAATCCCCTTCAGACAACTGTAAAATGCAAGAATCGACGCAAAATTTGCTTCTCAACATGCAACTTAACTCTTTGGCCAACACATTAATGTAGCTCCAATTTTCATTATCATGATTAGGCACCAAGATTAAAACATTCTTTTTAAAATATGATCCCGCTGACATGGATAAAGAATCTATGTTCGGTTTAAGATGTTTAATTGGGTTGGTTGCTTTATCATTTTTGGGTATCGCAAATATACTTTGAAAAATCTAAAAAAGGATTTACATGCTCGCGTAAAAAATATGTATACTATTTGGGCCACCATGTCTATTTTAGGGTGTTTCGTTATATCACACTTGCTCTCGGCGGTTTTAGTTCCTTTGGTCTGACAGTAAAATTGGTCAACTACACTCGTGTTATCGTTATGAGTATCATTCAGGAAAAAGCTCTGATTTTCTGGCATCATTCTAGGGTCCGGTAATATGAGCTTCTGCAATTTACTTCCACCACTATAAACATTTTGTAAAGCCCTTGCTACAATTTCAATCCCATCACCCTTGAGTCCATCCAAAAATCTAAGATTCTGGTTGGAAAAACATTTGCGACAGTTTCTTAACCATGACATAAATACACTTCGGCAACCATTTTGAATTGTCTCGTTCGCTAAGTTGGAGTTGTAATCATAAAGTGGTATTGAAAGCACTTGGTGCCCACTAGATCGATTTTTAAAGTGGGCTAGCCATTGATTAACGGTGCTATTGAGGTCGGTTAAAATATCCAAAGAACTCAAATAACTATATTCGTCGAGGTAATGGAAAATCAGTGATAGGTGATAGAGTAAGTAGAGGTGGATGGACATTGCATGCAAGACCTGGTTGTGAACATTCGTTCGCTTGGTGTCTTAGGAAAAAGAAATAATAATAAAATTTAGATTCGAATTACTTATTTAGGTAATTTTATATTAAATTTAAAAGTGCGTTCGAAACATTATTATATACCCGTAGTGTCTGTACAATTTTCAATAAGGTCCGTGGTAAAATATCGGATCATTTCAACTTTCTTTTCGTGCGATCTTTGTATTTTTAAATCGGCGTAAAAATTTAACACTCCTGACAACAAAGGGCCGTTCACATCGAGTAAATTTAACCAAGCTGGGTAAAAGTTTAAAGTACTTTGCCATAGGTTATCTGTAAAAACTAGGCAGAGCGAGAGAAAAGATACTTCACAATTGAGATTTTGTGGGCTAATTTTGGTCAAAATTTCATTGCTTTCATCATCAACTTCTGATAAATCGTCCTAATATATGAAATTAGTTTGCCGGTTGATTTGACATGTTTATTTTTGTTGACCAGTGTTATTATTTTTTAAGTTAAGATATATTAAAAAATTGCTAAGGGGGGCCGATTTTGCTCTTAGGGGGGGGGGGGGGGGGGGGGGGGTCGGGGGGCTGTCTCCTTTGCCCCCCTAGATACTCCACTAAGTGGACCAATCTTAGTAGTAATCAAAACGGATGGGTGCCATATTATAAATATACAAACCATTAAATCAAAAACATGTTGAGGATCAGATAAACTAAGATAAATAGATTTTATATGACTAATATAGCCATAATGGGAAAATTTACGCTAGATGCTTCTGGTTAACACGGTTAAATGTTTGTTAAGCGGTTTTTAATAATAAAGTTTAAAATTATAAACTTAGTTTTGAATAAAGTAGTCCTAAATTTAATAAAATTTTTGCGCGTTTTTAAACAAAAAACAAAATCAAGTATCCGGAATTAATAGACAATTTTACATTAATAATCACAAAACAATACCGAAATTTTGTCTATGTATTTGTTGAGATGCGCTAAACCATCACTGATGTAGTAGGGCCCTAGCTGGTTATTCACAAATTGAACCTTCAGCGAGTATCTTGTGAACGTTATAGATTGATAATTCTGAGAAAACACTTTCATTTCAAATTTTAATTTTTCAACATTAGCCTGTATAATAGATTTTATTAGTCGATATATAAATCACAAATAGTTGGCCTAAAATTCTCAGATGAGTTTTTTAAACCAACCCTAATTGAATCATGGGGTAGAGAATTAACGAATTTAGACAATTATAAACAAAAATTTCTCATGTTTATCAATTAAGTAAACAAAAATCCTATGTTAAATTGCTTATGAATAAATAGGATAATGCAATTTAAAAAAGGCTAAATATAACATGACATGAGCTATAGAAGTTCAACAAATATATATTGCATTCTAACCAAATTGAAAATATTAGAGTTGTTAACTTGCTAATCCTCAAACTCCAGACGCGACGCACACTGAGTTGCTTAATATGGGCGTTAGCACAATATGTGTTTGCTGTTCGGTGCACTAGGCAGAACAGTAGCATATAAAAATGCTCGAGGGCCGAGCAGAAACTCGAGCAGATGATAGCTGGAGTTAAAGAAAGTTAGCAAATTAACAACTCTGGAAAATATGGAGTAGCTTTGGATTAGGGGGAGGGTGAAACGTTCAATAGGGGAAAGGGGGGGGGGGCAAAACATAATTTTTTTTTTAATTTTTAAGGCTTTTTGCATTGAAATTTTTTTTTCGCCATTTAGGGGGGGGGGGCGCCCCTTGCTACGCCCATGTGGAGTAGTAAATATAGTTACAGAAGATGTATCTTATAATTTTACTTCACAGGATTGTTTTGCAAAGGTAAATACATCTAAAATGAGGGAAGGCATTTCAGACGGTTGAATTTCAAAACTAATATTGTTCAATAAATCCAATTCTTTGTCGTTAAAAGACTTCGTCCATTTTACCATGCGTAAGGGTATAATTAATGTTTGGAGAGAAGATATTTTTTTAAAGCAATTTTTTGAAAGAGGAAAATAAAGGTCAGAATTTATGAGAACTTGAACATGAAAATTAGATGCATCACAATAGGATGGTTGTAATATTTGTATTGGAGTCATCGAAATTCGTTCATAATCTAATATTTATAGAATAAATAAATCGTTAGCTAATTTTGAATAGTATTAAAATTACAAAATCCTATTGCGAAATTTGCAATGGTACCTGATAAATGTGTATCAATAATTGAAAAAAAAAACGGATTAAAAGTCTTTTAACTAAAAAAAAAATACATCCTCAATTTTAGATATGGATGTTAATAGTTCAGATTATTTTTCAGCCTGTTTTTTACTAATTTAAAGACAGCAATATAGTTATATAAATGAAAAGCTATGATAATATGAGAAACTTAACGCTAAATTAATGTTGAACAAATAGGTTGTAAAAACGGCTGGGTTTTGTATGGTTGACCTTTGTTTGGTGTTAGTCGACAAATTATAAACAGACAAAATGTGTTTTGGTGTGTTTTTCTTGGTCGACTTCTAGTCTTAGTCTAAATTTAAAAAACAGGCTTGAGGTGATCCTCCTTATTCTTAATTGAACCGATCAAACAAAACCCAGCTATTTTTACAACACTATTATACACAACTTAAATACAATGACTATATGAGGTTTATATAAATTTATTGGCAAATAGATCGAAAGTTAAGAATTTTAAACGAACTATTAATTAAATCAGCTATAAATAAATTAAAGGACCAGGAGTGAACGGGTCAATAAATTTTTGAACAGCAAGTCCAGGCATAAATAAGAACAAGTGGAATTAAATTTTAACTGGTTACGTATAAAAAAGTAATAATATTTAATTAATTCCTATCAGCAATTTTGCATTGAAACAATGGTTAATTCAAAAAGTAATTAAAATCTTTGGTGCTATCCTCTAAACCCATCAAAAATTTGATACATTCTGAATTCTAATTATTAAATTTTTACATGTGCTTAGAGATTATTCAAATGTGCTACGTTTCAAAAAATTTGTCATACAAAATTTCCCCCACCAACTTTATATTATAAAAAACTTGAGTGGAAAATAATAAACTGCAACCTTGTTTGTAGTACATAAAAAGATAAACATTTTTTGTTTTGATAACAAGCTTATTTGTAAAATCTTTGTATTTAGTGTTTTAAAAGGTCTGACATATTTAGATGAGATCTTAAATATAAATTCTTTTATATATCCTAGGTTATAAAAATTTTAAACTTATGTTAATGGTCTTAACAAAAAATTTAAGGTAATTTATAAACAAACTTAAAAGCCAGCCAAAGGATGTTTAATAGTAGCTTGTTTTCTGGCCAACAATTGCAACAGAAGAAAAGACATGAATCAAAATTAAACATTTGAGCTAATATAATTTTTAGTTCACCAATTGAAAATTTGGAGTCTAATATCTTCATAGGGCTGTACCAATGAAAGCGTGGAAATGGTGTATTTAAGAGAAATGTGTTGAAATCATAACTAGGATCTAGATTTTTATCAACTGATGCATTTGTTTTTAACCATAATCTTTTTTTGCTATTTGCATTAGACTCTTTTTTAGTTAATTTTAATCTTTTTTCACAAATTGGGATTTTTTGTTGCAGTTCTTTGCAATAAATTTGATCATAATTATAAGCAGCTAAAAATAAACTAAGTAATTAAACAATTTTATATTTACCTGACACTTGATCCATAGTTATATGTGATAAATCATAAATATAAGGATCATCAGTATTAATAAACTTTATAAAAATAGGCAATTTATAATTGTCTTTTTTGGCCTAAAATAATTTATTAATATTTCATAGTGCAAATTTCACTTGAGATTCAATTTTTTGCCAACTGCAGGGTGTAGGTTCAAAACATTTTTTTCTCTTCTGTTCAAAGTATAATTCAGGAGTCAAATTAAAAAAGTGTTTCAATGGGTCTTGAACATCTTCAAAGTTATACCAATATCCATGCCCTAATACAGATTCTAGAGCGGAACAATGAAATTCACACAGGTCTAATTCCTTAGGTAAATACAAATTATTTTTCTTATCATGTAGATTTTCTATTATTTCTATTGTCATGATTTTAAATTAGTTAAAAAAGTTATAAAATGTACCCTTTTTATAAACATTTGGTCTCCCTTGATAAAAAATAGCATCTATTTCTAAAGAATCTTGAGTTGTCCCATAAACAAAACTTTCTTGATATCTCTGTCTTTAACCTTTGCAAACTATAACTATTAAAACTTACTCCAAATTAAGACCAAAAAAATGATTTGTACAGGAAAAGTTATTAGCATCATGTAAATTGTCAATTCTTGACCAATCAACACCTTAATGAATGTAAATTTTTAATAATTGCCAAAATATGTTATATCTTATGTTTGTAATAAAATTATTTGATTTAGGCCTTATATCTAATATAAATTATATACACTAAATAATTTTAGCAAAAAAACTTATTTAAAAAATTACTTTTTGATAAAATATATAAAACCAAAAATCATCCCTGAATTTAAAAGCTTTTAAATTTATTGTAATGCAAAATATCATTTGGGTTGAATAATAATCAAAAATGTTAATAAGAGCATTAAATTTTGATTATATTTTACACTTTCAAATTGTTTACCTTGAAAAAAATTGTAATTAACAAAATGCTGGAAGTTAACAAACTCGCTAAGGTATAAACTATATAAATTTTGCAGCTTTTGCGTGTACTAAAATTTTTAATTAATAAGATTCAGTTTTGATTTAATTCTACAAGATATATATAATCTAAATCAAGGAAGGTAATGGGCATAAATAGTGTAAATTTAAATTTCAAATTTGCCTCATTTTTCCAAGGGTCACGGTAAAATGGTACATACCTTTTCGCACTTGGCACGATAAATAAATTAAAGATTTGAAATTTTGAATATTCGGAAAAAATTTTGCTATGGCTAATTTTGACCGTATTATACCCCTCATGGAAATTTTCGATATCAGAAGTGAATTCCGCGAAAAAAAAAATTTTTGATATATATATATGCTGATTTTCTGCCTCATAAAAAACGATTCGCAATTATCATGGGATAGTAAAGAGATATGTATCTTTATTTTTTTAAATGAATTGTAAAGCTTGGGGGCCAAAAGTTGTTATGGAGGTTGTCGCGATTGGACAAAAAATGATAGTAGTATTGTTGATTTTAAAGTATTTTGAATTCGGAGCCTCGGCCTAGGATAGGGGAATTTTATGATTAGATGGGGCAAATATGTCAATGCATGTATAGTCCCATCTAAACTGGGTCCTTTTCCCAAGCGCTTAAGGTTTAGCCATCGGGTCGTTTGCTATCTTTACAGAAGCCTGTAAGTTCTTGAATAGAGGGGAAACCAGCTTTCGTAAATAGTTATATATGAGTTTGTTAACCGCGGTAATCGAAGGTACATGACCAGAGCCTGGGTCTAAGATAGTAACCGCTTCCCTGTCGAAGCGCCATTAATAAGAGACTTTAAGAAGCACTCGGAGACTGGGGGCCATTCCAACACTTTTGAATGTTTACTTTATGGGTTTGCGTAGGGGCGCTAACAAATTCCTCCCATTGTTGGAAGGCAACGATGAGTAAGTTGTCAGTGAGTGGGGCTGATGTTAAAATTAACCTTTCATTGGAGAGGCGACTTTATATGAATGCTGAGAGAGAAACTGAGGCTATTGAGCCTAAGCCTAGCCCCCCCCCCAGTTTTGTTGGAGACAAGCTTGTTGCCATTGTGTGAAGCCTAGGGTTATATTGGTTATCTCTTCTGTCAAAGACCTAAATTCTGCATCAAACTTGGTCAAGGCCTCGTGGTGTAAGAACGCAGCGAAGGACCGAAGGCCTGCATTCATTTAGGTATTGAATAGCAGTTTTTTACAAGAAAAAACGCTTGGTGCGGGAAGATAGACTTTTCATGTCTGATAGTCTACAATAGTTTCTTCTAACAATTTTAATAAGGAAATAGGGCCTCCGATTGGAGCTCCGAGTAGGGTCAGAGAAGAAGGATTTATTAATTTGTAAGATAATAAGTCTTGATTGTCAATATGCGGTGTATTAGGGGGACAAATTTCGGTTTTAGCTTGATTTAGCGTTAGTTCAATTTTTGTTTATTCGTTTTCGAGGTGGGAAAAAACATCTTTAAAAAGTACCATCGTCGAGGTACTAAATTTTTAATGTCAAATTGAACTTCATTGCCAGGCTAACAACTAGAGTTCTCATACCTAGACAATAGCGGCCCTAATTATTTGCTTGATCCTTAAAATTTGAATATCTGCCAATATATTGGAGCAATATCCATATATAGCTTAATGGCACTACCCAGATATAAAATAAAAAGCTGAATATTTCTAACCCGGAATCTTGTCTTAAATCTAATTATATTTTTAAACATATAAGCCAATCTCTTAAGGGACTTTAAATATTTACTTAAATAGCGTGCTAGCTGGATGAGTTAATTAATCCAACCAAATAAATTTTTGTATAATATATATTTTCCTACCTAATATTGGATGAACTTTTAACAAATTGCAAAGAAATATCGAGTTAAATATAAGAAATATTTTTTGTCATATTATTGAAAGAAATCGGCCTATCTGAATCCTATTATTGGTGAGAAACACATTTAAAATTATGCAGAAAATTTATGAGTGATACTTTAATGGCTGGAGCGGTCTTATTATTTTGTAAATATATATATGCTTTATTGACCAAATGTCTGATAGTAACAATTTCGTAATTTGGAACATGATTTCGTAATTTTGAAAAAGGAAAAAAGAGAATGAATACGTTTTTAAAAAAACAGAGATATATATCACTATGGCTCGATGACTATTTAATTTCTTAAATTATATTTAGCCTTTTTATTAGTTTTTTGATGTGCCAGTTTAACTCGCGATATTTAAAAACAAAAATATCATGGTTACTCGGCACAAACCAGAGTACCAGCGATATAAAAATCCTTTTTCAACTTATGAGTAATAGGGGTAATAAACTTTGAGAAAGGGTGGAACACTACACCATGTTCCAATATTTTGTTTTACAAGTTCCGAGGAATTCTATAAATTGGTACTATCGCTTTTGCAAGCACTTTATTTCAATTTTATTAATTTATTTGTCCGCAAAAATTTTTCCCACGAAAACTTATTAGCTTTAATTTTCCGTGCGTTACATTTTCTTTATTCAAATTCTACTACACCAAATATATATATATATGATTAATTAACGAGGGAACGCGCGGTAATATTATATATTCGCTATTTCATGGTGATAATAATATATCTATATGTGATGGTAATAATATAACGATCTATTTATATCATAGCGATATTAACAATCTATTTATATCATAGAGATATTAACAATCTATTTTTATCGTAGAGGTATTAACAATCATGACTCATCAGTCATTTTAACTACAAGTAAAGTAAATTTGATTGTATGTGTGGGGGGGGGGGGGGGTGAATCAATATAATTTGTGGATAACAACCGGGAGGAGTACAAGGGGTAATAATAAAAAACGTTAAATAAATTATGAATAAGAGAAAGGGTGAAACACCACAATTCCAAAAGATGAAAAACTTTCTCCAATAAGTTTTAATATATTAACTTGAGAAATATATTTATTGAGTGAAATACGCGATATATTATTCAAATCTTAGCATTCAGAAAATCTTTTAACGGTCGTATTAGAAAAGGAAATCAATGGCTAACAAATCTGGCTCCCATATATGAAGAACTTCGACTGAACAAAATTATATATTATAAATTAAAACAGGCGTCAGGTAGTTAGGGAAAAAGCGAGACATTTTTTATGTCTTCAGGGTGGGGGGGGGGGGGTCGTGAAAAGCAACTTTACTATCTAATGTACCATTCTAATAAAAACACTATCATATAATACCTTATGGCAAAAATAATTCGTGATGTGAAATTACTAGAGTTTACAAGCTACTAATATATGTGACAACACTTAAAATTCTAATAAATAAACACTTCTATTACCTTTACTTGGCTTAATAATATATGAAAATAGATTTTTTAATAATTTAGTTTTTCCCCAGGAGCATAGAGTTATGATGGCAAACATAGCTAAAACAATCATGGGGTAAATATGTTTTCGGCTCTAGGTTCATGCTTGCTTATTAAACTATCTGATTAAAATTTCCGATAATATGTCAAATCCGCTGAATCGACATTTATAAAAAGTCACATTTAAGTTAGCTAAAGGTAGTGAGGCGTAAATTTGGAAAAATTCCGGTCTTGCGCTCTTCTCGTTCTCGGGTCTGTTTTTCAAATTCTCGTCTCTATTAGATTCTTCCATCTTCACCAGATGTCCTTTCAATCTCTCCAATTCTCTCGCCATCTTATCTTCCCGTTCTTTGTAAGCCGTTTCAATCGCCTTCACCCTTTTTACATCAGCCTCCTCTCCTAAAGAGACAAGACGAGAATTTAAGAAACTGAACCGAAATCGAGTGAGTTTTTGACGAGAAGATTTTTTCGGCAAGATCTCGCTAAATTTTATTATTAATCATAAAATTTTAATAAATTTAACAATGTATTTTACTTTATTATTTCATATAAGGTATTAAATATAAATTAATATGATTAGTATATATATGATATTAAAAAAACACTCAAGTTTAGTAAATATTACATAATTTTACAACAAATAAAATTTAAGTTAATTTACCTAAGTACGGGTGGTCTTAAGGGTGTGTGTATAATTTAATAATATATTTATTACATATTCCTTTCCTTAGCATTATTATAGATTACAAAATTTTGGGCTTAGAATGAGATTTGATGGACTAGGAAATATTACTAAAGCATTTTTAAATTTCACTATTTCACATCCTGCCTAGTTAGTAGTTAATTAATTTTAACAATTATCCAAGTTAAGCAAAGATGGCTCAAAATTTTTGAGCAAGCGACATCTGTGGCAGCCGAACCATTATTTTCAAACGCATAACATTTGATGACACCTTAATAAATCCCATCATGATGTTTTTAGAAAGATTTTAACACTTCTTAAGTTTCGAACCTTAAAGAGACATCATGTTATGACTTTGTTTAGTCATATGCATTAGTTTTCACATTAAAAACTGGGGTTGGAAGGTGCTTCAGAATTTAGTAAAATTCGAACATATGTTGTATTAGAAAATAACTTTTATTGGCAAATTTAATTAAAAATGGAAGATAATTTTTTGGAATAAAAAATCGGATCAAATTAAAATATCATAGTTTATTTTTAGATTATAATGATTGGTGTTGCAATTTAATTAAAAAGAATTAAAACCTTATGTCCTTTTTCCTAATGCTACTTTTATATTTGTTTTTACAACGTTCTAATATGTGCAAATATTTTTCAGTTTTATAAATAATAATAATTTTATTAAAATTAAACACTGGGACTTTGTTGTCTATACGTTATAGTGAACATGCAAGCGTTATAGTGAACATGCAATAAACTTTAGAAATGCTTTTATTAGATATTGAAAAATAGAAGCATTAAATTAACAAAATCTGAAATTCCTATGGATGATAATAAAAATGTGGTTTTTCTCAGCTAAAGAATTCAAGATGAAGATCTGCAACACGAGGAGGAAGAGCGGATTTAAATTTTAAAACTAAGGTTCTAATACAACTGCTTTACATAATTTATTTTGTTTACATTCAAAATATGGATTCTTATTGTGCCTTCAAGATCTCCTCTCCTACATAAATTATAAAAAGTTATCAAGAGAGCCACTTGATGCCTAAATCTCATTTTCATCTCTATATTAGTACTTTATTTTATATAATTTCTAAGCTAATTTTTAAAAAATCTGTTATGCTGCCTCCCTCGGATGATGGGTATAACAACTTTCTAAATTTACATATGTGCACAAGCATCTTGTCCCTTCCATTTCAAGTCTTATCAGATAAATTAAAATATATAAAATTATAAACATGAGTCGGCCGCATAGAATCGATTCTCGTCTTGTTCTCGAAAGCAAAATCTCGCCTCGTCTCGGGCACGATTATAAAAGTCTCAATCTCGTTTCGTCTCGGTCAAGAAAAATCTCGGTCTCGTCTCATCTCGAGAATTCTCGACTAGTCTCGTGAAAAATATAATAGGAAATGAAAATGTATCCTATATTATTAAAAAAATTAGGTAAGTGTTAAAAAAATCCAAATGGCAAATCTTTATATATTTTAAAAATCTTTTATATACAAGCTTTTAAAGATTTAGCGCGATACAAAATCTCGTTGACAATATTAAGATATGTACTAATGCATAAAAGCATTATCTATGAAAAGTGCTAATTAAAAAACTATAATTAACTTTGAAGGATAGAAAATTAAATTTTATAGTTCAAGCAAATTATAAAATTTGTATTACTGGGTCTGTAAAATATAAATAGACTTAAAAATTTATAAGTTCCCCTATATTTTACTAAGTTATATATTTCGACAAATTGAAACCTTTTATTAACCCTGGCTATCTCGCCCGTGCTAAGAAGCAGCTATTTCTGAATTTTGGTAGTGGTCTAAGCCAACCTAAGGGCCGCAACGTCAATAAAGACGCGGCCGCTGCCCATTAAAAAACGCATAGGGCCACTGTTGGATTGTGATTACGGGTTAAAGGGCTTACTGACTCTCTTCAATGACTAAAATATCGTTTTTTCCGGTTGGTTATGCGTTGTCGCTCAATTTACTAGGGAAACGAGTCGCATAATTTTCTCACAACCGCGAACAACACTCTAAAGCCTGACCGCCGCCTTATGCCGCACGCATTTACGATGCAAATGATTCCCTTTATTTGACCGTTGTCTCTAATGTTATTGGATTCATAGATTCTACAGCAATCCGCTTCAAACACCGCCATCGAACCCAAAATAAGCAAATCTAGGCGAAAACCTTATCCCCTTATGTCCCCTTTGCTATGAAAATCGCCTTCGAGGGATATCGCGCCCTGTTGAACGTGCACTTATCAAAGTCAATAGGGGTCCTTATACTTTACCAAAGCTTAAAATAACGTCCAATAAGTTGTGAGCACACTTTACAAAATTGGAAATAGCCGTCATCACGTTGCAGACCCCTGTCCTCGCATTTCGTTCTATCACCTTCTGTATCGCGAAAATGAATGGGGTGTGAAAGTTGTTAGGGACTTATTGAAGGCCTACAAAAACCTCTTCCGGTACTCAATGTACCTCTATACCAAACCTATCACGGCAAAACAACGGCCCAGATCGACTTAAAAGCCGCTTTTTCTCCTTGACCATATATCTGTCAACAGATAAGTTCATGGGCTTAAATTGGAGAAACATCTCTACCATTATAACGTTTACTCAATGAGAGCCTCTTTATCCCCTTGGCTCTTCAAACAGTTGTATGCGACCTAACAAAAAAAGTAATTACCAGGTGCAAATACACTCATATTGATGACTTGCTTTTATATAACTATGACTTCGATGACGTGCAATCAGACCTGGACCCACTTCGAGGTCGCACACTGGTAGCGCTTCAGGAGGCGGCTAATTTAGCTCCAAAAAGACAACAAAAAATTAATAGGCAACAGACCGAAACCATGTCAATTTACTTAAAAATACACTTTCCCATGCAGTAAACCACGCTTAAAAATCAATATGAGAATTAATCGTGCGGGGTCCTAAAGCAATGCTTCCTACGGTGCATATACCACCAGTTCCCAAACCTCCATGCACAGTAGAATTAACCCTGGCAGGCATTAAGCTTTATGCAAGGCTTGAGAGACTAACTATCAAAACCCTTAGACTAAATTCCTAAAAGAGCGTCAGGACTTACCGGCACTTTTTAGTGACCAAAATATCCGCCCCAATTTTATACATCTATCCGTAAATTTATTAGGGAAGGCGCCGTATAATTTTTTTACTTAATAACATGGACATCACCATGCCATAACGTCTCCCCCGCTAACAATATGAAACAGTTGTTGCAAGCTCATAAAATCCCATTTGGATGGGCCAAGCAACCCACATTAAATATCCTCAGAGACAAACCCGAAGTACTCACGCTTAGCTAAAAACTCATCCCCTTACGTGCCCCCTCACTTTGTATGTCGTCTTTGAAGTGTATTGAGCCCCGCTGAACGAAGCACACGTCAAAGCCTTTAAGGGCCTTCTACTCCGTAAAGGTTAAAATAACGTTCAAAAGTTGCCATATTATGTCTACTTATTTTCCAAATAAATAGAAATATTTGTACTTAAAAAACTTTTATTTGGATAAATTATATTTTGCTTGCTTGGCCCTTTTCCGTTGAGTGTGTTTGCCATCTATTCTGGCCAAATTATGGTTTAAATAAACAACTAAAATTTACGTATAAAATACCATAAACTCATTAATTTTATACAGTGTTAGGCATACCTCCAACATTTAATTCGTAGAATAAAAGCTCTTCATTCATTCACTTTTTTTTATTGTTGTCCCGAATGGCTGATAGGGTCCCTAAATTAGACACAAATATACTCTCTCTGCTCTATAACATTGAAAGAGATAAAGAGAAGGGGTCATCAGATAGCGAAGAAAGTCTTATTAATGATCGTGAGCATTACACACAAAAACTTTGGAACTATTTCCAATACGCTACAGTTGCAATATCACAGCTTTATAAAAGTGTGTTGCTTTTAATATGACAAATTTTAGCTTAATTTTATTAAAATTTTATAGATTGCGAGATTTATATACCTCAAGGGGAAGGTGAAAGTCTTTGGCTACCTTTTCAGAGTGCATCCTTGGCAGTTACCTCTCTTTACAAAGGTTATTAATAGAACTCCTGATTAATAAATTTTGCAACAAGACTATTTTGTGGTTTTTGAGACAATTAATGTCCATTTTTTTGTTTTGAAGCTTTAATAACATCCAATATTTCATGGTTATAAGAACTTACATGTTTTTGATAATGTTTAATTTATTAGTACTAATTTGTTTGATAATACATTAGGAATAAGTGCTTTTTACTAATAGTCGAAAAATATTTTTTACATTGCTTTTAGCAACATTAATTTATATTTTAGAGGCCATTGAATCTCAAAAGAAAAGATTTGAGCTAGGTTTTAGACTGGGACAAAAAAAGAGAAACAAAGAGTTAATTGCTTGGTTGTCACACTATTGCCATCCTACCAGGCGCAATAATAGAATTAGGAAAGATGATCTTTTGTTGTTTTTGAACCACTTGGATAGAAAAAGTTGTGGACTGAATAAAAAATGTTCATCTATGTCCCCACAACATATCTATTCTTCACCTAGGTCATAAATGAATATATTTAACTAAACTTGTTAAGCTTGTATTATAAATGATTACCTAGATGAGTTTTTACTTAAAAATGAGTTTTTTTTACATGATTTACAATTTAGTTATTAGGTATTTAACACCCTCAATAACATTATTTATTATAGAGGCAGTTATTTTTCCTCATCACCTTCTCCGTCACCAAATAGTATTTATAATCACAGGGTAAAATATGGCAATGATCAAGGTATGCTTGTTAAATAGTTGCATTAAATGCTATCTTTTATTTTAGAGATTCAAAATGAATTTAGATCAAATAGAAAATCATCAATCAGTGAAGATTTGGATTTACAAACCTTTGTTCAAGCTTTAAACATGCATGGTAAGCGGACATAAAACTTAACCACCCTTAAATAAACTTAAAAATATTCAATTAAACAATCAAGAATGATTTTTTTTTTAAATTGGCTTTCAGTTATCTAAAATTTAATTATTTTATTATTATTCTACTTTTACAAGCTGGTAACAATCATATAAATGTTGCAGTTATCAGTAATGATTATTTCATAGATGCTCTCATTTTATTGGCACCCTTTACCAAGTTACTTTTTACTTAAAAATGCCTATTGTTGCACAAAGAATTGTTTTCTTTCATAAGTAATACGTTGCTTGGTCGACTGGTCCGTTTATGTTTAGTCGACTAAGACTAAAGGATGATCTCAAAACCCAGCCGTTTTTACAACACTAGTCCCCTCATTCATTGGTGTTTATATAATATATTTAGGAAAGGTCTGGCGCGGTCTGTTCTAGACTTATAAGCATTAATTACACGGTTTAACAAGAAAATTCAACCGGCAAACTGTTTGCAGATTTTGGTACAATTTTTCGCGATGAGCACAAATTTATTTTTAATTTTTCCCCCTTATTCGTCAAGTTTTTGAAATATTTAAGTTGCTAAAAGCAGCGATTTTGCCATTTTTCCAATTCCAACGTCAATAACATTGATTGGTAATCTAATGATTTATAATTAAAGGGAATAGGAATTCATTAAACTCTTGTTGATATACTAAACATGAAATAATTTTAAATTGGAACATTATTAAAACAAATCTCTGTTTAAACTTTTTAAAACGCAAATAAAAATCTAATTGATTCTGCTACGGTCTTTAAGCCCGGCTCTAGCCCATTAAATTATATTAAGCTCCGTCCAGGCCCGGCCCGTTGTTTTATTTTGAAGCAGACTCTAGTAGTAGGGGATAAACAACAACACGCATTTAATTCCTACTGTTATAGGGAAGGGATGGCTACCTTAAGTCTGGGCCAATTTGTCAATGTAAAAAGATAGAGATAAGTTAATTTTGATTATATAGCAAATATAGCTAAGGTAAAAAATTCTTAATGGCTTCATCCTCCCTTTATTTAAAAATCAAATTTAAACTAATTTTATAGATTTGCAAGTTATTGACGTTTGAAACCGCAAAAATCGCTGTTTTTGGCAACTTTGACAGCGATAATTTACCTATAGGGCCCAAACAAAAAATTTCTATATGTTTACCGTAAAAAACTCTACCAGAATCTGCAAACAGTTTATCGGTTGTTTTATATGTCCATTTTTGTTGACCAATCATATTACAGGGATAATTATCATTCAATGATTGATTTGTCCCTTTCTTCTTTGGTTCAAATGCTGACCATTCAAAGGAAGGCACGTTCGAGAAAGAAAAAATTAGATGTTATACTTAAACAGTTAAATACTAAAAGGAGTGATAATCATTTTATCCCTACCTCATCTAGGTTTAAATGGTGCAATGTCAGATTTCACCATGACGTCTTCCCCCGCGCACCCCATGCCCAATCCCGAAAAAGAAATTTCACAACAACCTCAAATTTCACCCACACTGTCGGAGCCTTGCCTTCTAATTGAAAACCAAACTAACCCAGAGACTAAAAAACCTCAACTTGATTGTACACCCAAATCAAACCCTAGCCTTGTAAAAAAGCGAATTTTGAATGTACAAAACGAAAGTATCCCAAAACGTCTCAAATTTAACTACAAATGAGATACGTTAGCTTAGCGAATGTAGAGTGGACCATAGAAATATGAACATAACACCTTAGATTGCAAATAAATGCCTATAAAACACCGTTATCTTTGCTGATTTTACCTAATGATTTCTTCCCTCAACCTCAAGCCTGCATATGATTTCCTTAAAATGCTTAACTTTAACCCTGTCGTTCTGTTAAATTTCTGATTTAGTGCTTTACCCATTTGTTATAACCTAAATTAATTTTTTGTTTAATTCATGATTACCCTTGCAAAAGCTTTTAATATATAAATTATTATTTTTTCAATTTCGAACGCTTATTCCTTCGTACATATGCCTTCCTTCTGATTGATTTTCTAATTATGTAAATGCTCAGTCGATTTGAATAATTAATTATAAACTTAAAAAATAAAACGGTTATAATTTTTTCCCAGCATTTAGAAACATAGTGTAACAATTCAATTTTTGTCATTTAGTGTGTAGAAGATCATATTTCTACTTCATTATAACTCAAAAGAAAAGTGATTCAAGTGAATGAAATTTAGTTAAAACATCGTGTTTATATACACATCTAGCGAGGTTATTTGTGTGAATAATAATGGTGAATTACGAGACATTTAAATACTTGAATGTATTCACTTTTATGAATAGGGTGCGTGAATACTAGAATAATAAAGGTTAAGTTTTTGCCTAGGTAAGATGATGTATTCAAATTAAGTTTCTGCCTAGGTAACCATAAGTGTATTGTATTAAGTATTTTTTAAATAGAAGGTTTTAATTGCTATGCAATTTATGGGCTCGTTTTTGGTTGTCCGTTGATGTCTGTCCGTTGATGTCCGTCCGTTTACCCTTCAATGTATATATTTAATTAAATTAATATTTTGTTCTTGTTAATACCATTGATAATATGACTTTTTGACCGTCCGCAGGCTACTGACCATTGAAAAAAATGACCATTGGCCAAATAAATCGAATTTTTTTTCTCGTTTTTGAATAGGTTAACATTGATAATTACCCTATGCCCTCCACTACAAGGGCCTATGCATCTACTGATATGGGTCCCTGTGCCCCTATTTAATTATTTAACTAGGTTTTGGGTTCGAATACCGGATTTTTTTTTGACTCTTATGATTGTTCTTGTTACTACCATTGATAATAAGACTTTTTGGCCGTCCGTTGGGTGCTGACCAATGAAAAAAATGACCATTGGCCAAAATGTGAATCCAAGTTTTTTTTCGTTTTTTTTGACTATTATGATTGTTCCTGTTACTACCATTGCTATTATGACTTTTTGGCCGTCCGCTGGCTGCTGACCGATGGAAAAAATGACCATTGGCCAAAATGTGTATCGAAATTATATTTTTCGTTTTTTTGGCTAACATTGACAATTACCCTATGCACTCCCCTAACAAAGCCAGCCTATGCCTCTACTGATATGGGTCCCTGTGCCCTTCCCCCCACAATATGCCTATTCAGATCTGTGGTTCGAATCCCGAAGAGGCCAAAAAATTAAAAAAAAAAAAATTTTGTTATTTTTTTTTAATTAATATATTGTTATTGTTACTACCATTGATAATATGGCTTTTTGGCCTTCCACTGGCTGCTGACCAATGGAAGAAAATGACCATTGGCCAATAATCAAAAAATTTTTTTCGTTATTTTTGGCTCTTCTATATTAATAGACTATCTCTTGGTACTGACCAATAAAAAAATGACCACTGGCCAAAGTGTGAATCGAAAATTTTTTTTTCATTTCTTTTTGACTCTTATGTATTTATATCGACTTTTAACGTGTCCTGGCTGCAGACCAATGGAAAAAAATGACCATTGGCCAAAGTGAGCATCAAAAAAATTTTTTCGTTTTTTTGGCTATTATTGACTTATAGAGTATCTGTTGGTACTGACCAATGGAAAAAAATGACCATTGGCCAAATTTTATATATAATCTAAAAATTTATTATAGATGGTCTAACAGACAGCCAACTATGTAATATATTTTTAACCTTATAAATGCATATATATTTTTTTATTGGGTTAATATATTTCATTTAATTAGATTGTGATTTCATAGAAAACCTAAAAAGTAATAGTTAAAAAAATATAGGAATTAGATTCTAATTTACGATACAATATATTGATAGAAACTAACACAAAATTTGAAACCTCCTTCAAAGGTATAATCATAGCCCGTTCTTTCTATTAAATTCAATCTTCTATTAAACTATTAAAACACGAATTGTACTTTATTAGATGACGCGCGTAAGTTTATATAACTAGTAAAATTTTTCTACGTGTCATAGATATTACACCGCACGTGAATAAGTCAAAATGTATAATAGAATTTTTAATAACAATTTTAAAATAAAAATAATATATGCTAGAGATAACCCATCTTCGAAGTCTGTCAGGTAGTTAGCTTATATTATTATTGAATAAGTAAACCTGGACTAGACATACCTGCTACAATTTTCTTGACTTATTTATCTAAAAATATATATTATTTTTACCTCTTGGTTCCATCTTTTTGCCTTTTCAAGTATTAAAAAAATTATATCTTTGAAGATTATAAAATTTTAATACCCCTTGATTTAGGTAGAACCACACATACATTTAGTTTTAAATGAACATATAGCCATATTTGTATGCCTTTTAGGCACTAATTGGGCTTATTTTAGCATGAACACATTACAAGTCTTCAGATGTTAAGGCGTTCGTGACGCAACGTGAATTGCGAATTAACTCTCGCGAAAAGAACAAATTTATATATTTAATAGAATGCGTTCTTAGTGATACGCGGGCGAACTAATAAGATACAAATCATTTTCTACTTTTGGCGCGATGGTTAAAAATAGTGTTGTGGAAAATCCGAAAAAAATCTCGCTAGACGAGACGAGATTTTGAAAAATTAAGTCGGAGGTAAATCGGCGAGATCTTGGCTCTTAAATTCCTTAACTGATCATCATAATCATAAATAGTGAATAAATTTGCATTTTTTTATTTTGTAATTCACATTTAGGACGTTAAATTAATTTAATTAAAATACTTTCAATGTAATTTCCCACACCCAAGTAGTCGCGTATAAATCAAATTTTAATAATTTTAGCTCGTTGAATAAAATATGAATGGTCTTTAAAACATGTAAGTAACTAATTTTTCAATATATTTATTGTATATATATATCCTTAGCATTAAAATATAATATAAACACAGACTTAAAATGAGTTTTGAAGTAGTAACTATTCCAAAAGCATCTTCAAATTTCACAACAATTAATCAGGCTAATTGTATAAATTGGGCTATATAGGCCAAAGATTTTTATGCACCCTAGCGACTTCTGTGCCTGCCTAACAGCCTACAAAGCATTAGATTTAATCATTAGACTAGGAGTTTGTAATGCTAGAACTCGTGTTAAACCTCAAAAATTCTCAGGCCATAAATAACATTATGTATCTGTTTTGCCATTTCAATACCTTTCACATTATAAAGTTAAGATTGGATCCACTAAATTTTCTGTGCGATTTTGCACTACACTAGAATACATGAGCATAAGCTTTATTAATGGCTGAGTTATTCAAAAAATGGAATAATTTAATATTTTGGGACAGGGTCTTACACTATAATAGAATCGTTTAATTTTTAAATATAAAATTATTGCAATTTATTGAAAATCTCAAGACCCTTATTCCTATTAATAAACTACTTTTATTGTTGTTTTTACAACGTTGTAAAGTCTATAGCTTAATATTTATGTTATAAATATTAATTTTTTAAATTATTTATCTTAAAATATTACCTATTTTTGCCAATCCTAATAGGGGTCCCAGATAATCCATATATGCAAATGAAACGTATACAGGTTTGTGAATAAAAAAAATGGGGCGCCATTTGTGATGCGGAAAAACCGAGAAAAATCTCAGTCTCGTCTCTCGAAAAACCGAGACGAGGCGAGAATTTGAAAAATTGAGTCGAGATCGAGACGAAAATTTTTACCCCGAGACGACGAGATTTTATCAGCGAGATCTCGGCTCTAATTTTTTTTTTTAACTATTGAGACTTAATATAACTAATTAAAAATTTCAATTTACTGAGATTTACATTTAGGATATTAAATGCAAATTAATATGTATTTGAAACTTTTGTTACTAAATTTCTTACGCACCTAATTATCCGCTTCGCGCAAATTTCAAATTTGTAATATAATCTTATTCAGTAGACAACATAGTATTAGTGGCCCATAAGGTATATGAATAATTAATTATGTATTTATTACTTATTCTATAGCATTGTTATATAATATTAAAATTCTATACCTATAATAAAACTCGGGCCTTCGGCCCTCGTGGGAAGGGGGAGGGGAAAAGGGGAGGGGAAAAGGGGAGGGGAGAAGGGAAGGGGGGACGACTCATCTTTACTTCGTATAAATGTATCATATTTGCTATGCAATTTATGGGCGAGAAAGGTGGGAAGGGGCGAGAATGCCTATAGGGGGGTATTAAATGCCTAATGATTAATTAATTATTTATACAAATTTTCCATTTATAGGCAAAATTTAATATAGGCTAAATGTAATATAGGCAAGGGTTAGGGTTAGATTTAGTGTTTGCATTTAGTTGCGTATTACATTAGTTTTTACGGCCTTTAGTGATTATGGGTCTAACAAACATTATATTATAAAACATCACAATGTTAAGAATTTGCAGAATTGTTGGGAGAAATTTTTGTTGAATTTGAACAATTTTTAATTAAAAAATCATAAATTTGGCAAATGGTCATTTTTTCTCCATTGGTCAGTACCAACAGATACTCTATAAGTCAATGATAGCCAAAAAAAACGGAAAAAAAATTTGATGCTCACTTTGGCCAATGGTCATTTTTTTCCATCGGTCAGCAGCCAGCACACGGTAAAAATGGATATAAATTCATAAGAGTAAAAAAAACGAAAAAAAAATTTTCGAATCACATTTTGGCCAATGGTCATTTTATTCCATTGGTCAGCAGCCAGGACACGGTAAAAGTGGATATAAATTCATAATAGTCAAAAAAAAACGAAAAAAAAATTTTTGAATCACATTTTGGCCAATGGTCATTTTATTCCATTGGTCAGCAGCCAGCGGACGGCCAAAAAGTCATAATAGCAATGGTAGGAACAGGAACAATCATAATAGTCGAAAAAAACGAAAAAAATAATTTCGATTCACATTTTGGCCAATGGTCATTTTTTCCATCGGTCAGGAGCCAGCGGGTATTTAGTCAAAAGGCTACCGGACTAAAGGAAAACTCACACCAATTGCCACCAAACCTTCACCATTTCTCACCATTTCCCACCATTTCATGATTTCATATGATCCGAATTTTTGATTCATGCATACAAAAATTAGACTGGATGTACCCAAATCCACCTATTCAGAAAAAATCGCAAAGACCCTTCCGCTTCAGCTCGAGAGGGCTTCCCCAAGTAAATTTATAAACTTAAATTTTTTAGGATGCTTCGCAATAAAGTATGCAAATTGCCTTCTTGGTTTTGGAACACTATCCATCCATGAAAAACAGCCGAATGAGATTTAATGATGTGATTTGCCAATCGGCTATGGAAAACAATATTGGTAGAAGTATCCTGAGAGAGGAGGTAACCCAAGATCAGTGGAATAAGATGGAGGCCCTAATACCAGATCTGCTGAAATTTTAGATTATCAAAGGCCCTTGGTCAAAACACCTTTGTACTAGTTTATCAGGGAGTGAGTTATTTTCACTGGACATCAGCAAAACAGAAGCTATACATAAGTCATTAGAAAGTCGATTGATGTTTGTATCAAGTATAATACTATTCTTTTTTTAAATTCGCTCATTGCTTGAGCTGTTAGAATTAGTTCAACCTATTTTATTAGCCAAAATGTGACTTTTCTACAACTTTAAGTAACACAAAAGTGCCTAAGTAAATAAGCAAACTAGTTGTTCAAAATTATGTAATGAAACATTGAAAACATTTTACAATTGAGTTTGTTAACTGTTTTTGGCAGAATATATTTATTTTGAAATACAATCTGATCATCATTTGTTAACTGAATAAAATGAGTTTCTAAGTATAGGGCCCTGCTCCCCTTACTTAAAAGCTTAACACAATGAGTTTTTTATACAAAAAATTTTTTGCTTATAAGCTTAAAAAATAGGATCTTAAAAAATCTGTAATTTATAAAACATGATTATATGCTAGGTAACTTAATTCTTAGAATTATATATGGAATTGATTTCCATTTTTTAATTTAAGTTATGTGAATACTAAAGTTTTGGTAGTTTTGATATGAATTAAATTTTTGATGTTATATGATCTCTTATTGTTTCATATAGATATATTGTTCTTTTATTATAATTATATGCTAGGTTAAATAATTATGAAAATTAAGGGTGATCTAATTTCTAATAAATGTCAAAGTTGCATATTTGTTAGGATTATATTCTATGTTAATTTATTAATTGTTTCATAGTATAACAGATTTGTAATCTTTAGTAGATGAAAGTCTTAAACCTGGCTTAATCTATTCTATAGTATTTAATTTTATATTTTTAACCACTTAAATATTAGAATAATCCTACTGGGTATCAATCACACATTATATTAATTTAAACCTTAGAAATTTAATTGTCATTTATTAATACTGTTGAGCCTCTTTATTATTTATAATTTATCCCTATTTGAATATTTTTTTTTTTTTTTTTTTTTTTTCTACAATATAAAGAAACGCTAATGTTAACTTATATCCAAATTTTTTTTAATATTGAATTTTATAAATAACAATCAATTGTAGCATTTTTTGATTATTTTACCTTCTTTAGCGCTTATAATCCTGATTAATTTGCAGATTGTTGGTCTTTATAATTTATTCCCAATTCTAATTTATAATTAATTTATTTACATTTACAATAATTAAGCATGGAAATTATATCAAATTTATGTTAACCATCCAGTATTAGCTTTAAATAGTATAGCTTCTTTATTACAATTTATCGTTGTAAGAATTTTAATTATTCAAATCTTGATAAATAATTTAAAGTAGTTTGAGTACTCTTGCAATCCTATCTCACATATTTCAAAGTTAGAAGTCTATCCCCTAGACATAAGGCGTCAATACTAATATACCGAGATAGGGACTAACCCCTTCCCACGCATTTACATTATTCGCACTAATATTCCTTCTCAATGGGTGGTCCGGACTTGATATCTCTCCCTCCTCCCACTCCCTATTCTCACGCTTACTACAGGCAGAAATCCTACCCATCTTACTATGGTTGTTTATGCTTTTCCTTTTTACCCCCAACCCCCTCCCCTTCGAGAGTATTCTCTATGTGCAAGACAAGAAATAGCTACTCTATATTATACAAATTTATTATTCTCCTGCTTACGCTCCCGGAAGAAATCTGGCGTCATTACCCAAATATGAATTTAAAAATAGGTCGAGGCGCCCTCTTATTGTTAAAATATTTCCCTACAAATATGGGGTTATTACCATTAATCAACTGCCTGTACAAATACTTTCTAAAATGCTATAATATATAAAAACTTTTACCCTAATTCACCACACTTGATGATAATGTCTAACACTCTCAGTGAGTCTATTAAATTTTACTTCGGAAATAAAGATCAATTTATTAAACGGGTTTAATTCTGTCCCGACTCTACAATGGAATTTGCTACGGGCCGAGTCGGATTTCTTTGTTTAAAATGGTCGAGCACGCAATCCCTTTATTATGCTCCGACGGAATGTTGTCCCGACATCATTTCTATAATTTCAAGAAATGTAGGCTCAAGAGTTCTAGTTACATTGGAAAGATATAGTTTTTACGGGCTTTAATAAGTTAAGGTTAGAGTAAATAGGCTATTATGGGTACGTCTAGTTATTGCCTCTCCGTTTTAATTTTTGCCTGGTGTCGTTGTTTTAAAAAAATAAGATTTTCTATTGGCGTTAAAGCTGTTGCCCCGTTCCCCTCCACGTCTATTTCTTGCGAGCAGTCATAATGTAGCTACTCTATTTTTAACAAATATATTATTCTCCTGCTTAATGCTCCTGGAAGAGATCTCCTTCAATACTAATACGCACGATAAATACCAGAGGGAAGTAGATTGGCGCCTTCTCTATAAGGATAAGTCTAAGCCCACCCCTCTTCAAAAAAGGTCTTATTTATATTCAGTAATTTAAATACATTCTCACTTCTGAATTTTTAACATTATACGAAACACAACTACGTTTGATTTCAATACCTTTCATTTCTGCCAGCTCATTAAGGATTAAAATTCATTGTTAACTCGGTTCCATTCCACCCCGACTTTCAAACTCTTATCCTCCAATTATAATGATATTAAAACTCGGATCTTTAAATACCCAAACGCTAAGGGAACCAGGTTCCTTGCAGGCCCTTACTTTATTTGCCTCCCACCACTGCATCCACATTTTCTGCGTCCAACAAACAAGATACCCACATCGAAAAGTCCTCCCCGTTAACGATTATGTTTTTTACGCCACCGAGTCTGGCCAAGAATCTGCAACAGGGGTGGGTACATTTATCAAACGCGACCTCAAGGTTATTAGCGTTGACTACGTGAACAATAGACTTTTAATCATTCACCTACAAATAAAAAATCGGTGTGTTTCAATTTTTAACGTATACGCTCCCCCCTCTTCCAAAAATTTTCAATCGATGGAATCCCTCCTGCAAAACATCACAGATAAATTGAAAGCTAAACATATTAATATCCTCGTTGGTGACTTCAATGCCTCCGTCCAACGATCACTGGGGGATAATAAATTGGTAATTGGCCCTAATTCTATAGGTCCGACTAACCGAAATGGCAAACTGCTCAAAAAATTCTGCCACAATCACAAACTAAAGATAACCTCAACTTTTTCCGACCTTCCTCTAGAAAACCTAATCACATACCAAAAAAACGAAAATCACCGAGGTACCCAAATTGATCATATAATATGCCAATTAAGAAACCACAAAATGATAAAGAACTTTCACACCATTCAGCCTATCTTAAATACAGATCATTTTGTAATCGTAGCAGATCTCTTTATTAATCCCTCCTCTCTCCACACGTCAAAAAAACTTAAAAAATACCCATCTGGAGCTAACATAATCAGAGACATCTCTCAGCTTGTGCCCTCATTACAAACAGCCTCGAAGTCACTTGGGGATCTTGCCCCTCTCTCAGTCAATGACCATAATGACTTGCTAGCGAAGTTTTTTACCCCATCCCAGAGTAACCTTCATGTCAACATCAAGTCCTGGTTCTCCATCGATACCATTAATTTACTCGAGACCCGTTATAACGTTTTTAAGGATAAGACACTTAGAAATAAAAAAGCATGGGTCCAAGAACTCACAAAAAAGATCAAAGCTGCAATAAAAAAGGACAAGGCTAACTACTTATCAAGCAAACTAAAAGAAGCAGAATCTGCGGCTCGTACTAACAATACACACACCCTTTACAAAATCTCCAAGGAACATCACCGCAAAATTTGCCGATAAACATAACTACAACACAATACAAAATGAACACAGCTCCAACGATTCTTTGATCCAAACCGAGGCTTGGGAGAACCACTTTCGTTCCATTCTAGATCGCCCTTACTCAATCCCCTGTTCTGACATATTCCTTGACTTTATTAACAACTTTAAAACACCGACCACCCCTTGTATCAGATTAGAACCTCCCTCCATGAATGAAATAAAATCCGTTTTAAAATCCCTCAAACTTCATAAAGCTCCTGATGCAGACAGAATCACAGCTGAAGCCCTTAAGGCTGATTACACCCTGTCTAGCGAACTCTTGCATCAACTCTTCACAAAAATCTGGCAACAAGAGCTCATCCCTCACGCTTGGTCTACTGGTCTACTTAGTAAAATCTATAAAAAAGGAGACCCATCTCTTCCCGACAATTATAGAGGGATCACAATCATAAATAACATTTCCAAGGTTTTTATAAAAATAATATACAGGAGGATTTATCCATTCATTGATGATAATTTAAAAAGTAACCAAGCCGGCTTTCGTAAGTCTAAAACCACAATTGAACATATCCTTACCCTTAAAAATATTATTGACATCTCCTCTAAATCTAAATCACCTTTAGTGCTAACATTTGTCGACATTCAAAAAGCTTTCGACTCCCTCTCCCATCTTTACATATGGGAATCTTTATGCCTACTAGGAATTCCAAAAAAAATTATTAGACTTATTTTCTTTCTCTACAAGGATATGAAAGTGGTCATAAAACATC